>CM070605.1:24470676-25070676 GCA_036346395.1 Hsuehochloa calcarea
GGAGGGAGCCGATCATCTTTGCGGTACTCGCGTTGATCCACGGCTTCCCTTCCTCATCTGGATCCAGCGATCGAAGTCGCCATGGGAGTGGCGATCGCCTTGCGATCACCCATATCAAAACGCTTGAGAAGATCCTTGGTGTACTTCGTTTGATGGATGAAGATCCCTTCCTTGCATTGCTTGATTTGCGGCCCAAAAGTAGTTGAGCTCGCCCATCATACTCATCTCAAATTCCTGGACATGGTCTCGTAAAAGCTGGAAACAAGAGCATGAGAGGAACCACCAAAGATAATATCATCAACGTAAATCTGAACAAGCGGGAAGTCATTGCCATGCCTAAGAATGAATAGAGTCTTATCAACTTTTCCCATTTTAAAATCATTCTTAAGCGTAAAGGTCTTAAGTCTATCATACTGTGCTCTAGGGGCTTGCTTAAGACCATACAAGGCTTTGGATAGCTTAAAGACACGATCGTGGTGCTTGGGATCCTCAAACCCGGGGGTTGCCTAACATACACTTCCTCCTCTATAAAACCATTGAAAAGCACTCTTAACATCCATTTGATGCAACCTAAAACCTTTAGATGCAATGAATGCAAGCATGATCTGAATGGCTTCTAATCTAGCAACAGAGCGAAGGTCTCATCAAAATCTAACCCCTCAACTTTGGCTAAAACCACGAGCTACCAACCTAGCCTTGTTTCTAACCACGTAACCATCCTCATTTTGTTTATTTTAAATACCCAACGGGTACCAATTACATTATGACCACTAGGAGGTTCTACAAGGTTCCGGACTTTATTTCTTTCAAAGTTCTCTAACTCCTCATGCATGGCATTGACCCAACTAGCATCGATAAAGCATGTGATATATCTTTGGGTTCAAAAGACGCTACAAATGCAGTGAGAGAAAAGACTCGGATCATGATACAGGTGAGTGACTCGCTCATGGAGACTACCAATCATCCGATCCAAGGGTCTTTGCTCGGATGTGCAAAGGAGCGCTGGGAGATAGTATCTCCTCAACCTCCGCAGTATCTGGCGATGAAGAAGATGCGCAGAGCCTCAATTGGAGGTGAAGCGATCGTGCGAGTTACGGAGCCGAATCGAGCATTAGCGACAAGTGGAGGAGCATCATCAATTTCATCCTCATCTTCCTCAACAAATATGCTCTCTCACACCGTAAGTCACCAAACATCGGATCTAGGCTGCGCAGGCTAGTCTCATCAAAAGTGACATTGCATGTCTCTGGACAATGTTAGTTTCAACATTAAAAACCGAAAACCCTCGAATGAGCGGGATAACCTAGAAATAAACCATCACAAGTTCTTGATTCAAATTTATCTAGGTTCCCTGTCTTGAGAATAAAACACTTCGATCCAAAGACTCGAAAGTGCGAAACTGAGGGTTTTCTGCCAAAACGAAGCTCATAAGAAGTCTTGCCCAAAGACGGTCTCAGAAAGACACGATTTGAAATATGGCAAGTCAGTAGCAATAGCTTCGCCCAAAACCTCCTCGGTGTGCTATACTCATCTAGCATCGTCCTAGCCATCGAGACTAAGGTCCTGTTTCTTCCTTTCCACAACGCCATTTTGTTGAGGGCGTGTGGAGAAGAGAATCGATGCTCAATCTGCGCTCGGCACAAAAGAGGCAAGCGAGGCATTCTTGAACTCCGTGCCATTGTCACTGCGGATTGCTCTCAAGGCACCGGAAGTTCGAAGCCAAGCGAAGAACAAGATCATGATAATGATCAAAGACCTCATCCTTCGAAGCAAGAAAGAACACCCAAGAATATCTCGAAAAATCATCGACTATGACAAGAATGTACCAATTGCCACCGACTGACCGAACCCTAGCAGGACCAACAGTATCCATATGAAGCAACTGTCCCGGTCCGTCAGTCATGACCATAGTCAATGAAGGGTGTGAGGCGGCAACTTGCTTGCCATGCCTACGAGGAGCACATCTTGCATCTTTGATGACTTTGAGTTTAGGCAAGCCTCTCATGAGATCAAGGCCGCTAACTCGTGTCGGATGATCAAAACCAATGTGCCCCAAGCGTCGGTGCCAAAGCCGGATATCGTAAGAAGATGCAACTAAACATTTGAGAGATCCGCAAGAGATTGAAAAAATCACTCAAATATTCTACCAACTCTAGAAATTCCAAAATGAGCTCACCAAAAGAATCAAGCACCGACAAGCGTTCTTCTTAAATCTAGTCTCATAGCCATCATCAAGAAGCTGTGAGACAGAAAGGAGATTGTACCTTAGCTTGGACACAAGAGCGACATCCTTGAGAATGAACCTGTCGTTCACCCTGATCGATCCAGTTCCTTCGATCCGCCCTTGTGAATCATCTCCGAAGGTGATGAAGTCATCACCCGTCGCCCGCGTGAAGGAAGTGAACCATCTAGAGTCTCCGGTCATGTGGCGTGAGCAGTAGGAGTCGACGAGCCACGTGTTCTTCCTCCTTCCGCGACGATCCACGAAAATCAAGGCACAAAAGATCGATGTGTCTCAATCATCAAGTTAGTTAAAATAGACTTGGGAACCCAGTACTGAGACACATGTCTGCGAGTAGTATGCAAAGAGGAATGAGTGTCCTTGATCCTAGTTGAAGTCCTATCATGAGCAATGGTTACAAACACATGAGATGCATTCTGTCTAGGAACATGATGATGATAAGCATGTGTAGTATATCCTAGACCGGGTTTCTTCTTCTTTTCATGACCATGTTTCACACAAGCTCTAGGTTGATGAAATAAAGTTCTAGCATGATTAGCATTTTTCAACCTCGCCAACAGAACTCAACTAAATGTCCACTCTTCTCTTAATAGGTGCAATGGTATTTTGTACCACCGGGAGAAGCACCTTTGACTCAAAAGAAGGTTGGACAGAACTCTGCGAGTTTGAAAGCAATTTTCGCAGTTGGGTTTTGAATTCAACTAAGCCATTTTCCAAGACACGAATGACCTTAGTCTTGGATTTGTTCAGGCGAGTTGTATCCTAAGCCTTGCTTCTTAGAAGGAGTTCTAGACTTGTCAAGAATCATGTTTAATTGTTTTTCTCCACTAGAGAATTTTTGCAGTGTGTGTTCTCTAGATAAACATTATCTTTCCTAAGATCAACACATGATTGACAAATTTTAGGTTTATTAACCTTTGCAAGCTTCTCCTTATAATTAGCAATTTCAAGCTTAAGAGCGGGACATAAAGTACAATTAGCGAAATTAATACAGTCCTTAAGCTTGGCATATTTCTCTCTAGCTGCTTTTAAAATGTCTTTAATTTCACGTTCATGTTCTAAGCAACGAGAGCAAGAGCGAGACTCTACTGGTTCAGAAACATCCAACTTGCTAGACTCTAAGCATTTAAGACATGGAGCGATTTGACCTCAACTAGCTCGGTTCTAGCATTTTCAAGTTGATGTAAAGCAAGATTAAGAGCGGATTGCGCTTTAGGCAGTTCGAGTGCAAAGCATGGCAAGATGAACATTCATCAACGTCTAGACTCTTAGCATTCACAAGTTCTAATGTCAAATTTTCAACTTGTGACTCTAGATCCTTGTTCTTAACCATGATGAATTTTAAAGCCTTATCCTGACTAAGCAATTGCTCATACATGTTCTCGCATCTAGCAGAAAGGACATCATAAGATAGGGATACCTCATCATCATCATCGGCGTCGACGAGTCGACCATGAAGCACATGCCTGAAGTCCTTGGCCTTCCCTTTCTTGTCTTGAGGTGGCTCCTCCTCCTCCTTGTCATCCTCGCTCCCGAGTCCACATCGCTCAAGGATTGATCTCCAAAGCGGCAAGGACCCTGTGGCGACCTTCATCGACTTAGCGACATCAAACCTTGATTTGTTCCCTTGAGGCTTCTTCCAAGTGGCTTTCCTCCTTATGGTTACCCTTACCCTTGACTTGGGGCGATTAGCGAATATGGTAAAGCTCACCACACTCGTAGCAAGTCACGGGGCCACCTCTCTTTTGTTTCTCACATTGTTGTAAGCCGTGTGACTTTCTTGACTATGAGGGCTAGCTCGGGCTCAGAAGACTCTCAAAATCCTCTTCACGAATTGTGGATAAGCAGCAAGAGAAAAACCCAAGAGGACTCGGAAAAACCATCGAAGCTCTTGAAAGAGGATCACTACCAAAGCCATGCTATCCTTCTTAGGAAGACTACCTCTCTTGATCTCATGAGTCTTGAGCTTACTATAAAGCGGCTCCAAGGTGAGAGTAGAGATCGGCGTTCTCCTCTATGGCGGTAGCCTTCATCTCCCACTCCTTGGTGTTGATTGCGGCCAAGAGGTGAGTGGCATTCTCAGTTGAGAGTACTCAATGTCAACGACTTTCATCGATTGACAACCTTGTTAAAGCGAGTAAAACGTCATCGATGCTCTCGCCAGATGCATCTCGAATTTGTTGTACTCTCGCTTATAGACCGTCTGGCGCACTTGTTTAATCTGGGACGATCCTCATGGTAAGTTTCGAGGTGTGCCAAATTTCATGTCTTGTCGTAAGATTGCAAATCTGTCATACTCTTGTCTACCAAGCCCGAAGATATAGGAGATTCTTTGCCTTGTTGTTGTTAGCCAAAAGTATTGCCAAGCTTGCGTGGCAATCTCGAGTAAAACGAGCGAGCTCGAACAACCTCCCATATAGCATGTCCTTCGCTCTCAAGGAAGACTGCATGCGATTCTTCCAATAGGCATAGTCGAGCCCATTGAAGACATGCGGCTTTGTCGAGTACTTATCCATCGCCAAGTTCGGTGGACCTTAAGATCAAGATTGAACTAACCGGGCTCTGATACCACTTGTTGGACCGAAAAGGCGACTAGAGGGGGTGAATAGAGCACGCCACTTTTTCAACCTTGATTAGATTCAACACAAATTTCACTCCAATAGCTATAGAAGCTATGAAGATCGATATACCAGTACAGCGGAAGACTAGGATTGAATCCAATCAAAACCCCGAAGCAAAACAACCAAAAACAACCAAAACTGAATTTCCCAAGTGTGGGGCGGTCTGACCTCTATTCAAGGGCGGTCCGACCGGTCCTATGGGCGGTCCGACCTCTGATGAGGGGCGGTCCGACCTCCAGCCGATGAACAGTGAAATCAGCCCGAAAAACAAAGTTGCAAATAGATGTAACTTTTGATCTACAACTCCAAACTTGATGAAACTTGGTACACACCTTCTCTAGGATGTCAGGAACCTATTCCAATCGAAGATCGTGAAGATCTTTGGAAAAGTTCAGACCTTTTTCAGTTTGAGAGGTGGAAGGTTTGAAACCGAGTCAAAACGAAAACTATATCGAAAAACTTGCTCGTGGGTGATTGATGATCAAGATGATCTTAGATGTGTTCACACATGTCACAGCAAGCTAGATCATGCAAAGAAATCAATCAAAAACATGCGAATCAAAGAAAGACTCAAAATCACCAAATAGAGAGAAGAAGGGCAAATGAACTCATCTTGAAGAGAACTCTTCTTTGGATTGATTTGATAATGTATCGATTCTGACCACTCATACGGATACGCATGGACACAAGATCAAAACATCTCTCTCTCTAGAACCCTAATCTCCACTAAACCTTCCCTAAACACTTAAGCCAAAACTAGAGTTTCAAGCATGAAAGGGTTGAAGGGTGCGACCACCTCCTCCTCTATTTATAGTGGAGACTTAAACCTTCTAGAAGAGTAACCCTAATGGGCTCCGTTAAGGCCCAAAACAAGCGGGTCACACACGCACGCATCTTGAAGCGCCGTCTTCATCTCCTCTTGACCTACTCCGCTTCTCCACGCCATCTTGCGCCGCGAGTCGTCAAAGTCACCAAAGCGGTATTTGGTATAATTACCAAAATACCCTTCTCGATCTTTTGCAAAGACCGAGTCCCATCTTGTGAAGCACCTCCCATGCTTCGCCACGTGTAGGTTGATCAACGGCTCTCAACATGCTCGGCAAGTCTCTCCCATCCGGCTCCCACCGTAACCACCATGGCACTTGCACCGCCCCGCGCCGCTTGATCCAACTGGCCGACCGAATCGCCTGCCGTTCGGTCATCCTTGTCTATTCGCACCACACTTGAGTTCATTGACCTCACCCGCATCGCCGATCGTTACGACCTCGGCTCTCCAAGCCTAGTCCCGATCATCCTCGCCGTTGACCGTCGTTGACCACCAAGCAACTCGCACAACAATAAACAAGCAAATCGAATCCGGAACAAGTTCTTCACAACTTGACCCACGTTAGTCAAAACATGCATCATGCAACACATATGCATCAAACCCATGACTTTGACCTAACAAAACATCATCGCCACGGTTGGCCGATGAACAAGACGAAGCGGTCGACCGCCCCTCGGGGCGATCGCCACCGACCGGCCCGATCGGCCCACCACAAGGCGGTCGGACCGCCAGAGGACTTAGCCAATTTTCAACCCCTGAAAATCCGAAACCTACTGGAAACTTTAAACCAATAGAACTTTTACTTGGGAACTCCAAAAATTATGAGACCAAGTGTATTAGGATCCCCTCACTTGTCTACAACACCTATTTTTGGCCCAGCCCATTCTGACCATTTTGGTCACGGCCGGTCTGACCGCCGCACATGGCCGGTCCGACCGATTTGGGACCGGTCGGACCGCCATGCTATGGTCGGTCGGACCGCCCCTGTCCAGAATGCCTGAACAGATCTGAGACTTTGTCGAAAACCCGTGAAACGACAAACCGTTAACGCCATTGCCAATTGTCACATCATCCTAAGATCTGGAGCATATCCCCATGATATCCACACAATGCTTCCTGCAAGAGGACATCATGTTATTGTAGACACCATGAAGTTATGGACTTATTAACAATTAAGTGGTTCGAGAAATTTATCAGGCGTTGAGACACTGCCTCGTCTGCCGGGTTTGTGAAAGAGATGATGCCCGAAGACGTGGTTGATGCCCGCGCTCTTAACCAGGTTCGAGCGCACTTGTCTGAGATCTCAGCAAACGGTCGTGCAGCAGTCTCGTCCCCCGCCGCCCACTGCGTGGCTTTACCCGCGTACCCAGCGGTGCCGAGTCTGTGGGAGTGAGTGTTTTGCGCCCGGATCGCTCTGTGCGTCGCACTTTGCTCCTGAAATTCGGCCGTCGTCTTCATATGCACGAAGGCATCCCATGTATCTCGCGACAAAAATTGATACGTCGTGAAGGGCGTCCGACCCGTGTTCACGTACTGCGTGACAAGCAGGCTCTTGAAGGTCCTCCACGCGTGGGACATCGCCAGCAGCGCGTGCCATCGCACACGTGCCCGGTCTGCTTCAGGGAAAGTGAACGAGACAGAAAGTTCAGTCCACAACTAGTCTCTCTGTACATTCGTCAGAGACTTCCAGGTTGGGGTGGTGATGGGGACCCGTTCCCTTGCAAATACCCCTCAGACGGTCTGGAATCTCGCAGCTGCTTTCTTGGGACTCAGCGGGATCCCGACATCCCTGACCTCTGTGATCGTCATGCGGCCCGAGGGCAATTTGGAGATTCCTCTGCCTTCTCGCCTGCGTACCACCTTGATCGGAGATCCAGACGCATTTGGTGACGTCGCTGACGGCGGCGAAGACGGTGCCTCTGCCATCTCGCTTACTTGCTATCTATATAAGTTACGTATGCAATGATTACATAAACAAATAGAAGTTACCGATTGAACCTAAATATATGATACGTAGTAAATAAAATATATGAAATTGCACAAAAAAAATTGCAAAGGAGAAGGAAATATTACAAATAGTACAGTTTTAACATGTAGCTGAAATATTGCATGATTTTGAGTGCTCTCAGCGGGTGAGTTGCAAAAGAATCAACGATTGCCATCTCAGCCATGTTTTGTAGTAGTGCCATACCATAAAGAAACAAAGAGAAGCAATAATCACCTCACCCTAACAATTTCTGGAATAAATCATTACACCAAAACCGATCAAAACAGAATGAGGTAAATGGTATGTTAATCATCAAGGGATGTCAATGAATAGATTATGTCTTATTACCAATCTAGTGGGTTGTGTGGGCGTGTTTGCTTCGTAGGTTATATGGACGAGGTACAGGAGGGCATGGCCTCTTCCTGTGTGCGGGAGCCGTCTTGACGGAAAGATAACAGGGGTAGTATGGAGAGAAATTAGAGGGGTCAAGACAGAAAATAGAAGAGGAAATTTATTTCTTGTTTGATAGAAACTGTGTAGCTTTCCTAATTCTCCTCTCCGAAACCCTCCTGGACTCCTGTTGCTGCCGAAGCTTCTCCTGGTGTAAACACCTGCTGCTGTTGAGTGAAAACCTACTCCCTAACAAAACCAGACTCGCTAACTTCCTCTGGATGCTAACGTGTTATTGCTGCTGTGCCACAACATGGGAACACTTCCATCCCTCATCCATAACTGGTGTGGAACGGAGATGCCAGAGGAGGGCGGCTAACCGTATTTGGATACTTGCTTGTTTTCAAGGAACTGTTTGGCACCAAACTAGAATTAGAATTGGTCATACCAGATTTGCTAAGTGGAGAATGGAATGGAACGTCAATAAAAAATATTGTTTCATTAGCACTGCCATGTACAACATTATTTTTACCATGTAGAGTCTATACAAAATTGAAAAAAATAGAGCCTACTACTGCTACCTAAGCAGTCAATTCCAATTCCAAAGCTAAAACAGTCGATGAGATGTATTTCTAGTATTTTTCAGGTAGGAAAAAGATATATTTGCCAACACAAAGAACGCCATCAAAATACATTAATGCAAGTATACATGCATGTCTAATTGTGCAAATACACAGGCATCTTATTGTGTAAACAAACTAAATATAGATATCTGTACAAATCTATTTGTGCAAATATAACTTACATGTACATCTAGTAGTAAAATTTAACCCTACCTCCCATTTCAAACAAAAGCACAGCAGAGTAAAACATCTAAAGGGGTAAAAATGCCACATAAACCCTCGGGTGGTCAGCAGGGGCAGGGGCGGCACCAAGGGAAACCCTCGGCTCTCACAGCAGAGAAGGGGGGAAGCGCGGGGAAACTCACCGGGTGGTCGGTAGGGGCGGGGGCGGCACCGAGGGAAACCCTCGGCTCTCACAGCAGAGAAGGGGGTGGCGCGGGGAAACTCACCGGGTGGTCGACAGGGCGGGCGGCGACCGATGGAGGCAGGACGAAGGGAGGCGGCCACTGGCCTGAGGCGAGGACAAAGGGAGGCGCGCTGGGAGGAGGTGGCGCTGGAAGAGACCGAGGGCGCCACGGGGTGGTGGAAAAGACTAAGGCAGAAGAGTGCACAACCGTTCGAGTCGGGCACTTATATAGCTGGATATCACAGACGGATCTATGATAGAACCGTCTGTGATAATAAATCACAGACGGTTCCATAAATAAACCGTCTGTGATGTTAACTATCACAGACGGTTCTGTTATGAAACCGTCTGTGATGACTTAACAGAGAAACCCTAATTTTAATATTACAGACGGTTATGTAACTGAATCGTCTGTGATATGTTGATAGAGAAACTCTAATTTTAATATCACAGACACATACATATGTAGAGCCATCAGATCTCAACGAACGGGCCAGATGCATTGGGCCGTTCGGACCATTCCGCTCCACCATGAAATCTTAACCGTTGGATCTTCCACGGGCAGAACAGATCTTATGAGCCGTTCTTTGATTGGGTCGATCGGACCGACGATCTTTAGATCAACGACCCAGGTTCGCGTGAACGTTCGGACCGTTCGAAAGTTCTTTCGCTGTGAGCCGTCTATCTTTAGATCAACGGCACACCTTCATTCAAACGTTCGGACCGTCCGTTTCAGACGCGTATAACTTGGATCGTTTCTGACCGTTGGATGTATAATCGACGGCTCTGATTTAGTGGGCCGTTCGGACCGTCCGAAACGTGCCGCGAATCTTAGCCGTGCAATGCCAAATGAATGGTCGAGATTCGATAGGCCGTTCGGACCCTCTGAAACGCGCCCGTGGCTGTGAACCATTGGATCTTGATCCAACGGCTCACAATCGCCGCCTTTGAATCACGCGCGCGCGCTCACGCGGTGGGCCGCTGTGCATCGAGCCCATCTGCGGTCGCGTGGGTGCGCTCGCCGCCGCCCCCACCGGCGATGTCGATAGCTTCTTGCTGGCTTCGGTGAGAAAAGCATTAATCGCTTTATAAAATCCAAGAAAGTATTAATTTGCACACTGTTAAATATGTTAACTTCAAAAAATCATAACTAATTCATTTCAACTCCAAAATGGATGAAACCACTTCTGATACTTTTCATTTTTGATAAACTTAATATTAAAATTGGTTTCAAGCATGTCTCTGTACCAGAGAGTATTATTTTGGAAAATACACTTTTAAAATCTTTATTGTTACAAAGAAAATTACTGATAACTTTGTAAATGCATAACTATATCTTGGGAACTCAAAATGAGTCAAACTCAACTGTTTTGGATTTGTATTAATATTACCTTTTTAAGGTGCATAACCTTCGAATTGACTTGGATGGAGTTAAGGTGGAATTTATTTACTTGAGGCCCAGAGTTATTTCCTTAAGACCAAGTAAACCTCGGTCTTATGGAAATAACCCGGGGGTCCTCACAAATTGACCCACACCAAAAATATACTTCTCTGGAATAAACGTTCCGCAAGAACTTCATAACTTCTGCACACCGGTAGTTCCGTTTATCAACGGCGGAACTACCGCACAAAGAATCATTTCAAAGGGAAATCGGTCGGACCGCCCAACACATGGCAGTCTGACCGATTTAGCACTGGTCCATAACACGTGACACGTTTCCATGTTAACATCAAAGTACAATGTAATACATGCTTAATTGAAATATAGTCTTTCATGATGATCGACATGCATATAGCTAGTTTTCTCACTGGGTTCTTCCTCCAGTCTGATGCCGTCTCTGAAAGGAGGCAACTCGTCAAATTGATTGTACTCTTCCTCATCCACGACATTCTCAACTCCGACAATCCTTCTTTTCCCATGAAGAACTACGTGGCGGTTCTTATTTGTTGGGTCCGTTACGTAAAAAACTTGAACAACTTGCTTAGCGAGTACGAATGGTTCGTCCTTGTATCCGACACGTTTGAGGTCCACAGTAGTGACGCCGTACTTGTCGACCTTCACGCCCTGCGAAAGTTTAACCCAATGACATCGAAATAGGGGGATCTTGAAAAGTACATAGTCGAGCTCCCAAATCTCCTCTACGAACTCATAGTACGAGTTCAACCCGCGTGCCCCCGCGGTATTGAACCCCTCGTGAAATGGATCTATGCGGACACCGCTGTTCTGGACTGTGCTCTTCCTATCCTGAGCTGCCGTATAAAATGTGTACCCATTTATGTCGTATCCTTGCCATGTCATAATTGTAAATTTTGGTTCTCTGGCCAACCATAGCAGCGTTTCGTCACTTGATAACCTCCAAGTGAATCACATCTTTAACCATTCGTTGAACCGACTGTTGTGCTCTCTCGTTATCCAAAACTCCGACCGGTCTGGATTCTGTTGGTGTACCATGTCTTTGTGCTCGTCGATGTACGGGGACACTTGGGTCATGTGTTGCAAGACCGTGAAATGGGCCTACGCGTATATATCTAGATCGGGAGTGATTGCTTTCCTCCCGATGGTCCCGATACCCTCCAGTCTCCCAATCTAGAGGTACACCTATCAGTTCCACCTGAGCCATGTAGTCCACGCAGAACTCAATGACCTCTTCGGTTGCATAACCTTCGATGATACTGTCCTCCGGTCGAGATCGATTCCGTACGTAGGACTTCAGAATTCCCATGTATCTCTCGAAAGGGTACATATGACGTAGGAACACAGGGCCGTATATCTTTATCTCTTTCACAAGGCGAACAATGAGATGGGCCATGATATCAAAAAATGACGAAGGGAAATACATCTCAAGATGACATAGAGTCGTCACCACCTCTTCCTACAGAGCGTCGAGTCCTTCGGGATCGATGACCTTCTCAGCAATTGAGTTAAAGAAATAACACAGCCTAAAGATTGCCACTCGGATCTTATTTGGTAAGATACTCCTAATTGCAACAGGAAGCATCTGTGTCATCAGCACATGACAATCATGAGACTTCATACCAATTAATTTCAAATCTTTCATGGAAACAAGTTTCTTAATATTGGCGGAGTAACCGGACGGAACTTTCACACCATGCAAGCTTTGACACAGTTCATTTCTCTCAGCCTTGGACAAAGTGTAGCAAGCTGGGGGAAGGTACGTTCGTCCTTTATTGGTCTCTTTCGGTGCTAACTCGGTTCTTATGTTCATATCAACCAAGTCACGCCGTGCGTTAACGCCGTCTTTTGTTTTGCCAGTAATGTTCAGTAAGAGACCAATCAAGCTATCACATACATTCTTCTCCACGTGCATGACGTCGATGCAGCGGCGAACTTCTAAGTGCTCCCAATAAGGCAAGTCCCAAAAAAATTGACCGCTTCTTCCAGGTGTTTTTCTGAGGGGTCCTTAATTTACGTCCCTTTCCAATCACAACATCGATATCTTTAACCATATCATAGACCTCTTTCCCTCTAAAAGCCCTTGGAGCTGAATTGTCCTCCTTATTTCCGTCGAATTGTTTCTTCATCTTGCGGTATGGGTGAATCCTGGGAAGGAACCTACGGCGACGATATACACGCTTTATGTGAGTTGTTCAGCCATACACTCTCGGTACCATCTAAGCAGTGCGGACAGGCTTTGGCTCCTTTTGTACTGAACCCCGACAGGTTACCAAGGGCAGAAAAATCATTGATGGTGCAGAATAACATGACGCGTAAAGTGAAGTTCTCTCGTTTGTACGCATCCCATACTTGTACCCCTTCGCTCCAAAGTGTCACAAGATCTTCCAAAGAATGGTGCTAGGTACACATCAATATCGCTCCTGTGTTGCTTGGCCCTTGGATAAGTAGTGACATCAAAATGTATTTCCGCTTCATACACGTACCAAAGAGGAAGGTTGTACATACATAGATTCACGGGCAGTGCTATGTCGGTTGCTCATGTTACCGAAAGGATTCATTCCGTCCGTACTCAACCCTAACCTTATGTTCCTCGGTTCCGCACCGAACTCTTCGAAGCTCCGATCGAAGTTTCTCCACTGGGCAGAATCAGTAGGGTGTCTGAGCTTCCCATCTTTCTTACGCTCCTCCGAGTGCCAACGCATCAATCTTGCCTCCTTTCGGTTCGCAAATAAACGCTTCAAACGTGGGATCACAGGGAGATACCACAACATCTTAGCAGGAGGTCCTTGCTTCGCCTTAGCAGTATTCTTACGCTTGTATCGGGATGCTTTGCACACAGGACATGCATGCATGTCTGCATACTCTTTACGGTAGAGGATACAATCGTTCGGATATGCATGTATTCTTTCTACTTCCATTCCCAATGGACAAATAACCTTCTTAGCTTGGTAGGTCGTGCTGGGCAATACGTTTCCCTCCGGAAGGATGTCAGCTAAGAGACCTAACAACGCCATAAAACTCTTGTCGGACCAACCATTACTTGCCTTCAATTTCAGCAGTTCAAGCACGGTGGACAACCTTGTGTATTCCGGCTTGCAGCTAGGGAACAAAGGTTTCCCCGAGTCCTCCATTAAGCCCTCGAATTTACAAAACTCTCTCTCACCGTAGTTTCCTTCTGCATCACGTAGCATCTGATCCAGATTGTCAACATGCGACCTATCCTCATCAAAAGCACATTGCATACCCTGCATATCGTTGACTTCCTCGGCGATGTCGTCATTCTCGACTTCCAGATAATCGCTCTTCACCGTGGATCGCTCCAACATGTATATCCTTTTTGAAACCCCTTCAGATTAAGTGAGCTTCGATCTGCACACGGTTGTTAAACATTTTCATATTACCGCAATCAATGCATGGACGAGACATAAATTTTATCCCTTCTTCAACATATCACCTTTCGTGGCTCTTCTAAAAGCAAACACGCCATTAATATACTCTTCACCCATACGGTTCTCAATGTACATCCAGTTTCGGTCCATCTACACGTATACGCACGTAACAAATTAATTAGTGTTAAATTATATTAATAAACCGCAAGTACCCTTCATAATGACCAAACACATTAGTGATTAGTCTAGAGCAAATATAAAGAGTTACAGATCGTTACACATTAGTGATTATTCTAGAGTAAAAATAAAGGGTTACAGATTGTTACCCTTCTCTCTAAGGTGCCGCAATGGGGGAGGAGGAGGCAGGGGTAAAAGCTCAAAACGGGGGAGGAGGCAGCAGCAGGGTGGCGGCGCCTCAAATGGAATGGAAAGGGGGTCTGTCGGGAGCATCAACTTATAGTGCTTGTATGTCACAGACGGTTCTTTACACGAACCGTCTGTGATACTTCACAGACTGTTCGTATAAAGAACCGTCTGTGATATTTATTTATCACAGACGGTTAACAAAGAACCGTCTGTGATAATTTTATCACAGACGATTGTGATGTCTAGTATAGTATGTTTTGTAGTAGTGGATCCATCACGGCAAGGTAGTGGCCTGCTGGGCAGTGTAATTCGCAGTTGTGCTCGTGCCTGTACAAGCACCAGCTTGAGGCATGCTGCTGCGCAGCACATACGTACGTACTCATGATGCACGTCACGTGTGTGCCTAGCCGTCTAGACGCGCGCGAGACCGATCGATGATGCTGTGCAATGCAAGCATAAAGTGTCTATGCATGTAAGGACTAAGGGGTTACTGTATTTGCACGGCATGCATGGAATCCGATGGTATCAAGCACCCAAAACCCAGGGAGGCGACCGGTGGATAACTCCTGTGGGCCGCCTGTGATCCAGGAATGTACCATGTACTACTCCACAAAAAGAAAAGCGCAAAGTGAAGCGAGAGCATCCAATGTTCCCTAGCGTCGGCCAGTTCAATTAGAACTATGAAGACTGTTACGTGATTCACGCACACAATCTCTCTAGATCTCCTTTTATTTCTCACAAACACACGCGCGCGCATGCACAAAAATATTTTTTTTTGGGTGCTTTGCTGCTAACCGCATAGCGATGCTTAATTTTCTCCCTTCTTTATAGTACAAATAAATAGCCTAGTACAAGGAAGTTTATCAGCTAAGTAATTAAGGAAACTAATCATATTGCCTAAGGAAGAGATTACTTGTTAACACTAACTTCTGGAATCACACTATGATCCTAACTTACCAAATATCTAACAAATTTACCAAGTGCCCAAGGCTTGGTCACGCGTGCACGCACGCCATCGCAGCGTGAGCTTGCACATCTCTGTCTACATGCAAAGGGCATATATATATGCACCCACGCTACGGACTCAATGAAACGTGCAAGACTAATTACTTAACTAGCATCCAAAGTATACATGCAAATGTATACTTCTGGGTAAGATTAAGTCCAACAAAGATGGAGATACCAAGCTGGCAGAGACGACGCACCCGCCCGCACGGCCGCGTATGTTCGTCCCGCGCCCGGTCGATCTATGCGTGCCGTGTGCAGGTGCGCCGTACGTACGCACGTTAAATTCTTCCTCGTGAGAGGAGAGGGCCAGCCGAGAGATCGGTGGTGCTCGTGGCCGCGCGCGACGCGCGGCACCCATCTGCTGGCACACCACACCGCGAGACGCACGCAGCTAGGATATGCTATCTGCGTGTGCGATGCACCGTACCGGCCGGTCCAGCGGCGGCTTCGCTCGCTAGCTAGCTTCTTGTCTCCTCATGCATCGCATCACCTGACCTTACCGGCGGTAAATTTTTACAGGACCAGAGTGTGGGTGATCGAGCTCAGTGAAGTGCATGTACACGCGTCAATGCCGCATGCGTGCGACAAAACTTGGTGACGCGAGAGCTATAGAGCAGCACGTGCTTCCACGCAATCGCGTCCGTATGTCAGTGTGCATATATGCACTAATATTCAGTACGGTGTACATACTTACGTATATACGCCCATATTAACCTTTGTTGTACTTAGGGTATCTTCAATAGTGTTATTTCAGCTGCTAAGGTTGCCATGTAGATTTTCTGGTGACACGGAGGAGAGAGAATGGGGTCGTCATTTCACGAAGCAACGTGCGCATCACGCGAAACAAGACACTAACGACGAAGCTTTTTGCTGTTGGAGCGCAGTCGTCGTTTATTCACGTGAAACAATGCACTTGATTCATGTAAAGCTTAAATGCTTATAAGGCTTTAAAGAGACAGCTCAAGAGACAATGTATTGAAACAGTTATCTCTAAAATTGTCTCAAGATAATATGGAGGGTGTTAGAGATAATATAAAAGATAAACTATTGAACATGTCCTTAATAGGTGCATGAGTGAGACGAGGGGGCAGGCCCAGGTAAAAAAAAAATGAGCGGGGACACATGTTATCGGGACACAAGTAATTAGATATTAGGTTACTCCATTAAAAACTAAAATTTAAGTATGCGACTCACTCATCTTTTTTTTGGGTTCGAGACCCACTGCTTTAGGAGCAGCATAATTAATGTAGGGGACTGTTTACATAGAATTCGGCTGTTTTCTCTATAAAAAAAACTATCAGATCTTGAAAGTTCATTTACAACTCTATTATACATAAATTATAGTAAATTATTTATGTAATTTTGGTTATTGATCACTGTAATTATTCTTGAAAGTCTTAATAACTCATATTTCCATCACATGATTCAAAATCTCACGTGTACGTACTTTGGGATGTTGAGCAAAAATAAAGACAAAAAATAAAATTATATACCAACAAAATACGTCAATGTGGTGAATCCGTTATGTTCTTCATATGTACTTTGAGAGGTTGAGCAAAAACAAAGATAAAAAATAAAATTATATACCAATAAAATAAGGTAATGTGGTGAACCCGTTATATTTCAAAGAAAAATCATAATAAATTCGGACTCAATTCATCATACGGGAAAAGTGCAAATCTCAGAGTATATCTAACAAACAGAAAAATAACAGTTTTAACTTTAAAAAATTATCGAAACTTATACATCAATTCCCTTAATGTAGCCACCTACTCACTTCGTCACACGTACCTTTAGGTAGGATTTTTCTCAAGTTTGATGAGAGCCGCATGATATGATCAGCTGGATCTGAAGCTCTCCTATACAGAGTGCGGTCCGAGTTAACCATGCATGCATTGGCCTACAGATATCTTATATACACACTAAACAATATATGTTACGGCACAGTGGCCAGTACGGCGTCCCGTAAGGGCCACGTACGACGTACGCATCATCAATGCACCTGCACGGTTAATGTACCGAAACGATCGAAACCGTAGTTACTAATTACCATCTAATACGGTCGAATTGAAGCCACGGTTAGTATACGTTGACGCGATCACGATACGCACAGTACACGCGCGTGCCGCGCGGCCGTATGCTATACGCTGCGCCAGACGCACCTGCACTAACCTACGCTCCCGTCTTCTTCTGCCTATATATAAGGCCGCCTCGGTGCGAACCGGCTCACGCAGGTCGCAGTCCAAGAAACGCGCCACCGCAAAGTGATGGAGATGGAAGCGGATCGCGCGGAGGCAGAGCGGAGCAAGGACGCGGCGGACAGGCTCACCTACGAGATCTTCTCCATCCTCGAGAGCAAGTTCCTCTTCGGCTACAACGACCCCAAGCGCTTCCCCTCCGTTGGCGGTGGCGGCGGCGGCGGTGGCTGCGGCGCGGCCGGTCCGACGGCTGCGGGCAAGGTGTGTGTCCTCTCCATAGACGGCGGAGCGCGCGCGGTCGACGGGCTCCTCGCCGCCGCCTCGCTGGTGCGGCTCGAGGCCGCCCTGCGGCGGCGCGCGGGCAACCAGGGCGCGCGGCTCGCGGACTTCTTCGACGTGGCTGCCGGATCCGGCGCCGGTGGCGTCCTTGCTGCCATGCTGTTCGCGCGTGGTCCGCGCGGGCGGCCTATGTACTCGGCCGAGGACGCGCTCGGGTTCCTGCTCCGCCGTGTTCGCAAAGGCTGGTCCGCCCGCGCCGGCGGCCTGCTCCGCCGCCCCGCCGCTGCTTTCCTCAAGGTGCGTACGTGACTACGTGTGCGTTAAATTCTTTGAACTCAACAAGTAGCCTTTAGGGAGATGCAAACGACCAAGCTAAGCCATGGTGCGTGACCAGGTATATGGCGAGCTAACGCTCCGGGACACGGTTCGCCCGGTGCTCGTCCCGTGCTACGACCTCGCGACGCGGGCGCCGTTCCTCTTCTCCCGCGCCGACGCCGTGGAGTCGCCGGCGTACGACTTCCGGCTGCGTGACGTTTGTGCGGCGACGTGCGCGGGCGCGGCGGGCGCCGCCTTGGAGGTGAGGTCAGTGGACGGCAGCACCTGCATCGCGGCGGTGGGCAGCGGCGTCGCGCTGGGCAACCCCACGGCCGCGGCGATCACGCACGTGCTCAACAACAGGCGTGAGTTCCCCGCCGCGGCCGGCATCAATGACCTCCTCGTCGTGTCCATCGGCACAGGGGAGGCCGACCGCAAGGTGAACGGCCGAGGCGGCGGTCGCGCGAGGCCACCGGAGATCGCCAGGATCGCCGCCGAGGGCTTGTCCGACGTGGTACGTGCGAACCACATTGTACTTAACTAGTACAAAAACGTTACTATTCCTGCGTTTTTTTTTGTCGAACACAACGCACAACGGCAGCAGCAAGAAATAAAAGGACGTTACATAATTGTCTGCTCGATCGACCAACCACTGTAGCTCGATCTATTGTACATTTGTACGCATGCATGCACGAATTATATGAGCGTTTGGTGCATTTGGTGTTTGTTGCCTCTACTCGACATAACATTGTGCGTGATCTGACCTGGCATTAGGTAGATCAAGCTGTTGCGATGGCGTTCGGACATAACAGGACAAGCAATTACATCCGCATCCAGGTAAATACAATCTCAATTATATCAAGTTTTCAGTAGTAGTTTTCATCTTTCTAGTGACGGAATTTTGACTGCAGGGTACAGGGGGGCGTCGGAGCGCGGACCGACGCGCGCCGAGGATGGCATGCGGCGGCGAGACGAAGCAGATGGCGGTGTGGGAAGTGGAGGAGATGCTGCTGCAGAAGAACGTGGAGTCGGTGCTCTTCCAGGGGAGGAAACTGGCCGGCGAGACCAATGCCGAGAAGCTGGAGAGGTTCGCGCGCGAGCTGGTGAAGGATCACGGCCGGAGGAAGCAGCAGGCAGCGGCGGCAGTCACCCCCGGCAGTCCGATGAACTCTACGGCGACCAACAAACAGCAGCCAGCGACGCCACAGAAGGCGTCGCCGGCTCGTAGGACCTCCTCGGCCACTGCCGCAACAACGCAGACCGCGACTCATGAAGCGTCAGTGCCGCCACGCCGTCGCCGCACACCGCCGCGGTCGGCGGCAGTAAACTGCACTCCGGCGACGTCGTACCCGAACAATCTTGTCAGCCAGATGCTCAACAGCATCCGATAGATCATGCATGCCACCAGTGTGTTTCTTGCTCTCCCTTTTGCCGCTCGTGTAAATCAATTATCGGTACTACCAATGCGTGGCACGTCGAGTACGTACGTGCGTGCGTGCGTGTGTTGTTTCCTCTTCAGAATGCCTTGCAAGGTTGGATAATTGTAACTTTCTCGATTAGAATATCCGGGGTCTCAGCAGTAGAGCCAGCTAAGCGTAACAGTGAGTAGCTCTCTAGCAGCGGTCGCTTGTTTACGCCCCCCAAAAAAAAACTAAACTTGATGTAATTGATTCCTCGTTTTCTATGGAAATCCTAGGACCATCGTTTGATGAGTCTTGTTGCCTCCCGGCTTCCCAAACTAGATAGAGGTCGTATACTCCTAGCTTGGAACTCCAGCAAGGCCTCTCGTAGACCATTCCATTACGGCAAAGGTCGTACGTGTTCCCGGGCGGACCCTCCTCCTGGATAACAGTTGTCTACGGTGGTCCCAAGAGGAGGCCCACAAAGCAGCTTTCCTACAAGAGTTGCACGACATTCGGTGCTCGATCACCGGCATCTTGGTTGATTCTAGGGGACCTCAACTTAATCCTTCGAGCGCAAGAAAAAAAAGAGAAAAAGATCGTGTGACCTAGAGCTCAAATGAGGCCATCTCAACGGTCGTGCGTTCACCTGGACAAGTGCACCGACTCTAGAACGCATTGACAGGTTTTTCATTGCCCCTGACTAGGAGGAGCTATTCCCGGATTGTTTTCTCCGAGCTCTCCCGACCACGGCCTTCGATCACTGCCCGCTCCTATTGTCCATGGTGTTCCATTTTGGCGCCAAGAAGTACTTCAGGTTCGAATCCTCTTGGACTACGATTGAGGGTTGCGACACCACGGTACCCGCTTTGGAGACTAGACTCTATCTCTTTAAAGCCACCGGTCGCGCCTTACAAAGTTGGAGCCAATGACAAGTTGGTAAGGTGCGACAACAAATTTGGTTAGCCAAAGAGATCATCCAGCGGTTTGATATTGCTGAGGAGAGCAGGCGTCTATCAGTTTCAGAAATTTGGTTCTGGTCAGAGCTCAAGAAGAAGATGCTCGAGCTTTGCTCCCTGGAGTGCACGATTTCACGCCAACGGTTGAGGGTAAAGTGGTTGCGCGAAGGAGATGCAAACACTCGTTTCTTCCACCTACAAGCTAATCATCACCGCAAGCAGAGTAGCTTCATTACACAGCTTTAAAGTGGACAGTGGATGGATCCGGTCCCCATTCGGAGATAAATGAGGCATTTGACAAGTTCTTTGTGAATCTCATTGGCAAGCCAGCTTCTCGGGCTCATACTCTCGATCTTTATTACCTCAATGTCCCTTCCCATGATCTATCCTCCTTGGACACTTCGTTTTCCAAGGATGAGGTGTGGGAGGCGATCAAGAGCTTGCCAGCTGAAAAGGCCCCTGGCCTGGATAGACACATTGCCCTATTCTATCAAAAGAGTTGGGAGATCATTAAGCACGACATTATGGCAGAAATCTCCCATCTTGGTCGTCTGGTCGAAAATAATTTCCATTTGCTCAACCAAGCCCTGATCACCCTAGTATCGAAGAAGCTGGGAGCACAAGAAGCAAAATATTTTCATCCCATTAGTCTACTCCACAATTTCGCCAAGCTTTTCTCCAAAATCCTGGCCCAGAGGTTGACACCGGAGCTAAGCAAGGTTGTAGCACCCAACCAGATGGCCTTCATCAAGTCGTGCTCCATCCAAGACAATTTCATGCTTGTTAGGCAATCGACGAGAGTGTCGCACTAGAAATGGAAGGAGTCCTTTTTGCTCACGCTTGACGTTGCCCAAGCGCGTTCGACTCCTTATATTGGCCATTCCTACTTTAGGTTCTAAGGCGTAAGGGTTTCGGTCCTAGGTGGTGTAGTTGGTTGTCCATCATGCTATCCAGGGCCTCCACCAGAGTGCCACTGAATGGAACTCTGGGCTAGGCTATTTGGCATGGTCGAGGTCTTCGCCAAGGGGACCCCCTGTTGCCTATGTTGTTCGTCATCACAATGGACATGCTGAACAATCTGCTGGCTGAAGCTGATTGATTGTCACTCCTTGCATAGATTGGAGGGCCACGGGGTATTCCTCACCACCTGTCGCTCTATGCGAACGATGCGACACTTTTCCTCACCCCGGTCGTCATAGATTTGCATGCCATCAAAGTCATCCTGTAGATCTTCATAGAGGCATCCGAATTGCATACTAACCTATCCAAGAGTTCCATCTCGCCGATTCGTTGAAGCGACCAACAGCTCCAACTCAGCTTCAGAACTGTAGTGTACCATTACGGATTTCCCTTGCAAGTATCTTGGACTGCCCCTATCCTTTAGGAAACCAACAAAGGGGGATTTCCAACCCCTTTTGGACAAGGTCACCAACAGATTTTAGGGTTGGAAAGCCGACATGCTTTCATAAGGAGGTCGACTAGTCGTTGTCAAGGTAGTGCCAACGACTATCCCCATTTATTGCTGCATGGCTCTTGACCCACCAGCTTCGGTTATCAAAGAAATTGACAAACGGAGATGGGCTTTCTTATGGAAAGGAATTGACAGGGTTTCGGGTGATCACTATTTGGTCGCTTGGTTTGTAGGGCCATTCAGTGTGAGTGTGTGTGGGGTGGGGGTTAGGCCTCCATAATCTTCGCGTCCTTGGCAATGCTCTCTGTATCTGTTGGCTTTGACTACAGAGGTGAAGAATCTAGACCCGCCATTACGAGTTAATGGAGTGTTTCAGTAATTAATAACAAATCTATTTGTGAGACTAACACTTCTATTGTTATATCTAGTATGTAGTCTCATTTGGATATAAAGGTGAGAATCATGGAGGTATGCATTCGACATCTTATTATTATATATTGTTGCATTCCTCGAATCCAAAATATAGGTTAAACTCCACCATAAGTTTAACTTGAATATATTCGTATGTTCCTATTACACATTCGTATATGCACACATTTAGGGGGAGTTCACTCTATATGTTGTGGTTTCATTAGTATTGATTCATATTCTATTTTCCACATACATTAAGGATCTTTACTTTGAAATATATCCTTGAGTATATAAAACTTATGTAGTTCATATATACTCATTTGTTCTCTCATTTATCTACATTCAATTATGTGAAATTGAAGTGGTTATCATCAATTACCAAAGAGGGAAAGATTGAAGGATCTTGTCCCACCGTTATGAGTCAATGGTATGGTGTGGTAATTAATGATAATCATATTGTGGAACTAGCATTCTCCATGAGTTGGATGATTAAGTTATGTTCCAGGATGATGAAGACTTTGGATGACATCATGAGTTGATCATCAAGTCAAGAGAAGACTCATCATGTGTTGATGCATATCAAGACTCAGGACGAAGGATGTCATCATAAGTTGATAAGCATCGAGTCAAGATCCCGAAGTAAATGAGATCATCATGTGTTGATGATTATCAAAGTCAAGGACCCAGTCTTGAAGTAAAGATGTGCGTCATCAAGCTTCAAGAAGATGCTTAAGGCAAAGGTATGGCTAGCTAGGGCTAAGGATGTGTTCCTAGTTTTTTACCGGTCTTGATGTTTGGTTGCAAAACTGGATTGCTAGTATAGGCTGTCGTACTATTAAGAGGGGTCTTGATTAGTAGCTTGAGTTAGTCATATGTCGATAGCTCGTTTTGCTCGCTCTAGCTCATCTATGCACAGTGTTATTATTTGCAAATACGTTTTGCAAACAGTTGAAGCTCATGCATTAACTCTTTTGTAACATGGGACTATAATTTGCAAATATGTTTTACAAATAGTTGAAGCTCATACATTAACTCTTTTGTAACATGAGACTATAATTTGCAAATGGTTGAAGTCCATGCACCTTCACCTTGTAGCATGATGCTATTATTTGCGAATGTGTTTTGCAAATAGTTGATGCTCATGTATGATCCTTGTAGCATGTGACTTTAGTTTGCAAATGTGCTTTGGACATAGTTTAAGTCAATGTACCTTATTCCTTATAGT
This sequence comes from Hsuehochloa calcarea, assembly GCA_036346395.1. Taxonomy (NCBI): domain Eukaryota; kingdom Viridiplantae; phylum Streptophyta; class Magnoliopsida; order Poales; family Poaceae; genus Hsuehochloa; species Hsuehochloa calcarea. The sequence goes on from CM070605.1 coordinate 24,494,150, forward strand.
GTAATTCTAAAAGTTAGCAAATGTGTTTTGTAACTTGTTAAGAATCTTGCCTTTGATGCTTGTTGGCATAGCTCATCAATTGGCAAATGTGTTTTGTAATTGAGGTTGTTGTGAAAGCCAATGCTATTTTTTTTTAGGAAAATCGGTAGTACCGACGTTATGTCGACGGAACTACTGCTCAACGGTAGTACCAGAGTGTAGGTAGCGGAACTACCGCAACCCGGATGGACCAAAAATCTAGCGGTACGTATTTTCCAGAGAGACACTTTTTCGAGTTTGTTTTGCTCTCTTGGAAGTGCGGTAGTACCGGAGTGTTGCGAGCGGAACTACCGCAACCCGGATGGACCGAAAATCCGGTGGTACATATTTTTCAGAGAGAAGCTTTTTCGAGTTTGTTTTGCTCTCTTGGAAGTGCAGTAGTACCGGCGTGTTGGGACCGGAACTACCGCAGCTCGGTAATTCCAGAAGATGAACGGCGTACGTTATTTCCAGTAGGTGCCATGTGTTGGACCTAAGTGGAAGCGATAGTACCGCCCTTCAGAAACGGAATGACCGGAGTGCGGAACTACTACAAGATGAACGTCGGTAGTACCGCGTCGCACTGTGCTTGTCGTGGAGGTGCGGTAGTACCGACCGTTGAACGGCGGTAGTACCGCTCGTGTTGATTTTTCGGTTGTCTTTCTTCCAGTAGCTAGTTTTTATGTGTAGACTATAAATACCCACATTGGTCGGTTGTGGAAGCTGTTGCTGGTACCATATATATTCTATTGAGCAAAGAGCAAGCTCTCTCATCTCTTATGTGCATGTATTACACTTAGTGAGCTTGGAGAGCAAACCCTAAGTGCATGTGTTGCCTTAGGTAGTGGATTGTATATCCATTGAGCTTAGACACTTGATTAGTTCAAGTGAAAGTCGTAGACTTGTTGCTCTTGGTGTTTGCCGACACCTAGACGGCGTGGAGGCGTCGTGGACCAGTGATCTTCTCAAGAATCTTGTGAGAAGGCCCGGCGTGGTTGTGAGTGGTTTGGTGCTCGCCATCTCCGGAGTGGAGGAAGAGCAACCCGAGTGGATCGAGGTGTTGGTTCGTGTTGGAACCGGTCCAAGTGGTTGAACTTATCTCAGAGGTATTGGCTTAATTTGTGAAGCCGGTTCAATTCGGTTTGGCTTACCTCAACGTGGATTAGGGGAGACCGGCAAGTCTTCGAACACCATGGTAAAACATCATCGTGTCATTGTAGTTTATTCTTGTGTTTTACCTTATGCAATTTACATTCTTAGTATTACATTACTTACTTGGATTTGGTTAATTGCTTATATTATATATTCTTCATATTGTTGGTGCACTTAGCAAAGACTAATTGATTTAGGTTTTAATTGTGTAAAACCAAATTGTATTAGCTTCCGCATTAGATATTGGTTTTAGCTAAAAGAATTTTAAAACCGCCTATTCACCCCTCTCTAGTCGGCCACCTCGATCTTATAAGAGGACATGGCTATCAAGGCCGTGGTGGGGTCTTGCTATACCGTCCAACAATACAGAGCTTGCCATGTTCCAGGCATCGATATCTGTACAGCTTGGCGATGGTGAATGAACCTTGTTCTAGTCGGATAGGTGGATTTTGGAGAGTAGCATACCCTCCTTAGCGCCATCTCTAGTCAATTCAGTGCCGGTTTCAATCCATAAAAATAGAACAGTCGTTGAAGCCTTACTTAATAGGACCTTGATTACATATATCACGGGACGACTGGATGCCAACGTCCTCACTGAGTATCTTCGATTGTGGGACTTGTTGCAGACAGTTCACACAACGCAGGGGCAGGGGCATGGGCATGGGCAGGAGAATATGGTTCAGTGGCTTTGCGAATCCTCAGGCCACTACCCCGTGAGATCGGCCTGTAAAGCTTTCTTCCTTGGATCTCATGGGTTCGCATGGGATGAGGCAAATCTGGAAAGCTTGGACACCTTTGAACTATAAATACTTCATGTGGTTAGCAATCCATCAGCATTGTTGTACAACTAACCATCTAGAGCACCATGGTCTTCCCAGTCAAGGACTTCACATCTTCTGCCTATCCTCTTAGGAATCTATTGATCATCTCCTGGCCGGGTGTGCAGTCACATCCCAAATCTGGTCGCGCGGTTTCTCACACAAGTCGGATTTTGTCGTTGCCTACCAGTGGCCCAAAACAATATACAAGACTATTGGATCTCAGTTTGCACGTTGGTCCCCAAGAAACGTAGGAGGGTGCTTGATTCTTGCATTTCCCTTGTTTCCTGGATGATCTGGAAGGAGCGGAGTTCAAGAGTGTTCAACAATGAGGCCTTAACGTTTGACCTACTGGCCCAAAAGATTAGGGACGAGTTCAGCCTTTGGCGCATGGCGGGAGCTCAATGTTTGAAGGCGCCTTCACATTCGGAGTAGTCACATCTGGTCTCTCGGTTGGTGTGCTAGGCTTCCCCCACACCGGTCGGTTGTCTAGGCTTTCTTGATTGTCCTTCTCCGTGCCTCGCGTAGTTTTTCCCTTCTTCTTTTACTACTAAGGTGGCATGTTCCATTTTAGTACCCTGTATTGCTTCCTGTAATTGTTTGTTGCTTTTCTTCTTAATGGAATGGTGCACGATGCTTTTTGCGCGTTCTGAAAAAAGAGAGGGTGTGATGGATCTTGATATCAGATTAGCAGTTTAGTATATCCAACGAGTCGTTTGCACGCAATCAATTCGCGTGAGAAAGCAGTCACTGCACATGTACACGCTCGGTTAATTGTTAGTTGTGTGTCACCTGCATGCAGCGACCTGCAGGAAGTAGGGACTACTACCACACGTACACGAGTACAAGCAAATTTCATTCAATTCGCCGCTCAAGTTTGGTTTCGCTTTTCGCCCATCAATTTGATCTGATCCGCTAGCAATTAGGTTGCCCTGACCCGTGAAAACTGGTACAACAAATGGCTCGCACACACAAAAGGCACATCACTGGAATGGCATAGAGATAAGAGATCATCTGTGTAACGTCCCAAAATTTGGTTGTTCAAAAATCTTTTGAGTAGTTTAAGTCCCTAGAAAATTTCACCAATTTTATTCAAATTAATAAAGCTTAATTGAGAATTTTCTAAATTTTTTAAAAATATGTTTAATTTGACTAATCTAAACATAAATTGAATAAAAACATGTGTTATTCGGCTTCCTTGTGTTCCAAGGATTTTTTTGGGTATTTTCTGAGATTTTTACGGATTTGTTTGCTATTTATTCGGCCTTATTTGAATTTCTAGTCTTTTATTAATTCTTAATTCAATTTCTGATTCCAGAAATTCTTGTGGGCCCAATTTGGTCTGGCCCACTTAGCCTCCTCTCTCCCCTGACCCATTACGCCAGCCCAGTTTGGCATGCTCCCGAACCCTAGCGCCCACATCATCATCCGGGCCCGCAAGTCAGCTAAGCCGCCGCCTCAGCGCCTGCAGGCGTAGGCATCGCGTTCACCGTCGTGGCCTTGGTGTTTGGGTCGCCCACGCCTCCCGAGGTCGTATAAAAGCACCACCCTATGCGCATGTGCTGCGCCTCGTTCCGCCACCCTCGTGCCCTAGCTCTCCTTCACCAGAGATGCCTCCAATCGCCGCCGCCGGGGTCGTCTTCTCCAAGCCCGACGCCGGTCTTCGTCACTTGTTCTCCATTGTGGTGCCTCCTCGAGCTGCCGCATTTGCGTCATCAGCATCGCCTCGTCGTCTTCTTCACATGACCACCATCATCTTGAGCTCAGATGCCTCCTATCACCAACGCCTAATCCATCTTCTTCGTCCTCGGCCGGCCAACACGCTTCCTCCTCGTTCCTCGTCACTGTGGTGAGCTCCTCTACAATCCAATCACGCCATATTATGCTTTCTCTCCCGATCTATCAAACCCACCCTTCAATTCTAGGATTCGTCCTTCGTAGCTCGGGAATTTGTCCTCCTTCCACCTCCGGCCGCCGCCTCTTCGTAGTCCAATTACGCCGTCTCCGGTGATCCCTGGTGCACATGGACCCCGCCATTGTGATCTGATACCAATTGAAGGACCGAAATGGCAACAGAAGGGGGGGGGTGAATGGTGCCTAAAAATTAATACTCCCCTTTACTGTATTTAAAACCAGCCTACAAAGATCTCTGAAGATCTAAAGAAAGTAAATGAAGCAAGATCAAATAACAAAACCTAGTTTCAGGCTGTTCTTCTGGAAATCGGAAGTTCCGGGAAGTACACTGCGGTAGTTCCGCAGTGTATAGCTCGGAAGTTCCGCTTGCGGTACTTCCGCTGCCTAAAATCGGAAGTTCCGATTATCCTGAGCTAAGAACAGAACGTTCGGGTTTTTGCTCAAAAATCCAAACTACTTAATCTTGAATGCTCTTCTCAGGTCAAGTTTTACAGGACATCATCCTAAACACCATCTTGACCTTATGGAGAAGAATCGCAACCAAAGATTCAATAATCGAACCAAAAACGGATTTCTTGAAGAAGGGGCAAGAAAGACCAACACCAATGATAAGCGAGATTCTCAGATTCTTAGAGCATGAAACTTTGAGGAAGTAATAGCAATACCAAAACGATTCTAGATATGAAGTTTCATGCTATTTCATAAAACGAAACAAAAGATATACCAAAACCCTAGATATTCAACATGAACAGAGAGAGAGAGAGTTGCAAAATCAAGTAATCGAAACCTCAGATTTCATTGAATTGAAACATGGATTACAGAGGTAACACAAAGAGGAATGATTACAATAGGTTTCAGTTCATCAACTCCACAACTCAAAAAGCAAAACACACCCTTTTGGTGGAGCTAACCCTAATTTTCTCACTCTCAAGGTCTAACCCTAACTCCAGGATTCTCCCCTATTTATAGCCTTGGCTAATGGGCCTACAACCCATTAAGCCCGCTACACCGAACGGAACCGCCTCCACTTTTGCCGCTTTGCGAAAAGACCCTTTCGCCTCTTGCGCACCTTCTGGAAGCCTCCCGTACACCTTGTTGTGCACGACTCGCAACCGCTTCAAGATTCATGCCATCTTCGACACATCCCGACTGCTTCGACCTCAACGCCTCCGGCGCTTAGTCCGTCCACGTGTCTCGCCACGACTCCATCTTGATGCCCCGCAACAACACGCATAAAAACACATCACATAGCATTGCACAATATCATAGCATCAATATTTGTATAAGACTCAAACTCATACAAAATCAAAATCACAATTTAACCTTCTCTCGCACGCTTACGACACAATCGGAAGTTCCAAGACTTACCACAATGAAGTTCCGATTTCGAACATCCGCACTTGTCGAATTATCGGTTCCGTGCTTACCATCGCGGAACTTCCGATCTTCTAACATCCGCACGCCCAAAAATTCTATTCCGATTTTCGCCTCGGAGGAATCTCAATACAAGATTATCGGACACTCCGCTACCCCATGTGCGGAAGTTCCGATTCTCTTCACCAAAACCAAAACCTGTAAATCGGAAGTTCCTTTTTCCAACACCTAGTAGTTCGATTAATCGAACTTCCGCTCCATACACAGTAGTTCCGATTTCCTGACTCAAATCGAAATACCCAAACCGAAAACCTCAACTCTCAATCTAATCAACACACTTGTCAAATACTCATCACTCGAGTGGAGGACCTTTCACATGGTCTCTCAATCTCCCCTTGATGAGTATATTGACAATTACCAAAAGCATAAGATGAGTTTGAGATTACAGTCAACCAAGGTCTAGACAAGAGTAATAAAGCACAAGACCAAGTTGACACAAAGAAAGAAAAAACTTGAGATGAGATGAAAGAGCAATTTTCGCACAAAACTCAAGGCTTTTCTACAGAAGGCTTTTTCTCACAATCATTCTCCCCCTTTGGCAATAAAATCATCAATATGTAGAAAAGGGGGGAAAAGACTATATGATGTTCATTTTAAGCATTAGGAGCCATGTAGATTATCCAAAATGACTATTAGAGTATTACACCAAGCCATAACACAGAAGAATGCTATCAAGATCATGACAATCGATGTATAGAGGAGCTAAGACAGAAAGTCCATAATCTGATTAATGATCCAGTTCTTTAGCATGTCAAATAAGTCAAGATTGAAATCTAGCTAAAGATATCCAAGGATGATGCAAGCCATGTCAAATAATCTAAGTTGAACCAAGAAGACTCATACTGAACAGTTTAGAGTGCTACTAGTTGAAGAAGGACTCATTTTATCCAAAACTTTGTCTCTTTGATGATAAGCAATTTTAGCACATTTTTTTTAAGACTTTATATTTTAAGGCTCTTTAAGGTTTTATCTCAGTAAAGCAAGCTCTGGACTAGGTGCCATCCACAACTGCCTCCTGAGCTTCAACCATTTTTTTAAACCATGTGCTAGATCCCAAGCCTTATGCGACCACTCCAAGCAACAGACTTAAGGAGGTGATCTTAGGTCATCCAAGGCTCCCCCTGAGTTCATGCCTAGTGCAATGGCAAGCCGTCTCATGAGAAAGATTTGGTGAGATCAGTTTTTTCGCACAAAAGAGATCATTTTTGCTTTTGAAGTTTTTAGACCAGTGATTAGAGATAAGTCATGTTTCTTAACAAACTGACATAGCTTACTCAAAAGTTCAAAAGAGATTCAGGACTCAACTCAGCCTACTTGACATGGCGAAAATCATAAAAGGATAGTTTTAACTAGACTAGTCTCAAGAGCTATCATGACAAGATTTTAATTCAAGTTTAGCATTTTAAAATACCTTAGCATGTCAAAGACTAAACTACACATAAAAAGTCATGATAGATCTAGCAGTTTAGCATAAATCATGGCAAGATGTAAAATAGTGAAAACAGATCATAAGGGATAATAAACAAGGCTCCATTTGATTATCATGCAATGCTTGATGAAATACACAAAAATCCAGATTCCCTTTAGAATGAGATGCATCTTTTAATTCAGGTTGAGTTATGACACAATTAAGAATATGGAATAACCAAGAGTAACTCCCCCTGAACCAAAGGAACAAAAACGAGAATCTGATAAGTAAACCAGAAAAAAAACAGTCCTTTAGAGCATAGAAAAGATATAGAGAAAACTATCGCTCAGACAGATTCTTATCTACCCCATATGATTCTAGGACTATTAGCTGATCTACACAAACACTAAGGAGCAAACACTGTCCCTGTCTACCCAAGGGTGGCCCGACCCCTGCTAGAACCTATAAGAAGTGAGTAAGCTCTACTTAGAAAGGGAAGAGACAGCTAATAAGCAGCATCCTAGAAGCACAAGACAAGAAGTGGCAGTCAAAGCAATGTGGCAAGAGAAACGCTCTAACCTATGCTGGAAGGACTTCGACCCGAAATATTAAAAGAAATGAAACCAGACAGGAGTAAGCGTATAATATAATATAATATGATATGATATGATATAATATGATACAGTAGTAGCACAAAGCTCCCCCTCACAGCAGTCCGTAAGGACAAACCACCCCAAGCTCTCCCCGCAGAGCTGAAAACCGAGAGCTGTCCAGAGGCTTAGTGAAGATATCTGCCAACTGGTGCTCACTCTCCACAAACTGGAGCACAATGTCACCCTTCTCTACATGATCTCGAAGAAAGTGATATCTGATATCTATATGCTTGGTCCGAGAATGTTGCACTGGGTTCTTGGCAATGCAAATCGCAGACGTGTTATCACGTAAGAGTGGAACGCAATGATAGATAGCCCGAAATCTGCAGGTCGAGACCATCCAAAGCACTTGACTACAAAGAATCGGCGCGACAGAACGCTTTCGCCTCTGCAGCGGATCGCGAACACCGGATTGCTTCCTCGACGACCGGAGAGAGAGAGAGTGCCAATGAATTGGCAAGTGCGGAAGTGCTCTTCCTATCTATCCTACACCAAATAAATCAGACGGAGAAGGCTCTAAGAGATAGACAAGAAGAGGAAGAGTACCGATACCATAGTCAATAGTAGCTCAAGGTACCGAAGATGCGCTTCACCGCCGACGGTGAGATACGCGAGGAGAAGCTCAAACCGAGCACAAAGACACACAGAGAAGTGTATGTCCGGTCTCGAGGTCATGAGGTACAAGAGAGAGCCAATCATGCTCCTAAAATCCGTTTGGTCAACAGTGTTCGCCGTCTTCATCCGGATCCAGAGCACCAGAGATGCCATTGGGGTTGATATCGGCTTTCCATCATTCATGTCGAACGCTCAGAGGTCTCGAGTGTATTTGCCTTGATGAAGAAAGGTACCTCTCGAGTCTGCTTTGATTTGGAAGCCAAGGAAGAAACTCAACTCGCCCATCATGCTCATTTCAAACTCCGAGCTCATGACATCGGAAACGGGAAGCGAGAGCATGGGAGGAGCCGCCAAAGATAATGTCATCCACGTAGATCCGACGAGCGGAAGATCGGTGCCTCGACGGCGGATGAACAAGGTTTTGTCAATTTTACCCATCTCAAAACCATGGCTCGTGAGATAGGACTTAAGCCTTTCATACCAAGCTCGGGAGCTCGCTTGAGTCCATACAAAGCTTTGGAAAGCTCAGAGACATGGTTAGGGTATTTGGGGTTCTCGAAACCGTGAGGTCAGTCGACATAGACTTCTTCCTCAATAAGGCCATTGAGGAAGGCACTCTTGACATCCATCTGTAAAGCTTGAAACCCTTAGAAGCCGCAAAGGCAAGCGAGATTCTAATGGCTTCAAGTCTAGCTACAGGGGCAAAGGTCTCTTCAAATCTAGACCTCAACTTGAGAGTACCCCGAGCTACCACCTAGCCTTGTTTCAATGACTAACCCATCTTCACTTTGCTTGTTCTTGAACACCCATTTGGTCCCAATGATATTGTGACCTTGAGGGGCTCAACAAGGACCGACCTTGTTCCTTTCAAAGTTTTCCAATTCCTCGTGCATGGCGTTAGTCCATGACTCATCGAAAGAGCATGACAAACGCCTTTGGGCTCAAACGAGGCAACAAAGGCGTAATGGAGACAGAATAGAGACATGCCGCTTTTGAACGAGTGACTCGCTCAAAGAGATCTCCAATTATCTCTCTCAAGGATGGTCCTTTGAATGTGTCTTGGAGGTCCAGGTGAGATGAAGAAGTGGCCTCTACCTCATTAGCGCATTTGAGATAGGGACAGAGCCACTAGCTTCGTAAGAAGCGAAGGTAAGGGCGATCTCCTCGAGGTGCGGTGGAAGAGGGCACCTCAAGAGGAAGAGAAGGAACTGGATCGGTAAACAACCCTCATCTCCATCCTCCTCATCGCCCACAAAGATGGACTCGCATCGCTCTAAGGAACTCGAGATATCGTGCCTAGTCCTGGGACTGGCCTCATCAAGGTCACCTCACTGTGTTTCTAACAATTTACTAGATTCGCAGCCTGCACTCTATAGGCACGAGAAGAAGTCGAGTAACCCGTAAAGATCCCATCACAAGATCGTGACTCGAACTTATCTAGGTTCCTGCACTTGAAATAAAACACTTGCAACCAAACACACGAAAATGCGAGACGCTGGGTTTTCGCCATATCTCAACTCATAAGAAGTGTGATGCAAGAGTGCCCAAGAAAACTCATAGAAACATGACAAGCAAAGAGCAATTCCTCACCCAAAACTTCCTAGGTGTAGAGTACTCATCAAGCATCGTCCCGCCATCTCGACTAAGGTACGGTTCTTCCTCTCCACAACGCCATTTTGTTGGGGGACGATGGAGACGAGAACGGTGCTCTACACTGCCTCACCACAAAACTCTCAAAGTAGGAATTCTTGAACTCGGTGCCATTATCGCGAATTGCTCGTAATGCACCCGGGAGCTCAACAGAAAGCCTACTAAAAGACCACGAAAAGAGTAAACGCCTCATCCTTCGAGGCTAAGAAAAACACCCAAGAATACCTCGAGAAGTCATCGACCACGACAAGTACGTACCACTTCCTCCCATCGATGCACTCTAGCCGGTCCCATCAGATCCATATGGAGCAGCTTGACCGTGAATCTGTCATAGTCATCAGAATCGAGGATGTGAAGAAGAACCATTTTGCCGTGCAAGAAGGAGCACAAACAAGATCCTTGACCATTTTGAGTTTCGCAAACCACGAATGAGATCGTGGCCGCTAACTCGGTCGATGATCAAATCCTATATGACCAAGTCTCCTATGCCGAAAAGTCAAATCACGGATTCAAGCAATTAAACATCGAAGAGGATCACCAGAAGATCCAGAAAAATCAGCACGAAAGATCCTCCCATATCGAGAAATCCCGCAAACTAGACTACCCGAAGAATCAAGAATTTTGCAATGGTTTTTCTTAAAGCTCACCTCGAAACCGTCATCGGTGTCGAGAGACTCGAAAGCGATTATACCGCACTTACTTACTAAGGCAACATCTTTTAAAATAAAAGAATCATTAATGCTCACAGACCTTTAGCGATGACGCGCCAAATGAAGCATCTCCAAGGTGATCGTCTCATCACCTGGAGCACGGGCTAGGGAAGAAAACCAACGAGACTCACCACTCATATGACGTGAACAACCAGAGTCTACAATCCAGACCATTCCCTTCCCAGCCCGGCGACCCTGAGTCAAACAGAGAGTAAAGTCTCAAGATCGGGTGAATCAACAATGATTTTGGCACCCAATACCGAGTAACACGGCGAATGATGAAGTAGTCAAGCAAGACCGACTCTATCTACCCTACGCTCTCTGTCACTCAACAAGTCAAAGATCTCACTGTTCGGATCCGATCGCTATGGAAGAGCGAGTCGAAGTGCCAAGAATATGTCGATCTCGCCATGTAGCTATCTCGAAGGAAAACGAGATCTACCCTCGTGACGGCGGGAGTTACGACCAAAGGGAGCATGAGGACGAAACTCGTAAAACTCGGAAAAACCAAGTCCTCGATGTCGCCCAAAATCATCGATGGAACAAACCTAGACCTCGTGTTGGTCTTAGATGCACTCAAGATCCGGGCTGACCACGAATGTGCCTAAGAGACTCAACATGGTCTCTACGCGATCTTGGCGCTACTGAAGCAATGATCAACTAAATGTCCATCTTTCCGATGAAGGTGCAATGATACTTCGCCTTACGAGGGGCCAAGCCGCAGTGGATCACCTTGTCGTCGAAATCCTTTGAACAAAACCCACGACTTAAAATTGACTTTCTCACCCCAGGCTTAGTTTTGATCACACCGTGCTATGGTTTTGAGCACGACAGTGGATGCTTCCTCATATCCTCCTCGGATATCATATCCTAGACCCCGATTAAATCTGCAAATTTTAGATTTGTCTAGAATGAGATTGAGCTTCTTCTTGCCTCCTACAAACCTCTCGAGAGTGTTCATAAGATACTGACACTCCCGAAAGAGAGAGGTGCAAGAAGAGCAGGGGGAAGAAGGGACAGCAGAAGGTAAGGGAGCGTAAGAAGAACCAACAACAGAGGAAAGATTTGCTTGTGCACGCACAAATGACTTTGGGGGACAGTCCCATCGCTAGCGATTGGTTCACGCACTAGGCGCCTCTACCAAACCCTTAGACTTCTTCCCAAAGACACACAATACAAGCAGATGATTGTGTCTCTAGAAGGTCCTTAGTTAGCTTCACACATTTTTCATCCAATGCAACCAAATCACATTTTAGTTTATTACAATGATTGCAAGGTGAGCTAACAAGGTCCTTAGAAGCATACTTGAGCCAATTTGTTATCGTGATCAATCATTTCTTGAAACCGCTTGATACGATTCTAGTTCAAAGCTTAACTTAGGACAGCTTTAAACAAGAAACAACAGCTCTAGTAGCGCAGCCTTGAAATTCAAGAATTTTGTGATCCGCCTGCTTTAGGTTCATCTTGAGATTATTACAATTTTCACAAGTTTCAGCAGATCAAGCAAGATGGTATAAAGACCTCTAAACGAATTGTCCTTAACCTCACATGAGGTGCAAGCAAGAGCCTCACAAAGAGTGGATGAAGGAGGTGCTATCCTACTCATCTCTAATTCAAGAAGAAGGCTAATGTTCTCTACCTTAATCATGTCAAGTTCGGAGGACACACTATCATGTAAGGTCCTTAGTTTTTCCATATCATCAATCAAAGCACAAAGATGTGTCACATTCATCACGGAGGGAGCGGATGTAAGTAAAGTGAGCTCCCGTGATAGTCTAGCTACTTCCTTCTCCAACCCAACACACTTAGCCCTAGACTTAGCATGGAATCTACCTAGCTTAAGAAAAGCATCATTAAGCGGGTCATAAGTGGGACTAACCTCGTCGAGTCGGAGTACACCATTGTCGCTCGATTCGCCCGAGGGCCATGAAGCACATGCCGAGAAGTTGCCGTCGTCCTTGGGATCATGATCGCCCTTCCCATCATCGCCACTCCACCCTCCACCTCGCCGGTGTCCACCTCGCCGAGGGCGGTGAGGACGCGATGGAACAACTTCTTAGCCTTCCCAAAGTTGCGGAACTTCTTCTTGCCTTGGTCAGTCTTTGAGGGCTTCGTGTTGCGGTTCTTGTCGATGTAGTCGTTCTTGCTTGGACCGCCATAGTCACCTTTGCCCTTCCCAAGCTTGGGACGGTTTGCTCGGATGTGGTTGGGGCCACCACACTCAAACAAATCACAGACCTCCTCTCTTACCATCCCTCCTCCTCTTGTAAGCATGGGAAAACTTCCGAGCTAGGAGGGCTAGTGCTCATCCTCAAGTCGCTCTAACCGATCATCGCTATGTCACAGAGCGCCTAGGAGAACCCACGATTGACTCGTAAGAAGATCCGTAGTGGGATCGGTGACTAAAGCCATCGATCGTGACTTCGACCTTCGAGAGACAATGTCAATCTCGTGAGTCTTGAGACGCGAGTAAAGCGCATCAAGAGTCGTGGTCGAGAGGTCCGTGCTATCTTTGATGGTAGTCACTTTCATCTCCCAAACACGAAGATCAAGTGCGAAAGCATCCGTCGAGCGTTATCCGAGTCGGGTATGTAAGACCGACCGCCGGAGGTTGCTCAAGATTTTGTGAAAACGCCAAAAGCACTCGCCTAAAGATTCACCAAAGAAGCATTTCAAATTTATCAGACTCACGCTTGAACCGGTCTTGTCGAACCGTCTTAATCTCGAGTGGTGCCTCATGGTATGCATCGAGGGTCACCTGATGTCGTAAGCGTAAATCAAATGAGAAATACGATCAAACTCACTTCGCTTAAACCTCGAATGATTATGTTCCTTGCCTTAGCATTTGCCTCAACATCGACCATGTTTCCAAAGATTGATGTTCTCATCGGCAGAACAAAGAAATCTAACCTTCACCTTTCTCCGGATGGCATACCCCGAGCCCGGATGTAAGTTTCCATTCGGCTCTTCCGAAGGGTAATCCGCACCATCAAAACCGGAGGCTTGGTGGAATACTTGTCCGCTGTTATGGCTCAACCGACCGGTTAAGATCTATCAAGAAGAGCTAACCGCTCGATACCAATTGAAGGACCGAAATGGCAATGAGGGGGTGAATGGTGCCTAAAAATTAATACTCCCTTATCGTATTTAAAACCACCTACAAAGATCTCTCAAGATCTAAAGAAAGTAAATGAAGCAAGATCAAATAACAAAACCTAGTTTCGTGGTGTTCTTCCGAAATCGGAAGTTCCGGAAGTACATCGCAGTAGTTCCGCTATGTAGTTCCGCAGTTGTATAGCTCGAAGTTCCGCTATGTACTTCCACGCCTAAAATCTAAGTTCCGATTATCCCGAGCTAAGAATGTAACGCTCGGTTTTTGCTCAAAAATCCAAACTACTTAATCTTGAATGCTCTTCTCAGTCAAGTTTTACAGACATCATCCTAAACACCATCTTGACCTTATGGAGAAGAATCGCAACCAAAGATTCAATAATCGAACCAAAACGGATTTCTTGAAGAAGGGGCAAGAAAGACCAAAACCAATGATAAGCGAGATTCTCAGATTCTTAGAGCATGAAACTTTGAGGAAGTAATAGCAATACCAAAACGATTCTAGATATGAAGTTTCATGCTATTTCATAAAACGAAACAAAAGATATACCAAAACCCTAGATATTCAACATGAACAGAGAGAGAGAGTTGCAAAATCAAGTAATCGAAACCTCGATTTCATTGAATTGAAACATGGATTACAGAGGTAACACAAAGAGGAATGATTACAATAGGTTTAAGTTCATCAACTCCACAACTCAAAAAGCAAAACACACCCTTTTGGTGGAGCTAACCCTAATTTTCTCACTCTCAAGGTCTAACCCTAACTCCAGGATTCTCCCCTATTTATAGCCTTGGCTAATGGGCCTACAACCTATTAAGCCCGCTACACCCGAACGGAACCGCCTCCACTTTTGCCGCTTGCGAAAAGACCCTTCGCCTTTGCGCACCTTCCGAAGCCTCCGTACACCTTGTTGTGCACGACTCGCAACCGCTTCAAGATTCATGCCATCTTCGACACATCCCGACTGCTTCGACCTCAACGCCTCCAGCGCTTAGTCCGTCCACGTGTCTCGCCACGACTCCATCTTGATGCCCCGCAACAACATGCATAAAAACACATCACATAGCATTGCACAATATCATAGCATCAATATTTGTATAAGACTCAAACTCATACAAAATCAAAATCACAATTTAACCTTCTCTCGCATTACTCGACACAATCGGAAGTTCCAAGATTTACCACAATGAAGTTCCGATTTCGAACATCCGCACTTGTCGAATTATCGGAAGTTCCAGTGCTTACATCGCGAACTTCCGATCTTCTAACATCCGCACGTCCAAAAATTCTATTCCGATTTTCGCCTCGGAGGAATCTCAATACCAAGATATCTCGACACTCGCTACCCCATGTGCGGAAGTTCCGATTCTCTTCACCAAACCAAAACCTGTAAATCGGAAGTTCCTTTTCCAACACCGGAGTTCGATTAATCGAACTTCCGCTCCATACACAATGTAGTTCCGATTTCCGACTCACCTTCGAATACCCAAACCGAAAACCTCAACTCTCAATCTAATCAACACACTTGTCAAATACTCATCACTCAGAGTGGAGGACCTTTCACATGGTCTCTCAGATCGCCATTCATCATTTTACCCGGTGCTCTCGTCCACTTCACCGGAGCTTAGTCGTAGCTCATCGCCGCCGTGAAAGTCACCATCGCAGCCGCTTTAATGCCCGCCACCGATGAGTGCCGACGACGTCCGTTACCACGTTCGTGTCACCAAGATCGCCCGCGCCTCCTTGTTATGTTTTGCTCATCCCTGTGCGCCACCATGACCTGTAGCTCTGGTGAGCTAGCGGGCTCCGATAGCCACCGCGATGTGCTCTGTGTGCATTGCTTGCACCACGTCAGCATGCCATATCACCTGCATGTCATTGCCCTGTCCTCGCCACCTCAGCGCCCGCGCACATGTGGCGTGCTTGTCATCGCTCACGTGGCATCCACACTACAAAACCCTAAACAGAATCTGTGCAGACTTGGTTCACAATGGACCAAGTCATTTACCCGTGGGCCCTGTTTGATAGTGCACTATTCTGTGAACTTAGTTCACCATGAACCCAAGCCCTAGTCCATGGACTCGGTCTATAGACCGTGGGTCCCACTGTCAGCCACTCTAGCATTTTAATTTATTTTAATTTTGAAAATCCCATGCCGACGTCAGCTGACGTCATAATCCGAATTTTCTTTAAAAAAATAATTAGGAAATTCTAGAAAATCCTATTTAGGGTATTTTCTTGAGTTTTGATCTTCCAAAGCCCATATCTTCTTCATCCGAACTCCGATTGAGCCCATTCAAATTCCTAAATTCATATAAATTTCATATATATCTATGTAAGATTTTTATTTAATTTTTAGAGTTTTTTTGTCTCTGTTAATTATTTTATCTTATTTATTTCGTTTACGAGTAGATGTTAATTCTCCAGGGACTTTTGAAGAAGAAGGAGTGCACCAAGATCAAGACCAGTGCCTAGCCCTATTCTAAGGCAAGTTATACCTTTGATCATGTTGAACTCAGTTTTCAAAACTACTTTATTTCAATGTATTGCATTCTACTTCAAGTATTTATTTAAATGCTTTTGGGTTTATTTATTAATCCAATTTGTTACATCCACCTTGTCTATTGTTATGTCATATTCTTTTGTCATCCTAGGTTGGTTAATTATTAGTTGGTATTATTGTTGCACCAACGTGGGTTGGTTAGATACGAGTAGATTGCTTAGCCATGCTACGAGTCATTATTTCATGTGAGTTGCGAATATAAACTTGACTAAGTGATTATGGAACTGTGTGTGCTGTGTGCTATTACTCGTTGATGGCATATGTTGCACTTAACCAACAGGGTGAGAAAAGATTTAGACTGATACTGTGTGATATGGTAGAAACTGTGTGAATATGAATATTGGTCCGTGTGATATTTAATTAGAAATTGAAAGTCTTACCTTGGTTAATTAAGAACTTAACTTTGTGCACCATTGAGTTGAGCCTTACTGTACGACCACATGCCTGGTATGGAACAGACCTAACTTAGTAAGTTATGGAGTCTGTGTGCTAGGGTGGAAGGTGTGTACCGCTGTGTTTGGATCACATCTATGAGCGGTTCGCTGTCTTCAGATCCAACGGTGTGTGTCGTACCAAGGGCTGTGTATACAAATTAGACGGCGGTAAAGCACATTGAGAGTGTCAATACTCGAGATGAGGTTTCTAAAAGGTTTTGTTGTGATCAACTCTGATCCAGTTGATTGCATCTTGTGGATAAAGTGTACAACCTTTGCAGAGTGCTTAATCAATCTATTAGAATAGCCGTGTTTGCGGTCATGGACATGCTCGGGGATTTCACACAAGGGGTAAATTTTCATAAAACATCTGGGAAGGGAGCTGTGTGATCTATGTCATATGGCCGTGTGAACAACTTGTTTAGACTGCGTGTCCTTTGTGAAAGCAAATGTCAAATTATTATTATTTATTTGTTTTAAATATTATTTTCAATATATTATTTATATTCGATTGCAAATGTTGTATTTCTGCAAAAGAACTCTATAACCCATTCCTTTGGAATAAGCCAACATCTATAAATTGCATTATGTGGTGTGACTTGCGAGTACAGTTGTGTACTCATGCTTGCTATAATCAATCAACAGAAGTGGAGAAATCGTCAGCCAATAAGATCTGCTTCAAGGATCGTTGAGAACTGGTTCGTGCTACCCCAGCTGATTGTATATGGGCATATGGATGAGCTTCACTGAAATTATTCCGTTATGTTTCGCTGCAGTTTTATTGAGCTATTCGCTTTCTGAAGTATTAATTGTAAGTTTTGACCTTAAGATCGTTATTCTGATAATTATTATTTATTTATTAGTTAATCTTTGCATATGGATATGATATTTTATCGATGTTGCCACTGTGTGCACTAGCGTGATCTTAGACTAGTGCAGTATACATAGAGAATCCAAAATTGTATTTTTAGATCCCAATAGTATACAGTCCTCGTATGTACCACACGATAGATTCATACGTACCACACGATAGATTCATACGTGTGTTCAGGGTTTACCGGGCAGAGAGATGCACGACTGAAAGAGAACTTTGGACAATACAGTGATGCGTGCGTGCCCACATAGGACAGGACACACTGGTTTGTTACATGCTATCTTTGGATTCCATGCGTGCGCGTGCAGGCAGGCAGGCAGGCGAGTAACTGAACATACATCGCAACTCACAAGTGTAACAGTATACTTATACAGCTGCAGTACCAAGCAGTATCTGCATTCGGCAATGATCTGTCTGTAGCAAACCACATCAGAATCTTAATTCGCACCAACGGATCGATGATGCATGGAGCCAGCCAGCAACCTGTGCATCTGCAGCAGCCAGCGGTAGCCTAGCTAAGCTAGCCAACGAGTGGTCATCTGCTGCAGTTGGCTCGTTTTGTTTGATTCCCCCGTGCCTAATTTGTCCAGGAGGGGATGATGAGTCAAGTCATTTCACCCGGTAGAATATGTTTGAGGCAACTACAAGCAAGCGCGCTGCAGTACGTGTCCAATCCAACACACAGAGGCGTCCATGTTGTGGTGGCAGTAAAACTTACTAGCCCGCATGTGGGGCAGTTTTTTTGGCTGCTTGCCATTCCCTAAATGCTAACTAATACGTACGTGCTACGTGCATGCATCTTGCGACTACTCTTCGTCCTACGGATCGAGCAGTATGTGTACGGACGAAATATGTGGTAGAAAATATCACGTAGGAGGAAGAGGGAAAGAAAAATACTAGTAAAAAAGTAAAAATGAAAATGAAAATGAACGTTGACTAACCACAAAATGGGCCAGTATGTCGTGGGCTCAATGTCTATCCCAGCCCAGCGAAGCCCAGCCCACTCCACGTTCGCGGACAAGGAAAAAAATCTAGTTTTTCTCAAAAAAAAAAGAAGGAAAAAATATTGTCGGCTTCCTCCCGAGCCCCGAGGTTTTAGCTTGACCACTCCACCACCACGAGCTCTGTCTCCACCGTCGCCATGATCTCGCTGCTCCGCCGCGCGCTCTCCGCCGCCTCCTCCTCCTCCTCGTCGCCGGCTACGCTGCGGAGGGCACTCCTCGCCGCGCTCCTCTCGCACTCGCAACCGGCGAGCCCTCCCGGCCCATGCCGGGCCCCCGCGCGGCCGGAGCCGCTGAGGCGAGCGTTCCACGCCTCGCCAAGCCCCCTGAGGTTCAGGGAGACCCCAGCGGCGTGGGCCGGCGCGGAGGCCAGCGTGGCCGTGGGGGAGGACGTGCTGGACATCGCGGGGCTGGGGATCTCGGGCCGGATCGTGGAGAGGCTGGCCGCGCGGGGCATCACCAGGCTCTTCCCCATCCAGGTAGTGGTTGCTGCACGCTAATTCAAAGATCCAGGACTGTAGGGTTTGCTTGATTTGGGCTGGTTTTCATTGGAACTGGTAGAATTGTGCCAAATGAGAAGCTGGCGTCTTTAGCTTCCCAATCTCTACCAACCGTATAGGATCCTGAGAGCCATACGAGTCATGATATACCGAATTGTAAGTTTTGGCCGAATTCCATCTAATTTTGTCATGGAAAGTTGGAAACGAGGAAGCTGGCTGTATATTTGTGTGCTGTACACTGGTCTGCTGGTATTGTAATTGGCGTCCTACTGATTTTTTTTTGTTGTAAATATGGAAAAAGGGAGGTTTAGATTTACGTTAGTGACAAATTGGATTGAAATCAATAGAACGTTGCTTGGAGCTAACGAGTTAAAATTCAACGAACGGAGTCTTGTTGTGCCAATTTAGTAAGAGCTATGAACAAGGTCTATTGATTCTGACCGAGTTAAGTTCGTCCGTTATAGATGTGTAGCTTCACAAGAGACGATATTAAAAAAACGAAAAGGAAATCATAAATCGCTGAATTCCTTAAGTGTCACTGGAATTGTCCAGAACCATTTGGTATCTAGCCAATGCAGCAGCCATGGAACAGTTCTATATGGTTACCTGGTGATATATTGCATTCATATGTAAGCATAGTTACTGGATTCGCGGTAACCACCTTCAAACCCCGATCTGGATCGCACGGTCTGATTCGGGTTCGCTCGCGATCTGATTCGCTGGGGAACACAAATCTGATTCACCAAAAAGGGGCGAACCCATAAATCGAGGGGGAGAGGGTCGAGAGGAGATGAAGGGGAGAGGGATAGCCGCCACTGTTGCTTCTCGTCGCTGCTTGATCTTGCTGTAGATCAGCCACCATTGCCACGCCGGCCATCCCCAGCCCTGTCATCGCTGCCTCTGTCGCCCGTCGCGGCTTGAGGATGAAGCAGAGCAGCAGCAGCAGCTAAAAGCTATCAAAAGATGGAGACGTGGCATGATAGGAAGGTGGAGGATAGGATGACGCATGGAGGCGGTGGCTTGAGAGGATGAGGCAGAGCTTCTCTCGTCGTGTTTCTCTGACTCTCTGTCTCCGTGTGTGGCTGTGTGTTGTGTTTCGTGAGAAGTCCTAGTGCCTAGTGGAGGAGGGGGAAGGGATTTGGGCTGGCCTGGTTCTGGTGGGCTGGTCCGACCCACTCTCTTCCCCTTCTCTTGTTTCCCCTTCCTTTCCTTTTTTTTAAAGCTACGTAAAGATCATTTGCACATAAAATTCTGTGGTCTGCTTACTGTTTTGACATCTGTATAGAGAAAATATACTACGTACTAGAGTTGGCGTCCCGGAATAGTTGGGTTCGCAAGCCTCGTCTCGGATTCACTAACCAAAGAGGTATACCACCCGATGAACCCTACTTTTGTGAAGTGGCGAACCTCGAACCCAATGAACCGCGAATCTGGTAACTATGTATGTAAGTCCCTGCAATTTTGCCCCCCCCAAAAAAAAATCCATGCAGAAAACAGCCAAAATTGATATAACTACTACCATGTAGAGCAAGCTCGCTATTTTTCCCTGCTGTCCTCTATTTCTGGATCCACCAGCAATCTGGCCTGGTATTACATCTGGTAGTTGATCAGTTACTGTAAGATACCAGTAGGTCCAGTACAAACAGCCAATTGCTAATTGAACTGGACTAGAGAGTTGGTCTTAAGAATCCTTGTTATTTGACAAAGGAATATATGGATGTCTTTACAAGAAATTAATGTTTTTACCTGTGTACAGTAAATTTGCAATTACTAAGTAATGTGTAAGATTAGGATGAAATATACATCCGTACCTATTTGTTTGTGTCATCTCAGTTGGGAAGATGCTATTTCTGTAATTCTGTTGGCTTTGCAATATGATTTGCTTCATTCTACTATGTTAGCCTTTTTTTTGTCTGTTAGAGTGATGGTTTTACCTTGTTCCTCTGTGCAGAGGGCTGTTCTTGATCCAGCAATGCAAGGAAAAGACATGATCAGCCGTGCTCGAACTGGAACGGGGAAAACCTTGGCTTTTGGCATTCCTATCATGGACAGGATTCTTAGCTACAATGAGAAGAATGGGTTGGTTTCTCTCTCATTTGGAATTCTTCTTATTTATCTACTGGACAGATAAAATTTATTGTAATAATTACATAGTGTGGTGCATGCAGAAGCGGTAGGAATCCTCTAGCCATCATTTTGGCACCTACTAGAGAACTTGCTCGACAGGTTGAGAAGGAATTCAGAGAATCCGCTCCCTTGGACACTCTTTGTGTCTATGGAGGTGTTCCCATCAGTCAGCAAATGAGAATTCTTAATTATCGTGTTGACATTGTGGTTGGAACTCCAGGTCGAGTTATTGATCTTTTGAGAAGGGGTGTTTTAAACCTTTCAGAGATTCAATTTGTGGTCCTAGATGAAGCTGATCAGATGCTGGCTGTGGGTTTTGATGAAGATGTTGAGGTGATCATGGAGAAGTTGCCACAAAATCGTCAAAGCATGCTGTTCTCTGCAACAATGCCTAGTTGGATCAGAAAAATTACAAACAAGTACCTAAAAGATCCAGTCATCATTGACCTTGTGGGTGACTTCTTGTCTTATTTGCCCTGTTAATTTTTATCTTACTTTACTTGCCCTGTGAATTATCTTACTTTTTATCATGCATCCCTTTCTAGTTTCTGTACAAGTGTATATTTGAGCAATGAATCATTACTAGCAAAGCCCTTGTCATAACTCATTATTCTATGTTTTCTCTCACTTCTTTCCTTAGTATAGTTCCCTAGGGCCTTGTTATGGATTTATGCAAATACATTTGTATGAACGTGAAGCATGAAACTAAATATGGGTAGATGAATGGGGGCTAGATAGAGGTAGAGTGTGGGAGAGTGTGGCGACTTATAGTTGTTTGGTTTAATATACCATGGTGAATTGGAGAGATCTTAATCCTGGATAGGAGTACCTCAGAAAGGAAAAAAATCATATGTATGAACTATGAAGTGCTAAGTGGACTTTCTTACCTTTCCGTGAAGCGAATATCAAAGTAAAACTTGAATTTTCTCCCCCCCTCTCTCTGGTTGGGGGTGTTCAGTTCAGCATGAGATTCTTAGGAGAATTCTCTGAGACTTTGACATTTACTTTTCTTCTCAGGTCGGTGACTCAGACCAGAAGTTACCTGAAG
This sequence comes from Hsuehochloa calcarea, assembly GCA_036346395.1. Classification (NCBI taxonomy): domain Eukaryota; kingdom Viridiplantae; phylum Streptophyta; class Magnoliopsida; order Poales; family Poaceae; genus Hsuehochloa; species Hsuehochloa calcarea. The sequence continues at coordinate 24,516,184 of CM070605.1, forward strand.
GAATCTCTCTTTATTCCATTGCCTCTGAGAACTATGGGAAGCCATCAATTCTTGGTTCATTGATTAAAGTGGGCATTCTCTTGACTGTATGATGTGTTTTATGGTTTGCTTTGTCAACAACTCTACATAATCACTTTTCTTGTCCTTCCACTTCCTCAGGAACATGCTAATGGCGGGAAATGCATTGTGTTTACTCAAACTAAACGAGAAGCAGATAATTTGGCATATGCCATGGGCAGGAGTTACGCATGTCAGGTGCTGCATGGAGATATTTCACAAAATCAGAGAGAAAGGACACTCTCAGGATTTCGAGATGGTCGCTTTAACATCCTTGTTGCAACTGATGTCGCAGCCCGTGGATTAGACATACCAAATGTTGATCTAGTAAGTAGCTTGAGGTATTTTTTTTTTATGGATATGATCAGGGATAAAAAACCAGAACCGGGCAATTTTCCTGTCACTGGCCAGAAACAGTAACCGGCCAGTTACCGGAATTACCGGAAAAAATCCAGATAAAATTCGCTTGAATTTGCTTAAAAACTAGCCGAAATTCAAAAACTGGAATTTGAATTTGCTAAATCGGGAACGTTCCCGGTCCCTATCGGTAAGACCGGTTAACTGGCCGGGTTTTTTTATCCATGGATATGATCAACACAAGAACATTTTCAATGCCCCGAAAATTTTATTGCTATAGCTGTTTGATGTGCATAGTAGCTTAACTGAAAAATGTTATGCCTCTTATCTATTCAGGTGGTACATTACGAAATCCCGAACACCTCAGAGTTATTTGTTCACAGATCTGGGCGAACTGCACGAGCAGGGAAGAAAGGCAGTGCAATTTTAATGTACACATATGAGCAAACTAGAGCTGTAAGGGTCATTGAGCAAGATATTGGATGCAGGTTCACTGAGGTAAAGCACTTAAAGAATGGTGCATATTGAACACTAATAAAGTCATTTTGTAGCTGGGGTGAAATATGAAAACTAATTTGCTGATTTGTGTTTAATAAGTGTAGCTTCCAAAGATTGCAGTTGCAGACAAGGCTGCAGACATGTTTAATGTTAGGAGAGATACTCGATCTAAATTAGTTGGAAGCAGAAGAACCAGTTGGTCTTCTTTTGGCCACGAAGACTATTATGGTGGCTTCGGAGAGCACCCTTCCCGTGGCTTTGGTGATTTTGATGGCTTCGGTGGTTCCCCTGATCGTGCTGGTGGATCCCGCGACTCTGGTTCAAGACATCGTGGTGGGTTTGGAGATTTTAGACGACCTTCTCGAACTTCCAATGGCTTTGGCAGGTCTAGTTTCAATCGGTCTGATGGATTTGGCGACTTTGGAGAAGGCCATTTCAGCAGAAGTGGTAACCCAGACTTTCGGCGCTCCAGGAGTTTTGACGATTCAGGCTCTTCGCGTTACAGCAAGCGTTCTAATGGTTTTGGCTCATCATATTTCGGCAAATCAGGCAGCTTCAAGGATTCCCACTGATCAGAGGACTTACTTTTATACAGGTTTGAGCCTTTTGACTTCTGGTTTCTTCCACGAATGAGATCGCCAATCGAATTTTGTTGCGCTTGGTCTATGTAGTTTGTTTGTATTAGGGTTGTTTCAGAAATATGTATATTTTCGATGTATGTGCCTACCTGTATGTTTGTGGCTCTGTACTCTTTCTACGAAGGAAAAAAAATCCAAAAAAGGTAACACTTCATTTCTGTTCATGTACCGCTTGTGCAATTGTACATCGATCTCTACATATGCATAATACTTCACCTTTACAATACTACATTCCATGTACCGAAAGGAGATCCTGTTGGATATTGATCTAAGGCCAAAACGGCCGTGGCTGAAAAGGAGGGAACGTGGGGAAACCCACGTTTTCCTGGTCTTCGCATACTCGATCGGGGTGCCTAACCAACTCATGGTTACGGTCCCCCGTTGCAACAGCGCTATATTTAGTAGGGGTTCCCGTGAGAGAAAAGCCCCGAACAATCCTTAACGTGACCCGATCTACTGTGCGCTGGTAGCAACGGGAAGACCGTCGCCGTCGCCGCCGCCGCTTCACCAACTCTTCCTCACGCCTGCATCACGCAGGCACGGGTCTTCGCTCAATGGCGTTCATCGGCGACCGTAAGTCCTCCAACCTTATGAATGTCTAGGTGTTCTAGTTTGCAGACTAGCAGTGCGAATCTAATAGATCCAACCATCTGATTATCATTCGGAACGGAAGCTCCCAATATCAACCAAAGTTTCAAAGACGGTTTTTCAAAAGTTTCCTGGACCTTGACCGGGAGCTGGTCAATAGGTGGGATTCATACCCCCCTTACTTTGTGTTGTAACCGTGACATTATCAACCTGGACCATCTGACGAGATACGGTTGGCACTGTAGCGACAAAAATACTGTAGCAATTTTTTTGACCAATTTATCTGGTGCATTCATTTGGTAAATAGATGGATGAGATTCACCTAATGGTACGATACTATAGCCCTCTGCCATTGCTATTGGAATGTCAGGGGGTATGAATCACATTGTGTTGTAATGTCACGGTGACATTATCAACCTGGAGCGTCTGATGGGTTCGACGTCAAAATGTGGGAAGATGTCTGGTCAGGAACAGCCTTAAGCTCAGCCATCAGAATTCAGGATATGTTCTTGAGCAAGATGGATCCGGATCCATCTATAGTAAATTCAGAGGATACTGTGTACCATAATAAAACTGTAGTGTTTTAAACTGTAACAAAACACTGACGAACTCATGTCGGTCTTCGCTTTTCGGGAGATCGTTCCCTCTCCTGAGAAAGATATAAGTATCCCGAGGGATGCTCAAATCACAGGCTCGCATTTAGGAGATACCCTCCTTATGAACTGGCCGAAATATGGAGCAAGATTATGCAGAGATCTGCTGCCATTCAACTAACTGCTGAAAAAGAATGAATTGAATCCTAGTATAAAGCAAGGGCAAAAATTCGAACCAACTTCACGGGTCTGTAGTTGTAGGCCTAATCCTATCAGCCCAGCCTAATCAAGCCCAAAAGGAGACGAACTCGGCCCTAAACCCAGCAACGCAAAGCGCAAGCGACGGCGAATCGGCGACGGATAAGGTGGATATTTGTTTGGATCGGGTTTGATTTTTGAGGATAAGACGGTTGAAAGTGTCTACTGCGGCAAGTGGTTTTCGCGTCCAGACCTAACCAGAGGCTTCTCCACAGCAGAAGCAGCTCATGCCCGAGCCCCCCAAAATCGACCACCCGCCGCCGCCAACGCCGCCCACCGATCCAACCCCCGCCGCGACGTCCACGACGGCAAATGCCCAACGCAACCTGCAGGTAAGTTGATTAACCTAACCTCCCAGTTCCCACCATTTCTTGCCATTCTTTTGTGGGAACAAAAAATAAAATAAAGATTGTTGTTTTGCTGTTTCCTTCTTGAGATTGCGGTGCCGGCGCAGCCGAGGATGATCATAAAGGGGATGCTGGGGCGCTACGAGCGGTGGAACCCCGTGCACCCGACGTCCGGCACGTTCTGGGGCGTCGGCCTCGGCCTCGGCTGCGGGGTCGGCTGGGGGCCGGGCTTCGGGCCTGAGGTGATCGGATACGTCGGCGCCGGCTGCGGCGTCGGATTCAGCGTCGGCGTCACGCTCGCCGGTGTCGGCATCGGCCTGCCGCAGCACGGCCTCATCAAGAACCAGTACCACAGCGGTATGCTCTGCTTCCACCCATACCCCGTCTGCTGTACGTGTTTGCCATAAATTTCACACGGTAGTGTTTTCTTTGTCTAGCAAGATTATCTTCTGTACTTGCTTTGAAAATACTTTGGTGGATTATTGGATTATTACTGAATTGTAGTTAGTGTAGTACTTCCTCTTGCGAGAAGAAATGAAGAACGGAAACAACTCGTCGTTAGTGTAAAAAAACAACGTATTTTCAGTAACTTGCACATGCCCGCATATAGTGTTGGATTGGATCTCTAATTTAATGGTGCTTCATCTGTGTTGTTATATAAGATTCCTTGCAACTTGACATCCCATGTGATTGCTGCACATGAATTAGCCAGCCAATAGCTAGCACTTATCTGTTATAGCCTTATTTTGTAGCTCACTGCTATTCCCAATTAACATTGTGTCTGTTGTTAGAAGGTACCCGTTATGTGACACTTGAATAACAGATTTTCCTCCAATTTGTAGGTTTTGCAAGCAATGCCCCCTTTGAATCGGCAAGGTTTTACACCTTGACGATCATCAGAGGTTTGGTATGGGATGCCATCAGTTATGCGAGTCACGTAGCAGCTACGAGGAAAGAATCTCGACAGAAGCTTCTAAGGTTTCAGGAGAACCCTCAGAATTCAGGAGTTGATCTGCCCAAGCTGGGGAAGGGCGTGTCAAGTAGCATCCAGTCCACAGTGGAGTGTATCAAGGCCTTCAAAGATCAGCATTGGCCTCCCTAAGGCTAAAAGACACTCAAAAGAAATTAAAGCCGGTTCTTTTATAAGTTATAACCCCGTGGCGCACTTAATTAAAAAATCAGTAGTATAATTTTGGTACGAGAATGTTGCCAACTGATAAAGAGGAAACTATTCCAGTCGATGAAAATGGTAGTGTTGGAGATATTAGAGATTAGAAAAGAGTCCAGAGTTTAGGTAAGAGTCTAAGTCGTGTTATAGTCGGATTGTAATATTTAACACTATAAATAAAGGGTGTGGGGATTCTAAGAGGAACACACAATTATTTCACAAAATTCTACATAGTATCAGAGTCTACCCAAAACCCTAAGTCGAGAAAAAAAATCTTACTTCAGAACAGCCACCGATGACTTGCTGGCCGCTGTTGTCCTGTCGTGCGTGGTCCTCCATGACCGTGTTGCACGGGAGCGGACCGGCGGCCGGCAGGTTACGGACGGGCCCACACGGCGTGGGAGGAGAATCGGGGGAGGGGGCAGGAGAGGAGCTCCGTTGGAGGAAGAAGAGAGAGGAGAGGTTGTCCTAGAGGTGTGGAGGGAGAAGGAGAACGAAGAGGGGAGGTTGTCCTGGAGGCGTGGAGGGAGAAGGAGATCGATCTGGCGTGGAGGGAGAAGGAGATCGATTCGGTGTGGATTGAACCGTCGGTGGGGTGGAAGAGAGAGACGGAGGGCACAGGGAGCAGGGGGAGTTGGTGGCCCTAGGTGGGCGCTCGATCCGGTGGAGGAGGAGAGCTGACCTCGGAGGCTTGAGTGGAGACAGCAGGTGGTGGCGCGGCAGGATTAGGGGATCCGGGTTGGGAGGCAGGCGCGGCGCTGCGCGGATCAGGGGATCCGAGTTGGTCTTACGGAGGAGGTGAGGTGAGAGGAAGAGAGGAGGCGATTGGAGGAAGAAGAAAGATGTGGAGGAGCTTCGGCGCTCGGAGGAGGAGTTGGTGCTTGGGGGTGGCGCTCGGAGGAGGAGCTTGGTGCTCGGAGGAGCTGGTGCTTGGGGCGCTTGAGGAGGAGCTGGCTGCTTGAGGAGTTTGGGAGGAGCTTGGCGGCAGAGGAGGAGGAAGGAGCTGCCGACTTGAGGAGGAAGGAGGCGTGGCGCTCAGGGATAAGCAGGAGGACAGGGGAGGAAGAAAGAGGCGAGGAGGATAGGCATCGGGAGGAAGAAAAGGGAAGGTGAGAAAAAAAGAAGTGAAGGGAAAAAGAAAAAAAGAAGGCAAGAGAAGGAAGAGGATGCTGGTCGATGGTGTGGAGGTGAAATCGGCGTGGAAGATTCGGTGTGGATCTTGGATCTGATGTGAAGGATCTGGATCTGATTTGGTGTGGGTGCTTTGAGGGTCGAGGAGATCTGATTTGGTGTGGGTGCTTGAGGGAGGATCTTCTGATCCTAGTGTGGAAATGTGATGATCTGATCTGGTGTGGAGGATCTTCTGATCCCGGTGTGGAAATATGAGGATCTGATCTGGTGTGGCAGGATCTGGTGTGAATCTAGATCGGTGGAGGATCTGGTGTGGCTGCGTGTGCTGCGTTGGGGAAAGGAGAGAGGGGATGATGTGTTTGCTGAGAGTTTTAGGTGCTGTGTTGCTTGGTGGTTACAATATCGGAGGTTACGACGGAAGGTATGGAAGACATGGGGAAGAATGTTCTGGTGGTGCTTTGGTAGTTGCGCTAGTGATGGTGATGAGCTCGACGATGGTGAGGACGAAGTAGGAGCTGGTGGTAGCTCCAGTGGAGGCTATGTCGGTCGACGGTGATGGTATTGGTGTCGTGCGGTGGTGTTGGTATTGGTGCCAGAGATAGTGTTGTTGGAGATGTCTAGGAGGATTGGGACTGGAGTCGCGTAATGGTCTGTGACAAAGGTAGAGGTGGTAGATGTGGATGTCAAGACTGAGAGCATGTGGGTAGAGTGGTGGAGGCGGGGGTGGTGGGGCATGAGGGTAGAGGAAGATGAGGTTGAGGACGGGGCAGCTGGTAGGTGGCATGGAGATGAATTTGGTGATGTCCCTGGTAGTATTGGTGGTTAGTAACTTTTTTGATGTTATTGGTTATGGAGTCGATGGATGGTAGGTTTTAATTACTAGATTCTAGGTATTGCATTATGTAACAAGATGACTATGATTGTTATCTAATGCTTATCTTGGGGGGGGGTTGGAGATATTAGAGATTAGGAAAGAGTCCAGAGTTTAGGTAAGAATCAAAGTCGTGTTAGAGGCGGACTGTAATACTTGACACTATAAATAAAGGGTGTGAAAATTCTAAGAGGGACACACAATTATTCCCCAAATTCTACAGGTAGCCTGTGACCTAGTTAGTCATTTATGTAGATGCATCCGTACATATAATGTTGATGTTTATCTAAGCACTTTACAACAATCTTGTATTGTAAAATAAAATTCCAATTATATTTTTCTCTGCACAAATGTGGCCTTCATATGTGATGTCGAACTTGGTATTCTGAAACCGTTTTGAACATAATATTGATCGCTGGATTCCAGTGTAAAGACTGAAAGTGTAACGTTCAAGCGTGTATTCATTCAGTGTACCATTGGACTATTACAACCTAGTCATGAGCTTAAGGATGATTGTAGGCACGGATTGAGGTACGCAGGTACTCTATGAAGGCGTAAACTCGACCTTCCGCCGTTCTCATTTTAAACCAGATACACTCTGAAGGCAGAATACTCGGAGTACGTGAATTGCTACCTGAAGCAGATGGGATTGTGGAATTGTTCACATGCAAGCTAGTGACAACTGACAAGTGCATCAAATGCTGCGCCAGAGTACCATTAGCAGCTACTTGCAAACACTCTGATATGTGGTAGAGCCCTGCAACCATGGGCATGGGTTAGTTCTGAATATATTTTTTCTATTCAAAGATGCATTTGTTCTTTACTGAACCTTCTAGATTCTTGGCCCTCTCGTTTCTCTCGGAAATGCTCGTCTCTCTTTGCTACTAAGAAGTACTGGAACATATTAATTGCCACCCAGCTCAGCCATTTCGTGAATCCTTAGCATTTTCATCGGGTAAAAACAGCCAAGCAGATGTAATGCAGGTGATTTTTTTTTTTGTGCGGTTACAAGAAGACACACGCATACCTGTGGTTGCATCCACAAAAACAAGATTGATTGCGTGTGGTTTTGATACAACCTGTGTGATCCTTGTTGTATATCTGCTCATTATAGTCCAGAGCAAACAAAACGGGGCTCAAAGCTAGTACGTCTGCATCAGCCGTTCTAGATGGAAGTAATTATCTTGACAGTATGTAGTATCTGGATAACACGGAATAATAAGAAAGTTTTTCAAGCAGTTGATCCAACTTTTGACGCATGGAAACGAAGCTTCAAGCATGAATTTTCCATGGTTATCGGTAGGCCTAAAAATAGAAATATCTACCTGCTATTGAAGAATGGCTAGATAACCTTTTTTAGTTTTTTTTCCTCGTACATTTGAACTTGTAACTTTTTTGCTTTTTTTATATTGTATAATATATATACAGTAGGATCAATCTTACTGTTTTTCCAACAAAAAAAAAACAAAACAAAATGGGGCTGTTAATTCAAAAAAAAAAGAGTATTTACTTGCATGTAATGCAACAGCCCATGCTGCTAGACATTCATTCGGTTGAATCGGCTGGAAGCCTGGAACTTGAAATAATTGGATCTTTGCATTGTATATACAATGCTTAATTCTCCAGTACTGATCGATCTGTTACGTACTTCTCGTACTGGAAAAAAACATTCAATATTAACTAATATACATGCTGACTACTGTACACTGATTGCTGATGCAGGAAATGAGGAACACTTAATCCTTTTGAGACCAGAAATTAGGAACATAGCAAAAATCTAAAATCCATACATGATACAAGCCATGCATGCATGGTTATGTATGTACATCACCGATATCCTTTACCATGTCGGCTTCTTTCTATTCAGAGAGGATACGTATACGATGGTGTTCTTTTGGTTGGTTAAACATGTCATTGAAATGTTGTCAGTTCCTGCATAAAATTCACTACAGCTTGTGGTCACCGGTTAATTCATATTTATTTTTTCTTTGAAGAAAGAGTTAGTGAATTCGATCGTGTAGATAGAGTATGATCGATGTACGGTGTGTACCGGCGCCTTCATATACGCATGGGACGCAGGATTAAATTGGCGGTCTGCTCGGTAGTTGGTGACATGTGGGGCGTGTTGGCCAGCAGACCAACATATGATGGTGACCAGGTACCTTTGCAGGGTGCCATGCATGCAACGCACGACGCTCCGCTCCGATCCTCCAGGCTCGCCCTTCCTCTGCAATCAATTAATCTCTTGAGCCAATAATTTTGAAGAGAAAATCTCTACCCAATAATGTTCTGGTCCCAGCTTATCTACGTGCACGTACACAGTACGTACTCTTATTTTATATATATAGTCCTCACTGCTACGGGGATAACGAGCTGACTTGGCTCGGCTTGGTCAAACTCGTTAGTGAACATGGTTCGGTTCGGCTCGACTCGTTAAGCAAACGAGCAAAAATGTCTATTCAGCTCGGCTCTCGGCTTGAACTCGCGAGCTGGTTTGTTTGGCTTGGGAGCACGGGAGGAGGGTGGACGTGGAGGGCAAGGGCGGAGGCCGGATGCGAAGGGAGGACACCGGGCGGAGGCCAGACGCCGAGGAGGAGGGCGCTGGGCAGAGACCAAATGCGGAGGGCGAGGGCGGAGGCTGGACACATGTGTGTTGGCTTTTTTTACGGGAACTACAGTGGGCTTGCGTCGGCTTGAACCATATATTAATAAACAAATGATTACAAAGGGGTACTAACAAATGGGGATAGATGGATAGCGAGGAGAGGGTACCGGGGGGGGGGGAGGGCTAGCTATTGGGACATTACAAGAAAACGTTCACCCCATATTACAATTCGACATTTCGTCGCTTCTCGATTGCACCTATGAGCTCACAAGAGCAAGTCATCAGCGCATCGGCGAAGAACATGGAAGTTCGTATTGTTATCTCGCTTGAAGGCTTTAGCATTACGACACTTCCAAAGGTTCCACAAGATGGGAAGATGGTTGTAAGGACGATGTTACCAGTGGTGCTGGAGGCAGGCGGTGCAGTAAGGAAGGCGAAACTGCAATGGTCTTCCACTTGATCTATAGTAGACGACGCTGGGGTGAGGAGGCCCATGGCCTACCAGAGCATCTAGCTCGGGCGCAAAGGAGGAAGAGATGTTGAACATCCTCATAGCTTGGACAGAAGGGGCAATGAGCAGAGTCGACCATTCCCCTTCGGTGGGGTCGATCGTTTGTGTGAATCCCGCGCTTATGAATGAGCCACAATAACATTTCACAACGTTGGGGCGTAGTTTTTCCAAATACGAGGGGCAAAGGGGTCGTCATGGTCGGTTTGGTAGGCTAAAGAGTAGGCCACCCGAGAGGAGGAAGGATGAGTAGCATACCGTATAGACCGCACATCAGACTGATGGGGGTGGAGCGGACGACTTCCAACTAGGGAGTGAAGAGACGCTAAATCAAACAAGGCTGCTGACGTAAGGCGGGGTTGGAGGTGGAGATCCAAATCTGGGGAGGAGAGAGCACGAGCAACTGCAATGTTTGGGCGAGTGGAGTGGGAGTAAAGAGTAGGGAAATGGTCCACAAAGGTTGTGTCCCCTTCCCAGAGATCGTCCCAAAAGGAGGTCTGGGCACCGTTGACTATGGTAACTCTGGTAATTTGGCGAAAGTTAGGGAATTCGGCGTAAGGCCTCTCCAAGTAGGGGTATCTAAGTGGTGTGGATCTCCTAGGTTGCAATTGCCAACCCAACCATAATGGGTCTGGAACCAAGCAACCCAATGAGTGTTACCGACTTCATGGAGCTTAAAGAGAAATTTGAGAAGTAGACAACTATTCTAAACATGGAGATTTTTAATACCAAATCCTCCCTTTTTCTTTGGGCAACAAACGTCCCATGTCACTTTGCACTGCCCTCCGTTGCAACGCCACTCACTCGTCCAGAGGAAGGCGCGGCGTCGACTGTCCATAGCTTCTATAACACCTTTAAGGAGGGAAATGACACTCATAGCATAGGTGTGGAGGTTGGTAAGGACAGAGTTGGAGAGGGTAAAACACCCTCCCGAGGTTAGCAGATTCCCGCAACCCTGCAAGGCGCTTGTTAAACTTGGATATGAGAGGTTGAAAATTCACGATCCGGAGTTTGTGCGTGGAGAGAGGAAAACCCAGATAGGTTTGAGGGAAGGATGCAATAGGACAACCAAAAATGGCCGCAAGGCCAAGAGTGTCATGGGAAGCAACATGAATGGGGACAAAAATGCTCTTGTCAAAATTGATGTGAAGGCCCATAGCTTGAGAAGAGCTAAGAATGTTCTTGAGAGTGGCAAGCTGACTAGCCTCTGCTCCAGAGATTATGAGGGTATTGTTGGTGTATTGAAGGACAAGACATGGAGAGTCATCCACTAGCAAATGCTTTAGCTCGCCTCTAGCGGAAGCTTGAAGGATTATGACAAAGATTGTTGACTAGTCAAATTATCTGGATATTCCTTTATTCAAAAGTAATCTGGATTCTCTACTGGGTTCAAATTAGCTTGCGGGCCCAAGATTAATTACGTAGTAAGAAGGTGGGCTCAAGGAGCTTTCCTTCCAGGACCTCTCTCCTAGAGAGGTCCCTTTATATCATTCCAGGACTTATATCCTAGAGAGGTCCCTTCGGACCACTCCAGGACCTCTCTTCCGAAGAGGATTATTCGGACCACCCCAGGGCCTCTCCTCAACAGAGGAGGTCCTCAAAAGCGGTTGCCCACGTGTAGTTAATTACAACCCACGTGAAGAAGGTATCAGACGTAGACGTTACATCCGGAGACACAGCGGTCATCATGAAGGGACACGGTAATTGGCTTAAAGGGACACGACCATGGATGTGAGGAGGTGCTACTACAGTCAACTGCCGACGCTTGTAGAGTTATAAAAGCCTGACCTATGTGCCATTGTAAAGATAGATTCTGATCCAAGCTTTAATCCACGTGTATTGATAGTCATTTTTCCTGTAATCAGAGCATACCCTTTGCAATATACATCACCGCTTCGAGTCCTTTGGCGAATAGATAGCAATCTCCATTTTCTTTTATAATTTTGTTTGTCCGTTCTGTGACAAGAGTTCCAGACGTTGACTGCTGGCGGCGACCGTGGGGAGCGCCGTCATCATCTACGCCGACTCAGTTCTGGTAATGTGTCCCTTGTTCTGTTCATGAATCAAAACTTTCCTGCGTGGAGGGAAGAAAGCATCCTCGATGTTTCTGACTACGATGATGGCATGGAGGAAAACTTCGTCCTCGTATCCGGCAACGCCTATGGTTCCTCCGGGGCTATATTGAGGCACCATCGCCCACTGAGTTCGCACCCGCTGGCTCTACGCCGACCGTGTCTTCGTCCACAAGCGCACCATGGACGAGTACTATCCCGATCCTATCTCCCTTAGAGCAGGAGATTATGAAGGTTCCTGGAGCCCAACGTACCATAATGATCTCGCTGGCGGCATCCACACTGAAGGCTTGGAGATACCATCTGGTGATAATTTTCTCTTCACCCTACAATACAATTCATCGTCTTCCTCAGAGGACGATGGCATTTTCACCCCTTCTGCCTGTTCCGGCGGTCGTCAGGTCGCCGTTGTCGGTGACAATCAACCCAATCCCAACGATAATCCAGAAGCATCAGGGAAATGCCAAGAATGGGAAGAACGGGAACGCCTCCAACGAGAGGAAGAGGCCTGACAAGCCGAGATACGTGCCGCCACACAAGCGCACATCTCGCAGGTTCGTGACCGCTACTACCGAGACGCCGCCTCAGCAAGGGTGCCACAACAGGCGATGCATACGCCACCGTTGCGGGCGACGATGGTAAGAGATCCAAATACCTTGCCAGCTCCTATGCAGGAGGATTCCCCTGCAAAGCGCATTCACTACTTAGCTAGCGCCATCGCACATCCTCCGGAAGGATTAACTCCAGAGCAGGGAGTGCAAGTGATGCGTGTTGTCGCACAAGGGCTACAAGATGCGGCAGAGAATATTTCCACTCAATCGCCCACTGTGCTTTCCCAAACGGATTCACACCTAGAAGGGTCCTCGATTGGACGCCGAAGGCAAAGCCAAAATTATAGTGCTTCTGGCCATTACGTTCAAGGCCAAGGTGAGAATGATACCCATTTTTTGGGATGTGATAGACGTCCCAGATGTCCTGCTGGTCGAAATAATCGTCGCAATGTATAACAATGTGTTGGACCTTATGTAGGTTGCAAGGCTTTCTTTCTCGGACTAAGAGATGTTACCTGGCCGGAGAAGTTCAACCCAGGAAATATAGAAAACTTTGATGGAACACAAAACCTGTCAAAGTTCCTCCAAGTCTATACTACCACCATTCAGGATGCAGGAGGCGATGATAAGGTAATGGCTAATTATTTGCCTACAGTTCTAAAGGGTTCGGCTAGGACTTGGTTGTTCAACCAGCCTGAGGGATCCATACATAACTGGGAGATGCTTTGTAATACGTTGCAAAGTAACTTCAAAAGTTGTAATGCAAAACCGGGGAAGGAATATGATTTACATTGGCTTCGCCAAACCCTTGAAGAAAATTTATGACAATTTGTAAAGTGTTTCATAGAAGTCTATAATACTATGCCAAATATTTCTGATGATTCTTTTATTCGAGCTTTTAAATAGGCGGTGAGGTATTGAGAGTTTACAGAGGACCTCAACATCAACCCGCTTAGGTCTATGTCAGAACTCTTCGACACGGCTGATCGGTACTACGATGCCAGCAAGGCACTGGAGTGGAACCGAATGGTGGACAAGGGGACCACCCCTCCTCAGCCAGGCCTTGGGAATGTCAAAGAAAAGAAATCCAAGAGGTCCGAAGGCTCCGTAAGCAACAAGGAAAAACCCAAGAAGAAGGAGAAGGGGAGGTCGAAGCAGTCCACTAGGGCGGTCGTTCAAACGACCGTACTGCCCCACAATATGTGAATGCGTCAAGGAGCAATGAGCGCTGGTGCCCGTTGCATAAAGTTCCTGGTCATGACCTCCACAACTGCTGTACTTGGCAGAAGCAAATGGAGGAACTTTATGATGGAATAGGCCTAATGCCTGTCCCATTAGAAGTCAGCGGACCACCAGTGGTCCAAAACACTGACAAAGACACATAGATGTTGTTTCAAAGGATGGATCACCACGTCAATGTTATTTACAGGGGTTCAGCCGCTTGCACCTCAAGCGGCAGTACAAGGTGGTATGGAGGGATGTCAACAACGTTGAGATCCTACCTGGTCGTCTAGAATACCCAAGTGGTCAGATACCTCCCTGACCTTCACTAAAGAGGATGTCCCTAATGGTATGTCTACTTCTCGTAAATTACCATTAGTAGTTTCTCCTACCATAAGTAATTGTAGAGTAGGGAGAATATAAATAGATAGCGATAGTTCTTTAGACCTATTATTTATTAATACTTTAGATGATATGCAAATTCCTCGTTCTAAGATTAAACCAATGACAAGTCCCTTATATTGGATAGTGCCAGGTATGTTAGTTACACCAATAGGGCAAGTAGTGTTACCAGTAACCTTCGGTACGGCTACTAATTTTTGAACTAAATTGATCACTTTTGAAGTGGTTGATTTTGAGTCTGCCTATAATGCAAATTTGGGAAGACCAACTCTAACAAAGTTCATGACAGTTACACACCACTCCTACCAGAAGATCAAGATCCCTAGGCCAAAGGGCGTAATTGTGGTGCAAGGTGACCATGCTGCCGCGCTTTCATGTGATCGTAAGTCGCTAGAACTTGTTGATCAGTTACCTCTGAAAGATCTTACTTTAGAGGATAAAATAAGAGAGATCGCGAAAGTCAAAGTTATTACTCAGCCCAATCAGCAAGTAAATATATTACCACATGGCCTTGAAGACCAATCCAAGATAGTCCGGATTGGCGTGCGATTAAGTGAGAAATAGAAAGATGAGTTTCCCACCTTCCTCTGGGTCAACTCAAATGACTTCGTGTGGAAGCCATCTGATATGCCCAGAGTCCCAAGGGAGGTGACTGAGCGCAGACTAGCCATTCAGACAGATAAAAAACCAGTCAAGCAAAGACTAAGATACTTCACCCTGGATCGTCAAGAGGCCATCAGAGCAGAGCTCGATAAGCTCCTTGAAGTTAGTTTTATTCGAGAGGTGGATCACCCCGAATGGCTCGTGAATCCGGTCCTGATCAAGAAATCTAACGGTAAGTGGCGCATGTGCGTCGAATTTACCTGTTTAAATATTGCTTGCCCAAAGGATGACTTTCCTTTGCCTTGTATTGATCAGTTAGTTGATTCTACTGCGAGTTGCGAACTGATGAGTTCTCTTGATTGTTATTCCAGATACCATCAAATCAGCATGGCGAAAGAAGATGAAGAAAAGACTGCCTTCATCACTCCCTTTGGCGTCTACTGCTATGTCAAGATGCTGTTCGGGTTAAAAAATGCTGGATCCACATACCAACGTTTGATGTAGAAAACCTTCACCAGTTAGTTGGGACGTAATTTAGAGGCATATGTAGATGACCTCATTGTAAAAAGTAGTACTAAATATGACCATTTGAAGTATCTCACAGAGACCTTAAAAAAATATAAACAAACATGGAATAAACCTTAATCATAAAAAGTCTACCTTTGGGGTTAATTCTGGCTAGTTACTTGGTTTCCTTGTTTGTTCTTGTGGGATTGAAGTTAATCCAGAAAAAATTAGTGCCATTGAGCAGCTACGACTTCCTTCCACTGTAAGGGGGGGCCTAAGCCTTAACTAGTCGAATGGCGGCTCTTAGTCATTTCAATTCTCGATCAGTAGAACGTGGTATACCTTTCTTTAATGTGATTCACAAAAGTAACAAAAAGTTCCAATGGTCCGAAGAAGCTAACGAAGCCTTTGAAGGCTTAAAAGCTTATCTTTCAAATCCTCCAATATTGATTTCTCCTTTAGAAGGTGAACCTTTACTAGTTTACTTAGCAGCAACGCCAAATATGGTCAGTGCAGTACTTATTGTAGAAGGGGGGGTCTTAACGACCTATCTACTATGTAAGTGAGGTCTTACACGGATCAAAGGAAAGATGTCATGAGGTTCAAAAACTAATTTTATGCTCTTCTGATGACTTCCAGAAAACTGAGATATTATTTTCAATCTCATAAGATCATAGTGACTTCATCTTTTCCCCTTGAAAACATACTTCATAACCAAGAAGTAACAGGTCACATAGCCAAATGGGCAGTAGAACATGGAGAGTTTGATCTTCATTTCACTGCCCGAACCGCCATAAAAAGCCAAGTCCTGGCTAACTTTATGGCTGCATGGACGAATACTGAGGATCAACCTCAAGTAAGTCCAGGGCCAGATGGATACTATATTTTGATGGCTCCCGCGAGCTTAAAGGCTCGGGGGTTGGGATTTTATTGATAGCACCAAAAGGTGATCAACTTCAGTATGTCATACAGTTTCTATTCCCTGCCACTAACAATATGGCAGAGTATGAAGGACTTCTTGCCTGGCTTCGAGTAGTCGAATCCCTCGGAGTCCATCGGCTTTTAGCGAAGGGAGATTTACAATTAGTCGTAAACTAGGTAGCAAATGAATATAGATGTTCTGATGAGATAATGGTTCAATACCTGGGTGAAGTGAGGAAGTTGGAAAAACACTTCAGGGATTTTGAAGTCCAACATATACTGCACAAGAAAACCCCCTTAGCGAACCAGTTATTGAAATTGAGTTCCTCACGAACACCTGTTCCAATAGGTGTTTTTCTTGAATACCTTACAAAACCTTCAATAGAAGCGTGTTCGACACCTTAGACCTTCAATAGAAGCGTGTTCGACAACCTTAGAGATCCGAGTAATCGAGCAAGATGCGGAGTGGATAAAACCATTGACCACTTATCTCGCATCAGGGACATTGCCTGATGATCCTCAACAGAAGGATAGGTTAATTCGAAGGACACAAAAGTACAAGATGGTTGGATGATCATTGTATAGAAAGGGAGAACATGGCGTCCTCATGCGTTGCATATCCCAATACTATGGGATAAAATTTCTAAAAGAAATCCACGGGGGCTTGTGTGGAACACATGCATCCTATAGAATCCTTGTTTGCAAAGCTTTTAGGTAAGGATACTACTGGCCCACCGCTCTACAAGATGTCACACACCTTGTTAAGATCTGTGAGCAGTGTCAATTTCATGCTATGCAAGTGCACCAGCCATCTTATCAATTACAAACCATTCCTTTGTCATGGCCTTTTTCGACTTGGAGTATTCACATAGTAGGACCACTACTGCAAGCACCCAATGGGTATAAATTCTTGTTCATGGCCATTGATACATTCACTAAGTGGTTAGAAGCTGAACCAGTCATTTGTATAACAGCTGCAGCAGCAAAAAAATTCTTCATACAAAGCATTGTTACAAGATTTGGAGTACCCAATCGTCTTATCATAGACAATGTGTCAGACCCGGATTTTACAAGTCCAAATCATCTGTGAAATCACTGTGCTATTCCCTGGATCAGTAGATAGCACTCACAAGCACATTGCTGAATCAATTCATACAAGGCGTAAATTAAGACATTCAATATATTACAACTTCAGAGTACCATAGACCACGTCGGGCCAAGTTTTACAAAAGGACCGGACAGACCAAATTGATTACATTACATAGAAAGCAACGTAACTACAGCAGAAGCAAAAGGGGGGTAGAGCTCATCTCTCCCCAGGCAAGCGACTAGGGTACCCTGTGTACGATAGATATTAACCAAGGGGTTGGATAATATTTGTTGTACGCAAGTACCGAATGAGTCCACTAGACTGAGGTGAGATCTATACTATAGACTAGACTACTCTTCATCGTTTCCTTGTCCGTCGACTTGTAGGTCTTCATAGTACGCGAAATCCCCTTGATCCACATCATCTTGAGGGTTTGGGGGGGGGGGAGCGAGAATGAGCACAACTTCTGTGCTCGCGAGCCAACACACAAGATGCGATAATATATATGTATGGCTTAACAAGGGTGGCTCAGGTACTTTTATTTGCTAAAGCAACATTTTTTATTATTATAATAACAAATTCCTATGACTTAGCATTTTAACCAAATTGCATTTTGTTAAAGAGAGTAATAGCAATATTAAATATCAGTAGAGATTCCCTCCATCAGAAACTCTACAAATTCTTCATTTGATTGGAGCTACCTCCGCTCCTCCACACCACTGAGCTCGACGGCTCAGGAAAAAAAATCCAACATTAGGATAGATGAGCCGACCTGGTTTTCATATCACCCACAAAGGTTTTTGAAATAGAACTAACTCTAGTAAGTTCCCATGTCCGCCTTTGACCGTAGGCACGGCTGTTTAAATAGTTTAGACTCAGCAGAGGTTGTACACTGTACCCACAAGAGATAATCAAACTCGTTTACATGATTCTTTAGTCATGCAGTTGAGTGACCATCATAGTGACTTTTTGAACTACCTCGCCCCTTCCGTCATCTCACCCATATGGGCCAAGCCCATAAGTTGTGCGGGATGTTCGCCTCAGCAACTAGCGTAGCTGGATTACCCATAACGTCTAGTGCGACTGTCAACTTCACCTTGCATCGGTGTCCCTTTCAAACCGGTCACAACACGCACTTGCACGTTCCCGCTAACTGACCAGTGGGATGACATTTAGGGTTTAATAATTTTACTAAGCCAAGTTGCACTTTGCAGACTTGCGGTTGTACTTATTTTACACGGGAGGTGATGATAAGATTAAGTCCTTAATCCATCCGGTGGTTCATACCACCTACCAACCACTCTCGTGCACGACGACACCCACCACTCTTTCCATCCGCCCAGATGTGGTACTAGCAAGTTGTTTAGGGTTTTGGGGAGGAAAAATCAATTATTATAACACGCCAGTCATTTATCCACAATGACTGCCCAAAACCGCTTTCATGATTAAAAGATGATGATTAGGACATTTATTGTCCTGGTACTTAAGCAAAACTAGTATGTCTCTTAAGTACAACCTATGCTAGTATTTACTATATATCTACTAGGGTGACATAGAATAATGGTTTTAATTATAAAAAACTGGATAATAATTAATTAGTCATCAAATGGGTACTTAACTACCTTAAGCTTTAACATACATTTGATTACAGAATTAAAGCATGCAATTTTGATATTTTAAATAAATATAATTTGCATAAAATATAGGCTCAAAATGATCAAAGTATTGACTCACCTTAGTTAAAGGCAGGATGGTCTTTGTATTCTTGAGTTTGATCGAAGTGGAGGTCTCCCGCGTCTTCGAACTCTAATTGGACGAATGTACCCAAAAAATGCACAATAGCAAAGAGAGCAAATAAACACAAAACCCATAACAAATAAACTCCAAATTAAACAAGACCAGTGCCATTAGTAAGATCTTGAATTTAGAAAATTTTAGAAACAAGTTTCATAATTTTTGGAGTTATGAGATGACGATAATCAACGCCCATTAGGCAGATCGGGGTGATGAGATGATGTTGGCGAAGGGGCCGACCGAGTGGAGGATGTGGTCACATAACCAATGCTCAAGCGAGTAGTCATAGATGGAGAGGGCAGCAAGAGACTCGTGCTCGTAGAGGAACCGATTGGCAGTTTCTTCTTAGCGCTTGAGGAGAATAGAGTGCTCAACCCAAGGAAGGGGCTGTGGTTGATGGTGTTCTCCCTAGCGTGCTCGTTGGCGAAGACGACGAGCTTGGTGCTACGCGAGGAGGAAAGGAGGCTAATCCTAGGGTTACCCCATTCCGCATGGAGCGCGCGACGAATGACAGGGGCGGGGGCAACAACAGGGAGCTTAACGTAGGTGAACGCCAAGTGGGAGTAGTTCTCCATATCAATGCCCGATATGTAGCCGTCAACATGGTCCAGTCGCTGTGGCTCCTCCAGGTCCTCGGCATCAATCGGATGAGGTAGAGGGGGGAGGGGCCCTGCTGGGCCACACCTGGGTCCTGGGAACCCAACACCACTGCGGAGGAGGGCTCGTGTCGGACCCGGATTTCGTAAATTCGAACCCCCTGTGAAACACCGTGCTACTCCCTAGATCAGTAGGTAGCACTCACAGATACAATGCTGGATCATCTCATACAAAGCACGAATTGGGACCAACAAATATATTACAAGCAAGAGCATAACATAGACCACGTCGGGTCGAGTTTTTACAGCTGGGCCGTCAGGCCAAATATATTACATCACAAAAGCCCGTGGCTACAACGGAAGCAAAAGGGGATGGAACTCGTCTCTCCACAGGCACCGACTGGGGTATCTTGTGTACGACTAATATTATCTAAGGGTTTGGGTAATATTAGTTATACGCAAGCACCGGCAAGTCCACTAGACTAGGGATGAGGCCTATACTACAGAGCTACACTAATCTTCATCGCACCCTGGTCCGTCGACTTCGGGATCCTCGTAATAGGCGTAGTCTCCTTGGTCCAAATCATCTGAAGGGTTTGGGGAAGAGCGAGGGTGAGCAGAACTACCATGCTCGCGAGCCAACACAACAGATGCAATAATATACATGCATGGCTTAACAAGGATGGCTCGGGTTCTTTTATTTACGTAAAGTAATATTTATAAATACAAATATTAAAAAATCATATCACTTAGCATTTTAACCAAATTGCATTTTTAAAGAGATTAATTGTGCAATAATTAATAACAACAGAGGCTACCTCCACCTTCATGCTTATTTTTATGGTGGTAACACCCACCTATTATCAAAACTGGGTAAGATTACCCGAAAAAATCCAATTCAAGGGCTAGGTGAGCCCCGCACATTTTTCAACCCACCCACAAAGTTTTTAAAATATAACTATATCTTGTAAGTTCCTATGCCCGCCCGTGACCGTGGGCACGACTATTTGAACAGTTTTATTTTCTGCAGAGATTGTACATCTTTACCCACAAGAGATAATCATCTTGATATGTACACACGTTCCCTTAGACATGTGAATCAAGGAGAGATTATCACAAGGCCTTTACAATGCATCCCTCATTGTTCATTGCACCCGCTATGGTTTCATCTGAGAGTGGTTATACTCTCCCCTCTGCGTCAACCATGTCCCCAAACCCCCTCTTGCGCCACACGACGGATTACGCCAGCACACGACCCGTGTCCACGACGGCTTAAGCCAGCAATACGACTCGTGGGTCACTCCAGTGGTGCAACTCACAATGGTGGACACAAATTAGTCAGCCAGGTCGACACCATTATAGACTTGTGGTTGTATTGTTTTGCAATAGGAGGTCATCACGGTATTAAGTCCTTAAAGTTATCCGGGCGGTTCATACCACATACCCACCACAACATGTCTTGGACTACATTAGTACCCAACCATATACCCTCCACTATACCATCCACCCAGATGGGGTATTAGCAAGTTTTTAGGGTTTTGGAAAGTAGAAAATAAACTATTTCAACCCATTCAGTCATTCTTCCCAATGACTGCTCAAAACAATGATTGTGTTTAAAAGATGATGATTTGGGACATTTAGTGTCCCGATACTTAAGTAGGACTAGCATGCTTAAGTACAACTATAACTAGTATTTACTATATAGTTTCTAGGGTGACAATGGTTAATGGTTAAAGTTTATCAATGGATGGCATATTAAATAATTAAAAATCAAGTGGGTATTTAACTACCTTAAGTTTTAACATATATTTGATTACAAAATTAAAGCATGCAATTTTGGTAATTTAAACGAACATACTTTGCATAAAATGTAGGCTCAAAATGATCAAATATTGACTCGCCTTGGTTATAGGTAGGAGGGTCTAGGTCTTCTTGAGCTTGTCCGAAGTGGAGGTCTCCCGTGTCTTCGAAACCTAATCGGACGATCGTACCGGAAAAAGACACAACATCAAAAGAGAGCAAATAAATACAAAACACCAAGCAAATGAACTCCAAATTAAACAAGACCAGTGCCATTAGCAAGATCTTGATTTTAGAAATTTTTAGGAAGAATATTCATAATTTTTGGAGCTATAATGAGGAAGTTATGGATTTTTGAAGCTTTACAATAGGATTTTCAATTGAATGGAAAATCAGAAAAGGCCGATTAATCTGGTGCCGACACGTGTTCAATCTGAACAGGGCACGCCGGTTCACGAGTACTGTTGCGTGGGCCAGAGGCCATCACGCACGGTATCGGTCCATGTGTCTACCAGTCCACAACATAGTAACAGCGGACCCATGTGTGAGTCTCAGCGCATTGAAAACCTGGTTAACGCTGGCCATTACTGTGTAGTCGGCCCACCTATCGGTGAGATAGTGCGGAATTAGCGCCGGCTAATCTGAGATTAACCCCTTAACCTGTACAGTAATTGCCAGCAAAACCCGGCTACAGTAGTCGTTCTTGTCCGAAAACGAGCGACCGGGGGAGAGATGGGGCGGTGCGGCTCGTCGCCGGCGGAGGGAGGGGCGGCGGCGCCGGCGAACACCCAAAATGGGTTCCCCTTGGTGAGGCGGTCCCGGTGACGGTGGCGGCGGCGGGAGCTCGACCGAAGGTGGCGAGGACGGCTGGCGCTGCACTCCAGAGAAATGGGGGAGCATGGGGTCGGTGGAGGCCTCCGCAGCTCACCTGGCCAACAATGGCGGTCGGAGCTAGTCGGGTGAGGGAGAATGGCGGCGGAGGTGGCTCGGCCGGACTGGAGAGCTTCGGGTGCACGTGGATTCTCAAGTGTGCTTATGTGGGCGCGAAGGGGGGTGGAGTGGGGAGGTAGGAGGGGGCGCCCGGGGCTTTATAGGCGGCGGAAGGGGGTAGATGTTGGAGGGGGAAGCGCGGCGGCGCTTAGTCCCGAGGAGGCAGTATGGGGCTCCTGCGCGCAGAAGGGACCTGGCGAGGGCAGGTGAGGCAGTGGCATGGGCAGTGAGGACTCCCGGAGCTCCGCTAACGCATGCTCGTGAGGGAGAGCAGGTACTGGCGCTGGCGACCGAGCTTGGACCGGGCGAAGGGGAGTGCTTGGCACAGCTGTATGGGCTGGGGATGGCGGTGGCAGGAGTAGGCGGAGCTGGTGGTCAGAGGGGAGTGACGGGAACAGGTGGGAGCCAGAGGTGGCAGAGGGAGGTGACGACTGCTGGCGTCGGCTTACACGGAAGGAAGAGAAGGGGCCAGCGGTGGGGACGCCTGGAGGGAGGAGGAAGAAGGGGAGGGAGAGAGGGAGAAGCGCGCTAGGCTAGAGGGAGCAGGCCTGGCCAGGGGAAATGAGAGGGGAGGGCGAGCGGGCCGGCTGGCCAGGAGAAGATGGGCTGAGCCCAGAGGAGAGGAGGAAATGACCCAACTGACAGAAGCTCCAATACCGAAAAGAAGGCAAAGAACTCGAATTTGAAAACTTGCAAGCGCAAGAAGATTTGAAACACAAACCCAAGCTAAAAGGCAACTTGAAAACTTTTTGAAAATACTGCAAATGGAAGATACGAACGAAAACAGAAGCCAAATAATAAATACTATTCATCGTTCGAAAACGGGAGTGTTACAGCTCGAGCTTGACTTCCTCTGGATCCTCATCGGAAGCGGTAGCTACATAAGCGGGCATCGTAGCCGAGGAAGGTGGTGACACGGGAGCAGCGATGTAGACCGCCTCTCCATGTTAGCTTGGCTGTGCTTGTAGGCCGAATTGTTTGCTGGGTTGGAAACAGGGGTAATGGAAATCGAGCCTAACGAGCAACTCGTGAACTGACTCGGTCTCGGCCTATTAAACAAACGAACATAAATGATCGTTTATAACACGAGTTTGAGCATAGTCGAGCTAATCTCTTAACGAGCCTAGTCGGCTCGTGAGCTTTGAGGTTTTTTTTCCACCCCTACTCACTGCTACCGATCGGCCAGCATGGCCTTTCTTTTTCTTTTTTGATTATAGGGAGGTTTTCACACGCACTTACCACCACGCTAAGGTCTTTCATGCTCCCATATGGCCATATGTATCATAATAGTTTCAAATTTAAACATTTGCCATTCCAATTAGCTAGCTCACGAATTACATTATCTGTGACAGATACATAATTTGGATTAACAGGCCGGCCGGCACAGATCAGTACGTGCAGGCCAGCAGCGCGAGGAGGCTAGCTAGCTAGGGCTGGGAGGCCGGGATCTGAACAATTTCAGAGGAGTGCAGTGGCAGCGTAAACTATTAAGTACTCCTGGCAGCCGGGCGGGAACACGAACGATCGAGGTGAGAGAGCGCCAGGCGGAAGCAAACAGCGAGGAAAACGGCGACGGGAGCAAGACAAGTGAATGCAGCCGCGCGACCACTGACTTATACAACACACACACCCCTGCACCTGCAGTGGTGCAGTACTGTACTGCTGCTCGCGCTCGCGCGCAGCTGCAGTTAATTTCCATGCAATGCAATGCAACGCAGCAGCAGCAGATGCGGCAGCGTCTGTTGGATAGCGGCCACGGCGAATCAGAATCTCCCGCTCCGTCGCCACCATCGTCCACTATACTGCGCACATGCGCGCGGCGCAGGCTGCAGGCATGCACACACCTACGCAGTATCGTGATCTACTCACGTATACTTGCAGGGTGCAGGTATACGGACCCCCCACGTTGCCTAACCCTGGCCAACACCGCCGCCTCGTCCGGCCGGTGCTAGCAGTGACAAGTGACAACTAGAAAAATTGTATGTTCTATTAATTGGGGGAGAAGGATGGCATTCGACGGAGGGTGCTCCTGCTCGCACTAGATAAGGAGGCGAGGCCTGCTGGAGCGCACGAATCTCGGATATCGCATGAGTACGTGACCAACGGCGGACTGAATCCCAAAAAAATTAGTTGGGCGTGTTTGTATAGAAATTCAGTTCATTTCATGCTTTACAAAGATCTATCTGCATGTATTAATTTTGATCAATTGACGTGTGAGCATCGCGACATTTTGAGTTTATGTACCAACCATTTTACTCAAAAGTTTAAACCACCGTTGAGAAAATATGGGCAATACACTCATGCTTCAAAACGATGATGCAATACGTTGCTTTTTGCATGTATGGCAACTATATGGTTGCATATATATATATATATATATATATATATATATATATATATATATATATATATATATATATATATATACATGCATGCTATGAATTTCTTCTCCATTATTTTTCTGTTTTCACACTCGCTACATTTGCTGCTAGCTAGTTAGGGCGGAAGCTAGCATGTCAAGGATAGGATATCGATCTCCGACTCTGAGCCAAGAAACAAGACGTACTCACGTACGTCCTGATTCGAAAAGCTTCTCATATGATTTCTAAAAGGCAAGAGTCGTCTTAGCAAAATAATTGCGTACTATAGGATCAGTTTAGTGCTAGAGATCGAATGAGCGGGTAACAAGAAGAACCCCAACTAAACATCCATTTATAAGGGCTCTGCTCCATTTTGTACGTTTTTCTGGGCGGGCGGGCAATAATGTCGGCCAGACAGTAAAATATTGCTACTGCAAGAAAGCTTCAAACTTCATATGACCTCTTTTTATAAAAAGAAATAATAGATTGTGGTCACATTTTGGTTTTCTCAAGCGCACTATACTACTACGCATGCCTCCTATGATCATCTGTTAACAAAAAAGTGTTACATATATAGCTGAATAATGTATACGTACATATGCGTACATCTCGTGATCTTCCAAATTAAAAGCTGGAACTTCTCACAATACATTAGATTATCAACCATATAAATGAGTAAATAAGAAGTGCTTCAAATGATGGCCGTTAGTAAATTTCATTCAATAATGTGAGGTCGACATGTTTGTCTAGGACTACATCTCAATGAGATCATATCGAACCTGCGGCATTTTTTCAGACCACAAAAACTTTGCAGTGTGGCAATGTGGCATGTATCTATTCAAATTCCTCTTAACAAATAAGATGATGGCCGGTTAATTCAAAATTACTTAAAACTGTGTCCATTTTATATATACTTAGCTACATTTTTTTAGACCATACTCAGCTACATTAAACTCCGACCAATACTGCACTGGTTACACTGCTTAGAATTTGAGTGAAGATCTGGTAATGCATGAAATCGAATTTTGGTCTAAATCCAAAATATAAAACGACAAGTTTCTTATCAACAAGCGCTGTACCTACCATTTCAAACGACGAAAAAGTAAGAAGGGGTGCGCATGCATACAGTGCAGCCTCTCACCTTGGCAGTAATAATTGATTGTAAAAGAGAGCATGCAAGAGGTGAAGCGGTGGCTAGTTTGACCCACACTGGTTTGGTCCACATCCATGCACAGGGGAATCCTAGTCGTTGCCAAACACTGGGAGACAAAGCCTAGTCCAGCCAGAGAGAGAGAGAGAGAGAGAGAGAGAGAGATGCATACAAACATCAACACCAAAAGTTCTCTATATATTTACATTTCAGTTTGGTGATATGTTGTGCAGTCTACTGTGTATATATATTTGTACAAACACAAGATATTACCCCTATATGTAATTAAGAGCAGAAAGGGAAAGAAGCCCTCTTGGCACAGTGCCAGCTAGGGCTCCTTGTCTAGGGTTTCCTTTGGTGCCTAGTGCCCCCACCCTTTATTCCATCGCGCCATGATGTGTGTGCGCGCATGTGTTTGTCAGTGTTTGCATATATATATATATATATATATATATATATATATATATATATATATATATATATATATACATGGAGAAGGTTTAGGGTTTGGTGAATGGTGATGTGGGATTAGGGCACTTTGAGGACTTGGGGCTTGGAGCTATATATTTAGCTAGCTAGGCACTTGGCAGTGAATGCAGTTGTGGATATGTCATATGTATAGGCCCCCTCTCTTCTCAGCAAAGGCCATTCATTTTGTATAGCCGTAGCACACCATTCATCTTCTCTGCCTCATCTTCCCAGCCACCCTCCTAGCTAGCTTCCCTCCCATTGTTTGGATCTGTGTGTGGCAGTGAGCTAGTTTGAGAATTAAGTAGACGATCGAGCTTGCACGCATGCATATCATGGTGTGTGGGCCGGAAGCTGCATGTATATATGATGGAAGCTGCATGCATAACGCGGCGGCCGGAGAAAGAGGTGAAAAGCTAGGGGCTATGCCTGGCTCCCTGTATGCCACTCGCATTGCTGCCAACCGGAGATTCACCGTTGGCCGCTGCGGCTGGCGTGCGAGGGGCCAAGCATGACCTTCTCTCTCTCACACAAATATATATATTTGCTGATCTGTTTCATGCTGATGAGCTGATCCGTTTAACACTTAATTAGCTTGTTTGTCACGATGAGTTGTAGGGGTTACGCACGTATGATGCGCTTCTGTTCACATCAAATGCGCGCATCACGTAGTAAGTGGCTTCTTATCGATCGTTTCCAGGGTCAGCCCGCGTGGGAATGATTTGGGTCTCCAGCAGGCAAGATTCATTTGAACCAGCGTTCATACTCGCAGCAGTTTATATGTGTGCGCACAGCTACACAGTGTTCAATATCTTTCGGGTAGTGCGCCATGCATGATGTATATACGTCGCTGTTGGGATCCGGAATCTCTTCTGCACTTCAGAGAATCACTGTTTTGAGCAGTGTTTAAGCATGTGTGAACAGCGGTCGAGCAGCAGCGCTGTTCATAAGCAGCACAAAGCACGGTAGGAACAATGAAGGTCTACTGTAACTATTTCCTTATATTATTTATTGCTATAGCGTTTGACGTAGACCGTTCAATTTCGATCGAAGGCCTAATGTATATCATTGTGCTCCTCTGCATTAGCTCTCGATTGATCCATCTCTACGTACTTTAAATATCGATCTTCAAACTTTTTTTAATATCTCTTCTCGGGGAGATAGGGATCTTCAATCTATTCCCTCTCTAGTTCACTACTAACTGAGTTGAGTCTCAAAAATTAAGCTGAGGTAACGCATCCATATATGCACCTAATTAAGGAACACGCGTGCGCACGCATGCACGTACACACGACGCCCGGTCGGCCGGCCCGTTCGCCAATCTCGCCTCGCCGCTTAACCAACACGCACGAAACGTACGGACTCATGCAGGTATAACACATGAGACTACCTGTCGATGCAACCAACGTACGTAAGTTCGGTGACCGACCGTGTCCACGCACACACAGACAGACAGGCCCACCCGCCCGCCCATCCAGCTGCCTCGGTCGGCGCCGGCCGGCACGGCGGCTACACGCCCGCCGACGCAACAACCGCGCGTCCGTCGCGTCGCGTGGGTGCATGCGGCAACCGGCCGGGCGGCTTCGGGCGCGGCCACGCGGTAGCTGTACGCCTTGCCGGCGTGCATGGACTTTTGGGTCAGCCCCCGGCACGGCATCGTCGGCATGGGCCCGTAGGAGCTTGCTGCCTGGGCGGGGAAACAAAGTGGAGTGCGATGACTGGCTCTAATTTCTAGTACGTCTATGGGCTGCGCGCACCGACCAAACCGATACAGGTTCGTCTAAACTTTCAGTTTTTTTTTCTTCCTTTTCTCTTTTGGGAGAGAGAGAGAGTCAGATCGTGAGGAAGAGAGAGGGAGAGAGCAGAGAGGTGTAACAGCCCAATTTTGAATCAATTTAAAAATTGTATGGATTTCAAAAAAAAATTGTTGCATTTTAAAATTTCCAAAAGCATTGCCTTGCAATTTATAAGTTAAAACAATTTCATTGTCTCAAGTTTTCGGATTTGCAAAAATCAAAAAGTTAATCGTGTGCAAAACCATTTCCAAACTTCAATTCAAACTCAAATCAATTGTGAATTTGCAAACTAAAATTTCAAATCGATCTCCTTCCTTCTCTCCCACTCGAGCCGCATCTTGTCGTCAGACCAGCCTACACCGTCGTCTCCCCCTCTCCTTTTTTCCCCGCGTCCCAGCCCAGCCAACCCGCTGCTTATACCCTCCCCTTCCTTCCCCATGAAGCCTGTAATGCCTCAAAGAAGAACAAATTTCAATGTCACTCTCTCTCGTGCGTGCCTGTTGAAAAGTGGGTCCTGGCCCCCCCACTTGTCAAGCTTCACAGGAGAAGCACTATGCTTCTCCCGCACACGCCCGCTCGCCTCACTCTCACCCGTTGCCACCGTACGCATGCACACCGAGTGAGCCAGATGTCATCAGATCCCGCGCCTCAAGCCTCGCCCTCTCTCGCACCACCGCAACCTCGTCCCGTCCGAGTGCCAAAGCCTCTACCATCTCTCCGTTCATGAGATCTCGTGCCCGAGACGAGCCATTTAAGCCGCACTCGAGCGCGTTATCTTGCACGCCCGCTCCTCTTCTGTGTTTTCCACAACTTTCCCCCTCATCTTTGCATCGGGTGGAGGAGAATGCAAGCCGCACATCACCTTCCCCAATTTCGGCTGCCAGCTTCACCCATTGATTTCCACCATTGAGGTGAGCTTCTGTCTCCATTTTCTCGCTCATCTTGGTCGCCTCGACCGCCTCTTCCTCGTGCTCACCTTTCCCAGCTTGTTTCCTCACAGGAAGGACCGAGCATCATCACCGTCCATAGAGCTAGCCAGAGCACGCCCGCACCGTCGCCACCTCTTTTTGCCATCCCTGGTGAGATTAGACCTCGAAGACATTGTCTCTTAGGTTTGCTTCGACTTCCTCTTTCTAACGCACACCTTCATCCTTGCCATGTTTAGAAAATAGCGTGGACGCGCATATACTCCGACTGGGAAGTGTATCAGCAACCAACCATAGAACCTGATGTGGTACTCCGACTGGGAAGTGACATCATGTATCAGCAGCCAACCATAGAACTTGCATCAAGTTCTATGGTTGGCTGCTGATACATGATGCCACTTCTCCGTCAGAGTACTTGCGCGTCCACACTATTTTCTGAATACAGCGATGTCCAATTACCTGTCAATGACATCCAGGTAATTGGATGTCCATGTGCTCTCCTAAAAGCCATGCTTCTTGAAGTTGCTCGTGGCTGCTGTCTTATCCTCCTCATGCTATGTGGACGACCACCCGAAAGTGGTTGGGGACTATGAATAATCTATATGTATGTATGTATGTATATATATATATATATATATATATATGTATGTATGTATGAAGCCGGTTTTAAAGGCCCAAGCAACCACTGCTTGGGAGACTATAGAAAACCCACCCATATCATCCAACCATCTCAGGACACCCACCATAGCCCACATCATTCATCACTCACATCACAAAACAAGGGTAGGGAAAGGGATAGAGAGTAAAGGGGGGTAGTTACCCCAATGCAACCGACAAATTTACCACTGATAGTAGCTCACCACATTCATCTCATACATTTATGCATAAGCAACAATAACCCACATCAGTAAACAAGTCAAACTCAAACTCAAACCGAAAAATTGAAGTAACAAAGAATTGAAAAAATTGTATGTGTAAAGACTGATATTTTGCCCCATCCGAACCACATCTCATGAACTAACATCATACAAAGAGAACCCACCCAAATAACAATCACATAACACCCACCATAGCCCACATCCACTACTACAGAAAAGGTCATCACAGACGGTTCGTAACAGTCATCACAGACGGTTTTTGAACCGTCTGAAATGTTATGTCTGAGATAACAGGCGGTTATCACGAGCGGTTGAAAAACCGTCAGGATACTAATAATCACTGACGGTTCGTAGGCGGGGCAACCGCTCAGATTATGTAGTATCACGAGCGGTTCGTTGTTGGAACCGTCTGTGATACGGAATAATCACAGACGGTTCCAGCCACGAACCGTCTGTGATTATGTAGTATCATAGACGGTTCGTTGTTGGAACCGTCTGTGATACTACATAATCACAGACGGTTCGACACAAACCGTCGCGTGATTATTAGTATCACAGACGGTTCAGAAGTTGGAACCGTGCGTGATAAGAAATATCACGCATCGCTTTCAACTACAAACCGTCTATGGTTAAATATCACGCAGACGGTTCGTTGTTAGAACCGCTGTGATAAGTCCTTTAACCTAATTGAATTTTTCGTATTTTCACTAGCCTCGGGAATTGCTAGCCATGCCCTCTGAAAACTAGCAAGTATAAACATGTCACGTAAAATTGCGACAACTCAAAGTGATCATTTAACTCAAAATCAATTACAAAAGAATGTTTCAAGTATATATTGTCGCTAGAGTTACAAATTGAAATTACAACCACCAAAGTGAATTACAATATTGAATCAATCTGTTTGAGGTCGTTCATCGGTGTCGACGGCGTGAAACTCTCCGTTGGTGTTAACTATATCCGCCTTGATGAAGCCACGAGCTCCCTCGAATGTGCGTGACTCGGTCCATCTCGAGTGCATTTAACTCTATGTTCAAGCCACATAGCTAGCGAGTAAAGTAGTAAGCATATATATTTAAATTTATAATTAGGAGATAATTATTACGAGATTGACAAACACGGGATCGTTCGTCCTATAAGCAATCAATAGCGCATATGATGGCATACGAGAATGCGCATAGGTGATCTCGTTTTTGCTGGCGGCCCTGCAAAAATAGAATTACATATATATGCACAGTCAGTTCGAGACGCAATATTACGGAGTATGATATATGATTATTGTGTTGTAGCGCGTACCGGAAATCGCATCCTGTGAGTCAGTGTGGCGGTCGTTCCCTTGTATAAACCTCCCTCGGCAACATAGCCGATGAACGCCTACATGATTCAAAAAGTTATCCTTGTCCATTTAAAGCGAAGGAAGACTACAATAGAGTTATGTGCGGAGGAAGACTACATACATGCCGAGTATTTCTTTAAGAATGGTGAAGTCGTGATTTTGTTGAGTAGAGAATCAAGGTACAATACCATGTTCCTCTTTGGCACAAGAATCGAAGAATCCAAAGGAACCTACTCGTGTATGTCGCTATAGTCATATAAACCTATGTTGAAACGTAATTTGTATAGCAAATATTGAAGCACTTACTTCTGGTTGTAGGGTACCATTATGTACTCCCTGTCGTTCTGAGCAAGCAATCCCATTTTTATGTAATTCTCGACGAGGATGCGTCTTGGTTGATTGTTTGCTCGGAGACCACGTGTGGTCGAGGAAACCCACCGGTTCTTTGATTCGACGCACGTTTCATAATGTATCTGTACATAAGCGATGAGTTATGATATTTATCGGTATCACGTGAGTGTAGAAATTGATTGCACACACTTACGATGTCGGCATCGTAGAAGTGAGGCGTCGAGGCGCTTAGGTTGTATAAGTCATATAAGTCTTGAAGCCCACGACGGCGGCGGTGCTCGTGGAGAAAATGCTCCCTCCGTGATCGGCGGTGATTCCAAATGACCCCCTTCGCTCCGTCTTGCGCAAGTACCAATCATGCAATGCTTGACAAGCTACTCCCGAGCTCTTTATTTCGCGCGAGACCAACGGACTTCCGAGGGAGTATTTCACGGGTTTGGGAGGTGCCTTAATGTTCTTCGATTTGATTTCTCATTAACGAGGCGGTGAGGGCGTCTTCCGTGTGACGCCTCGGGGACCGATATGGTGACACGCTTTTCTTGTCCCTTTGTCGCCTTCTCGACGGAAGCGATGTGGCGGCCTTCAAGCTTTGGTTGAGGCGGACTCATCGACGAGGGTCCTATTGAAGAGGCAGGTCCTCTCGCCATCGCGTCATTGAAGGGTCGGTCGATGTCCTTCTTGGGCCATTGGATAAAAGTGTGCGTGGCATCCCTAGTGTTCGATTTCTTCGTTCGGGAATCTCGGTGGATGGCCATGAAATTGTCATGGACCATGTCCACCGCACCTGGCGTAACCTCGCGCCACCGGGCACCGTCTTTCCTTGCCCCTTCACGGTATGGATACACCATACCCGCCCGACCTCAATAGGAATCGACCCTACTATCCTCACTTGAGCTTGCGGGCGTCGGCTCCTACAAAAGCGCATACAATTAGCTAAGGCGCCCTATAGGTCTATCTTTGGAGCACTCGAGAGATGTACATTACCTCGATGCCGTCGATCGGTAATTGCACGTCGTCATGTCCGAATTATGTGTGGACGCGACGCTACTCGATGTCGGCGGGACTTGCTCCCAAATTAACGAGGCGGCTTGCGCTGCATGAGTTGATTTACTTGGTTACGCAAGTTTGTTATTTGTTCTTGAAATTGTGAAATAATCACATGTTCCAACCGAGCGTCGTCTTTGGTCCTTGGATCTCTTCCTACTCCTATACGTGTCGGAGTTGTGTGGGAATCCATCCTCCAAGGTACGTAAACCCCAACTCCTCGCGTGCGACCCGGTGCTCCTTGTTTCCCGTGTGTAGACATGACATCATTCTCCTGTCTACTTGAAGGAACCTTGGGAACATGCGAAGTCAATTCTTCCCGCAAGAGAACATCATGTTATTGTAGACACCATGAAGTTATGAACTTATTAACAATTAAGTGGTTCGAAAATTTACCGACGTTGAGACACCGCCTCGTCTGCGGGTTTGTCGAGAGATGTTGCCCAAGACGTGGTGATGCCCTCGCTCTTAACGAGATCGAGCGCGCCGTCCGAGATCATAGCAAACGGTCGTGCGTGCAGCCTCCTCCGCCGCCGCCATCGCGTGGCTTTACCCGCGCACCAGGCCGTGCCGAGTCTGTGGGGTGAGTGTTTTGTGCTGGA
Source organism: Hsuehochloa calcarea (assembly GCA_036346395.1). Classification (NCBI taxonomy): domain Eukaryota; kingdom Viridiplantae; phylum Streptophyta; class Magnoliopsida; order Poales; family Poaceae; genus Hsuehochloa; species Hsuehochloa calcarea. The sequence continues at coordinate 24,549,258 of CM070605.1, forward strand.
TAGCTCAGGCGCCGCACTTTGCTCTGAAATTCAGCCGTCGTCTTCATCGCGCGAAGGCGTCCCATGTATCCGCGACAAAAATTGATACGTCGTGAAGGCGTCCGACCCGTGTTCACGTCATCGCGTGACAAGCGTGCTCTTGAAGGTCCTCCACGCGTGGGACATCGCCAGCCGCCGCGTGCCATCGCACACGCGCTCGGTCCGCCGAGGAAAGTGAACGAGGCAGAAAGTTCAGTCCACAACTGGTCTCTCTGTACATCCGTTAGAGACTTCCAGGTTGGGGTGGTGATGGGGACCCGTTCCCTTGCAAGTACCCCGCAGACGGTCCGGAATCTCGCAGCTGCTTTCTTGGGACTCAGCGGGATCCCGACGTCACTGACCTCCGTGATCGTCATGCGGCCCGAGGGCAATTTGGATATTCCTCTGCCTTCTCGCCTGCGTACCACCTTGATCGGAGATCCAGACGCATTTGGCGACGTCGATGACGGCGGCGAAGACGGTGCCTCTGCCATCTCGCTTACTTGCTATCTATATAAGTTATGTACGCAATTATTACATAGTATATAAAATAGCACCAAATCCTAACAAATCGCAACCAAAATACGTTATAATATACTACACGTTTTCGTCTAATTAGCAAATCCAACGTGGATCTACACCATATAAGAGAACGTTGATGATAAATACAATGTTATGCCCAACATTAATGAAGGAGATCAACCATAAGGAGCATAATGTACATATGATTGATTATGGAGTGTGCTCTCGAGAGAGAGAGTTGCAAAGAAACTAGCCTTTGCCATCTCAACCCCATTGTCAATAATCTTAATAAATTGAACTAAACAACACAAATTCACAACTTGAGCTCTAAATAATGCTTAACTACTCTGTCTAAAGATAGCAAAGCCAATAGACCACTCAATAAAATTATGATTAACCAGGAGATCAAGTTTGATCACGAACAATACTCCAATTCTCCAACAGTTGATCACGAACAATACTCCAATACTCCAATTCTCCAATTCTTATAATAACAGAAAGAATTATACTTTTATTTAAAACAGATAATGTATGTGTTACACACAACCGTGGAACATGCAACCCACACCGAAATAACATGTTAGAACAAACCAACTATCTCCAGCAGATTCTATATCCAATGCATCGTATTGAAAACTCGAAGCTACCAAAGAAATGTATACATAATGAACCCCCAAGACATGCTATGGATGAGACTATGTAACACTTGAAAATGAACCACTACAACCACAAAGATGCAATCAAAGAAAATACTACTACCAATGAGTTTGATATTATCATCCATGGTACTTGTCTTTGAGTAATCGATATGCGGATAATATTTGATGTGTGTCGCCCAATTTCCTTCCCATGCGTGATTTTTGGAATTTAAGGATGTTGAGATCCAAAGGTCAACATGATAGTGAACTTGTTGTGAAAGTTGGTATGTCCGAGCATTGTAAGAGTGGGAAGTTACGGGCTACCCTACAAAATGCTTATGCTCCAATAATGGAGTTGATTGATTGGGAGCGGGCCACCGCAGAGTGTATATGATATTTTCTCGCTCATATGGCATAGACTCAAATGGAAATACTTTGTTGAAGTATGTGCCTTATGGCATAGACTCTTCGTTTGGTTTTCACTTTTCCATGAACTTTTGTGTCAAATAGTGCGGAAGACTAATTGCTGTGATTATTTCTTCTATAGCATTTATATTTTCCTTGTTTTCTTTCCAGTCTTTAAGATCAACAATGATGATATCGGAAGGAATATTCGTCGGGAGCACTTGTTTGGTTGTGGCGTATTGCTGCGTCTGTAAGTGGCGCCCATGGGCTAAGTTTGTCAAGGTTTAAAGCGAAGAACGGACTCGATTATCAATCTCTTCTCCATTTTACAAGCATGTTTTTCTCGTGAGTAATCTATGCTCTTCTGAGTGATTGTTTATTATAAGATTTGCAAGAGTTGCGTTCTTATATGCAAGAAGAAGACTTAGAAAGAACAAAGAAGTTTGGATCCGCAAAAGTATGCTTAGGCACAATACTCACTGAAGCGGCCGGGCTCGGGGAGGCGTTCGGAGAGGAGGCGGCCGGGCTCGGGAGGCGCTGGGCTCGGAGGCGCTGGTCTGGGAGGCGCCGGGGTCGGGGGAGGCGCCGGGTCGGGAGGCGCTGGCTCGGGGAGGCGCCGGGTCGGGAGGCGCGGGTTGAGGAGGAGGCGCCGGGTCTGGGAGGCGCCGGGCTCGAGGAGGCGCCGGGGCCGGGCTCGGGGAGGCGCCGGGGTCGGGGGAGGAGGGGCGTCGGGGTCAGGGGAGGTGTTCGGAGAGGAGGCGGCGCAGAGGACGACACCGATAGGGTTAGATCAAAACCCTATCGGTGTCGTAACCTTATATAATCAACACGCATCACGAGCGGTTCTCGAGGGAACCGCTCAGTGATGTGGAATATCATGCAGCGGTTCCCTCAAGAACCGCTCAGTGATCTGGCTATCGCTGCAGCGGTTCTTGAGAAACCGTGCGTGATGCGTAAACATCCGAGACGGTTCACTCAAGAACCGCTCTGATGTTCCACATCACGCAGTTCCTCTAGAACTGCTCAGGATGCGTGAACATCACTCATTTGAGCGGTTCTTGAGTGAACCGTGCGTGATGTTTCCACTTAAGGCACACTAGAATTTTGCAAATAAGCCCTCTATGTTTTGTGAAATTACAAAGGGGTCCTCAATTTATATCATTCAGGTCCTTGGGGCCAAAAATCTTTTAGATTAGACCTTAGAATTAACACATTTTTGTTCTAACACATGGAAATCCTGCAAATTAAACCCTAGAAGAGTTCTGGTTTTGTTATTTAGTATTAAAGGATTTATTTAATCACTAGAATTTGTTTTTCTGCTATGAAAATTACTGCAAATTCGCATACTCATATGTTTCTATGCTTAGTAAAGTGGATGGTTAAGCATTACAAGCCCGATAAACCGGGGTCTCACAGGTATCGACAATTGACAATTGTCATCAATTTAAAGATCATAAGTCCATAACACATTAACACATGACAATGGAATAAATTAGTTAATTACAATGGAGTAAATTCTTAATTAAAATATAGCCCTTCATGATGATCGACGCGCATATAGCTAGCTTCCTCACTGGGTTCTTCCTCGAGCTCGATGCCGCCTCTCGAAAGGTGGCAACTCGTCAAATTGATTGTATTCTTCCTCGTCCACTACATTCTCAACTCCGACAATCCTCCTTTTCCATGAAGAACTACGTGGCGCTTCTTATTTGCCTGGTCGGTTACATAGAAGACTTGAACAACTTGCTTGATCACGAATGGTTCGTCTTTGTATCCGACACGCTCGAGGTCCACGGTAGTAACGCCGTACTTGTCGACCTTCACCGTGGGAGATGGACCCAACGGCACGAAATAGGGGATCTTGAAAAGCACGTAGTCGATCTCCCATATCTCCTCTATTTGCCCATAGTACGAGCTCCTCGACCCATCGGCATCGAATGCATCTATCACGGACACCGCCGATCGCCTTTGTGCTCTTCCTATCCCGAGTGCCGTATAAAATGTGTACCCATTTATGTCGTATCCTTGCCATGTGACAATTGTAAATCAGGCCCTCTTGCCAACCATAGCGTATCATCATCACTTGATGACCTCCGAGTGATTCGCGCTTTAACCATTCGTTGAACCGACGGTTGTGCTCTCGGTGATCCAAACCTCCGACCGGTCTCGGATTCTCATTGGCGTACCATGTCTTTGTGCTCGTCGATGTACGGGGACACTTGGGTCATGTGTTGCAAGACCGTGAAATGGGCTTGAGCGTGCGTATCGGATCGGGAGTGATTGATTTCCTTCCGATGGTCCCGATACCATCCGGTCTCCCCTCATGACGAGATAGAGGCACACCAATCGGATCCACAGAGCCATGTAGTCGACGAGAACTCAATGACCTCTTCCGTTGCATAACCTTCGATGATGTCGCCCTCGGTCGAGATCGATTCCGTCGTAGGACTTGAGAATTCCCATGTACCTCTCGAGCGGGTACATATGACGAGAAACACAGGTCGCATATCTTTATCTCTTTCACAAGGTGAACAATGAGATGGACCATGATATCGAAAAATGACGGAGGGAAATACATCTCAAGATGACACAGAGTCGTCACTACCTCGGCTGCAGAGCATCTAGTCCTTGGGGATCGATGACCTTACGAGCAATTGAGTTGAAGAAATAACACGACCTCAAGATTGCCACTCGGACCTTGTTCGCAAGATACTCCTAATTGCAACAGAAGCATTTGTGTCATCGGACACGACAATCATGCGACTTCATACCAATTAATTTCAAATCTTGCATAGAAACAAGTTTCTTAATGTTAGCGGAGTAACAGACGGACTTTCACACCGTGCAAGCTCGCACGATTCATTTCTCTCGCCTTGGGCCAGTGTAGCAAGTCGGGAAGGTACGTCGTCTGTGATCGGTCTCTTCGGTGCTAACTCGGTCCTTATGTTCATATCGACCAAGTCACGCCGTGCGTTAACACCATCCTTTGTTTTGCCACTAATGTTCAAAGAAGAGACCAATCAAGCTATCACATACATTCTTCTCTCGTGCATAACGTCGATGCGATGGCGAACTTCTAAGTACTCCCAATAAGGCAAGTCCCAAAAATTGACCGCTTCTTCCGATGTTCTTCTCACGGGTTCTTAATTTACGTCCCTTCCCAAGCACAACATCGATATCCTTAACCATATCATAGACCTCTTTCCCACTAAAAGCCCTTGAAGTGAACCGTCTTCCTTATTTCGTCGAATTGTTTCTTCATCTTGCGGTATGGGTGACTCCTCGGAAGGAACCTACGGTGGCGCATATACACGCTTTTTGCGAGTTGTTCAACCATACACTCTCCGTAGCATCTAAGCGGTCGATGAGCTTTGGCTCCTTTTGTACTTGGCCCGATAGGTTACCAAGGCGGGAAAATCATTGATGGTGCGAGAACAACATGGCGCGTAAAGTGAAGTTCTCTCGTTTGTACGCATCCCATACATGCACTCTTCGTTCCACAAAGTCACAAGATCTTCCAAAATGGTGCTAGGTACACATCAATATCATTCCCAGTTGCTTGGCCCTTGGATAAGTAGTGTCATCAAAATGTATTTCCGCTTCATACGTACCAAGGAGGAAGGTTGTACATACATAGATTCACGGGCAGTGCTATGTCGGCGCTCATGTTACCGAAAGGATTCATTCCGTCCGTACTCAACCCTAACCTTATGTTCCTCGGTTCCGACCGAACTCTTGAAGCTCCGATCGAAGTTTCTCCACCGGATGAAATCGGCAGGTGTCCGAGCTTCCCATCTTTCTTACGCTCCTCCGAGTGCCAACGCATCAATCTTGCCTCCTTTCGGTTCGCAAATAAACGCTTCAAGCGTGGGATCACGGCGATACCATAACATCTTAGCAGAGGTCCTTGCTTCGCCTTAGCGATATTCTTCCGCTTGTATCGGGATGCTCGCACACGGACATGCATGCATGTCTGCATACTCTTTACGGTAGAGGATGCAATCGTTCGGACATGCATGTATTCTTTCTACTTCCATTCCCAACGGACAAAGAACCTTCTTAGCTTGGTAGGTCGTCTTTGGGCAACACGTTTCCCTCCTAAGGATGTCACTAAGAGACCTAACAACGCCAGAAAACTCTTGTCGGACCAACCATTGCTTGCCTTCAATTTCAGCAGTTCAAGCACGGTTGACAACCTTGTGTATTCCGGCTTGCAGCCAGGGAACAAAGGTTTCCTGAGTCCTCCATTAAGCCCTCGAATTTACAAAACTCTCTCTCCGTAGTTCCTTCTCGCATCGCGTAGCATCCGATCCAGTTGTCATCATGCGATCTATCCTCATCAAAAGCACATTCCATACCACGCATATCGTTGACTTCCTCGGCGATGTCGTCATTCTCGACTTCCAGATAATCTGCTCTTCACCGTGACTGCTCCAACATGTATATCCTTTTTTGAAACCTCTTCGTATTAAGTGAGCTTCGATCTGCGCCGGGTTGTTAAACATTTTCATATTACCGCAATCAATGCATGGACAGTACATAAATTTTATCCCTTCTTCAACATATCACCTCGTGGCTCTTCTAAAAGCAAACACGCCATTAATATACTCTTCACTCACACGGTTCTCAATGTACATCCAGTTTCGGTCCATCTACACATTAGTGAGTACTCTATATTAATAAACCGCAAGTACCCTTTATAATGACCAAACACATTAGTGAGTACTCTATAGCAAATATAAAGGGTTACAGATCGATCGTTACCCTTCTCTCCAAAGTGGCGCAATGTGGGAGGAGGCGGAGATCAGTGCCGCAATGGGCCGGGAGGAGGAGGCAGGGGTAACTCAAAATGGGAGAGGAGGAGTGCAGTACTGTACTCAAAATGGGGAGGACGCAGCGGCAGGAGGGTGGCGGCGGTTCAAATGGATTTAATAGAAATGGGGTGTCGGCAATGACGCAGCAGCAGGAGGGTGGCGGCGGTTCAAATGGATTTCATAGAAATGGGGACCGCGCGCGCTACTTATAAGCTGATATATCATGAGGCGGTTCTTTAAAAGAACCGCGTGATATGGGAATATCACGAGCGGTTCTTTTAAAGAACCGTGCAGCGATATGTTATATCACTGAGCGGTTCGTTTAACTAACCGTGCGTGATACTCCGCACGATTCGTTAAACAAACCGTGCGTGATACAAATATTATCACGAGCGGTTCGTTAAGCGAACCGTGCGTATATCATCGCGACGGTTCGTTTAACGAACCGCCTGCGTGATGACAAGATATCACGCAGCGGTTCGTTTAGCGAACGTGCAGCGTAATATCCTGAGCGGTTCGTTAAGCGAACCGTCTGTGATATTTATATATCACTGACGATTGCCAAGAACCGCTCAGGATATTTTATCACGACACGTTCTTTTGAACCGTGCAGCGATGGGGTGTCTAGTATAGCATGTTCTGTAGTAGTGATCATTCATCACCCACATCATAGAGCAAGGGGAGGGAAAGGGATATATAGAGAGTAAAGGGGTAGTTACCCCAGTGCAACTGGTAAATCGACCACATGCAGTAGCTCACCACATCCATCTCCTACATGTATGCATAAGCAACAACAATCCACATCAGTAAAAAAGTCAAAATCAAACCCAAAAACTGAAACAACAGAAAATAGAGAGGTAGCCGGGGGAGGTCAGTGGAGAGGTAACCGGGGAAGGTCGATGGAGAGGTTGAAGAGGGGAAGGTAGATCTAGCAGCGGGGAGGTGGATTTGGCCGGGGAAAGGTTGATTGGACCGGCGGCGGCACCATAGTTGTGTCACGACGGTGACACTGCACAAGACTTACGATAAGAGTGTCTTGTGTAGTAAACTGTGGTGTCACAACCGGCGGAGATGGGAAGAAGAGCGTCGTCGGGAGAAGGCGCAACTTGGGGGCGGCCGTCGAGGAGGAGGCTTCGGGCGACGGCGTCGAGGTCGGGGCACTCGGGTGGGGAGGGGAACGGGCGAGAGTAAGGGCACTGGGGAGTGATGAGTTAAGGCACAAACCCTAGAGTACTCCTATTAATAAATGGATATCACATACGATTCTATTATGGAACCATTAGTAATACTTATCACAAATGGTTCTATTATGGACCCGTTAGTGATATGGTCTCACATCACAGATGGTTCCATAATAGAATTATTTGTGATATGGTCTCACATCACAATAAGTTCCATAATAGAACTGTCTGTTATAATATTCATACATAAATGCAAATTCAGAAGTACATATGACACATTCACATATTAGTAAAGAATTATATATGAATATGAGCTAAAACCGATAATTTTATGACAAGTAGTTTAACACCTCTGCAAAGAACTTGGCATACTCATGCCTAATCCTGTAGTCGTCCTACCCTTCCATCACGCCGCAGCTGGTGCTCGTGCATGGGTGGCCGTCCTCTGACAGTGCCCACACCCTGCACAACGGCCTGGCCATGTTCTTCCACGTTGCCTCCTGGACCATGTCCGTAGCGAGCCTTCGGCACTGCCTACACTCCCAGTTGGTCCTCTTGGCCGTCTCACACCCGCCGCCGGCTGGCTCGCCCTTGACTTGGCAAATGTAGTGCTTTCCAACGTTGTGCGTCTCATCGACCGTGTAAAGGAGGAGGTCGAGCATGTAGACCGCGGCCTTGTGGCCAGCGACGGTCGCCCGTTCAAGGAATATGAGGTCGCGCTGCATGTCTTGGGGTGCGAAGACAAGCGCGAGTTGACAATAAAGCAGGCCTCCGGGTTGTTGGCGCCGGCCAGGTGGTTGACGGTGGTGAGGTAACACTCGTTGTCCTGCCACTTCATCACCTCCTCCCACTATAGCGCCATGCGCCTCCCCACGACGCACTCCTTGGACACCTTGTACATGGCCTTGCAACTATAAAATTCAAGGCGACAGAATCTTAATACAAGAATTATTCCATCGGAGAAAATTAAAAGCTAGGCCAAATTAAGGTCGTTGTTACTAGTCAAATTTAGTTCAGAACTGGATATTGGACACAAAACAAAATATACACGAGATTATTTTGCATCGTATCAACTGATATGACTTTTCGGTTTTTCTCTTTTTATAAATTTCCAGAGGAATTACAATCAGGTTTCTCTATCGGAACCTGAACCCGAAACGAACACCTGGAGCTTTCCAATAATTAAATAGGATATGATACGCTACACTCATCTTCAGAAACTGACTCTAAACAAAAACTAAACATAATGCTGACTAGCTCCTTCAGACCTACCAAAAACAAAAGAATATAATACGTACATGGATCGTAGGCTGTAGAGGTCAGCAATGGGTTGAGGAGAGCTCGCGTCCACGAGGCCAACGATGTGGTGATGACATCATGAGGAAAAGTAACGGCGATCACCGACCTCCTCACCTTGGTCCTCGCCGTCATGCTCCGCGTGCTCACTAATACCATGCGCGTTCACCATGGTGCACGATGACCATTCTTCTAAAATATCGAAGAGACGCATCGTAATGTCAGCGCATGAGACGAAGAGACACATCGTGCGAGAGCCGAAAGATTGAATTATCACAGACAGTTACATTTAAAAACCATCTGTGAAGTATGTAATCACAGACAGTTCTTATTAAAAACCGTCTATGATGAGTCCTCAGCTTAAGTTGCACAGATAGGAAAACGAGCGTGAACCGTATTTATGAAAAACAATTCCCGAAAAGATGGTGATACTTTGGTTACCAATGTTTATTAGGAACATATTTTAATAAATCCTATCTGTCGGACTTCCGTCTTTATTTGTTAATTTAATCTTGCCACAAGTTGTTAATTAAGCCTATAAATAACCATCAGAAGGGTGCGTATAACTAAGAAAAATTACTCACAAATTTTTCATCTTTTCTTACTTCCATTTCTTTTTAAAGTTCTCATCTCGATCCCTACCCTTCTAGCTAGCTAGTAAGACAAAAATCTCGGAACAAATTGACTTTTCGACCACCGTGCATGGAAAGAATAAAATCCATGGATGACCGATCGACTACTTCAATTTAGGTGGTCGAAAAGTCGATTTGGTTTATGGATTTGAAGTCTTCAAGAAATTGGTAAAAGATCATATCCCTACGATCAAGGTGAGCACTTAACTCTCTATGATGTGTAACTTTTGGTCGATCGATCACGTGGAGTACTTCTGCATTCTTATGTTGATCGAAAGTTACATGTCAAGACAGTGAAGTTACACATGATATGGAACAAGGTGCCTACCGGATTACATAACTTCTGCTTTCTTATGTTGGGAAAATCAGCTTCAATTCGACCACTTTAAAAGATCAATCTGGCCCGATCAGGAGTGGTCAGAATTGGCTAATCAGTTGTTTCTAATTACATATGGTTCCAATAAATAACCGTTTATGAATTTAGTAGTATCACAGATGGTTCTTGTTCAGAACCGTATGTGGTACTTCACAGACGGTTTTTAGCGTAGTCAGTAATACAAACGGTAGTTAAACCAAAATCGTATGTGATTGTATTTAATACAGACGGTTTTGGTCAACCGTCTATGATGAGGCATCCAGTATTAACCTTTTTGTAGTAGTGTACCCCTTGAAACTCTCTATGCAGACCTGGTCCGTAGAACGAAGTCGCTGACGTGTGGGCCCCTAGCCCTGCGAACCGTCGGGTGGACCGAGTCCATGTGGACCACGGTCCCACCTGTTAGTTTCTCAGGTTTTCCTGAATAAAAATAATTAGAAAAGATATTAAAACCTCGGTTAGACCCACCTATCAGTCACAAATACTTTTCCTTAAGAAAATAACCAATAAAGAAAATAAAAACTCAGATGGACCCCACTAATGTCAGCTATAGAGGATTTTCTTTAGAAAATTATTTGAAAAAGAAAAAAGAAAATCCGAGTGGGACAACCTGTCAGAGATTTCAGATTTTCTAGAATTTCCTCTCGGGTCAAACTTTGGAGCACTTGTTCTCCCTCATTTTAAATCCAAATGATTTGATTTTTATTTTTATTTATAAATTCATCTAAATTCAAAACCTTTCCAACTGTACAAAAAATCATAATTTTTGGAGTTCATTTGAATTTTATTTGAATTTATTTGAGTTCATGTGTATTTATTCGAAGTCGACGTTTTGCGCTTAAATAGATTCCAACGTTGCAGAAGACTTCGTCACTGCTTCAGGACAAGACCAAGACCAAGTAATATTCACTGTTGAGCAAGGCAAGTTCTTACAATTGATCATGTTGAACCTACCTTTCATATGCAAATTACTTTGCTTTGAAATATTACTTGCATGCTTATTATTATTTGTGAAATGCTATGTTAAATATTGATACCTAGCTATGCCATATGTTGTTATTTATTATTCCCCTTCTTGATTGTTGATATTATGACTACATTGTCACCCTAGGCTAGCTATCATAATAAACTTGACCTTTGTTAAATAAAAATGGATAATGGTCATGCCTAGGGATGCTTAGTGGTTGAATTGAATACGACACAAACATTGTCTTTACAAGACTTGTTATATAACATAATTCATAGAGTGGTAACGTGGGTTACTACCGAAAATAGGAAAATATTTTACAAAATGGTGGAGACTTGGGTGAGTGGATGGCATGAGACCAGTGTACGGGTTGCACGAGGTCGGGTTTGTGGATTATCTCGCCCGAGTCGATTAAGGACCGAATCATTTGTCGCATTTTCTGAACTAATAATCGTGTAACCACAAGTCTAGTATGGGATAGACCTGGGCTGTAGGAGGGTGCATCTCTAGGTACACACCCATTGACTACTACACAAAACTTCATCACATACGATTCTAAATCATCACCACAGACGGTTTTTGAACCGTCTGAATTTATGCGTCTGTGATGACATGAGATCATTACAGATAGTTTTTTAACCGTATGTGAAAATAGACTATCACAAACGGTTCTATTCACAAACCGTCTGTGATAGATAGTCTGTGATAGTCTATTTTCACAGACGATTCTGAACAAGAACCGTCTGTGCTGTGATAGCCTTTTCTATTGCAAAAAAAAAAAGATTTTCACTTTGTCTCTGGATCCTCCCGAGCCTCGCGAATGAATTTGATATGGATTTTCGGATTGAACTTTTAGTTAGCTTTCCCACAATAGCCACAACATCACAGTAGCATCAACTCAATCCATTCACAGAGCACTAAAAACAACACGGCATCACCCACATCACAGTAGCATCAACTCAATCCATTCACAGAGCACTAACACATCACAGTAGTAATCCACATCACAGAGCAAAAGGGGGGAGTAGAGAGAGTGAGGTCATGGGAGACCAGCGACGATGAGGCCGGGGCGAGGTGGAGGAGGCCGCGGGCGACAAGCTCAGGGGAGGACGAGGCGACGAAGTAGAGGAGGCCGGGGGCGACGAGGTCGTGGGAGGCGGCGACGATGAGGCTGGGGCGAGGTGGAGGAGGCCGCGGGCGACGAGTTCGGGGAGGCCGAGTGCAAGGTCAGGGTGAGACGGAGATGGCAGAGGAGGAGATGGAGATGGCAAAGGAGGAGATGGAGGACTCTGTTAATATAAAGGGATTTTCGGCAGCCCACCCATTAAGTGCAAATTTTCGTTTTCCCGCCCAACAAAACAAAAGTATCATAGACGGTTTTATACAAAAACCATCTGTGATGACATATCACAGACGGTTCGTGTAATGAACTGTCTGTGATAAGCGTCTCATCACAGACGGTTCGTAATATGAGATACTTATCACAGACAGTTTTTTTTGTATAAAACCGTCTGTGATTTTAAATTTTACCATGGCAGCCAATACTCTGTCGTGGTAGGATTTGTGCAGCCAATCCTCTGCCGCGACACATAATCCTCGGTAGAGGATTGGTTACCGCGGCAGAGGATTATGTGCCGCGGCTGAGGATTAGGTACCGCGGCAGAGCATTAGCTACCACGGCAGAGGATTAGCTGCCGCGACAGAGGATTATGTGCCACGGCAGAGGATTGTGTGCCGCGGCAGAGGATTGGCTTCCCAAATCCTTCCACGATAGAGTATTGGCTGCCCAAATCCTACCACGACAGAGTATTGGCTGCCATGGTAAAATCAGAGAGTTCTAACCACGAAACGTCTGTGATATTCTTAATATCATAGACGGTTCGTCTTGAAACCGTCTGTGATTATTTTATCACAAACGGTTTCAAAGAATCGTCTGTGATGAGGCGTCTTCTATAGCCTGTTTTGTAGTAGTGATTGATGGTTGTGGTGGTACCAAATCGGGATATGTTTACTCCCCCAACGGTGGTAGTCCTGAGTTAATGTGTTCAAACGCCTGATGATCAAATCCATTGGATGGTGTAGTATTATGATAAGTTATTGTAAATGCCTTGTTATGATCTTCTTAGTCGCACACCTATGGAAGTGTGTCGGTCGGACATCAAAAGTTGATCATATTTTTTTTGGAAAAGTTGTACAACCTCTACATAGTGTATATATAATCTATTTGAATAGTAGTGCCCCAATCATTGGCGCGGTACAGAAAGCCACACTGGTTAGTTTTGATAAATCTAGGATGAGAACATGTTAACTTAAAAATAGTGGTAGCAATGAGATAATTGTAGGTAGGTGGAATCAGATGTTTTGAGTCAGGAGGATGGAACCTGATGTCTAAAGTCTAGCAATGGAAACCTAATGTCTAGAGTCACGTGGATGGAACCAGATGTTTAGATTTAGGTGGTTGGAACCAGGTGTCTAGAGGCTAGTGGATGGAACCTGATGTCTAGAGTCATGTAGATAGAATCTGATATATGGGGATAGGTGGATAGGACCTTATGAGTAGTAATAGGTGGATGGAACCTTATTGCATGATAAAAATTTGTTTATACAAATGACACTTTGATTTTAAGTTAAAAGGCTAGGTCATAGGCTTGAAAAATAATTACAGTATTTGGGAAAACCCTACTTTGTGCTAAAATAACTATAAAATCCCTCCTTTGGCAAGCCAAGCGAATATATTTGCATTTGGTGTGAGGGTTTGCTGAGTAACTTCGTACTTATTGTTGCTCAGATATATGAATTCAGATTACGAGACTGAAAACCTGATGTATGGCTACTAATATGCAGCCGGCTTTGGAACTGAAGATAATGATGATAACTAGGTCGTAGCCCCAGTCGTTTGCCTGTGGCAAATCATAGAGGCCCTTTTGGTTTATTTATGTTCCGCTGATGTTTACTTTTTGAACTCGATGGCCTATCGGCCTATTATGTAAGAGTTTGACCTTAAGGCTTATTTGCAATTGTTTATGTAATACTCTTTTACTTTAACGTATGTATAGATGTGATATTCATCAATATTGTGCTGTATGAGCAAGTTTGTAGCGTCCCGCTTTTTCAGAGTTTTGGAAAAAAAAATTCAAAACTTTAAAAGAGAACCATTTGATTTTATTTGCCTAAAGCTTAATTGGGAATTTTAGAATCAAGCAGTTTAATATGAATTAATAAAACTTCAATTAAATTAAAGTTGGTTTAATTGGGTTTTCTGGTATTTAAAATCAAAATTATTATTTTAAGTGTTTTCTTGGATTTATTTGATCTTAAAAATGGTTTTCCCTTTTCCCGAAAATTTAAAATTAATTTGTTTGCAAAAGTTAAAGAAAAATTAAAGTTGAAACTATTTTTATGAAGTCCATAATAATTCAATGAATTTCTGTGAATTTTTCTAGAATTTTTGGACTCTATTTGCTATTTTCTAATTTACCTTTTCATTTGTTGGATTTTTTGAAAATAAAAAAGTATTTAAAATCCATTTCGCTGTTGATGGGCCGAAACCTCCCCTTTGGCCCACTCATCGTTCTCCTTCGTGCCCGCCCCCCATGGCCGGCTTGCTCCCGCCTCCCGCACCGCCTAGCCTCACGCTCGGCCGCGCCGCCGTCGGCCGCCTGCTGCGTTCCGCCGTTGGATCGGCATCGTCCGGCTCACCTGCGCCCACGTCTCCTCCTTCGCGCGCAGCCGCTGGATCTTCATCCGGCCGCCTTGCCTCGCCCGCGCCTCCCTTTCCCCTCCACCGTCCAATTAAAATCGGACGGCGCATCTTCCCCCGCGCCCTGCTCTTCTTCTTCCCCGCCGCTCCTCTCTCTCCCGCCTCCGCCTGTGGCGCTGCTGCTGCGTCGCCGCGAATCTCGCCGCCACCTCAGCCCCACCCCGCCGGCCCGCCCCAACTCGTCAACGCCTCGGCTCCTCCGCCCCCTTTCCCTCTTCCCCAGCGCGGTGCCCATGCCCTGCCGCCGCACCCTCTCTCTCTCTCCCACGCCCGTGACTTCCCCAGCGCCTCCTCCGCCTCGGCCCCTCTCCCCTCCTTGTCGCCTTCTCGCGCGCGCCCGAGCTCCCGCTTCCCCCTTCATCTATTTTAGCCGCGCACTTTCCCCTCCTTCCCCTTCTCCTTGCCTCTCCTTCTTCTCCTAGCGCCTCTCCCTTCGCCTCTCTCTCCCGCCACGCCCCTCTCCGGCACCCCCTCGCTCCAGTAGGTTCCGGCCCCGATGAGACCTCCACCGGAATCCCCTTCTCGTGCTGAAGCCCCCCCTCCACCCTCCATTCCCCTTTCCCGCCGCCGAGTTCCCCTCTCCCCCCCCGAGCTCTCCCTCTCTCTTTCCCTCCCCTGCCAGCGTGGCCGTCCACGTCGGTGCCGTGTCAACACCTTTTGCCCACGTGGCTGCCAGCTATCGGTCGCTGTGGCGCTGACTATTTTCCCGGATTTTTCAGTAGAAAAATAAATCCAAAAAATCCATTTTCTATCATTTTATGTGATTTCCAACTTACGAAGGCCATAACTTTCTCAACCGAACTCCGATTTTGGTGATCCAAATTTCTAAATTCATCTAAAATCGAGCTCTTTCGTTTGGTTCTAGTTTTGTAATTTTTGGAGTTCGTTTAGTATTGTTTTATTTATTATTGCTCTTTTCGCACATGTAGATTCCGGCGTTCCGGAAGGTTTCATCGACCCGACGACCGAAGACCCGCTCCTCGTCAACGAAGGCAAGTCGTAGGTCTTTGACCATTTTGTACCCATTTTGCAAAAGTATATTGTTTCAAATTATCATGCATGGCTAGTTTTATTAAAAATGATTTTGGGAGTAGATAATTACCAAATTGCCATTATGCCTCCTTGGTAAATTGAAAATGAAATGTCCCCTTGAATGACATAAATCCTTGGACACCTTAGGAGGGTTAATGACTAGTTGGGACATTTGTATTACCAACATGAGCGCGTATTATTGCTTAGCCTTGCTTTTGTTACTGTGGGATTTACGATCACATGCTCAAAGAATGAATGAACTTGACTAATGAAATAATGGAATTGTGGTGTGAGGCCACTATTATTAAAAGATGTGGAACCATGGTAGGGATTGCCATTTGGTCATGATGAACACAAAAATGATTTATACTCGGGCTTGTGGGCGGTGGTGAAGGTGGGTGCGTGAGGCACATTAGGATACGGAAAGTCTCGTCTGAGCAGGCAACTAAAGACTTAACCTTGTACGCCATTGATCTGGGTCACACCGTGCAACCACAAGTCCGGTATGGGACGGACCTGGCCAACTAATTAGGGAAGTTTTGAGTCGGTTCTGTTTTGGATGGGAAAGGCGCAAGAGGGGCCGTGAGGGCGAAACCTTTATGTATACTATGTGCATACATTTCTCTACGACTTGCTGAGTACTTTATGTACTCACGGCTTTATACCCTTTGTTGATTAGTCCCAGCAAAAGAATCAGGGAATGTTGAGTTCTACGAGGAAGGCTACTTTGAAGACTTCGCGAACTAGGTCATGTCCTCCACTCAATTGCCTGTGGGCATGTCGATTGGGCTCCACGTATTTTGAGATTTCCGCTGCCAGATACTCTGCTGTTGCTAAGCCCTGCGTGGCGACTTTTGTAAGAACTTGACCATAATGTCCTTTGCTGTTAACTAATATTACTTTGTTTGCTTCATTAGTTCGTTGTTGAATGGTCATGATAACATTCTTGTTGCAACTGTGCGAGCTAGCTACTGATCATGAGACTAGCTTGGTATGCACAGAGGGTCTCGGGGTTGTGTAATACCCGGGGCACCGACAAAGTTGATGATCATAGAATTAATTCGGTATACACAGAGAGTCTGAATGCAAATCTAGGTCCGACAGGAGATTGCTCACTCTTGTCTTGCTTGGAAAAAATACAAGACCTCGAGACCACACTAAACACAAAACATGCGTTTGTATTTATTTCCCACTTGGACGTTCAAGGGGAAAATAACAACATCAAAAACTACTAATATAAGGAACGGACGAGTCATCTACGCAGGGTAGAATTCGGTAGGAGACACAAGAGATAGTGGGAGAATTGTACACACACACACACACTCTCTCTCTCTCTCTAAAAAATAGTTAATTGTACTTGTACTGCTTCAACATTACCAGGATCATATATGTGGATGGGTATCATTTTTAGGGAGGCGGAGACGAGATTGCATAGTAGACAGTTTTTCTCTTTCTTGATCCTAAGTACTTGAGTTGCCACACCTCAAATCTGCAATCTATTCCTTCAAAAAAAATGCAATATAGTTCACAAGCATTAAATATATTCAGCTTGTTCAAGAACTCTCTAGGGGGCTTCTATTTGAACTTTTGAGATAATGATGAGGTAGGATTAGAATGGGAATTAGTCAATCAGTTGGTGATAGGTCTCCTCTCCTAATGCCTTGTTTGGGGGAATCAAACCGAAATTGGAAGGAAATTCCGACAAATTTAATACCCGGGGAGGCGGGAATATATAATAATTGGTGGAGGGTAAAATTCAGTTCCATCCCCCAAAATTAGAAAGCGGCAACAAACATTCCTGGTACTTCAACATAAGGAAAGGTGCTATTATTTGATATTTGGGCTTGCTATGTTGTAACTAGTAATATGCGAACTGTCAAAGGCGCGCACGCCTAGGTGTGTAAACGTGAGGTTCGTAAGGCAAAAGCACTTCAAACTGCACAAGGGCAAGATATATGCTTTTGAAGAAAAATGTCAAGCTCATGCAGTGACGGAGCTAGAAAGCTTTTAACGGAGGTGTACACTTCATGTACAAGTCTTAAGATTTCTTTAATGAATTCATGTTTAGATGTTTAGTCTTGTTACCTATATACTCTGCGAGTTTTTTTAATTTTTTGGGTATATCGGCGTATACCGGGCACACCACCTAGCTAGTTCTGCCCATGCCTCTCAGCTTAACACAGTTTAGGGTGGAAAATTAGAGAAGAGATGCAAATTCAAAAGTCTGTTTTGCGCCGGCCTTGTACCTCAGGCAACTGAACTACCTAGCACCTCTAGTGCCCTTTTCACCTTGGATTGCATTGACATGAACATGAACAACTAACACAATTGACTCACCTAGCTGGCCAAGCTCAACATAGGAGGTCTTGGAGAGATGCCCACCGACTTTTGCAGATAAATTATGTTTTGTTGTTTGATCTTAGCTTTAACCAGTGTAGTCACACCATTCTCAACAAAAAAATGCACTTCTTTCTACTGTTACGTATATAAAAAAGTGCATTTCTACCTCTTGAATTTCCTTGTGCTATAGTGCATTTTGGCAGATACTCCAAGAAGAAATTTATTCATTGTTCTTCGGCATATTCTTCATAGAAAGAACAATTGTGCTAGTTTTATGTAATATATTCCGAAAAACTATTTCTATTCTACAAAATTCTATGCTTGAAAATTAACAATGCTTAACAGTATATTATGTGGTTCAACAATACAATTACATTTCAAGCTGTACGTAGAAATAATCCTAGGAGGTGATGGTCTTAATTAGCAGGATATGGAGAGGATTGAGAAAGTAATTTTGCTCAACCAGATTCGTTAATGGAAGTTTTGTGTTTTGTACTTTCCTCTGATCAGCTTCAAATTTTGTACTTGTTTTATGCGAAAGCTAATGACACTTGAAAGTAGTGTCATTTTCGTTCTAAAAAAAACTGTGAGGTACTGATAGTTTCAACGTACAAAAGGTTAGAAGCATAGTATGCTAGCTAAGAGTGACCTTATATTAGTAGTAGTAGGAGATGCAGTTATGTCTGGTCCCTCTCTTTGCTTGATCCGTTGCTTTCACTTGTTGAATCGATTGAGGGATAATTTCTGAAGTGCAATGGAATTTGAAGGGAAGTACATTAGTTGATGAAAGATATTCATGTGTGTGTAAGCTTTTTTATAAGTTAGAGCCTAGAAGTTTGCCAGCAAAGAAGAAACATGTGATTATTTACCTAACATGTTTTCGTAACACCCCAATTCAATATTAAGCTTGAAATGCTACTGCTATTCACTTTCACTCCAAATTTAATCCGCTATTACAAGATTTCAGCAACACTTTTCCTCGATATACTACTTACAAAAGATAATCCATATGGCATCAATGGTCTACATTATAAGAGATTCAAGCTAAGAATGAACTTAAGCATCACACATATGAATGCCTCGAACCTTGCGCCTAGGAGCATTACCTAACATAGACAACTAGCATTCACATAAACATAAACAACTGCTTTAGTTCGTCAATAGCTATAAATTGCATTATCCGCACGTGACTAAATATTACCATTAAGATCCATTATTAAAACTAACCAACTAAGAAAACCATTAAAGTGTAAATATGACAACTAAAAGTGATATCTAAATTATTGATTGCACGTGAAGTGAATGTGCTACTCCCACCCATGCATATCGCCTCCAACGTTCCCCTAAAAACAACAAAGCAAAGGTGAGTTCAAAGATTCAGCAAGTACATACAATAAACAGTTAACATCACATAGCAACAGTGATAGGCAACAGCATGGGCGGGGCTAGGGTAGAGGCGGCGGCATGCAGCAACAACAATAGGAGGGAGGAGCTAGGGTTAGGAGGCCCTCTGCTCCTTTATACACGTGCATGGCCCGGCTGGCTTGGACTTGTGTTGTAGTAGCCCAATGCTCTTTTTTTTTTAAAAAAAAAGAGGATATTACATTCTACCGCCCTTAACATAATTCGATCTCGAATTATACACTATCATTCTCAGCGGAAAACGAAACAAAACAGAAAAGAATTCGAACTTCAACACATACCCATTGAGAACAACTCCAGATATTTCTTGCTCACGCGATACTCCAATTCCAAGTCGCTTCATACTCAATTTAATGCAACCAAAGCACCTTGCCATACTTCAGCGTCATATGCCTAGACACTCTTTTCGACTCCCCCAGAATCTGCACTAGACGAGGCTTGAAGGTGCGGTCTTGCTCGATGGTCAACGGCAGCCCTAGGGAAATTTCATGCTCTGGATCTCTCAGATACTTTCCCAACATACAAACATGGAACATGTTGTGTACTCCTCGTAAGAATTCAGGAAGGTTCAAGCGATAGGCTAATTTCCCAATTCGCACCAAAATAAACAACAACCCAATGTACCTCGGACTAAGCTTCCTTTTGGTACCAAACTGTACAATATTTTTGGTGGGAGACACTTTTAGGAACACCTGATCGCTCAACTCAAATACCAACTCTCGCCAAAATCAGAAACAACCTAATGTACATCGGGCTAAACTTCTCTTACCTTTAGTGAGAGACACCTTTATAAGCACCTGATCGCACAACTCAAATTCCTCTCATATGAGCGTAGCTTTTCTACCTAGTCTGAGTGGCTAGAGGACTATGCCTGATCTTGGTCACTATAAGCACAGTTTGTTGTACCCAACCCGAAAAGGCCAACACGAGAGCCTACACTTAAACACGCATATGTCCCTTCCCGTCGAGTTACAGGTACCAACCGCTTGAACATCCAGGGTACAAAACTTTAACTCCAGAAACTAATACATATAATTGCTTTTATAATGATCATAACTAGACACAAAACCCCATCTTTCATTAGTGGGTAACTATTTAATGTCAGGACAATTATCACCTGAAAGCAATAGCTCACAACAACACACTACATTTATTTTTCAGTACATCAGCCTTCATAATTTTGGAGCTATATATATTTTTTTAATAAGCCTCCGATTATATCATCTTCTAGGCTAATTCGCACCAGGAGACAGCTGCCCAAGATAAATAGTTCACGGCAAGACATAACTTCACATTGTCCTAATGTTCAGACATTACTCTCTGTAAGGCTGGAAGAATCGCTGCCCTCCCAGCCCCTCCACGTCAGCGCTTCCCGGTTTTGCACCAATCGCGTGCCAGCGGCTTGCTCGCCGTTCGATCGCGCTCGATGGCGCAGGCGTTGCGAGTTCCATTGAAAGGTAATGAAATTACATGTAACTCCCTAGTGGTCACTTTTCTAGATTAATTATGCACTGCCTGTGAACGAATTTCCGAACCGAGTTGTCTATGGCAAGTTTGGATCGTGAAACTCGCAAAAACTCCCACTAATCTGCACTCCAAACCATATAAAATTGATGAACAACACAAAGCTAGGCTAGGATCTTAGGTCCTTACCAACCCACACCTGGCCTCCTCCTCCTATAAAGGTTTCACCCTGCGTTCTTTCACTCAAAGCAACAAGCTAAAGACCACAATCCTTATTGCACACTACACCTGTTCACGAGCGACTCAGCCCGAGCCGATGTAGTCCGGGCTGGGTTTGGGACTGAGTTTTCGGCCCGAAAGCCCGTCGACTCGAAAAAAGTATTTACAAAAAATATGAAAATCTATGTTTTAATCATGGAAATGAATTAAATATTGGCCTTTAATTTATTTCAAAAAATGAATAAAATAATATATTTAAATCAAATTTCAAATTTTCAGGCCGAGCCAGGCTCGGGCTTGGCCGTTTGATTCGAAATTCAAATTTTCGGGCTGGGCCGAACTCTGGCTTGACCGTTTGAGGATGGGCTTTTCAAGCCCGACCCGACCCGACGTTGGAACAGCTCTATTGCACACATTAGAATGCCATAGGTCATTTAGAAAGAAACACATGTGAGCCACATTGTTATTGACCTAACTTGGTCAGCGTATGATCTTACGTGACAAAATCGGTCACTCATTGTGCCACTGGGTAATACCACCTACGATACCGGTTAGGGTGTTATTTGAACCAAATTGTAAAGTTCGAAGGAGGGGGAGGGGGGGTTCAAATGTCTGGTTTCTTAGTTTGGAGTGCTAAATGAATTTTCGAATATACGTAAACTTCTTCGTTTTCTTAATGGTACCGTGTTTCTTCCAACCTTGATGTGTTAGGAACAAACAATTTTACGTGGGAATTGCAGACGAATTGCTTGCTTTTACATGCTAGTCGGAAAATTTGAAACTTAAATTTTGAAAAAGATTAAATGGCAAAAGACGGGGTGAGATCTTATGTGGGAATTCTAGAGTGATCGCTTGATTTTACTTGCTAGTTGGCAAATATATGAAGCTTTTCAAAAGGCAAAGTTGAACTACATGAAAAAAGTTGGGGTGAGAGAGGCTCGAACTCTCGACCTCAGGATCACTCGCGTTTTTAGCTATGAGACCTACGCGCTAGCCAACTGCGCCACCACCCCGTCGTTATTTTGTGGTAACTGTAACTTATAACTAATGAGCTTGTAACTACCAGAGTCACAAGCAAGCCTTGCGATCTGCCTAGGTAAGTTAACAACGTCGGCTAGGCCTTCGTGAGATCTCCATCGGAGAGGTACAGTTCATGAGACCATTTCTTATTTAGGTAGAGCTCCCTTTAATCTATTTTGATCCCGATGCATGCTTCACAGTAGAGAGATTTGACAAATTCTGACATGCCACTTTCTGAGCTAGGATGGCTAGGTCCATCCAAGTTTAGTTGGTTGAATATATAGCACAAGATGATATATGTTGTGGCCAATTAATGTTTGTAAGAAGAACAACATAGTGACAGTGTTGGGATTTGCCATATACGACCTACAGTTGACCACTTGAGCTTGAGCATGGCACTCGACCAGAAACGCATGCACGGACGGCTTCGTCTTCGCCCACGCAAGCCACGCCACGCAGCCGGCCCACGATTCAATTCTTTCCACGTACGGGTCGGGTGAGTCGGGTCGCAGGCACACGCGACCCTCGTGACGACGCGCCCATGGCCTGGTCTGGCCTGGTCCTGGAACAACTGCATGCAACGCCTCCCCTCCCTCCATCTCCATGGGCTCCAGCAGGCAGCACCTCCATTCCGGGCGGTGAGGCACTGCAGTGCAGAGTAGTTCTTGACAGGACTGTTCGTTTTGTATTCTCGGTAAGTACCGCACGTTCGATAAATATAGTATTGTTAGTTTGGTAAATATAATATTCTAAAAAATACGATTCGGTCGATAAATATCGATTTATTTCGACGAGTTATCCGTAGATATCATATTTACGAAAGCTCACGCGGATTAAAAATAATACAACGAGTCTGCAGCTTAGGGTCACAAATTTTTACATGACAATAGCCGGACAATGCTGCAGTACTGCACTACTGCCAGGCACTAGCAGCCCAGCACCAGCCACTAGCACCAGGAGACAGCCAGGCAGGTTGTACTCGGTTACGTATTACGTATGTCAGAGTCAGTTCCCAAGCTAGCCTTCCTCGTTCTCTTCTTCCTCCTCCTTTTCCCCACTCGCCATGGTTTCGAACGGAGTTTACCACCACCACGGACAGCATGCTCAGTCTAGCGCTGTCGTTGCAACGGCGCCAGAAGGTGATTTCTCTACTACCTCTCCCATCTTCATGCCTGAAATGTTAACCAATTTGAGTTTTTGGCTAAATTAGTGTCGTTGACACTCGTAATAGTAAATCTAGCTCTCCCGGGATATCAAATGAAAAAATGACATCGCTGAGTCCGTGCGCTGGAGGAACGGACTCGGGAGCACTATGTGCTCGGGCACGGACTCGGTGGGGCACGGACTCGGGTGCGGGCGCACGGACACACCAACGTGCATGCAGTAGCACCAGGTCCCGAGCGCACGGATGCGACAGTGCCGAGCCTAGGGCGCGCAAAAACACGTGCGATGTGCCCCAGCGCACGGACGATGCGGCCACGTGTGTGCGGAGGAGGGAGCTTTAGGCCCCGGGCGCCAAGGAGATGGCTCCAGACCATAGGCACACAGACAAGGACCTCTGGCCACGTGACGTGCGGATTCGGTGACGTGTCGGGCATCGGCGACTCACCAGTGCTATTTTTGCATTTGATATCCGAAGGAGGCTGGATTTGCTACTATGGGTGCTAATAACACTAATTTAACCAAAAACTCAACCAATTTAGTCTCCCCGGCTAATCTGGATCTGGATTTTGTTCTTCTTTTCTTTACCGAGCTCTTGTTTGCTGAGGACGCCGTCGACGCTGATTGTTTGATTCCTCTTTCGGATGATTCGCTCCTTCAAACTGGGGGATACTTCTCGCGGCACATTCCCTGGGAGAAGAGACTGATGTTCATTGTGCATCGGCTGCCCGGGATACTAATCTAGGAGATCGTGGCTGTGTTTCTGGCCGAACTAGTCAGTCTGATTCATCGGCATCAATTTAGGGTCATATGGTGATAAGAAGCGGTTAGTAATTTTTTTAGCACATGCTTTTCTTTCAGCTTAGTTTTTTTTTATGTATTTGGTAATTGTGAAAAAAAATCTTGAAGCCTGGTCGACTGGTCAGATGCACAATAAATAAATAAAAAACTATGGTACTAGCACGACAGCAGCAGTACTGAATGCTCGCTTTACAGAAGGCTTGGAGAAGACAATCAAAGGCAGCAGCAACCAACAAGATTCATCAATTCAAAGTCCATCAAATCAAGGCCTGTGGGAGCGACTGGGCTGCAACCAAATTGTTTTTTTTTCTTTTCAGTAATTTCGGTTTTAGCCGTTTTTTTCTGAATAAATCGAACCCTAGAAAAAACAGAATTTTGGCTCGGTATGTTTCGGTTTGTTTGATTGGGTGGTAATATGCACAATCCTAGTTCTTGACACGCGACTTGGCTGGTAAGTCTGCCCTGCAGTTTGTATGCCTTCCTTCCACGACAAATACTACGAGTCCAGTCTTCAGCACCAATGAAATTGAGATTTCTGAGAGTTTTTTCCCAACATTCCACGAGCAAATGGTCATATATATTCTCAGTTGGCAGCATTGGCAAAATTTGGCAACCCAAGCAAAAACCAGGGAAGCTGACAACAAAATGCAAATGATCAAATGTAATGTGCCGTGTCAGGTGCTAGATAAGTAAAATAGAATGGAGGTAGCACCACATAAACCAGCATAAACAGTTTCTTTCTGATGGAGTAGTAGTGAGCACCAAGATTAGATTAGATCAGATCGATAACTGAATGAATAATTCCGGCTGAATTAATTCCCTAGTTAAACAAAGCAAGATCGCATGCTGTAGGGAGCGCCCCGAAGCCAACGCCGGGAAAAAAAACAGACAACATGATTTTGACTGGGATACTGCTGAGAGCAGCCTTTATCTCCTTGTATTCCCGCCTTACAGAAACAACACGGACAAGTAGTTAAAGCATACACATTCACTTAGTTGGGATAATTTCAGTTGGTATAAATCATATGAGAATAAACAGTAACTAGTGCTTTTACCTTGTTTCTTCGTTAATCCTGTCCATCTCTTCACAGAAAAGTTGTAAAGCCTCTTCGCAACTCAATCCACCAAATCTAGTCTTCACCTCACCAGCAGGTTGAATCTTTGGAGGTGCATTGCTGACTGTTCACCTTACAATTTAGTAGTGTTATAAATAGCGCTTGTATTCAATATGAGATCAATGAGCCAATATATATACAAGTACATGTGTGACATATATACAAAGAATTTATTGTACAATACACATCTAATACCCCCTTAAACTTATGGTGGATGAACAACATTAAGTTTGGAGAGATAGAAATTGTGCTGAGCTCTGGCCTGAGCCTTTGTGAAGAAGTCTGTCAACTGAAGTTCTGAAGGCACATATTGAAGAGCAACAATTTGATTCTGCACCTGGGTTCGTATGTAGGAAGCATCAACACTAATATGCTTTGTCCGGATTTGTATCAATGCTAATAGCTCTTGTCTTTCAAGCGAGAGAACCACCAAAGAGGAGTGTATGCGTAAATCGTAAATACTAAAATCCTCAAGTAATCAAGACAAGAGAAACACGATCACTATAGTGGAGTTGAGTTAAACAAAGCGACTCAAATATACTTTTCTTGGGACGAGTGGCACCGGATAGAAGCCCTCGATAGCGTAGAAATAACATCAATCCCAAGAAAATAGTGAAGAGGACCCAAATCAGACATGACAAACTGCTCATTAAGACACTCCTTGACAAAAGTGATGTACTAAGAATGATCGCCAGTAATGATCATATCATCAACATATAAAAGGAGAAGTGTTCGACCACGAGGTGAAGTGTGAATAAAAAGAGCAGGATCAAGAGCACTGGCAGAGAAACCAGCTGCAGCGACAACAGAAGAGAAGCAATCAAACCAAACACGAGGAACTTGCTTGAAGTCGTAAAGAGATCGGTGAAGGCGACAAACCATACCCTCAGTAATAGAATACCCTGGTGGTGGCTGCATATAAACCTCCTCACGCAGCTCATCATTGAGAAAGGCATTCCTGACATCAAGCTGAGAGATAGACCATGCCCGAACAGACGCCACAGCAAGAAGAGTGCGAGTAGTGGTCATATGAGTCGCATGAGCAAAAGTCTCATCATAATCACGACCATACTCCTGCTGCAAACCACGTGCCACGTGACAAGCCTTGTAGCGCTCAAGAGAACCATCAGAGCGGGTCTTAACCTTGTAGACCCACTTGCACGTGATAGGAGTAACACGTGCGGGAACAGGGACAAGATCCCACGTGCCAGTACGTTCAAGGGCAGCAATCTCCTTTGCCATCGTATCTTGTCGCTACTCCTGATGAACAGCATCATCACAATAAGAAGTTAGTTCGGCAAGAACCGCTAAACAAAAGCACGCAGAGGCCGAATAGACTGACAATCACGAAGAGCATATCGAGGAGGAGAGGCCGAAGAAGATGACCCTTCAGAAGAAGATGGTGCATCATGAGAATCCCCAACTCGCGAACGACGGGTGTAGTAGAGAGGATAGGAATGAACAAGGCTAGGCAGAGCCTCTAGAGAGGATGGCAGTAGCGAAGGAGACGGTGGAGGAGGCACCAGAGAGGTCAAAGGCTGTGATGGAGTTGTGGTGACTATGGAAGTGGCGGAAAAGTCAAGAAAGAAAGAGCCTCGACAAGAGATGCTGGAGTAGTGGAAGGAGAAGGACGAGGTTAGAAAGGACGAGACTCATCAAAAGTGACGTCCCGAGAAACCCGCATCCGTCGGCCAATAGGATCCTAACAACGATATCCCTTATGCTCAGCGTTATAGAAAAAAAATGCATTCCACAGACTGAGCGGTCAGCTTAGTGCGCTCACGAGAGGCAAGAAGAACATATAACACACACCCAAAGAGGCAAAGACTAGAAAGTCAGGAGTTTTACCACAAAACACTCAACTGGGATCCCACCCTGAAGAACAGAAGAAGGCTAAATATTAATTGGGAAAGTAGTAGTAGAAATAGTCTCAGCCCAGACAGAAATATGGTAGGACAACAGAAGCAAGCATAAGAACACGTGTTGTCTCAAGAAGATAACGATGTTTTTGTTCAGTCACACCATTCTGGGTATGAGCACTAGGGCAAGAAAAGAGAGAGAGTGCCTGCTCAGGAAGAAAACCACGAAGGACCCCTGACAAGTATTCCCCAGCAGAGTCAGCACGAAAGACACGAATAGGAGAATCAAATTGAGTACGGATCATGGTGGCAAAAGTCTTGTAGATGGATAAAACTTCACTACGAGATGACATAAAATATATCCATATGTGGCGAGAAAAATCATCAATAAATTTTTTATAATATCGATGATCTCCTTTCGAAACAAAAGGAGCCGGACCCTATACATTAGAATGAACAAGATTAAAAGGACGTTATGACACTGACTCACTGGAAGGATAGGGAAGTTGAAGTTGTTTTCAAGCTTACAACCCTGATAATTTAGAGAAACATGACCAGACACAGACCCTAAAAGACCGCAACGAAGTAAAGAGGATAGACGCGACCCGCAAAAATATCCCAAACGATGATGTCACCGTACAAAAGACGCGGTGGAGGATGCAGCAGAAGCCGTGACGACGGTGGAGGCGACAAGACTGGCAGAGGCAACGGAAGGAAGATGAAGCCAATCAAACTCCCAAAGACGTTGTGAGTCACGGCGGCGAGAACCAGTACCAACCAGAGTCCCCGTGCATCGATCCTGAACACAACAAGAATCAGAATCGAGAATAACACGATAACCATGATCAGTGAGCTGACCGACAGATATGAGGTGCATGGTTAGTTTGAGAACATGAGAAACAGTAGGAATATGAAAAGAGGAATTCGAAAGTATGCCTCGTCCTGCAACAGAAAGAGATGTACCATCTACTGTTTGAACAGTGATAGGAGCAGCTAAAGGACGAATGGAAGTGAGACTGGTGGAATCAGATGTCATATGAAAGGAAGCTCTAGAGTCAAGAATCCAAGGTGATATACTTGAGGAAGAAGTAGAAGGTGGTCTCTCACTAGAAGACTGTGCAGCAGAACAGACAGTGTAAAAGCAGCCATGCGACGCGGTAGTGTGAGAAACTCCTGAGAATCAGAAGCACCAGAGCTCCACTGAGAAGAGGAACCACCAGTTCCCTGTGGAGGACGGCCACCACGACGTAAATTCTTCTTCTTCTTATAGTAGGTCTATTGTACATGTCCATTCTTGTTGCAGTAAGTGCAATGTAGTCCACTACCAACAGCAGTTGTCACTGGTGAAGACACAACCTGTGATAGAGTAGTTGTAGCAAATGTAGAAGCTGGAAGAGCCACCAGAACCGAAAGAGACGACTGGAACGGCAGCAGACCCGCAATACGAATGCGAATCTTCTCAGCACGAACACTGCAAGGGCCTCTAACAAAGTCACACGAGGGTGTCGTGCCAGTAACTGAGCACGAGTCTACTCATACTCAACCCGAAGATGTGTCGAAGAAGTCATAGATGCAACAAACCTCCAGGTGGGACTGTTGACGCCGACAACACTGACAAATATGGCAAACATTCAGTCCCAAAGAGTCAATCTGACGCCATACCGCAGAAAATTGGGCATAGAACTCATCCACAATAGCATCTCGCTGTTGTAGTGACTGCTTTTGATGCACAACAGAAAGATATAAGGAATCACCAAACAGCTTGTAGCGGTTGGGTAGATGCATCCATATCAACTGTGTTGAAGCCAAACCAACCACATCCCCAGTGAATTTCACCTCCATGCTAGCAACCAGAATAGCAGAGGCACGAGCACCCTCATCAATCTATGTCTTGTAGGCAGCATACTGAATCTGAAAAGTCTCCATAGCATCCTCAAAACGCATCAGCTGCCTCCTTACGAGCATCTTCGAAGTAGTCTTCGGAAGCACAGGCTCAGCAGGTGGAGTAGGGTGAGGCAGACAAGGTAACTCGCTGGTAAAAAACTCCTAAAGGCGATGAGCACGCATGTGAAGACGTATGTGCTGAAACTAGTCCCGATAATTGAGACCATCGCAAATCACCGGGCAGCGAGGAACAGAAATAGTGCCCATTGGTAGGCGGCGCTGGACGGCACGACAACCAAGGCAATGAAATTTAATAGGCGACGCTGGACAGCGCAGCGGTTAGAACGACATTGTTGTTTTTTCTCTCCTTTTTCTCTCTTATGGGCTAGCTCAAAAAGGGGAGTACTCGACCAAAGGCCCAAGGAGCACCGCGCACGGGGGGAACCCAAGTTCCCCTTGGCGGTGATGGCGGCCCCGGTAGCGGCGGCGAAGGTAGGCCCGACGACGACGGCGAAGGCAGCCCCAGCAACAGCGGCGTAAACGGAAGTGGCGGCGGCGGCAGTGACCTCATGATTGGTGGAGGCGGCGTGAAGCACCGATGCGAGGGTGGCGGATCCGATCCTCGAGCGGCCCGAGCTCGGCGACGGCTCGGTGGTCCGAGGCTCCCTGAGTGGTGGAGGTAGCTCCCCGGCGGGGGCTCCGGATGTAGCGTCCCCAAGCGACCACGGGCTAAGCGTCGGTGAAGAGGCAACGGCGGCGGCGGCCGAGGCAGAGGCACGACGTCGGCGTCGGACGTGGCGACTTCCGACGACAGCAGATGACTAACGGCGCGACGGCTTCAGGCGGCACCTTCAGAGGGACCGCGGCGGCGGCGGCGAGCTTCTCGGTGGCGTCCAGAGGAGATCAGCAGCGGCGACCGGCGATGACAAGCGACAGGTGGTGGCAGAGGACACGGAAGGGCGGTGGTCGGCAGAAAGACCGACAGCGGCAACGTAAGATCCTAGCCCTAACATGGCGTTGATATCATGCTATGAATAACGCTTGTATTCAATATGATGCCAATATGCCAATATATATACAAGTACATGTGTGGTATATATGTAAAAAAACCTCTTGTATAATATACATCTAACAAGTAATATCAAACACAAGATGAGATGGATATGTCAGAGCAAGTCATTTTTAATGCCTCCTTTACCAGAGCAAAAACTAGCCAATTCGCATGCTAAGATGGATTTAGGCCTCACGGTCAAAACTGCGGCGCGACTTCTAGACGACGGCTCGGCTGCATGCCTGCAGGCATTGTAGCTTCGCGTGACAACCACAACTAGCGTGTTCACCATGTGAGGTCTGAAGAAGCTCGAGCTCTCGACTAGAATGTCTGCATGACATGGTATTCTTTGAGCCTTTGAGGGAAGAAGAATGACAGATATACTTCTATCAAGTCTGCACGGCGGCGTTCGTTGCCGTCCACCTTTCCGTCGACGCGTCGAGCTCATTGACGTAGACAAGCTTCCGGTCCAATACTGATTGATCGATGTCTTCCACGCACGCACATGCAAGCTCTCAAACCATGTCGCCGAGGCAGGCCAACGGCAGCCGGTTGAGCCTGCCAGTGATGCCCTTCATGGAATGATGTAGAGGTTTGTGGCTCCCGTATTGTCCGCACAGTTCACCGTCGCCACCACCGGCAGCCCAGCGACGTCCGGAACTTGTTCCCCGCCGTCCCACCCCTCCCGAGCTTCAACATGGCGGCGACCGCGGCTACAGTGTTGTGTTCTTCAATTAAAGACGGCTATCTGGATTCTGGAAGGTGAGGATCAGTGGGGACAAGAATCAAAATTTAAGGAGTGTTAATGGGACTTATTCATCTATTTGCAGCTTGTTGAATACTGAGTGTTAATGGGACAGAGATAGTCTGTCTAAATGTAATTAGGCTGTAGATGCTAAAAGTACACTATAAACCGACGGTAAGAGGGATACAAGCCTTTAGGTCCGCCCCTGGTGAGGATGGGCGGTGGATTTTTGGGCAACTAACTGCACGCCGTGACTTGGCCCTTGCAAGTTAGAATCAGCGTCCCTAATTATAGTTGTGTCAAATATCCTCACCTATTATTCTGTTGGAAGATGGCCAATTAGTTGTTGGCGTCGCGTAAACCGTCACATATATAACGTACGAGGAGAGCATTTAGCGGTCTCGAACATTGATCGACCACTTTTTCGGTTTAACCGTCAAAATAATTTTTTTTACTTGTTAATTAAAATGCACCAGTACATAATATTGTGTAATGATGTACACAGTGTGTATAGATGAAAATGTAAAATACATAATGTAAGTTATTATTTAATATGATTGATATAGTGATTTCTTATTGTAAAATTGATTAAAAAAACTATTTTTAAAAATTTAAACAGAAATGAATATATTATCTGGAATTATTAATCGACGACTAATCTATTACCGACACTCTTGTTTTTTCTTCATAACATTGCCATTTAACTCGGGGAAAATCATGCTCCATTCTCAAATATACCAGCACTTTTGAGTACACTAAACTGTAAGGAGGTGCCGAAAGTTTCAAGCTGCAAAAAAAAAAATTTAAAAAAAGAGAGAGAAGCGATCGACTCAAAAGAAGAAAAATTTGGGGTGTAATGTAAGTTATTATTTAATATGATTGATATAGTGATTTCTTACTGTAATATTGATAAAAAAACTATTTTTAAAAATTTAAACAAAAATGAATATATTATCTGGAATTATTAATCGATGACTAATCTATTACCGACACTCTTGTTTTTTCTTCATAACATTGCCATTTAACTCGGGGAAAATCATGCTCCATTCTCAAATATACCAGCACTTTTGAGTACACTAAACTGTGAGGAGGTGCCGAAAGTTTCAAGCTGCAAAAAAAAATTTTAAAAAAAGAGAGAGAAGCGATCGACTCAAAAGAAGAAAAATTTGGGGTGTAATGTAAGTTATTATTTAATATGATTGATATAGTGATTTCTTATTGTAATATTGATAAAAAACTATTTTTAAAAATTTAAACAGAAATGAATATATTATCTGGAATTATTAATCGACGACTAATGTGGATATCGTGAGGATATGTGCACGATCTTAGAATGATGAGTCAATTGGCAATGGCTTTGTTGGTTTGTAAAATCTCGCGTTTTCGGGGTTTACTTCAGTCTGTCAGACCACAGGCGGTCTGACCGGTTGTGTGGGGCGGTCAGACCACCCGTGGAGAGGTCGGACCGACCGTGGTTGCTTGGCCGGACCTACCGACCTAAAAGTGGTTTTTGGGGCAGATCCAAAAATAGGTTGTGTAGGCAAGTGAGGGGAGTCTCCTGGATGTGGTCACATCATTTTTGGAGCTCCCAGTCAAAAGTTCTATTGAGTTGAAAATTCCAGAAGGTTTCGGAATTTCGAGCTGAAATTTTGGCTAAGTCTTTTCGGACGGTCCGACCGCCGTTGTGGGATCGGTCCGACCGGCCTGGAATCGGTCAGACCGGCCTTGTGGGGCGGTCAGACCGCCGATGACTTGGAGGATAGCCAAGTTTGCATTGATGTATTTTGATTGTGTTTAATGTATGAAATTCAATGCTTTATTGTTGCATATTGCATTGTGGAACTAACGTGGGTCAAGTTGTGAAGAACTTATTCCCGGAAACGGTTTGTTTGTCTATTGCTGTGCAGGTGGCTTGCAGGTCAACGACGTCAACGGTGAGGTCGATCGGGACTACGCTCGGAGAGCTGAGGTCCAGAACGATCATGGATACCGGGTGAGGTCGTGTGACTCAAGCAGGGTGCAGAATGGGCAAGATGGATCGAACGGTAGTTCTGCATACCGGTTGGATCAGGCGGTGCGGAAGTTGGTGCGAGTCTCTGGGAGGTTCCGATGGGATTCGGACAAGAGAGACTTGGCGACGTGATGAGAGCCGCTGATCAACCTACTCGTGGTGAAGCAGGCGATTGCTTCAATGGTTGTATGTGTGTGAGTCCCATGTGTGTGTGGGTCCCAAAAGTGAAACCCTAGGCTTCTCCTATAAATAGAAAGGGGGGAGATGTAAAACCCCTTGAAGCATTCATTTGAGCCCCTCTTGCTTTTTCTAGGGTTTGGAGAGGAGAGGAGAGGAGAGGAGAGGTTAGGGTTTGGAGATTGTGAGTGTGCTCTTGTGTGAGCTCTTGTCCTCCTTGTTGGAGTGGCTTTGTAAGCATCTTGTGAGATCAATCAATCTTGTGATGCTTGCTTGAGAGATCATTTGTCTCCTTTGTGTTCTTCTCTCTTTTGGATGAATTTGGTGCTTCCTTGATTCAAGTGGTTAAGCTTGGTCTCTTGACTTATTTACTCTTGCTTTGATGTGTGGGAATACTACTAGAATCATCTAGACCATCAACCCTCACAAGCAAGTCTTGAATCAAAGATTTTCATATTTCTAGGGTTTGTGCACTTCTTTGGTAAATCCTTAAGAGATCGATTCTACGCAGTGGATCTGAAGGATCGTCGCTAGAAATAAGTCTCTAATATCCTTAGGGAGGTGTGCTCGAAATTTGGTCAAGTTTCATTGGTTGAATCAAAAGTTGGATCAAATTTCGTTTTGGATTTGGGCTTGATTTTTCAAGATCGGATCGAACCGGTCGACCGGTTTATAACGGCGTCCGACCGCCGCTTTTCGAACCGCCAAGATCTTGCCGGTCGAACCGATATCCACCGGTCCGACCGCCGATTAGTAGCCGGTCCGATCATTGTTGACCGCCGTTCGACCGCTTGATCTGGGCCGACCGCCGCTCGATCGACCCTTTGAGATTAAGTTTCCATTTTTGTGTCGTGTGATTGAGGGGGTTATCGAATTCAGCACAAGGCTTCCACTGTGCGCTTACTGATCTTCTGAGCTTTTATAGCTAAAGGAGTTAAGTTCGTGTTGAATGTGATTTAGGCGAGAAAGTTGAGAAAGCGCCTATTCACCCCCTAGTCGCCTTTACGGTCCTACAAGTGGTATCAGAGCCGGTTAGCTCTTCTCATAGATCTTAACCGGTCTTTGGAGCCATGGCGACTGACAGATATTCAATCAGGCCACATGTTTTTGATGGAGTTGATTTTGCATATTGGAAGGCCCGAATGCAGGCCTACATCGAGGCTCAAGGGCACGCAATTTGGCTTAAGGTGAAACATCCTTATGTCGTGCCAGCCGATGATAATTTGATCACTCCAGATGTGGAGAACAACAGCAGGGCTCGAAATTTTTTGATTCAAGGTCTTAGTCGATCTGAATTTGAGCGTGTTGCTCATTTGCTGTCTACTCATGAGATCTGGCGGACTCTTTGTGATTATCACGAGGGGTCCACTGCGATCAAGGAAGTGAGACAGAATCAGCTGAAGAAAGCATACTCTAAGATCGAGCAAAGGCCTGGTGAGTCTTTATACGAGCTGTGGAGGAGATTTTCTAAAATTCTTCATGATCTCCGCGCTGTTGATCTTGTCTTTTCTGAGTCTGAAAATGCACGCCAGCTTTTGGGTGCTCTGGATGTGAAGGTCTGGGGGATGAAGATCATCGCCATTAAATGACAACATCACATGAGTGAGCTTACCATGGATAAGCTTTACTCTAGGTTGAAGACGCATGAGATTGATTTTATCTCGCGTCTCCCCATGACAGATTCGATGGTTTTAGTGGTCGACCAATCTAAGGGTAGATTTTTTGATTCCTTTGATGTTAGCTCATCTGGCTTTTCTTTGTCTGCGTTGCATTCTTTGAGCGATGAGCAACTTGAGAAACTACCTGAAGATGATTTAGCCCTCCTATCCACCAAATTCACGAGAGCTTACAACAATGTGAGGAATAGGAGGAGAGGTGGACCTATCACTTGCTTCGAGTGTGGTGAGCCAAACCACATTCGCTCTAAGTGCCCCAAGCTGAAGGGCAAGGAGGAGAAGGAGTCACATAGGCATCCTCAAGCGAGGGATGCTAAACACAAGAAGACAAACTATTGCAAGTTTGTCAGCTGAGTCCTTGAAGCTATAGGGGATGTAAGCATGAGCGATGTGGACTCGGAGGTGGAGGATGACAAGAGTGACTCCCGTGGCAAGAAAAAGGCTCGTGATTTCACGGGCATGTGCTTCATGGCTAAGAACAGCCACGACAGCGACTCCTCCAACAACGAGGATCCTTTTAGTGATCCCGATGAGGTATGCCCTTCACTTCCTGATATGAAAATGGCTTTAGTGCTTGCTGAACAAAAACTGCATAAGCAAGCTAAATTGATTAAGAAACAGGATACTATGATTGATAATTTGAACCTAGAAGTGGTTAGGCTCAAATCCATTAATCCTGATGATTTCTGTGATTCATGCTCTAGCTTGCTTAATGAATTGTCAAGCTTAAACAATGCTCATTCCTCTGTTGAAAAACAATTGAAAAATGCTCTTTCTGAACTAGAATCTCTCAAGTCTAGTTCTGTTTGCATGAATGTCATTCCGCTTGATGTGACTGCTTTAGACGCTATTCCGTTAACTTGCTCAAATTGTGCTTTGCTAGAATTAAAACTGGATGGCTTTTTAAAAGAATTGTAAAAATTTGATGCTAGTCACACTTGCTCTCATTGTAAGAACAATAGGATTAAAATGCAAGAGATGACCGAAATGGTCGTTTACTCTGGAGCTGCATCGTGTGAAAATTGTCCTAAGCTTACAATTGAGATTGAAGCTTTACACAAGACTCTTGAAGAGAAAGTTAAAATTGAAAAATCCATGTCTCTTACTGCTTCCAAGAAAGTCATTGATTCTTTCTCTTGTATGTTGCATGCTGAATTTGAAACTATTGTTGGTAAGATAGAAGAGGCTTTTAGAGTCAAATTTAAGGAGCAGTTGAATAGGATTGGAGAGTCCTATTGTGTGTCTTGTGAGGCTCTAAAAATGGAAGTGGATCTTCTTAAGAGCAAACATTTTGAGGCAATCAATTCTAAAAAGTGCTCTAATTGTGGAGTTTTGGCAAAAGAGAATGATTACCTCAAAATAACTCTTGAGAAGTTTTCTAGTGGGAAAAAGAAACTCAACTTGATTCTAGACCAATCCAAGGTGAGTGTGAAAAACAGTGGCCTAGGTTTTAAGTCCCTAGAGCTTTCCAAGAATCACCCACCTAAG
This sequence comes from Hsuehochloa calcarea, assembly GCA_036346395.1. Taxonomy (NCBI): domain Eukaryota; kingdom Viridiplantae; phylum Streptophyta; class Magnoliopsida; order Poales; family Poaceae; genus Hsuehochloa; species Hsuehochloa calcarea. The sequence goes on from CM070605.1 coordinate 24,585,332, forward strand.
GTTGCTAAAATTATGAAAAGTGGTCTGGTTGAGCAAGAACCTTCTAAGACTTTCAAGGTTGTATCCAAAGCTGCAGGTTTTGCTCAAACTCCTTCTGGTAAGAAATGTGCTTCTGTTTCACCAGTACGGACCCCTCAAAAGGTCAAGTACCATTGCACCTTCTGCAAGAAAGAGGGCCACACGGTTGAGTTTTGCTTCCGGAGAGCAAAGATTGAGAGGAAAGAGAGGATGAACACTTTGAGATCCATTAGAGGAGTCTCTTCTTCAGCTGTAGTCTCTAGAGCCAGGCAGCCCATTCAGCGTACCACATATAGGCTTAGGTTTGTAGAGAACTTTGTTGACTCTTTTGGTGGGTCCAGGCAGCAGTTTGGTTTAGGATATCGTGAGGAGAAACCTCGGGTAGCATCTAGACAGGGGGAGTATCGGTCTTTTGGTAGATCGTTTTGGAGAGGTCAAGGTGGTGCTCGTGGGCATTCTTATGATTTTGTTCCTGATCATTTCTCTGCTGCTTCTTTTGCTATTCCCAGGCATCGTGCATCTCAGTACTGGACTCCTAGATCTTTTATCTCAAATCCCAGTACTGAGGCGTGGATGTTTTGAGGGAATTTGCTCTTTTTGCATTCATTGTATCATAATGCATTTTTATTTCAAGTGTCTTGCATTGTAGAATAAAACTTGTGGAGCTTTGATTATTATCCTTGTATGGCTTGATTTCATACTCTATACCTTGTCATATCAAGTGATAGTCTGCTAGACTTCTTTTATGGCTCTTCTTGTTTAGCTTAGCTTTTGCCTTGCTAGCTTTATATCTGTGAGCAAATTGAATCAAATCATGTCTTGTTGGATCTTGTGACTAGCTTTGCTCTAGTGATCCTCTTATGATTCTTGCCATGTCATATAGGTTGAATTGAGTCTTGAACTTATTTTGAGATGAAAATGAGCTTTTCATCTTCTTAAGTCAAGCAAATGAAAAATGAGATTTTCTGTGCGAAAAAACTGATCTCACCAATTCTTTCTCATGAGACGGCTTGCCATTGCACTAGGCATGAACTCAGGGGGAGTTTTGGATGACCTAGACCACTCTTTTAAGCTTATCGCTTGAGATGGTCGCGGCAAGGCTTGAGATCTAGCACAGTGAAAAAAAATCGGTTTTAGGAAAATGCTCAAAATGCTAAGTGCTTGAGTTTTGCTTCAAAAGTGTCTCTTAATGCTCAAAATGCCTCAGTTCTTGTTTTGAGTCTCTTTTTACTTATAGACATGGCTTGACTCATTTTTGGTTGTTTTTAGTGAAACTATGATATTGAGCAACCTTTCATGGTTTTATTTCTTTTAATCTCAAATTACTGCTATTTTGGTTTTAACTTTGCAGTACATGTTTTGCCATGATTGAATATAGCTTCTACACCTTATATGGCTTGGTATAATTCTTGTACTGTCTACTTCGATAATGGTCATGGCTCCTTTTGCTAAATTTCAAATAAAGTTATTTCATCTTCTTTATCTTTTCCCATGTATCTTGATGAATTCATTGTCAAAGGGGGAGAAGGATTGTGAAGAAAAATGTTGGTTTCTTGAGTTGGAGCTTTTGGTATCATACAGAAGGTTTCATATAAAAGAACACATATAAAAAAAATGAACCTTTTAAAAATTTGTGATCATAGTGAGTTGAGTCTCTGGGTTTTATTTTCTTTTTCTGATTTTAATTGCAATTGAAGAAGACTCACAATGATCAAAGGTCAAATAGAACATTTTGTCTTTCATATGGACCTAAGTGAGATTTTTGGCTACTTTCTAGAAATTTAATCCTTTTGTGCTTTCATTACCTTATCTCACTTGCTTATACTATTCCGAAGCCAGCTTGGTCGGTTCTTAGGTTTTTTTCTTGCTTATGGACCAAGTTGTGCCTTTATGCGAAAACGGCGAAGTTTTTACTTTTCATTTCGAAAAACCATATTTTCTTAGGAATTGCCAATGTGTTCATCAAGGGGGAGATTGTGGATATCGTGAGGATATGTGCACGATCTTAGAATGATGAGTCAATTGGCAATGGCTTTGTTGGTTTGCAAAATCTCGCGTTTTCGGGGTTTGCTTGATCGCTGCACCACAAAGCGGTCCGACCGGTTGTGTGGGCGGTCGACCGCCCGTGGAGAGGTCGGACCGGCCGTGGTTGCCGGTCGGACCGGCCTGACCTAAAAGTGGTTTTTGGGGCAGATCCAAAAATAGGTTGTGTAGGCAAGTGAGGGGAGTCTCCTGGATGTGGTCACATCATTTTTGGAGCTCCCAGTCAAAAGTTCTATTGAGTTGAAAATTCCAGAAGGTTTCGGAATTTCGAGCTGAAATTTTGGCTAAGTCTTTTCGGACGGTCCGACCGCCGTTGTGGGATCGGTCCGACCGGCCTGGAATCGGTCAGACCGGCCTTGTGGGGCGGTCAGACCGCCGATGACTTGGAGGATAGCCAAGTTTGCATTGATGTTTTTTGATTGTGTTTAATGTATGAAATTCAATGCTTTATTGTTGCATATTGCATTATGGAACTAACGTGGGTCAAGTTGTGAAGAACTTATTCCCGGAAACGGTTTGTTTGTCTATTGCTGTGCAGGTGGCTTGCAGGTCAACGACGTCAACGGTGAGGTGGATCGGGACTACGCTCGGAGAGCTGAGGTCCAGAACGATCATGGATACCGGGTGAGGTCGTGTGACTCAAGCAGGGTGCAGAATGGGCAAGATGGATCGAACGGGTAGTTCGGTACAGCTGGTTGGATCAGGCGGTGCGGAATTCGGTGCGAGTCTCTGGGAGGTTCCGATGGGATTCGGACAAGAGAGACTTGGCGACGTGATGAGAGCCGCTGATCAACCTACTCGTGGTGAAGCAAGCGATTGCTTCAATGGTTGTATGTGTGTGAGTCCCATGTGTGTGTGGGTCCCAAAAGTGAAACCCTAGGCTTCTCCTATAAATAGAAAGGGGGGAGATGTAAAACCCCTTGAAGCATTCATTTGAGCCCCTCTTGCTTTTTCTAGGGTTTGGAGAGGAGAGGAGAGGAGAGGTTAGGGTTTGGAGATTGTGAGTGTGCTCTTGTGTGAGCTCTTGTCCTCCTTGTTGGAGTGGCTTTGTAAGCATCTTGTGAGATCAATCAATCTTGTGATGCTTGCTTGAGAGATCATTTGTCTCCTTTGTGTTCTTCTCTCTTTTGGATGAATTTGGTGCTTCCTTGATTCAAGTGGTTAAGCTTGGTCTCTTGACTTATTTACTCTTGCTTTGATGTGTGGGAATACTCCTAGAATCATCTAGACCATCAACCCCCACAAGCAAGTCTTGAATCAAAGATTTTCATATTTCTAGGTTTGTGCACTTCTTTGGTAAATCCTTAAGAGATCGATTCTACGCAGTGGATCTGAAGGATCGTCGCTAGAAATAGGTCTCTAATATCCTTAGGGAGGTGTGCTCGAAATTTGGTCAAGTTTCATTGGTTGAATCAAAAGTTGGATCAAATTTCGTTTTGGATTTGGGCTTGATTTTTCAAGATCGGATCGAACCGGCTCGACTGCTTTATAACGGTGGTCCGACCGCCGCTTTCAGATCCGCTTCGATCGCCGGTCGAACCGATATCCACCGGTCCGACCGCTTGATTAGTAGCCGGTCCGATCATTGCTGACCGCCGGTCCGACCGCTATCTCCAATGGTCCGACCGCCATGCTCGATCGACCCTTTGAGATTAAGTCTCCATTTTTGTGTCGTGTGATTGAGGGTTATCGACCAAGACAAGGCTTCCATCAGGCGCTTCTCGATCTTCTTAGCTTTTATAGCTAAAGGAGTTAAGTTCGTGTTGAATGTGATTTAGGCGAGAAAGTTGAGAAAGCGCCTATTCACCCCCCTAGTCGCCTTTACGGTCCTACAACTAATCTATTACCGACACTCTTGTCTTTTCTTCATAACATTGCCATTTAACTCGGGGAAAATCATGCTCCATTCTCAAATATACCAGCACTTTTGAGTACACTAAACTGTGAGGAGGTGCCGAAAGTTTCAAGCTGTAAAAAAAAATTAAAAAAAGAGAGAGAAGCGATCGACTCAAAAGAAGAAAAATTTGGGGTGTAATGTAAGTTATTATTTAATATGATTGATATAGTGATTTCTTATTGTAATATTGATAAAAAAAACTATTTTTAAAAATTTAAACAGAAATGAATATATTATCTGGAATTATTAATCGACGACTAATCTATTACCGACACTCTTGTTTTTTCTTCATAACATTACCATTTAACTCGGGGAAAATCATGCTCCATTCTCAAATATACCTGCACTTTTGAGTACACTAAACTGTGAGTTGGTGCCGAAAGTTTCAAGCTGCAAAAAAAAAAATTAAAAAAAGAGAGAGAAGCGATCGACTCAAAAGAAGAAAAAATTGGGGTGTAATGTAAGTTATTATTTAATATGATTGATATAGTGATTTCTTATTGTAATATTGATAAAAAAACTATTTTTAAAAATTTAAACAGAAATGAATATATTATCTGGAATTATTAATCGACGACTAATCTATTATCGACACTCTTGTTTTTTCTTCATAACATTGCCATTTAACTCGGGGAAAATCATGCTCCATTCTCAAATATACCAGCACTTTTGAGTACACTAAACTGTGAGGAGGTGCCGAAAGTTTCAAGCTGCAAATTTTTTTTTTTTAAAAAAGATAGAGAAGTGATCGACTCAAAAGAAGAAAAATTTGGGGTGTAATGTAAGTTATTATTTAATATGATTGATATAGTGATTTCTTATTGTAATATTGATTAAAAAAACTATTTTTAAAAATTTAAACAGAAATGAATATATTATCTGGAATTATTAATCGACGACTAATCTATTACCGACACTCTTGTTTTTTCTTCATAACATTGCCATTTAACTCGGGGAAAATCATGCTCCATTCTCAAATATACCAGCACTTTTGAGTACACTAAACTGTGAGGAGGTGCCGAAAGTTTCAAGCTGCAAAAAAAAATTTAAAAAGAGAGAGAGAAGCGATCGACTCAAAAGAAGAAAATTTTGGGGTGTAATGTAAGTTATTATTTAATATGATTGATATAGTGATTTCTTATTGTAATATTGATAAAAAAACTATTTTTAAAAATTTAAACAGAAATGAATATATTATCTGGAATTATTAATCGACGACTAATCTATTACCGACACTCTTGTTTTTTCTTCATAACATTGCCATTTAACTCGGGGAAAATCATGCTCCATTCTCAAATATACCAGCACTTTTGAGTACACTAAACTGTGAGGAGGTGCCGAAAGTTTCAAGCTGCAAAAAAAAATTTTAAAAAAGAGAGAGAAGCGATCGACTCAAAAGAAGAAAAATTTGGGGTGAGAGAGGCTCGAACTCTCGACCTCAGGATCACTCACGTTTCAAGCTATGAGACCTACGCGCTAGCCAACTGCGCCACCACCCCGCTGTGATAGCATACTGAATGAGAAGAAATAATGGACGCCTCGTTAGCACGAGTAAAATTCCGATTTCCAACGCTCGTACTTCACTTCTCGCAAGCTAGTGGACCTTAGCACAGCACGTATCTGTACACCGAGACGTTTCTCGGCGAGAAAATAATAATAAAAAACACGACGATGAGATTTGCGTAAACTTGAGTTGACCATCTTTAGCATAAAGTGCAGAGACGAAATCCCGGCACTCAATAAGATTTTTTTAAAAAAATAAGGAATTGGAAAACTTTTGTTTAACACTAATGGCTTTGCTAAAATAAGCACTAAGGTACCGATACTATTTTTTATGTACACAGGCAAACATTTGAGCATGCCCTGGGTGAAATTAAGAATGACTAGTTCGATTGTTTTACATGTACCATATAAGCGGTACATGTGAACAAATTAACGGGCAAAAGGAACTCGATTCTTGTAACTTTGCTGAATTTACCCTTTCTGAAGTGGACATCTTTACGTGAAAAACATAAAGGTAATGCTAATTGGCTTCTCTTGGAGTTAACATAAATTAATTCCCTTTATCTCACTCCATCGGCAAGAGTTATCTCACTTCCCAATCTTTGTCTAGCTGTGACACCATGTGGGGGTCATCTCATTGTTTGCGATGAGTAATTAACTATAATTTGTATGATTTGTTGAGATTTGAGTTTGAAATTAATCTGAATTCAGAGTTGCTGTCAGGTTTGAACCGCTCATACTGGTCCTTGTGGCAGTCTGACTGGCCGAGGTCTAGCGGCCAGATCGGCCCTAGCATGTTGGTCTGACCGGCTAGAGGGTGGCGGTCGACCTGCCAAGGGTTGGCGGTCAGATCGACCGATTATGAAATAATAGCATTTTGAAAAACTCCAAAAATCACTTGTGTAAGGTTGTGTTGTGATTCGTTTGCACTAGGTCTCATTGAAAATGAAGTTTCCAGGAAAAACTAGCTAGACTTGAAATTTCCAAAGAAGATGCGGTCTGAGACTTGGGAAAATTTCCCGAGTGGTCTGACCAGCCATTTGCCAATGGTCAATCCGGCCAGACGGCGGTTAGACCGACTAGGGTAGCGGTCTGACCAGCCAAGCCAAGTGTTGTGTGGATTTTGCCGATGTGACATATAAGTTTCATCTTGTGTTTATGACTAATATGGGTCAGGTTGGAATGAACTTATGCCCGGATTTAGTCTATTGTTGTGTAGGAGGTTCCAGAGTTAACTATGTCCAACGACGAGGAAGACCGGGACTTGGTTAGGAGAACCAAGATCCAGAGCGGTCATGGAGGCCGGGTAAGATAATCGGAATCGAACAAGGTGCAAGATGGACAAGGGCTATGGAAGGCACAAGTGATCAAGATCGAGTGAGACATGTGGTGCGCCAAGTGACATGGACCCATTTGCAAGCAAGGACGGTTCAGTAGGATCCAGACTCGTGAGAGACTTGACATGGAGTCATTGGGACCACATGGAGGATGACGAAGCACAGACGATGCTTCGAGGAGAAGGAATGAGGAAATGATGGTGGAGGGACAATACGATCATTTGCCCAAAACCGGGAAAGCGAGCGGTTTACAAACCGGGATGATGGCCTAAGTAGATTAGGCCAGGGAGACTTTACGGAGGACAAGACATGATGATTTTGTGCCATTGGAGCCAAGGGTGAAGAACGATGCTTTAAGAAGCATGCATGAGTGAAAAAACCCGGCTGTGTAATGGGTTGACTTTTGATGATTTCGGTAGGCCCAAAATCATCATGTCTTGTCCTCCATAAAGTATTTGAGTAGTTGTGTTTTCATTTCATCAGCAGGGGAGCAGTCAGACCGTCAACCTTGTTGGTCAGACCACCCATCACCGGTTAAATAGGGTGGTGGTTTCTGGTCAGACCGGCCTGTAGGTGGTTGACTAGTTCATTGCTTTGAGTTGATTCTTTGTGGTTGCAACTTCAATCTTGATCTTCACAGTTGCTTATAGTTGTCGAAGTGACACTACACTATGACATAGAATTAAGGGCAATATACTATCGGGGAAAAGTTGGATTAGTGGTAAAACATGTGCCGACAATATCCAAGAGATTAAGGGTCCCATTATCCGCCGAAAATAATTATTGTCTAGAACAATTTATCTTTCAGCAATATTTTTATGTTAGCTACAATACATCTACCTTGAAAAAAGTCAATCAGGTCAACATATCTATCGGGGATAAGAGCCAACCCCTTTGGGCGCAAAGATGAAAAAAAAGATGACTGAAGTGCGAAGACCACACCTCTGAAACCTTATCCCCAAATTCCTTCCCGACCACCCACCACCCAGTGCCTCCTCCTTTCCCCGACCGCCCCACCTCCCAGCACTGCCATCCTCCCCGGCCACCCAACTCCCAGCGCCGCCCTCCTCCCCGGCCGCCCCTTCCTCCTAGCGCCTCCCCACCTCCCCGGCCACCCCACCTCCCAACGTCGCCATCCTCCCTGGCCGCCCTCCTCCCAGTGCCACCCTCCTCCCCGGGCGCCCCTTCCTCCCAACACCGTCCCACCACCCAGCCTCGCCCCAAAAGTAGCTGTCTTTGGAACGGTAAAGATGTTTTCTTTTGCCTATTTGTGCAAATGCTTTATCGTATTAATTTAAGGGGGAATTATTTTGATCTTTAATTGGTTCTGTGATTCTTCCTTGATGTCTCTTGTTTTCTTTTGTTATAAATCAATCTTTTGGGGGACCGCTTAGTCATTTCTGTGAAACACATCACATGGAGCTCCAGTTTTGCGCGTGATTCCTATTGTTGTCTTGAACTTCAATTGAAGTTTTGATTTTATTTTGTGGAGATTTCAATCCTTACATATACCTTTTGTAGGTGTTCATTTAGGATAACCAAGATTTGCTCCTTATAAGCAGATAAGGTCCGGAAAGCCAACCATTGTTCGCTGGCAATGGACAACGTGTCATTGGCTTCTTCCATACTTTGGGTGGATGGCATTTTCTTCATTCCATTCAATTTGACCTTGGAATACATATTCCATCAACACGGTGTTTTTTTTCCACCAAATACCTTGGACCTTTGGTTGAAACATCAACTGTCTCGTTCTTATGGGGATATGAGCGTCATGATTGATGCTTATGGGAGATCTATTGCATGGCCTCATCGGCATGTAAGCATCCATCTATTGTATCCACCTACAGTTTGTTTCCACAATTAATGTACTTGCATCTATTATAATATGCAAATAAAATAAAATCGAAAGTCAGTGGGGCCATCACAACAAGCTAGGCGAACACGAGGTAATTCCGGCATTTAAAGTTTTTTAGAGTCACGCAGCTGCCATTTATTATTCGGACCACTGCTGATGGTTTGTCACTTGGAAATAGCCCAATTTGCAATTTCCTAGATACTAGATACTTACAGTCATCTTATGACATTAAACTTGGGAGAAAATGACAAGTATGTAGTTCTTTATGCAGTTTGATTGCTATGCATACTAGGTGATGGTATAGTGTCCTCTAGGTCACTTGTTGTGCACTGACAATGCACATCATAAAATGCCTACTAGTACTGGGATTTCTTTGTGCCAACAACATGTCACTTATATTGCCTCCTGAACTGTTACTAACAAAACCATAACAACAACAACAAAAATTGACTGGTTTTCTTCTAGACTTGCTTGCAGTTCAGATACAAGATTGATAATTAAACTGAATGGGATCTGCCTAGTAATTCGTGATGGAAATGAGCTCCTCCCATGAATCTAGAGAGCATAGGCAGAGCATCACCATCAAGTGCCTCACCTACCATTACATCAACACAAAGTATGATTAATAAATCAATCAAATAGATAAACAAAGGGGGGGGGGGGAATCTTGACCTGCCACACATGATGTATGGAATCCATGAGTAAACAGTGACTGGTCATGGTTCAATGGCAATATGTGATGTATGAAAAGTTGGATGCCCTTTATTTATCATCATTATCTGTTGTTCTTTCTCAGAAGTGTTAGGATAAAACATCTCACTCTAACTGCGTGTTTTATAACTTTAGATGACTTGGAGTGCTAAAAGATATCAAAAGAATGATTTTCAACTGGCACACCTCATTTCTTCTATTGATCATCTATTTATATATAAATACATAAGTATGAACACCACACAAGTACATGAGTGTGAACACTCTCACATGTGAACACTATACAAGTACATGAGTGAGAACACTCTCACATATGAATACTAAGCACTACCTCTAGTGGGAACATCAGTACTAATGGGAATACTAAACAACAGTGGAAATACAACTATCCTAGTTGTTTAACACTCCCCCTCAATCACAACCAGTGAGGTTGAGATTGTGTCGTAGGATCTTCAGTTGTTGTATTCCAATTGGATTAGTAAGACCATCGGCCAATTGATCTTGTGATGATATGAACCGAACCTCCAACATCTTTCTTGCCACTCGTTCTCAGACAAAATAAAAATCCACTACAATATGTTTAGTTCTGGCATGGAACACAGGATTAACAGAAAGATATGTGGCTCCAAGATTATCACACCATAGGACATGCGCTTGTGATTGATAAATTCTAAGTTTCCCCAATAGTGACTGTATCTAGATGATTTCTGCTGTGGTATTTGCAAAAGCTTTGTACTCTGCCTCAATACTAGATCTCGCAACTGTGACTTGCTTCCTTGAACTCCATGATATGAGATTGGAGCCAAAGAAAACTGCAAATCCACAGATTGACCTTCTGTCATCTGTTGATCCTACACAATCTGCATCAGAAAATGCACTAACCAAACTAGAAGTGGACTTGAGAATACGGAGCCCGACACTCATTGTGTGTCGTGCATACCGTAAAATTATTTTCACCGTTGTCCAATCATGTTCGATTGACATATGTAGAAATTAACACACCTTGTTGACCGCATATGATATATCTGATCATGTCAATGTTAGGTACTGTAAAGCTCCTACTATACTCCTGTACCGTGTTGCTTCTGTAGCTGATAACTCTCTCCCGTCAAACTTTGACAATTTTTCAGTTGTCAACATTGGAGAAGTTATTAGTTTGCATGCTGTCATACCGGCTCATTGCATAAGGTCGGTGGAATATTTGGACTGGGCAAGGACGAGATCCTCCCCTGATCGACAAACTTCAATGCCCAAGAAGTAATGAAGATCACCGAGATCCTTGAGAGCAAACTCCGACTGCAATTTCTGAATTAAGATATGAATAGCCTGAGGAGATGAGCTAATGACAATAATATCATCTACATAAACTAGAATATATGTGATCATGCCACAATGATTATAGATGAACAAGGATGTGTCAGCTCGGGAAGGAGCAAAACCAAGTTCTTGTAAATAAGAACTGAGTCGAGAATACCAGACACGAGACGATTGCTTCAACCCATAAAGAGTTTTTATCCAATTTGCACATATGATGCGGAAACCGTGGATCCTCATAACCCGGTGGTTGTCGCATGAATACATCCTCTTCTAGAACGCCATGCAAAAACGCATTATGTACATCCAATTGACAAAGCAACCATCCGCGTGACACAGCTAATGATAGAACAAGATAAATTGTAGCGGGTTTCACAACCGGGCTGAATGTATACATAATCAATTCTGTAACATTATTTGAACCCTTTTGCAACCAATCTGGCCATATAGCGTTAAATAGAACCATCAGCCTTCTTCTTCAATATAAATACCCACTTGTAGTCAATGATATTCCGACCGGGCTAAGATGATACCAAGTGTCATGTCTTGTTCTTTAAGAGTGCATGATATTCAGCATCCCTTATCTCCATCCAATTTTTGTCACAAAGAGCATCCTTAAGAGTTGTCAATTCGGTCACAGCAAGAAATACGCGCCGGTGGGCATCATATTGCACAGTGCCGTCGGTGCGAATTCTTGGTTGGCGAATGTTGTTCCGCAACCTTGTGTTGCATGGGATGAGGCAGTGGTGCGGATATATGTGTGGGGCCGACAGGATCCTCCGCTGGACTCGTGCTGGTGGACGACAGGACATCTTGCGTCTGATCGGAGGATCAGCACCCCCAGGATCTATGTCTGCAGTGCCCACCGAATCTCCCCTGGGTTTGTCCCCATATTCTCCCGCCTGGAGTCATCGCTTGGATTTGTTGTGGGTGAGTCACCTGTAGCTTGCACAGAGAGGGACGACCAATTCGGCTAAATAGCCGGGCTAGATTGCACAACAACATTTGAATCAAGTATACCAGTACCCGTATTAGTCTCCCTACCATCCATACGTCCCACAACCGGAGGGAAATTTGCAGAGGCCAAGGGAGGAAAGATCAAAATTTGGTCGAGTAATGGTTGATCCAATGGTGGTGATTTTTCACCAGCAAAAGGAAATTGTTGCTCATCAAAGACTACATCACGGGAAATATAAATCTTACCCGAAGAGACATGCAAACATTTGTAGCCTTTATGAAGAGAGCTATAACCAAGGAAAACACACCTTTTAGACTGAAACTGGAGCTTTCGATCATTGTATGGACGGAGACAGGGCTAACATACACACCCGAAAGTTCTAAGAAAGGAATAGTCTAGAGATGTTCCAAAAAGACGGTATAGTGGAGTTTAATTCTATATTGTCCTACTAGGGAGGCGATTTATCAAGAAACATACTGTTTGGAATGTCTCGTCCCAAAAATGAACGGGCATGGAGGCATGGGTGAGTAAGGACAAGCCAACTTCTACGATATGTTGATGTTTTCTCTCAACTGAGCCATTTTGTTGATGAGTGTGTGGATAGGAAACATGATGAGTGATTCCAATTTGTTGGAAAAAAGAATTCAACTTCTGGTATTCGCATCCCCAGTCGGTTTGCATGTGTAGGATTTTTTTATCTAGAAGGAGCTCAACATGAGTTTGGAATTGGATGAATATGCGATAGACATCAGTTTTACTCCTGAGACAATACAACCAGGTGAATTTACTAAAATCGTCAATGAAACTAAGATAGTATTTAAAACCACTAAAGGAGGTGCACGCAAGCCCCCAAACATCAGAGAAAATAAGTTCAAGAGGTGATGGTGACACATTTTTTGACCGAGGAAAAGGAAGCTGATGACTTTTTCCCTATTGACAAGCATCACAAATAGAGGATTTGTTGGACTTATGAAAAAAGGTAAACTGTGACGCTGAAAAATCTAGTCCACCACAGGGGATGAGGGATGGCCTAAATGACAATGCCGCCGCTCGTGAGTGTGTTTGATGACAGAGAGAGCCTTCCTAGATGTAGCCGAGCTACTAGGAATGGGGTATAGGCCACCCTCACTGGGACTACGAAGGAGCACCTTCTTCGAAGTACGATCCTTATTGAGAAAATAATTAGGATGAAATTCAAGACAGACATTATTGTTCGTCGTGAGTTTATGAACAGATAACATATTTTTATTTGTGTGTGGAACATGAAGAACATTGTTTAGGAAAAAGGGTTTGTGTGATGTATGAATTTTAGAAGAACCAATATGAGCAATTGACATACCTGAACCATTTACGGTGTGAACCTAATCTTTGTCGAAGTACGGCTCGTGTATCATCAACTTGTTCAATTCTATGATGATATGATCAGTCACCCTAGTATCTGTGTACCAGGGCGCGTCCCATGTGGAAGTACTCGGGGTCGTAAGACCCAACCAGAGATTACAAGCAGGGTAAGTAAACCTTCAATTTAGCTCTCTTTCTATTGATTTCAAACTTGGTTATTGAAAGTTTATTAGCTCCTGCAGATCCGATACAAGCGGAAATTGACGCTCGGGTCAAGCTCGTTTGTGAGAAGTCCCCGCCACCAAACGTGGCGACTCCTCAAATCCTTGTGGTTTTGACCGCAGAGGATAGGAGGGAAAGCCTAAAGATAATCAATGACTAATTTCTTCTTTAGGATCTCGTAGTCGTAGAAAAAATTACGACTAGGTATTGGTCGTAAAAGGACTTACAACCGAAGAATGGTCATGGAAAAACTCACGATTAGAGGGTTGTCGTAGAGAAACTTATGACTAGGTTCTGATCATAGAAGAACTTACGACCGCTTAGAAATACTTCTTTTTCTGACTTCTGCGAAAAGTAGGCATGGAAGACCATCGAGACAACAAAGAGGTCGAATTGATGGTCGTTAGCGTGGCGATGGAGCAAGTCAAGGATCCTTTGGCCAAAAAGCGTCGGCTTGTGAAAGTCGGTGACAAGGGAGGCACAAGCTCGAGCTCTACTGCTTCGACTGGACCCTTTGCATGGTTCGTTGCAGAAATGGCTTCTGCAGGGAAGGCAAAGGCGGCCAAAGCGCTAAAGCACTTAAACGCAAAACCCCCAAGATCAAGGTACATTTTTACAACGATAATAAGACATTCACAGTTTCTGCCTCCTGTGGCTTTGTCAAGCAACAATTAAAGGAGAACTAGAAGAGTTTTATGTCTTTTGTGAAGGAAACTGCTGCTCCAGCAGAGTCTGTGGTCGAGGGCAATGCTGCCCTTAATACGGTCGAGACAGGTCTTGGCCATCCGGAGAGCCAGGAGGCTCAAGGAACGGTACTGCTCGCTCAAGACCCACGACCAGACGTGGTTGTGGTTGAGAAGAAGTCGAAGAAATCTTCTTTAGGGAAGGTTTCTTCCAGATTCAAGATCAAATCTGACACACGAAGGCATGTAAAAAGATAGAAGTGTAAGAATAGCATTTACCTTTTGATTTTTTTACCATTTGACATGTTTTCCTTTTTGTTATCTTAGCCCGACTCCTCCAGCCCTCAAGGACGTTCCTGTCGAGGAATCCACTACTATTTCTCTTATAGTTGGAGGATTGACAGTGGCAGTGGTCGAATGGTCGTCCACCGTTCGAGTGGTGGAAGATGTCGTTGCTGCCGAAGCATCTGCGACCAAAGGAGTGGTCGTAGAGGCTGAGGCGAAAACGGTGCATGATGCAGCGGCGGCATTAGGCCAAGGCACTGGATCGTTGGGCCACTACGCCGTGAACTGGATCGTTGGGCCACTACGCCGTGAAGGAAGTCGCTGTAGACGTTCTTCCCGGTCCCCAAGGAGCTGTCGTCACCGAATCAGAAGAAGAAGAATATGTTAACTTATTTTATGAATTCTTCAGCCCGTCTTTTGTTGTGGGATCTTTTGATTTCAAGTCTCGTACCCGAGTTCCACACCCCAAGGATATTCCTAACAGGGGGAATGTTTTCGATGATAAGCGTCTCAAAAAGGTGTGGTGGAATCGGGTTCAAGAGCTTGATGAATTGAAGAACTCTGCATGCGTACTCTCCATGTTTCCTCGAACGAGCATTAACGTAAGTGCTTGTTACTCAACATTTATATATGTGGCTTTTCTCGCCTCTCACTGTCCTTCTTTATGCAGAGAGCTCTAGAGCAAATTGTCACTGTTGTAGAGTACAACAAACAACTTGTACAACTGCGATAGGAGAAGGCGGAACTCTACGAGCAGACAGAAAGATGGTAAGTCACTATTACTCATAGTCGTTTATGTTTCGACCACTTGCACAGTGCTAATGGGGTTTGTCGTAGGAAAACATATGACTATGTATTGGTCGTAGAAGAATTTATGACCGGGGAAATGCCGTAGAAAAACTTACGACAAGATATTGGTCGTAGGAGAACTTACGACTAGATGATTGTCGTAGAAAAACATACGATTATGTGCTGGTCATAAAAGAACTTACGACCAGGGAAATATCGTAGAAAAACTTACAACTGGATAATGGTCATAGGCGAACTTACGACCAGAGGATTGTCGTAGAAAAACTTACGACTAGGTACCGGTTGTAGAAAGACTTACAACCGCATGTCATATGCTCATGTCTACTCTTTTTCTTTGTAGGTTCAAGAGCGATGAAAAGTCCTTGGCCGATTCGCTAGACTACGAGAAGGTCGAGACAAAAAAGTTAAGAGAAGAGAAAGAGACCTTTCTATAGAAGATTCAGGAGGCAAACTCTGCAATTCCAAAGTTGCAGAGATAAATAAACGGTAAGTGTTGAACTTAAGACCGCTTATAACCTTCTTGATGAGGGCATGACCCCTATGGATACAACCACATTTGCTATGCTTGCTATTCCAATTACAAGAGGCCGTACACGTCACTTAATTTATCAGGTAAATTCATTTTCTAGGGCTGAGTGTATTATTTGAGAACTCTATGATGCTGCCTAATAGAGATTATTTACTTGTACTAGGAATCTAGGACTACGACCAGTTCAAGAAGGTCTACGACCAGCTCCGCTGGGTCTACGACCACGTCAAGAAGGCCTACGACCAGTTGGACTTGTTGGACACAATCTACGACCAGAGATAGCATGGACTTCTCAAGACAACCCTAGGACCAGTCCTACGACCAGGTCTTCGACCAGAGATACGCGACATAAGGTGCTGCGTCACCGTTTTGGATCTAATAGGACTTTGTAAGCGTGATGAGGTAGGAGTCCAGGTTGTGTATGCCTCGTTCCACGGCCGCACAACCCTAGGTCGACCTTCTCACATCTCCCTATATATACTGTAGCCGTCATAGTTTAGAGATGGGTTTTTTCTTAGATTATTCTACCTTTGCAGTTACGCCGTTTACGGTTTGAGAAACCCCACTTTGTGAACTTCATCCAAATCCGTAATATATTTCATATTGCATCTATCTTGTTCTTGTGAGTTGCTTCGATTGCTTGCAGGAGCCATAACCCTCGTGGTAAGGTCGATCGTGTGCGAGCGTGGTTGATAACGACAGCTGTGCGGGTGTAGCGAATTGCGAGGTGATGATTTGCGGGTCAGAAGCCTCGAAGCGTCAACGTCCTCACGACGAAACAAATCGAACCTATCGGAAGATCGGACCGCCGTTTACTCATTAGTTGGTATCAGAGCGAAGGTTGCCCGTTAGGTAATCTCGTTTATCCCCTTTTTGTTAGTTTTGTTCCATTACCTAGAGTCTAGAAAATTACCCTACAAAAAAGTTTAGATCTTAGTTCTTCTGCTGTCCAAACCACTTTGTGCCTATCGCAATTGTGTTTTCAGTTTTTGCGTTGTTGAGTTTTGAGTCCATCGTCAGTGTCTTTGTTGCTGGTCTAGTCGTTGTAATCTAGTTTTTAGCGTCGAGTCTTCGCTGTTTTGGTCTTTGTGTATCTCGGCCTGCCCTTAGTTACATCTTTTGATTTGTCTAGTATAGCCGAGATCGTGAGACTCCCTCCCCATACGACCACCTCCTCGTGTTCAACCACCTGGTCGGATACGACCACCTCCTCCGGTTCGACCATCCAGTCGGATTCGACCACCAACTAGGATTCGACCACCTACTCGAGTTCAACCACCTCTTCGAGTTCGACCACCTACTCGAGTTCGACCACCTCTTGAGTTCGACTGCCTAGTCGGCTCGACCACCTCCTCAGATCCGACCACCTACCCTTTCGACCACCTAGCCAAAGTTCAGAGAGAGAGAGGGTTTTCGACCTCCTCAGAGGTTTATTACCTTTATACACCAGCTCTCCGAAAAAAGTTTATGACCTATATATATCCCCAAACCCAGAAGAGAGTTTCGAAGAGTTGTGAGTCAAGGTCTCACAAAAAAAGGAACCCTAGGTTGGGTTTCTACAGTAAAAAAGAAGAAGAAGAGAGAAGCAAAAAGAAGAAGAAGAGAGACCACTCATAGTTGGCTCACGACCACCCTCAGTTGGTTTACGACCACGCTCAAGTGGCCCACGACAACCCATAGTTGGTCCACGACCACCCACATTAGAAATTAGTTGCTTTGTGAATTTTGTTCCATTGTGCTTGTATCTACCCTATTTTTCAGCATGCTTGGGCTAGTTCTAGGAATGCTTTTGGGCCAGCAACTGTGACGAGTACCGTAGACTTTGATTCAGCTTTGCTAATCTAATTTCATTATTACTATTCTTTGCTACTAAATATTGCATATCCGAGCTCCACCTACTTCCGGCCCTCAGATTTGGATCCTCGCATTTGCCTCCGTCGTGGTCATACATCCCACCTTCTCCGATCAGATCACCTGCTGCGATTTAGTAGGAAACTCATAAGAGCTTGGTAAGACGCTTGAGAGTGTGTGATTCCACCTTCCACCACCTGGTAGTTGATAGGGATAATACATTTGTGTTGTCTTGTCTCCTACTAACCATGGTAGGTGAAGAATTGGATGCGGAAACAAATGCTACACTGCAACAACTTAATGATAGTATTGCAATGCTCAATGCACGCATTAATAGTTTGGCCAATCAACGACCGAACAATGGACGTGTGGACCCTCATGGTGCAGTCCATGACCATGAGTTTGACAATGATAATGAGATGCGCAACCACAACGCCTTTGATGCACGACAATGGAACCGGCTGAACTTCAACCGTCAAGGTATGAGGTAATAACTTTCAGCAACATAATGCAGGTGTTGATGTTGATCCATATGCTAAATTCAAGTTCACTATACCATTTTTTGCGAGTGTTTATGATGCTGAAATTTATCTAGATTGGGAGATGACAGTTGAATAAAAATTTAATACCCATCTCGTTCCTGAAGTGCATAGAGTCAGACAAGCTACTAGTGAATTTAAAGATTTTGCTATCATTTGGTGGAATCAAGTAGTTAATTTTGGTTTAACACCTGATACATGGGATAGATTGAAGGTAGATATGCGTGCTAGATTTGTTCCTCCTACTTTTAAACGTGATATGCATAAGAAATTGCAGCGTTTAAATCAAGGTAGTAGAACTGTAAGGGAATACTATCATGAATTGAAAACTCATTTGTTGCGTTGTGGGATAGAGGAACATGCTGAAGCTACATAAAATAGATTCTTAAGTGGACTTAATCATGAAATTCTGGACATTCTTGTTCATAAAGAATATAATTCTCTCTCTCAGTTATTTATACTTGCTTGTAAGGTTGAAAGTCATATTGAGGAGAAATTAAGAATACTTGATGATAGAAAACATGAGAACAAGCGTGTGTTTGTGTCTTTTTCTGTGACTAACAACTTGCAGGAAGTTGAGAACCATGCCAAAGAGGAGAATGAGTTGATTGAACCATCAACTCCTTTGGTTGAGAAGGAAGATAAGGAGATGGATGCACCTACATCATTTGAGGAGAGCCAAAAAGGTAAAGATCATGGTGCTATCATCACACAAGATGAGTATGCGTGTGAAGAACTACAATTGTCCACTGTTCATGCTATTTTCGATCAAAAATTAGTGGAAAATAATTCTGAAATGCACATTTTTCACGAAGAGAATTCAGACTGTATTAATTTTAGTGCACCATGTGCTAAACTTGTTGATTTTCCTGTTGACTTGAGTACACCAGGTGATAACATAATTGAATTGCCTGCTATTTTGATCGATTCATATGATGAGTCAATCACATATAATGATCATGTGGAATTGGTTAGACATAAATAAGTTTTGACTTGAATTTCTCCTACTGCTTCTTTATGTTACATTATGTTGAAGCCACCGATGAAATTATCACATGCTATGGAGAAAGTTTCTGAAATCACATGTTTGAAATCCTTATCTAGTGTGTACACCGCTGGATATAAGTTTAATTTCATTGGAGATTATGGTGTAGATAATTAATTTCATGTATATCGAATATGTCTAACTTGTGATCACATAGATGATTTGAAGCTTACTATTTTGAACAACAATTCTTGTGAACCGAATCTTGTTCATTATGATAAGAAAATAAACTTAAGTGATCATCCAACGCCTATGTGTTCACCTCTTATTGCATCATCTAGTATTGACAATCTGCATCATAATGTTGAAGAATAGAAAAACTTTCAAATCTTTTCACCCTTGCTAGATGAATTTGCTAACGCTCAATTGAAATATGATTATATGGATGAACTTTGTTTGATTCCAAAGGTTATAGATTTACCCATATGTGCTACAAATTTACAACTTCAGGGATTTGAATTGTATAAATGCTTCCCTTATATTTGCAAAACTAATTGCAATAATTGTTGTGTGAGAAATTTTATTTTGCTCATTAATATATATGATTATTCTTGGGCGAATAATACAATGAGTTTTTATAATCGCTGCTACTCTATAACATTAACTGTACAACAACGAAGAACAGTTAAAACAGATGACATATACATATACCATGCATACACCTTGGCTTCTTTGTTACCCTATTTTCAGCTTATCAAAAGCCGAGGACGGCTTTATTTTCAAGAAGGGGAGGATGATGAGGGCATGAGCCCTATGGATACAACCACATTTGCTATGCTTGATATTCCAATTACAAGCGCCCGTACACGTCACTTAATTTATCAGGTAAATTCGTTTCTAGGGCTGTGTGTATTATTTGAGAACTCTATGATGCTGCCTAATGGAGATGATTTACTTGTACTTAGAAATCTAGGACTACGACCAGTTCCAGAAGGTCTACGACCAGTTCAAGAGGGTCTACGACCAGCTCCGCAGGGTCTACGACCACTTCAAGAAGGCCTACGACCAGTTGGACTCGTTGGACACAATCTACGACCTGAGATAGCATGGACTCCTCAAGACCACCCAGGACCAGTCCTACGACCAGGTCTTCGACCAGAGATACGCGACATAAGGTGATGCGTCACCGTTTTGGATCTAATAGGACTTTGTAAGCGTGACGAGGTCGGAGTCCAGGTTGTGTACGCCTCGTTCCACGGCAGCACAACCCTAGGTCGACCTCCTCACGTCTCCCTATATATATACAGTAGCCGTCATAGTTTAGAGATGTGTTTTTTCTTCGATTATTCTGCCTTTGCAGTTTCGTCGTTTACGGTTTGAGAAACCCCACTTTGTGAACTTCATTCAAATCCGTAATATATTTCATATTGCATCTATCTTGTTCTTGTGAGTTACTTCAATTGCTTGCAGGAACCATAACCCTCGTGGTAAGGTCGATCGTGTGCGAGCGTGGTTGATAACGACAGTTGTGCGGGTGTAGCGAATTGCGAGGTGACGATCTGCGGGTTGGAAGCCTCAAAGCGTCAACGTCCTCACGACGAAACAAATCGAACCTATCGGAAGATCGGGCCGCCGTTTACTTATCACTTCTTTTCTTTTTCTAACCCTCATACCTTTTAAGAAAAAGTGGTCGAAATGGGGAAGCTCAAACCGATGTCAAAAAAAAGACCATAGTTGTTCATGAGATTTCCCGATCACCAAAGAAAAAGATCAGGAGGTTAACTCTTAGGAGGAGCGCTATGCAAAAAGCACTGCTTCTCATAACGATGAAGTCAAGAAGTTAGATTCTCGACTAGCAGGTAAACAAGTCTTTTCCTGCGACCGGTTTTGTTTTACTTTAGGGGCCACTTTATCCGGCTAGCCTTATTCTTTTAAAAGCAAGCAGTTGAAATAAAATTACTCTATGAGACTTCGACTTGTAATTAGGAGGAAATAAAGTCGATGAGGATCAACTTTCAGGACAACATTTCTCTCCTTAACAATATACTCAGTGGGCTACATGCCGAGGAGGTCACTCCTTGTGAAGACACGATAATTGCTCACTTGAGTACCATTGGAAAACAAGTCAGGACTTTGCAAGAATTGGTGACCACTCTGAAGACCAACCAAGCTTATTCGATAAAGGAGGCGGTCGAAGGTGGAATAAGCTTTGCTCTGGCAAAACTTAAAGCTCATGACCCCAACTTTAATCTGACACCAGTCAAAGCCTACTTTGACTGCTCTGAAGCAGAAGCGGAGTGGCTGATGGAAGATATGCAGTTGATCAGCAAGCAAGTCACAGAGGAGATGCAGATAGGATCTCCCTCGTCAGAGTAGTTTGTAATAGGAACTTGCAAAGATAAGTTTGTTGATATATATGATCATTTCTTCTTCTTGAAAAATCATCTTGTCGAGTAGTTAGTAACTCATAAGATAATGATTGGAAAAAGAGATTGAGACTAAGAATTGAAGTCATGTTAATAATTTTATCCTAGCCCCGACTATTTGCTTAGTTTATTTAGATAAATTAAGTAAATAGTGTTAAAAGGGTTTTCTAAAAAAGAGAGGTTTGGCTAATTTATAGTCTGTAATCCCGATTACCATGCACTGGTCGCAAGAGTAGTAACGAGTCGACGCTAGGAAGTTCCTTCTAGTGGGCAGGATCGCGTGTAGAAAGAAAAGGCATCGACTAGGTGATGTTACCATCTCCGACTAGATTAATCAAATCAAGAGTGGCAACTTGAGTTAGATAAATGTTTGGAGTTCTTTTAGAATTTGTTTGACCTTTTCGAGTGCACTCAATTGGTTTGCCCTAGTAGCAAGAGTTAGAAACAGGACGACGCTAAGAAGTTCTTTCTAGTGGGCAGGACCACATGCAGAGAGGAAAGACTATGACTAGGTGTTGTGTCTTTCTCTAACCAATTAGAACCAACCGAGTTTACCAAGAGTAGTCGAACGAATTACCAAAGTGTACTCTACTTAGAGTATTTTTCAAAACGAATAAAGAAATAAACTAAGGTACTAAGAGTTGGCTTGGAAATATTTCGACCATTTTTTGTTAAACCCGAGCTCTTTGTGTTGGCAGCAAAAGTGAGGAACGAGTCGACACTAGGAAGTTTCTTCTAGCGGGCAGGACCACGTGCAGAAAGGAAATGCTTCGACTAGGTGATGTTCCTATCCTTTCGACCAGTGTAAAGAAGTGCTGGGTACTGGTCATAGAAAAACTTACGACCAGGGGATAGTCGAAAAATTATTGAAGTGCTACTCAAAGTAAGACAATAAAGATAGAAAGAACCTGATACTTTATTGTCGAGGTGGTTGGTTACATATAAATTTGCGTAACTGGTCGATGTTCCAAGATTTCAAGAGAATCCGACCGTCTTCCATTGATAGTCATACCGAACCTGGTTGCGTAACTTCGACCACTGTGTAAGAACCTTCCCACTTGTGGGGAAGCTTGTTCCGATTAGATTGGGATTGAATTTTTTCAATATCATGTCACCTACAGTAAGGCCGCGAGGTTGGACCTTACGATCATAGTATTTGCGCAGGGCTTGCTGGTAGACTGCTGAACGGATTAAGGCTTGATTTCTCTTCTCTTCGAGTAGGTTAATGTCATCTGCTCGAAGTTGTATTTGGGTAGAGTCGTTGAAAGTTTTGACTCGTGTCAACTTGATCTTTAGTTCTGGTAGAAGCATAACTTCAGCACCGATAACTAGGAAAAAATATATTTCACCTGTGGCCCGACTAGCGGCCGTACGAATTGCCTAAAATAGGGTAATTCTTGTACCCAAGCGCTTGACAAG
Organism: Hsuehochloa calcarea; assembly: GCA_036346395.1. Classification (NCBI taxonomy): domain Eukaryota; kingdom Viridiplantae; phylum Streptophyta; class Magnoliopsida; order Poales; family Poaceae; genus Hsuehochloa; species Hsuehochloa calcarea. Next base: position 24,608,058 of record CM070605.1, read on the forward strand.
CTAGTCGAAGACTCGAGTTTTGATTCTCTGCATTATTTGGTCATTCGCTCTTTCGACTATTCCATTGCTTTGAGGATGGGCAACAAAGGCGTAACACACTTTAGAACCCAACTCGTCGCAAAATTCTTAAAATTTTGCGCTCAAAAATTGCTTACCATTATCTGTGATTATTTGGCTTGGGACCCCAAACAGAGTAATCACACATCTCGTCATGAATCGTTTTGCTGCTTCTGTTGTTACCCCAGTCACAGGTTCGACTTCGATCCATTTTGTGAACGTATCAATAGCCACAAAAAGGAACTCGAAACCTCCTGGAGCCTTTGGGAACGGTCCTAGGATATTGGGACCCCAGATCGCAAAAGGCCAAGATAGAAGAATTATTTGCAATACCTGAGCTGGTTGGTATATCTGCCTGCTGTGAAACTGACATTGTACACACTTCTTAACCAACTCTTTGGCATCGTAGAGGGCAGTTGGCCAGTAAAAACCTTGTCAAAAGGCCTTTCCGACCAGCGTTCTGTAGTAAGCATGAGTTCCACAGATGCCCCCGTGTATGTCGCGAAGGAGGTTTAGTCCTTCCCTCTGCGATATGCATCGCATGAGTACCTCGTTTGTAGAGGACTCTTTCGATCAAAGTATACATTTTGGCCTTTGGGGATAAACGATCTGCCTCGAGATCGTCATTGGGTATTGTTCCCTTCTGAAGACACTCATAGATGGAATTCATTCAGGTATCCTCGTATTCTAGAGAAGCTGTCTCAATAGGAGTTATCTCTGGTATTTCGACCAGAGATGGCTTTTGCAGTTGCTACAAGAAAACTCCTTTTGGTATTTGCGATGGGGAAGAAGTCGTACAAGCAAACTGGACTATGAGTAAATTATCCTTTCGAGGGATAAATTGTACCTTGAAACAAAAAAATACTTTTCTAGCTTTTGGACCTCCGATAAGTATCGATACATGGTCTGCTTAGAGCACTGGTACTCTTTTCTGACCTGATTCATGACTAGTTGAGAGTCTCCTCTCACGAGTAGTCGTCGAATCGAAAGTGCATTCGCAGCTCGTATGCCAGCCAGCAAATCTTCGTACTCTGTTACGTTGTTAGTGGTCTAAAAGTTTAATTGAATGACATACTTTAATGTCTCTCTGGTAGGAGATTCCAAGACCACCCCAGCCCCCGAGCCACTTAAAGTAAGTGACTCGTCAAACTATATCGTCCACTGGTCGTGGGTATCGTGCTGGGGATCCTAAAGAGGTTCATGATTTATCCATTCGGTGACAAAGTCTGCCAAAATTTGGGATTTAATAGCTGTTCGGGACAGGAAATGGAGGTCGAACTCCCCAAGTTCTACTGACCATTTTGCCATGTGTCCCACTGCTTTCCTGTTTTGGAGGACCACTCCTAAGGGAAACTCAGAAGGCACAATTATCTTGTGCGCTTGGAAATAATGCTGCAGCTTCCTCGAAGACATGAGGAGGGCATAAAGAAGTTTTTGGACCTGAGGGAAGCACTCCTTAGCCCCGTGTAAAACTTTATTTACATAGTAAATTAGTCGTTGGATTTTTTTCACGCTCTATGAATAGTCTTCGAGGGCTCCTCTAGATCAAGAGGAACCTATTTGACCTGGTCGTTCGGCTTCAGTGCAGTTTTCAACTTCGACTGCTTGGTCGAAGAATGCTCCTTGTTTTCTTCCTGAGTTGATATCTGGCCAACCATCTCGAGGGATCGACGGTCGCACATATGCGCCATCTTCTTATTACAGTGAATTGTGATTACTCCTTTGGGACCTGGCATCTTAAAACATTGATACCCATAATGGGTAGCCATTAAGAATTTTGTCAAAGTTGGTCGTCCGAGTACGACGTTATATGCCGTATCGAAATCAACCACATCAAAGAAGATCTTCTCTGTCCTGAAATTACTTGGTGAACCAAATATTAAAGGAAGAGAAACTTGGCCAGTAGGTTTGGCTGAAGACCCCAGTGCAATACCTTGAAAATAGTATCGTACCGGTCTTACTTTGGTCCTGGGTACTTGCATCTCGTCCAGGGTACTCGTAAACAAGATGTTTAACGAGCTTCCACCATCAACTAACACTCAATTTACTCGACAGTTGTAGATGGTAGGTTCGACCACTATCGGAAAACGACCTGGTTGAGTGGAAGGGATCGGACAGTCACTCTTATCGATTGAGATGGTGACTTCTGACCATTTTGGCAACTTATTAACAAGAGGAGGGTCAATGAAGTTTACCTCGTGTTCGACAGCCTTAAGCTGTCATTTTAACTCATATGCCGATGACCCCCCATAGATATGCTCGATAGTATGCTCGGGATCTTAGAATGGCATCTCCTCATTGTCTTTCGACTGCATCGACTACTCGCTTGCCCTACCTATTCAAGGGTGGGAAGTGGTCCTTTGCCGTTGTAGTAGTCTTCGAGTTTCGTTAGAAAATCCGGCAGTTGCGAAGGTCATGTCCTTCCTTTTTATGGAAAGGGCATCACTTTGGCTTGTCGTTCTTCCGCTCAGGGCGCTTACCTTTGCCTCGATCGAGATATTGCTTGGAACTTCGTGGTTCCTTGTCACTTACGGCGAAGACCTCCTTAGAACTATTGGATTGAGGTTTTATCCCTTCATCTTGTTCTTGGATTTATTGGTCTTTTTATCCTTCTTGCTACTTCTGCCTCTTCTTGAGGATTTTTGTCGTCTCAATCAATGGTTTTGTTCTACTCGACTGCTTCTGCAGCAGTCGCATATCGATTGGCCATTTTGAAGAGTTCATCGACGGTAGTCGGAGGATTTAAAGCGATGTCTTCTGTAATTCTTCTGCTGCGGACTCCCTGCTTGAAGGCTCTAATAACAGATAAGTCAGAAACTTCAGGAATTGAATTCCGAACCTGACTGAAGCATCTGATGAATTGACGTAAGGTCTCATGGTTGTTTTGTGTTATCCTGTGCAGGTCATCCTCCTTTCCAGAACGATTGTAGGTACCCTCAAAATTAGCCAGCAGAAGGTCACAAAGGTGTTACCACGAGTAGATCGACTCGAGTGGTTGGTTTAATAACCATGATTGAGTGGACCCTTCGAGAACAGTCGGAAGGTAATTCGCCATGACACGCTCTCCTCCTCCTACTACTCGAACAGCGGTCGTGTAGATTTGGAGGAACTCGATGGGATTCTGAGATCCATCGAATTTCTCTATGTTCACTGGTCGAAACTACGGCGACCAGTGAACTGCTTGGAGGTCAGGCGAGAATTACTTTGTAACACCTCCTTTGCAGAAAAGAAGGATTATCGTCGTTAGGTGATCGTACACAACGATACCCGTCAGTGGGTGAACCTGACTTATGATAAGTTTTGATTCTACGAGAGTAATATTCTTCGTATCTCGTCTGCTGCTGCAGACCTCTGTGTTGAAGTGGTGAACGATCACCTCCCCTGAGAGTTTATTTATCTTCAGGCATTCGAAGAACATTTCTCCGATTAGGAGAACGACATACCCTATTATTGCGCCGATCTCCATGTGGTGAGTTGTTCGAACGGCTGGAAGCTGATGGAGTTGTACCGCTACGACTTCCAGAATGATGACGACGATGGTGCTCGAGTCTGATCATTGTGCTTTGAAGCCTTCGTGTGATCTCTTGCGCAAAGAGGTCGTAGCCAGGCGCTCAGGCAAGCTCTCGAGTTAGGTTCTCAAGTAGATTGCTGATATGTTAGATTTCCTGAGCTTCCTCGGACTAATACTGAAAGTGCTCAGGCAGATTTCTATGAGCTGCTATTCTTCTCTGTCGAGTTGTCTCAGGATCGTCCATGTCCGATCCTTGACCCTGTTCATCACTCACCGGAGATTTCTCACACGCTCATTAGAGTGTTGACCTTGTTCATCATCGGAGGTGTTCTTACCATTGCCACGAGGGGGCGCCATGTGTGCTCGTCGGGGAGTGTCCTCAATCCTGTCTTTAGGAGAGTGATCATTACCTGAGGGAGGGACTAAGACCTCCCGTTGATAACCTCCACTTACGTTCGAGGCCTTATCGCTTGAGGACTAGTCAAAAGACACCGTTTAGCAACTTGGAGCAAAGCCCTCCAGAAAGGGGAATTTCGGGTTATAACCATCTCCGTCCGCAAATGAGCCCTGCGATGGGATGATCAAAATCGCAGGAAAAGTATGTTCGACCCCATCCTCTGTGGGGCTAACCGGAGAGACAATACCACCAGGTACTGATGAAGCTCCAGAATGATGACTTTCAGGACTTGCCATGCCATGTCAGACTGCCTTAGGTGGACTTTAATATTTGGAGGGGGGCCTCGCCATGTCTTGGGTTTACCTCGGAGCAGTCCTGATTATGGTCGAATTGACCCTTGCCCTTTGAGGAAGTTGGTTTCTCATTTGGACGTAACGTTGTGGGGGATAAGGATCCCTCCTCAACTCCATCGGTGGTATGGTCTCCTGGAGAATGATCTCCAGATGCGACATCACCATCAGATGATACAATACTCGACTCGTAATTGAAGCCGGTATCCATGTCGATATCTGCGTAATCAGCCAAGTCGAACCAGTTCTACTCGTTCCGCTCTCCTGCCATAGAAGCATTAGAGTTGCGAGAAAATGAAGGAAACCTGATGACCAAAAGAACCCCACGGAAGGCGCCAATTGTCGATGTTTTCGAACCGAACTTACGTAATGATTATTTGATTGGGGATCTCCAAGACTCAAATCACGCAGAGAGAATAACACAGAGATTTTTATACAGGTTCGGACCTTCTCCGGAGAGAATAACAACCCTACTCATGTGTGGCTATATTGAGTATGCTGGTTACAGATCAAGATAAAGACTGAAATGCAATGTCTTTTGCTCCTGATTGTGTCTTTCTTCGTCCCCCCTCTCTCTGTTTGGTGATTCCTCCTTTTAGATGATGGCACAGTTACCAGAAATTACTGTTGGAGAATTAACGTTCCCACGTTGCTAGACAGTTATCACTAGGATATAGAGATTAATCGTGCAGTTATTTAGGAGAATAATAGCGTATACTAACTATTTAGATGGCCTAATCAATTAGGTCTACTTGTTTGTAAGCTCGATCGATTATAGGGTGGTCGTAACTGATCTGGTTGTAGAAGGACTTACGACTATGAGGTGATCGTAGAAGAACTTACGATCATGTGTTATTCGTAGAAGAACTTACGACTATGAGGTGGTCGTAGCTGACCTGGTCGTAGAAAGACTTACGACCATGAGGTGATCGTAGAAGAACTTACGATTATGAGGTAGTCATAGAACATCTTACGACTCCAGCTTCTCCCTTATAAACATTAAGGGGTATACTAAGAACCATATAATATCATCATTATCTATAATATAAATTATAGATAAATAATTAAATAAAGATTTCTAGATACTCGTCAACCCTCTGAATTGCCAAACATCTAGATCAATCACGGTGATACGCATAAAGTAAACAAAAAATCTTCTCTCAAGAAGAATGGGAAAACGCCCTTTTTTTTTCCCTTGCTTCGAATCATGTAGCAACACTAACAAACCTTGTGTCAGCCACAACATCTCAACCTTTAACCTTTAAATGTGAAGCGAAATTCCAAATCTCCACTGACGGCGACTGAAATTGACTCACAATAAACACAGATTCGCAGATACAGGGATTAATTACTCCCGTTAAATTAATGATGGTCGTCGCTATCGTAATTAACTTAGGACAAAGCAACGGTGATGGCCTGATGGGGCAATGAGTACCAGGGGATCCGGGTGTGGCGGCAGCCATTGGTTCAGGTGCAGGATTCATAGCGATATTTGCGCATTTCAATATGCCATATGTCTGAATTGCACGTGGTTCTGCTTATTAGAGTACTGTATGTGCGATTAGTTACTTATACATGTGGCTATTTGCTTATTTGCCTACTCACGCAGTTGTACCTATGGACCTCAATAAATGACTAAGGATTCATTGTATAACATGGTATCAGAGCCTATATCTTTCTCTCTCCAACCCTAACCCTAGCCATTGTTCATTGACACCATCCTTAGGCCGCCGCCACAACCTGAGCGCCGCATCCTCCCTCCATGCTCGAGATGCCACCTACGTCCTCTCTCTGGACCGCCGCCGTAGCTCACCTGGAGGGATCCCACTGCCCCTATTCTACTTCCTGTGCCGGATCCCACTGCCTCCGAGCTCGATCTGCACTACCCCTGATCTCCCTCAGCTTCGGTCGTGCCGCCCCGAGTCGCTGCCTCCTCGGTCTTCCTATCGCAGCTCGCCTGGAGGGATTTAGCCGCCCCACTCTACTTCCTGCCTCTCCCTCAGCTCCAGCAGCACCACCCCAAGCTGTCGTCTCGGTCTTCCTACCGCAACTCACCTGGAGGGATCCCGTCGCCCCTGCTCTGCTTCCCGCACTAGATCCCACCACCTCCGAGCTCGATATGTGTTGTCCAAGTCTCCCTCAACTCCGGTCACGCCGCTTTGAGCCGCCGCTGCCTCAGTCTTCCTGAAAATATCTCTTCCAATCTCAAGACCAACAAAACTCATGACCAGCATCGATGTTGTAACTAAGACATCCAAATCAAGCCCAATCTTGCTCGCCTGGAGGGATCCCACCGCCCCTGCTCTGCTTCCTGCGTGCGGATCTTGCTACCTCTGAGCTCGATCTGCGCCACCCCGGTCTCCCTCTACTCTGGCCGCGCCGCCCCGACGCTACCCCTGTTGAGTAGTCGTCCGTGCTCTCCTACGTCGCCGCTATTATCGGGCCCTCACTGTCCCAGGCAGTTGCAATGTTGGGTCTCCACTGATGGCTACGATCATTGACTCGTTCGTCATCCCGCTCCCTCATGTTCAGTTCAGCGGGATAAACTTCTAGGAGTGAGCTATTCACCTAAGGATTCACCTCAAGAGCCAGCGCCTCTAGGGTCACCTCACCGGTGAGCAACCTTGTCCGCCTCGCCCTATACCACCATTTATGTTTGCTCTTCCTGCTCATGTGGATTGAGCTACCCAGAAGGTCGACACTACTGCTCTAGAGGAGGCCCTGGAGCTCTATCAGCCTAAGGTGCACGCCTATGATAGATGATAGGATGCCGGACTCATGCTACCGCCATCCTAGTTGGGCAGCATTCCCTTAGACATATCCATGGATGTGGCGGAGCTGCCGACAACTCAGCTGATGTGGGAGCGCATTAGAGCTCACTACCATCCGACAAGTGATGCTATGTACCTCTCTGTCTTGCACCAAGCGCACTCCCTTCAGTAGCTCAACACCACTATGGATGACTTCTACTAGCAAATGTCTGTGGTGTGGCATTTGCTCGACTTTCTGGGGCCGGATGTATGCCGGACTTGTCCCTGCTGTGTGCGGCTCTGCGCTCACTAGGTGGCTCATCGTCTCTACGATTTCCTGACCCGTCTTCGGACTGAGTTTGAGACCGTGCGTGCTCAGCTCCTGACTCACCACCCACGCTCGACCTTGGTAGAGGCCCACACGGGTGTTTGTGCTGAGGAGCCTCGCCTCTGTGGCTTGGCTCAAATGAGGTTGTTTTGGTTGTTTCAGTGTCTGTTCCTTCAACACTAACCATGGCTCCTCTAGCTCCTGCGGCACCAGTGGTTACTACTTCTACTACTGGGCTCCACTGCACCTACTACCAACCTGACAGCCATAGGTACTAGTACTCTATTAGAGGAGGAGGGACCAGGGCCGCAAGGGTGGTTGTCCACCCAAGGGCTCTGGAGGTTCTTTCGACTTAGGAGCCGGTGACACTCGATAAGGCTCCTTTGGTAAGACTGTGCAACACCTACTCTCCCTCCTCTAGTGCCTCGGTGTTGGCTCGTCCTTAGATTCCTTGGGCTTTGTTTGTCTGGCTCTTACTTCTCAGCAGTCTTTCTCGCCTCCCCCACCTCACTCGTTAGTTATATTATCTCTGTGGATCATGGATTCTGGTATTTCTTTTCACATAATACCAGATTCTACTCACCTTACTTATGTGAGTCCCACAGCTCTTGCTTCTATTGTTCAGCCTGTAGATGGTATCTCTCTTCCTGTTGCAGGACGAGACACCCTTTCCACTTCTTCTTTTCATGTTCTCAAGCTTACTATACAACTTATGTCGATCGGTCAGATCACTAAACACGACTAATTTCTTGAATATGACTCTTGTTGTGTTCGGGACCGCCGCACAGGGACTCTGATTGGTACCGACTCTCGACGTCGTGATTCATAATGTCTTTGAGAGCTTAGCTGAATGCACTTTCCTTCCACTGTCTCCGCCAGCCAGACAGTCGCTACCACTACCTCTATTTTTGATGTTTCCTCTACTGCTTCCTTCACTCAGTGGCACCATCACTTGGGTCATATCTGTGGATTGCGTCTTCACTAGTAGGTCGTGGTGTTCTTCGGTTTTCTTCTGGTGACACCTCTTTACATTGTATGGGTTGCAAGCTTGGCAAGTAGCTGCAGCTCCCCTATCCCTCTAGTGATTTTGTTTCGCTCATCTTTTTTATCTTATTCACTCTGGTGTTTGGGGTCTTGCCCCCTTTGTTTCGAAAGGAATCATCGATACTATGCAATCTTTATTGATGATTATTCTCGTCATACTTACATCTACTTCATGTCCTCTCGTAGTCAACTTTTCTCAATTTACCAGATATTTTTCATCATGGTTCGCACTCAGTTAGATTAGCCATTCATGCCTTTCTTGCTGATTCTGCTAGTGAATACCTGCCTACTGTCTTGCTTAGCAGGGTACTCTTCTCCAGTACTCTTGTCCTAGTGCTCACGCTTAGAACGGTATCTCTGAGCGTAAGTATCGTTACCTGCTTGAGACAGCCTGTTCTCATACTTGCCTCTTTGTTCCACCTCACTTCTAGGTTGAGGCTGTCTCCAGCGCTGCTTTCCTCATCAACATGCAACCTTCTACTGCTCTTCAAGGTTCTACTCCTGTCAAGCGTCTCTACGATCGAACTCCAGAGTACAGTCACCTTCGCTGTTTTGGCTGTGTCTGTTTCATCTTTCTTCCACCTCGTGAGCGCACCAAGCTGACTGCTTGGAAGACCAAGAAGCAGACTATCTTTCTGCATATTGTGTTTTCCTTGGTTCCTCTTAAATTGCTTGGAAGACCAAGAAGCAGACTATCTTTCTTCATATTGTGTTTTCTTTGGTTCCTCTCTGATTGCCTGGAACACCAAAAAGCTGACTATTGTTTATCGTTCGAGTGTTGAGGTTGAATTGCGAGTCATGGCATTGTTGACAACTGAGATCACTTGGCTTCGGTGACTACTTGAGGATTTCAGTGTTTCAGTTCCTACACCGACTCCTCTCTTATCAGACAACACTGGTGCGATCAGCATTGCTCGAGATCTAGTGAATCATGAGCTCACCAAGCACATCAGAGTATATGCTTTGTACACAACATTGCAGATGCAAGAGCAAGTTGTTGCTCTTCAGTATGTGCCTTAGGAGCTTCAATTAGAATATTTCTTCACAAAGGTACATACTAGATCTCAACACAGTTTTTACCTCTCCAAACTCACTGTTGTTGATCCACTATGAGTTTGATAGGGGTGTTAGAGTATTGTATAAGCTGTGTGATTGTTTACTTGTATAGGAGGTTGTTTGCTTATTTGCCCAATCATGTAGCTGTACATATTGTATCTGAAGAGGAAACCACATATCATGCTCTGGTGGAGTGTACATATGCTCATTGCTTTTGGTCAGCACTGAAAGGGATGGTGAATGTTAAGTTTCCAACTCTCCATCCATCAGCTTAGGCGGCTGATTTGGTAGATAACAAGTTCTGCAAGGAGGATGCGTGTACTATTCTTCGAGGGATGTGGTGTAACATCCCAATTTTCGCTTTCTCTAAAATTTAATTTCAAATTAATTATTTAAAATTATCTGGAATTTATTTGGATCTTATTTGTATTTCTTGTGTGTCACTGGAAGAAAGTCTCAAATTTCAAAACACCTTGTCCAATCAAAATTTCAAAAATTCAAATTCAAATCTCCAGAAAAATATATGTTCTAATCTCTTGACCCTATCTATTTATTTATTTAAATATTTATTTTGCTCTTCTTTCTTTTTCTAAAAAAAAATAAAATTATAATAATCAAAAATGTGACTTCCCGTCGGTCACCCATCATTTTTGCCTCCGGAGCGGGCTCACTTAACGTGAGGTTCCTTTGCACAAGCTACCAGCTAGCCATTTGGTTTTCTTTGACTTAAGTCCTCACTCATTCCTTTTATTCCCACTTTAAACCCTTTCTTCTAGCTCCAGCCGAAGAGCCTGTGCTCCGTCCGAAACTTTCGGTTTTATTTTTCTTGCCCGTTCTCTTCACTCGGTTAATCAATTTGAAAACCGTTTGAAGCATTGCGACCCCGTAATCACCGCGCCATTATCCTTGTGCATTCAAAGGCCCTTTAACCGCAGCTCATCAATCAATTTGGCGTTTTTCGGTTTAAATAGCGAGCTAAAACCGTCCCCTGTGATTCCTCTTGTTCCGGCGATTCATTTTTCGAAAGAAGCTATAAATTGGCATGGTAGCTCTTCTATGACCCCTTTGCATCCCCTCCAAGTCTCATAACCTCCGGAGCACCGAAGGCATCAAATTTCCATTTTTCCGAACGACGGTCGTTTCACCCAAATCGTCGAATTCGTCGCCTCCGGTGAGCTAAAATCCGATTCTTCGCTTCTGCATGATCTCCATCATCCACTCTACCTAGTGCATACCTCCATTTGTTCAATTTCACATCGTGTCTTTGCCTTGCAGTGTACCTGACCATGTCGCCACCGCCGTTTCTTATCGCATCAGCTTTGCCATGGTTCCCCGTAGGCATTGCCTCCTATGGGTAGAGTGACCCCTTGGGTTCCCATTTTTAGGTTTGGCTAGCCACCTTGCCGCCTCCCTCACTAGCGCCATTGTCATGACCTTGAGCTTCTGCTCCGTTCGTTTCTCTGGAGGTTGAAGAACGCCGATGCTGCTTCTTATAGTTTGCCTTGTTTATTTAGCACAAGAGCACTTGTGGTCATTTGGTTAGAGGAGGCGGGTTGCACTTTCTTTGTTACGGTGAGGTCGAGTTCGAACCCCAGCGTCAAGGTTTTTCCTCCATTTTCTGCTTTTGGTGAACAGTAATTTCGAATAGTGTATTTACGTATTTTGTTTCGTTTCTTGTGTTAATCAATCTTCGGTTGTCCGTTCTCCTTCGTTCGAACTCCAAATTAAATCGATTCTTGATCCTAAATTCATATAAATTCATTCTCTTTCTTCTAGTATTTATTTTGTAATTTTGTATTTTATTTGATTATCTGTTATTTATTTGTATCGTTTATTTGTATAGAATCAAGCCGCCGAAATCGACACGAGTTTGGACCAACCGGACGCGGCAACCACAACCTACGTTGAAGGCGAGTCTCCTTTGACCATTTTGAACCTATGATTTGTAAAATATGTTTTCGATTTTAAACATTATTATGCATTGCTTATTTATTAAAATGATAAGTTAAAGCGTAGGTTGTTAGTTAAAACCTAAAGTTTGCTATTATCATCCTTGATATGTGATATCCTACATCTTTGTAACCCTAGTGTAGGAAAGTCTGCATTATTGAATACAATGTTGCGAGAATAATTTGATCTGATAGAATTGCTTAGGCGTGCTTTGTTCTGTTCAACCTTTGGGGAGAAAAATATTTACTATTTGTTATGCTTTAAGTTTTGAAAAATATTTGACATTAGGTAATGTCAATATTTGGAACAAAATAAAAATGGTGGAAACTATTTTAGACTAGGGTGAGTGGCATGAGTGCGGTTTGTCTCACCAGTCGATTAAGGACCGACTCTTGTGTTTATTCAAACCAAGCATTCTGAGTACAACCACATGTCCTAAATGGGAAGGACTCAGTGAATAATTTACCATGTTCTAACATTACGCTTGCATGTTTGTAGATGGTAGGTTTTACACAGTAGTGCAGACGATGGTAATTGACGTCCATGTCTGTCAGGGCTTGCGCCGGACGTTGGTAAAAGACGTCCAAGTCCGGGCAGGTTATCCCTCACAACGGTGAGCTCCGGGTCGATGGTAAATGACGTCCATGACTTGGGGTTAAGCTCATCGGGCGGGCTAGTGTTAGGATAATGTATTGTAAAAGCCTTGTGACAATCGCTTAGTCGCACACCTTCGGAAGTGTGTGAGCGGACAGTATAAGCTGATTGTCTCGTGTGGGTCAAGCTGTACAAACTCTGCAGAGTGTTAAAAACTATTCGAATAGCCGTGCCCACGGTCAAGGGCGGGCAAGGTGCGTATACACATGGTAGATTTCAGCTTTGGTTTTAAAAGATTTATTTTGGGAATCTGGGAGTAGTTGGAACTCTTGGATTGTGGTTCTGGCAGTTAGAGCCAGTTGAGCAGCTAGAGCTCAATTCTTGAAAACCTGGCGGTTATAGCCTTTTTACTAATGTATGGTAGTTGGAACCTACATTAGAGTTTAATTTAATTTACTTTATCTTTTTAATTATCTTTTGTCAAATGAGCTTCTTAAAAAGATGTTTAAACTTAAAATGCTGCTTTGTGCAAATGAACCCTATATGCCCAATTGTTAAAGCTATGCATATGCATCATTTCCCAAGACTCGCGGAGTACTTTATGTACTCACATGCTACGCTCAACCAATCTCAGAAGTCTACGAAGATGCCGAGAACGACTACGACTACTTCGCCTGTGGCTTTGACGAAGGCTTCCCGGAGTACTAGGCTGCGTTTCCCCAGTCGAATGCCGGTGGGCAATTTGATGGGTCACCACTCGAAGTTTACTCTTTTTGTTGGTTCCGCTGCTGTAAGACTTAAGGTCTTTTGACCTCTTTTGTAATAAGTGGCCATAAGGCCGGTACTCAGTTACTTATTATTGTATTTCGTGATTCGAAATGGTTATCAACAATGTTTCCACTGTGTGCACTTGCTACTGATCTGGGACTGGTGCAGAAATACACAGAGGGTTCGGATTCAGAAATCCGGTCCCGACATGTGGTCTTTGTGGATTGTGAGGAATGGGCGACGACACAGAGAATCCCTTATAGGGATCCCCCAAGCAGTTGTGTGGGCAAGGGATACTGCATTGGATCTGATCCATGCCTCCAAACCTGCTAAAGAGGCTCGTGTGCATGCTTTTGTGCATTGGAAACCGCATCCGAAAGGTATGATAAAATAAACGTTGATGGAGCTTTTGATGCGAACAGTTTCACGGGAGCATTAGGAGTAGTGGCTAGGAATGATGGCGGGGTGTTCTTGGGTGCGATATCACATTAGTATCCGTCCTTGTCAAACGCTTTGCACGCTGAAGCACAAGCTTACCGAGACAGGTTTTGAATGGTCATTCATTGGAATGCGGACCATGTCATTGTTGATGCTGATTCCCTCCAACTCTCAATTTGGGGCACTCATGAAGCAATCATCGGTCGGAGATTGTGCAATCCTTGTTGAAATTCAAGAGCAAAGTCTTTTATTCTCTTCTTTTGATATGGTTCATGTAAGGTGTTCGGTAAACCTGGTAGCCTATTTGTGTGCTAGACAATCATTATTGAATAGGACCTCCTGTACCTGGTTCTCTCAGGCACCGGCTTTCTTGCTATATTGTTTGCAACATGATTGCTTTGGTCTAAAAAAATTGTAGAAATTTGGGGATCGATTGTGTGTCCCTCTTGGGATCCCCACACCCTTTGTTTATACTGCTGAATATTACAGCCCGACTCTACCTAAACTCTGGACTCTTTCCTAATCTCTAATATCTCCAACACCCCCCTCAAAATGGACATTAGAAAAAAATCATGGCCATCTTGTTATATAATGTAATACCATTACTAGAATCTAGTAAAACCTACCATCCATCGACTCCATAACCAATACTATAAAAAGTTGCTGACCACCAATACTATCAGAGATGTCACCAAATTCATCACCACCATCTACCAGCTGCTCGACCTCAACCCCATCTTCCTCTACCCTCATGCCCCCATCCACCCCTGGCCTCCATCACTCTGTCCACATGCCCCTAGTCTCGGCATCCACCATCTCTACCTCTGTCACAGACCATTTCACCTGACTTCAGTCCCAATCCTCCAGGGCATCTCCAGCAACACTCTCTCTAGCACCCATTCCAACACCACAACAAGACACCAATACCATCACCACCGACCAACATAGCCTCCACTAGAGCTACCAACAGCTCGTACTTTGTCCTCACCATCGTTGAGCTCAACACCATCACTAGCGCAACAACCAAAGCACCACAAGAACAGTCTTCTCCCCTTGTCTTCCATACCTTTCGTCGTAACCTCCGATAGTGTCACCACCAAGCAACACGGCAGCTAGAAGTCTCAGCAAACACACCATCATCTCTATCCTTTTCCCAACACAATACACACAACCACACCAGATCCTCCAGACCACACTAGATCCTCAGACCACACTAGATCCTTCCATGCCCACACTAACACCACACCACACCAGATCACCACACCGGATCCACAAACTGCAAACCACAGCAAACCTTCATCCTCTTCCTCCTGATCCCGAGCCGATCCCGAGCACCTTCTCTCTCCGACCTCCTGTTCTTCTTTTCCTCCCGAGCCCCCTTCTCCCTCCTACTTCTCCCTGAGCGCCACGCCTCCTTCCTCCTCAAGCCGCCTCTGACCTTCTCCCCGCAGCCTTCTCTTCCTTCCACAAACACCAACACCTCCTCTTCCCTTCCTCTCCCTTAAGAACATCTCCTCCTTCCGCCTTCTCCACCGCCGGACCAAGCGCCCCTGAGCCCCGCACGGTCCAGATCCGGCCGTAGGCCAAGGATCCGACTGCCTCAAGCTGCCTCCACTGCTCGGTGCTGCAACCGGCCCCCATCGCCCGACCTCCGTCTCCACTCTCTGCCTCAACCGACGCCACCTCTAAGCCTCCTCACGCCGCCGCCCCGGCCCGTCCACACACAACCCGACCACCCCGTGTGACCCATGATGACCCGTGCACTCCTTCTCCCTATCCTCCACCGCCAGCCCGAGCTAGATCCGGTCCCTCCTCAAGCCGTCTGTGCCGCACCGAAGCTCCTTCCTTTTCCTCCTCTCCACTGCCGCACCACCTCTGGCCGGATCCCTCCGCCAGTCAACCCCAGTTAGCACCTCATCTCCCCTCAAGCCGCCTCAACCTCCACCTCCGGATCTCCTCCCTCCGCCGCCAAAAGGTCCTCCACCGACGCGGCCTTCTCCACCACACAACCTTCTCCATCGCCAGCCCGATCTGCTTCTCCTCGCCGCCCCCAAGCGCCCTTATCTCCTCTCCTCCTCATGTTGGCCCAGCTCCCCACCCCCACTGCCAGCCCGAGCGCCCCGATCTCGTGCGCCTGCGCACTTCGTTGTTCCCTCCTCCACCTTTGGCCGTCGGATCCCACTATCTTTGGCCGGATCCCACCAACTCTTGCCTCCTCAAGAATTTCCCCAACCACCGATTCCTCCCCCGAGGGACATGCAACCCGGCCGTCCGTCAGTTCGCTCCTGTGCGACATGGTCGCGGAGGACCATGCACAATTGGACAGCGACGGCCGGCGGATCAACGACGGCAGCGGCTGGCTTTTTCGCTTAGGGTTTTGGGTTGGCTCTGATACTATGTAGAAATTTGGGGATCGATTGTGTGTCCCTTTTGGGATCCCCACATCCTTTATTTATAGTGCCGAATATTACAGTCCGACTCTAAAATAACTTGGACTCTTATCTAAACTCTGAACTCTTTCCTAATGTCTAATATCTCCAACAAAAATGAATAAGGGTTCATTGTAAAGCACTGTTCACCCTGGGAAGTTATCTCTGCTTCAAGGGCATGTGGAATCTTGATATGCCATGTGTCCTGAGAGCACATGGTTCTGCCAACTCTTGGATGCCTTGAGGTGTTTCATTGATAATCAGTCCGTCTAACGGGAAAAAAAAATCAATAGCTGAAATGGAGCGAGCAGAATTGATATTTGATTTCTCGAGAGCGGACTAGTCCCACAAGAACTCCAGATTAGTTAAGCTGAAGTGCGCACACGAAGGATACCATGTACACCTGATTGATCATTCAACAAAGTGATGTGCTTCCGCATTAATAGGATACCATGTACATGCCTATTTGTATTTCTGTTTACAAACAATACAACTTCTTACTGACCAGTAATAAAGCATCTTACTGGAACCTGGTGGTCTTATGTTCCGGTTCCGTCAGAGGAAGACGGTGGCTGGGCTCCTGAAGCAGGAATGGCAGTGCTAGCGAGTAGCTCATGAATCTCATTTTGTTGTGCCATTTGAGATCCATAGGAAAACAAACCCGGCACCTGCAAAGAATTGATACCGTAAGCTAGCAGTAGTGAAAATATGAAAGATAAGGAGAGATTAAATGTCTGATAATAACCTGAGGTGCTGCTGTTAGAGTGTCATTAGGATGAAGGAAGGGATTTCTTGGCTCGAAAATGCCATTGTTTTGCATCTGGTTTGCTACATTGGGCGCATTGATAGCTGGAGATGGGATCTGAGGCATTTGATTTGGGAGAGGATTGTTCATGTACGGTGGTACTCTTTGCAGCTGATTTAGGCTTTGCGCCGCAGGCATGCACGCTGAATTCAAGCCCATGGCCATCGGCGACATGAGCTGGTTAGCACCGGGGAACATCATTGGCGCCATCCCGGTAGTCATCAACATGATCTGAACCAGATACAACACTCAACCGAGTACCAGGATTGATTGATCCAAACTATTATAATGTTACATACATAAGGAGAAATGTGATTTCAAACCTGAACTTGCAATTGCAGGGACTTCAAGTACTCGATTGCTTCGTCTAGTATCGATGCTTTGTCGGTCTGAAAAAATAGCTAGAATGACTACTTGTGCATTAAAATTTCAAATTGGACAGTAACATACTCTGAAATGTTTCTTTACCTTGTTGCAATGAGGCACAAGTTCTTGCAATGCTCGCATCTTTTCATTGATCCGATCCCTTCTTCTCTGCGGCAAGAAACAATTCCAACAAATCAAGAACATTAATTTTGCTGCAAATAGCACCTACGGGCTACTGCTACGGTTGATTCTCCACGCCTTACCCGCTCCAACAGGTTATGGACCTCAGCGGCGCGAGTCCTGCGCTTCACAGCTGGCCGCCTCGATGGCCGGGTCTCGTTGACGACCTCGCAGTCGGCGTCCTGCAAATTCGCGTTCCTCACCAATTCAGCTGAATTTATACAAGTTTATCCCTTTTCCACCAACAAGGAAAAAAAGAACATAACCTCACTGCGGCTGTCCAACTCGTCCCTGCCCCTCTTAAGCAGCGCATTGCTCCCCGACCCGCCCGACGAGGACGCGCCCGCGGGCGCGCCCGTCTCCTCCTCCGGCGGCGGCAGTTCCGCGTCGTCGAAGTCGTCGTCCGCGAGCATCGCCGGTGCCGTCACCATGTTGCTCTCGCAGAAGCTCGACACGGCGCCGCTCCTCGCCGGCGGGCGCGTCAATGCGACCGTGTCTCTGTCCATGCGCCTGTCGACATTGGCGATGCTGTGCCAGAGCTGCGAGTACAGGTCCCTGTCCAGCGCGTCGCCGTCCGGGAACCACACGGCCGTCTCGTCCCCGGTGACGCCGCTCGTGCCCGGGTTGCCGCCGCTCTGGCCGCGGTCGAAGGATCGCTGGTGCGCCTGCGCCTGCGCCACGACGCCCCGTTCTGCCACAGCAGCTCCACGAGCTCGTTGTCCGGGCTGCGCCATGCGAATGGAACAAGCTCGCTTACAAGGATCAAGGACCAGAACAAAACACAATAGCACAAAAAATCAATTGATCAGAGGAAGCTGTGATGAATTTTTACTTACGCGAGGAGCCTCTTCTGATTCGGCACCGATCTTGCGCTGTCGTCCATGGTAGCTACACAGTTCTTGGTCAGTCCTGTAATCGAAGATACCTGCTAATGCTTATGCAGGATTCAGAAAGGAGATCAGAGAACAAGTGATCATGGCATCGACTAGTGAACAGAGAGCTGAGCTGACCTCCTCTCCTTGTAGAGCTCTGCTCTGCACTGGCAGCTCAAACCAATGTCACAAACAGGGTCAAAACTCGTGCAGGCTCTGCGTAAAGCTGAAGGAGAGCTAGTACTAGCACTGCTTAAGCCGTACATTTATCGGGCCGTACGAACGGTGTGTGAGCCACGGAATTGCAGTGCAGATAGTATTAACCCCACGGTTGGGTTGCGTTGCATCGAGTCTGCGCGCACGCACGACGGCCGAGGCTGTCCGGGGTGAATGACTTCACAGCTTTCCGTAGTTGGGAACACGTGCCTCACGGAAATGCGGACGTATTGCCCTCTTATTCATTTGAAATGCTAAATTTAGTCTTTTTTTTTACTTGAAAATTCTAAATCTTGACCTCTCTTTCCACCTGCTGTGTTCGGGGAAGACAGCAGCTAGGTGCTGCGCCCAAGGACAACAGCAGCATGCCTGCTGCGCCCGGCGACAGCAGCAGAAACTGTAGTGGAATTTTTCTATTTAAGTATATTTTTGAAAGAATTTTTAAATATAGAAAATGAGTTCAAAAATTATGAATTTTTTTGTGGAGCCTCCTGACACAGTGTACTTGATTGTGTAATTTTTTTTAAAATTTTATATGTTCTTATTTTTTAAAAAAATTCATTAAAATATACTATTGGTAGAAATTTTCTAATATAGAAAATGAGGTACAAACATTACGAATATTTTTTAGGCTACTTAGACTTGATTGTGTAATTTTTTATATTTTTATATGTTCTAAAATTATCTCGGCAAATTAAGAGTTTAGGCATCGAATACGAAAATTAGAACGAAAGGTTTCAAAATTAGGGTTTCATGGTTTCATATGACTTGGAATGTGAAAAATTTAGTACCACATGCCTACTCTAGATAAGTCTCTCCTCCACACATCTATCGTCTCATCGTGTTGTTCCCCTTTGCTTCGCCCATCGAAAATTCGGCATGCGATAAAAGCGAGAACTGCGCAGGAGGGACAACAACGATGGGGCGACAGATGTGCGGAGGATGGAGTGTCTCTTACCTAGAGTAGTAATATGGTACTAAATTTCTCATATTTTAAATCACATGAAATCATAAAACCCTAATTTCCGAAACCTTTCGTCCTAATTTTCGAGATCTAAACCCTTAATTTGTCGGGATAATTTCAGAATATATAAAATTATGGGAAAAAATACACAATCAAATCCACTATGTAAAGAGCCTGAAATATTTTTTCATAATGTTTGGACCTCATTTTCTATATTAAAAAATTCTTACAAATAGTATATTTATTAAATTTTTGAGAAAAAAATTAGAATATATAAAATTTTGAAAAACATACCAAATCAAGTACACTGTGTCGAGGGGTTCCACAAAATATTTCATAATTTTTTGAGCTTATTTGTTATATTTAAAAATTCCTTATACTTAAATAGAAAATTCCACTACAGTGCTATAGTTCTCTGCTGCGGTCCCTAGGCATAGCAGGTATGCTGCTGCTGTCCGTGGGCCCAGCACCTAGCTGCTGCCTTTCCTGGGCGCAGTAGGTGAAAGGAGGAGTCTAAATTTAGAATTTTTGAGTAAAAGAGGTTATATTTGGAATTTCAAATGAACAGAAAACCAACAGTATCCACATCCTGCTACTCCAGCGTGCATGCGCGCGCGCTCTCCCAACACACACGCCTCGGCCTTCGTGATCGTCGCAGCACTGAACACTTGCCACCACTCCATCTCCTTTCCGCCGCACTCCGTCGTGAAATAAGTGATCGGGAACACTAAAGGCACCAAACGCGTAGGGTTCGGCACCGTCTGATCGGGAAGCGACGCTCAAGATTGCACGCATCTTATCATCCTCAAAAAATGATAGCGGTTCTTCGTAGATGGACTACATTTTTTAGAGTTAAATGGAGAAAACTTCGAGACTCATGGATTCGATAGCACCTTTGCTTCTTTCTTTTTGTGTGTAGATGGTGACATTAGCTGAGTTACATATGGTTAACGTTCCTACTTATGTAAGATAAGCAAAAAAGAAGACATACAGGCCTATCTTTCTCAAAAAAAAGAAAAAGAAGCATCATACAAGCCTGTTCAATATTGCCAAAAAGATAAATGGCTTCACAATTTCTTCCCCAGAAAAAATCACTTTTGTGAATAAAAAATTAGAAAAAAAATGGCTACTGAAAACCGGACTTTTGTGGTGTTTGCTTTAGGACACCAATTTTTTTTGTACTTTTGCTAAAACATACAAACTTTTATGACTCTTTGTCGTAGCACACCGATACTATTAAAATAACAGTTTTGTTCACACACAGTTGCCTGAAAATTTTGTTAGTTCCAGTTGATTTTCTGGGCGTTGGATTTGCTTTGAGATGTGCATCTCACCGGCCTCGAATTAACGGGCCCGATGATATTATTAGGTATTTGGTGCAAACCGAGCCCGTTATTTGTTGGGGACAACTCACCATACCGTAGTGTAGTCTCGTGGGAGAGACGGGAGAGCGCTAGGGGGCGACCTGTGATTCGCGGCGAGTGGTGGCGATTTGCGGCGACGGGCAGCGAGCGGCGGCCTCCCTCGGTCCCTATTCCTCCCTTGCGGTCACCGCACCGGCCGGCTCCCTCGGTCCCTTCTCTCTTGCAGTCGCGGTCACTGGCTCACCGCACCGGCCGGCTCCCTCCGCCACCAGGTTCGGCCTTCTTCCATTAATTCCTCTCCCAAATCCCGATCTGTTGTTTGCGATTTCTGTTGAGCTCTCAGATTTGTGAGTTATATTACATGTTCAAGCGCTGCAACAGGGGTTGTTGATTCGTCATTGTTGTTGCCGTTTCTCATCGATTAGTTCGGTATTATCGAACTGGGATCGATTCGCGTCGAGTAGCAGCTGGGGGTCTAATTTTGTTGATCGTCGTCTCATCTGACTGCTAGGTGTGTTATTTTTGTCTTGATATTTCATATCTGCAGCAACTACAGGGGATGTGTTGGTTATTGGAAAATTTAGGGTTTATAGGCCAATTTTATTTTATTTTGTTGATTTCGAAGGATGTATCAAATTTTGTCAGATTTGGATTTTGTGTTGTCTAAATTTTAGGTTTTATGATCATTTTAGGGCTCGGATTTGTTATACCTATTAGTGCTTCATTTTCTTCGTGAGCTCAAAGCAATAACACGATTATGCCCTTTATGGGAAATTTCATTATTATGTTGATTTATCAATTAGGGCAAGCATGTTCTCATGCAAATGAACCGTACTTTTAGATTATGTTTCAACTACTAAAACTAACACTGATGATGGTAGACAGGGCGGATCTGGGCCTCGGGCAGGGTGGGCTATAGCCCGAGGCCTAGAAAAAATAGCAGTAGAAATTTTTTAATATATGGGCCCCAAAAAAATAAGTAGAGCCATTTAGCCTGAGGCCAGCCATCCGAGCGGCCCAGCCCACGCGACGCCGACTTCCACCATCGACCGCCACGCCCACCACGGCGCCTCCGTCGCCCCTAAGCCTCATCCCCGGCGCCCCGCCTAATCCCCCCCGCCCCGCAGGCCCTCAATCCACCCCGGCGGCTCCTCGCCCCTTGCCCGACCCAGTCCCCTCCCCCCGGCGGCTCCTTGCCTCGCCACCATCGCCCACCCCCGAGGCCGCGCGCTACTACCCCTGCGGCCTCGCCTCGTCGTCCATCGGCCCCGTGCACCACCCGGCCCTGCCGTCGCCGCCCAGATCCACCCCTGCCGACTACCGTTGCCGCCCAGATCCGCCCCAGGCCCCCTCCATCGGCGGCTCCTCGCCTCAATCGCCCATCGGAGCCCTGCTCCGCCCTCGGCCCTCGCCGGCCGCCCCTCCCGGCTCCCACCGCGCCCTCCCTCGACGTAGCGGTGGCAGCGCCTCCCGGCCCCGTGCGCCACCCGGCCCAGATCCACCCCTGCCGTCGCCGCCCGTGCTCCGACTTGGCCCAGATCCACCCCTGCGCTCGCCTCCGGCCAGCTCCTCGTCTCGCCTCCATCGCCATTCGCCAACCCCCGCGGCCGCGCGCTACTACCCCTGCGGCCTCGCCCCTCCATCGGTGGCTCCTCGCCTCCTCGCCCATCGGCCCCGTGCGCCACCCGCCCTGCCGTCGCCGCCCAGATCTGCCCCTGGCCCCCTCCATCGGCGTAGCGGCGGCAGCGCCTCCCGGCCCCGTGCGCCACCCGGCCCAAATCCGCCCCTGTCGTCGCCGCCCGTGCTCCGAGTTGGCCCATATCCGCCCCTGCGCTCGCCTCCGGCCAGCTCCTGCGCCCCTGGTCCAGCCCTGCTGAGATCTGGTCTGGTGAGTGATGAATCTCATATGATCTTGGGTGCTGAGATTTGATAATGTCATAATATTGGCAAACTGATGATAGCATTAATGCTCATAAACCTGTAGATAATCCATGATATGAACTAAACTAGCATCTTCCAAATATATTTTGAAACATTAGCTATACCTCTGCAATGAATCACAACACATGATTATAATGGCATAACAACTATATGCTATTGCTGAGCCATGCACGAGGAAAGCTCAAAGTGAAAGGAAAAAATGTGGCAACTCTTATTACTAAAATTCTTAATATCAATTTGACATGAATTTATAGTGAGATACACTCCAACTGGCGAAAAGGATAACAAATTACCTTTTTCTGCACAGTTATTTTTAATACTCGAAGTAGAAACCCTTATTACCAAAGTAGATCAACAGAATACCAACCACAAGATCAGGCATAGAGAATATAAGACATAGTTCTGTAGGAATACAAATAGGCTAAAATTACAATCACTGGACAGTAGTAATAAAATTTAAGCAGTATTATTGCTCTGGCTAACTAGCAAGACAAGTTCTAGTTGTTCTTGCATTTCTAATAGGGGAGTTGGGCAGGACTGCTTCTTCTGGTCAACTTGGAGCAGTGGTCCTGAAGAAAACTCATCTCGTTTCAGTATTTGTCCAACTATTGACGAAGAAATGGCGGGCTAGGTTAGAGATGAAATCTTTGTTATTTAGGTACTCAATTTGTATCTCTAAGATGTTATATTATTTATGTTTTGTCATGTTTTTCTTATTAAATTTTATGCTGAAGCATTTTTTATAAAGTTTTATGTTAATGAAGTATTTGTGGCTTATTTTTTGTTATGTCTTGCTGTGGGTAGAAATTAGCGTTAGTTTTAAGATGTTGGCCTATTAGAATTTAGCCCGAGGCGTGATCTAATCCTAGATCCACCACCGCTTGCACCAAGGTAAGCGCCATGCTCTTGCATCTGAGTATTTTCTTGAATCTTGATCATTTTGATCTCCGATTTACGGTGCTGTTTTCTGCAGTGGAGGTCGGCCTTGCTTTCGGTTTTTTTTGTCTCTGGTTTGGGTTGATCCTGGGGCGGCAGGATGGCGCTGAGGGGCGTTTGGCAGCTGCAGAAGCTCGTGGTGAACTACTGCGATTGGGGAGGGAGCAGCAGGGGGATCAGGTATAGTTCCTCATGCCGATGAATACTAGTAGCCGCTAGTGATTTGATTTGCTCTGATTTGACGCGGGGATTGGTTTAGATACGAAAGCTGTTACTTATTCGTTGATTTGAATGGGTCCGAGTAGTCTATTGGTCGTGTGCAACCAATTATGCATGACGGAATGTGGATATACTTCTCCGCAGATGAGCGCCGCGTGTAATTGTGTATTGTTTTAACCAAAAGGAAGAACTATTCATATGCCCCTGTGGAAAATTTATTCATCTGTGGAACAGAAAATGATGTGGATTTGGTATTACTGAAAACCGGGAAGAAGTAATAACAGTTCATTAGATAGTTCGGTCACAATTTGGGCCAATTATATAAGCTGCTGGTTGCCTCGTTGTGATCAAGTTCTTTGTTAACAAAGCTTATTCACATGATATCATTTCTTCCTGTGGATCAATAGGCTATAATTTAAGCATCAGTTGCATGATCTTCCAGCCTAATCGTGGCTTGTTTCAATACCTTTGTTGTTGACATTCAGTTTCAGAACAATTAGATGTTTCAATTTGGTTGCCCCTTCACAACTAGCGCCCTTGGAAATTGTAGGGCCTTTATGGAGACACATCTTCCAGCTTTTAAAGAAAAGAATCCCCATTTAGAGGTGGTGACAGAGCTAGTCCGTGGTCAGCATCCTAACTTGAAGGGCATTTACAGTAAGATCTTCTTCCTTGCTTTTTAACAATTGTAATACGATCAGGAGCTATGTAGAAACTGTATTACTACTGATAAGATGTCACTGGTAGTGGGCTGAGATCTTTGGGTTGTTACTGAGCAAATGCTGTAGAAATAGTTATTTTCCATAGTCTCTCTCACCTGCTTGCATAAAACCTTCTGGAGTTTAAGCAGTATAGCTTACACTTACAAAGTTACCATATTCAGTTGAAAATTGCAGCACCATGTCTGTTGTCAGTCTTGCTGTCTTCTATGTGCTTAATTGCTTTTGATGAGTTTGACATGCCAAAAGGTGAACTGACATGGTTTAAGTGTAACATGGTTAAAGTATGTGCTCTTTGTATGAAGAGATCTTCTTAAGGGAACTTTTGGCTTATTTGGTTCAAGGAGTGCACCTACGGTAGGATAAGTACGTCCACCATGGATGTAATAGAGACATGCAACAAGTTTTGTGGCGGTGGAACAGGGTCATACAATAAATTCTGTGGAAAGACCACATTCCACAAAATTTAGTATTTTTTTTCCACTTGTGTAATGTGCTAGCCCTAGGATGGTTCCATTCCATTGCACTAACCAAACCAAATCTTATAGGATTGGATGGTTTCATTCCACTAACCAAACAAAATCCTGTAGGATAGGATGATTCTAGGAGGAGGTTACTTCTCATAGAAAACATCCATATATACTGTCTTTTTATGTTGCTTTATGCTTGTTATTAAGGCTTTTTCATAAAACACCACTCCAAAGATTGGCATGGCAGGAAAAATACCACTCGCCATCCTTGTTAATTTTCTTGGGCTCATGGCCACACTTGCTTGCGTTTGAGTATTTTTTTAAGCAATACCATTCTTGTGCAGAAAATCATAATGAGAGAGTGGTTTGTGTCAGAAATTTAGCACCTGAGGACATACGATTGCAAGCTACTAGGCTAAGGAATTCTCTGGGCAGGAAAGTCGTGAAGCTGAGAACCAGACACGTAACAAAACGGCCGAGTGTCCAGGGAACATGGACGACGGAACTGAAGATGTGAGTCAAGTTCTCAGACAAGCTGTTATAGTGCTCCTCATGGTGCAGTCTCAAGAGCTGTCTCGGATCTATATCAAGAGCTTTGTGCTCCTATTGGACCCACCTTTTTCAGTAGTTACAGTTCAAATCTGTTCTCCTTTTGTTTGAAGCATAATCTGATAATAACATGTAAACTTGGGAGCTTCTTGTTGGTGCCAATCTGTCACATCTCAATGGTATCTTAGGTTATTACCTTCCTTGAACCCGTCAGCACAGGAAAAATTTTCTAAGGATAAAGTTCTGCATGCCATGACTAGATTTTTCAATCTATTGGTGTTTTACAGGGAAAGATGTTGGCCTATTAGAATTTAGCCTGAGACGTGATCTAATCCTAGATCCGCCACTGACGGTAGATTGGGTAAAATTGGGTATGCCAACGTGGTCTTCCAAGCCATTTCCTATTTTGTCACTAGTGCCCTTTCCTTGTTGGCTGCAATGCATTTTTCTGTTGGGTTTCGTGATTGCAAATCTACTGGTTCAATGTGTGTGAAAGATATATGTTGCTTCCCCTGGGCGTGGGATCCTGGCAATTGATGAGTAGAATGCTACATGTGGAAAGAGATTAGCTTCCATTGGTTTCTAGCTATTTCTATAATTTGTTTTTATGAACAACTTGACCCAAGTGTGCATAGCCGAAGTTTGAATTTTATTTGTCCTATGGCTATTGGTACATAATTATTTAGAACCTCAACTATAAACATCATTTATCTTAATTACTATAATTCTGAGTTTACCTCTCTCACCTCCACACCAAACCGCCGCCTCGCTTCTCTTCCCCTCCCACCTCACGCCAAACCATTCCGCCCTCCTCTCCCCGGTCGCCGCCAACTCCCAGAGCCGCCGCGCCCGGCGCTCGCCCTCCTCTCGGTGCCAGTGCTGCTCCGCTCCACCCCTACCTCCTTCAGGCGCCGTCGACTCCACACAGGGACGTCCCCCGCCTCTTTACTCCTGCTTCTCTGTCACGATGCACCGCCCGATGTCCGCTGTGTCGGGGCACCATTCCGTCATCATCTTCCTTCTTGTCGCCTCCCCCAGCACCGACGGCTCACGGAAGTTATCATCTTGTCTTCTCGTGCGGCCCACCTCCCTTCGTCGTCGGCTTCTCATCCGGTAGTTTCCTCCCCTGTGGGTTGGCCAGCCGACAAGCTCCCCCGTTACCACCAATCGGCCCGATTCCCCCAACTAGAGATCTATCTCCCACCCCACGCCAAACTACTCCACCCTCCTCTCCTCGGTCGCCGCCAACTTTGGTTGGGAGGACGGCTACCCACGCGGTCAGGGCACCTTCCTCTGGGCCGATGGCGCGTCTACGTCGGCTACTGGATGCGCGATAGCCCCACCGGCATTGTCTAGTAGAAGGGCGTGTACTACCCGGCTCCGGCGGTGTCGTCCCCGACGGCGCGTGATCCCCGTGACGTGTTCGCGAGGGACTTGCCGAGCTTCATGCGCGGCAGCACCGAGTCAGTGTTGCTGCAGAAGTCACTGAATTATTCAGGGAACAGGATGGCCAATGGGCGGGCGAGCTCGGCGTCCGGGCTGAGCAATAGCTCCGGCGGCGACCGGAAGTACGACAAGATTTGCATTTGGGAGTCGGACGAGGACATCACGTGCGACATTATGGACTGAGTCGCCTTGGCGGACGAGGTGATGGGCGCGCTGAGGAGCGTCAGGACGGACAACGGCAGCGAGGGGAGGGGGCTGCCGGCGCCGGCGCCGCACATCACCAAGTGGGTGCTGCCACGGGAGGTGAAACGACAGGGGGAGACCATCGCCAAGGGGCACAAGAACTACTTATGCTCAACTTGCAGCTCGGGATCAGGTGCGTGCTTTCGTTTGCCTTCAATGGCGGGTGTGAATTATGAATATTTTAGTTGCTCAATTGTGGGATTTGACCATGTTACTACTTTGGCACCACATAACGCGTAACGTCGGAGAAATTCGCATTGGCTTTGGTACCTTTGCCGATTTACAAGTTTGAATTAGGAAATATTGACATGTGAATCATCAAAAGAGTTTGCTTTATATGGTGTAAGTAATGGTTAAAAAATGATTTTTTTTTTGTGGGTTGGCCAATCTGATTTTGATTACAAGGTAGATGCTTCACCCTTCTGTGTGAATTTTCCACCAACTCAAAGCATTTCATTGGTGGCTCAAATTGTTATTGAATTCCTTGCAAGCATATTAGCCATTTTTCTTTCATTTTTTTCTCCACGGTTAAATTCATCTCTGCCTTACCAATGATGTGTTGACACAGGCATGCAGTCGGCAAGCAAGGTCCAATTATGCTTGATCTAAAATCGTCGGCTTTCAACCCATAAGAAAAGGTATGGACAAACTTCCCTCCAAAAGGCTCAAAATATATTGCTCCTCACAATTCTCGTGACTTTAGATGGAAGGATTACTGCCCACAGGTGTTCCGGTTGGTCATCACTCCCATGTTAAAGATATATGATGTATCCTTGCTCTGGTGTCATCATGCTGATCGATGTATCATTTGTTCTGAACTGAATCGTAGGACACTGCGCAAGTCACACTGCGCAAGTTGTTCAAGGTGGATGTTGCTGACTATATGTTATCCCTTTGCGGAAGTGAGGCTCTCCGGGAGCTCTCATCTCCTGGTAAGAGTGGAAGCTTCTTTTACCTAACAAATGATGACCAGTACTTGATAAAGACAATGAAGAAATCAGAAATAAAGGTTTATCCTTTGTGATTCCTTCTGTCTCTAAACTTTCCAAGCTTCATAAATAAGGCCAGAAGTTTTATTCTG
Organism: Hsuehochloa calcarea; assembly: GCA_036346395.1. NCBI lineage: Eukaryota > Viridiplantae > Streptophyta > Magnoliopsida > Poales > Poaceae > Hsuehochloa > Hsuehochloa calcarea. The sequence continues at coordinate 24,636,101 of CM070605.1, forward strand.
AATGCAAGAAACACATTTACATTACAGATGCTTCTGAAGATACTTCCAGCTTACTATAATCATGTCCGCGTATTTGAGAATACTCTAATTACCAAATTGTTTGGTCTACATTGTGTCAAGTTAGCGTTAGAGATGAATGTGATTGTATATTTCTTCTCCACCCTTAGCACTACCTTTGTTATATACATTTTTACCAATGTTCAAAATATGTACCCTGACTGTTTACTGCTGTATTACTACTCAGGTTTGTTTTATCATAATAGGAAATCTATTATGCTCTGATTATTCTATCCATAGACGTTTTGATCTAAAAGGCTCATCTCTTGGCCGTACAACTGACAAGCCACACACTGAGATTTATCAGTATACTACCCTGAAAGACCCCGATCTGAAATTCATATTTAGATTGAAGAAGCAGTGGTTTCAAGAGTTCCGAATGTGCAACCATCTTTTGTCTCATATTCTTGCCTCGATCGATGCATCTGCAACTTCATTAGTTAGGTTCCAACTGTGGAAAATAGCCCTTTCATTTCTGTAATGGTGTATATACATGGGTTGTGTCACTGTAGTTGAAATTGATATGGAGGCAGTATGCATAAAAATGATGGGGCTCAATGAATGCAAGTGCTAACAAGGTATAATGAACAATGTTGATTTTGAGTAAATTCCTCATCCTTTAGGATAGGCAATTTCATCAATTTTCGCTCTGTTCAATTGTAGACGGTTGAAACCTTGTGAATTCCCTCTTCTATCAATGAAATCCAGTGCTGTATTTTATCAAAGAAATGGTTTGTATCTCTGTGGCATTAGTCTTTGATGTCATAAAGTGATCTTTGCATAGATTTGAGTAAAATTATTATCAAAGATCTTTTATGTAAACTGACAAATTTCTGGATGTTAACTATTTATGGTACATGTAATGAAAAGAGATTGAGTATTAAAAATGGAGATGTTTTCCTCTTTTGATAGGGCTAGAGCGGTAAAGGGAAAGGTAGGTTGAGAACCAAAGATTGGGAGCAGCCTAACATGTTTTAAAATTTCAATGGTATACTATTCAGTCATAACATAACTGGGTTAAACATTGATATAATTTAGCATTTATGGTATTATTTATTTAAGATCCGTTGCAACGCACAGGCACTTTACTAGTGCAAAATCAATTTTTGACAAGCTGTGCCAATCTATGGTTCAGTTATTTCCTGTTATATTGCTTTTGATCTTTTGCAGTCTTTCCGGTTGTCTTAATAATACCAGTAACCTTTAACTACAAGAACAACTAAATTGTACTTTGCCATGAGAGGCGAGAATGTCAGAATTTAAGACACTATTGCAAACAGATTCTTTAGTTCAGGTATATGTACCTAAATAATGGAAACAGAAATGGGGCGTTTATCTAGTTTCTTGGCCTTTTTCCCTGTGCGATTGGCAAACATGATCAATATTTTCTCTTGACACGTCCTTTTGCAGTATTGGAAAATTATGAATTATCTGAAGGGCGAAGCCCCAGTGAGACATCACTTTCTGATCTTCCTCTTTTCCTCAAATTTAGCTAGTTGTCGACGTTAGCCCCTTACTTTCGTTTTGACTCCCACCGTGCTTTGCTTCCCGACGAGGATTTAATAATTATTAATTAATTAAGTTATTTGTCTATAACATTAATAGATAATAATGCATTTTTATATAACCTTTAAATGCACCCCTCAATATTAACAATAAGAGAGATCATACATGCATAGTAATCGTAAGCTATTTTACGACCATCCTATAGGGTCGTAAGTTCTTCTACGACAACATATTGATTATAAGTTCTACTGCCATCACCCTATATAGTCGTAAGTTCTTCTACGACTACCTATTAATCGTAAGTCATACTACGATTACCTCATGGTCGTAAGTCTTACTACGATCAGATCATCTACGACCACTCTATGGTCGATAAAGCCTGCAGACATGCGGGCTTAATCAACTATGAACATTTATGCGTTGTATTTAATACACACAATATTTAATATGTGTCGTTATTCGTGAGATAACTGCACATATTAAATCACTGTCTCTGACATAACCGCAAGACGACGTGGGGGATACGTCTCTAACAATAACTATCCTTAAACGTGTGCATTGCATCAAACAACAAGACGTCTCTTGACATAACCGCCATCCACCCACTTGCCGGCGACCAGCGCCGCTCCAAACCGGCCGAGCCTCCCCTATTCTGGCCTTGAGCTCTCCCTGTGAATCCCTCTCTCTGTCACTGAGCCATGGGGCCCACCTGTAGGATGTTCAATTGCAAACAATCTTGTGACTAACAAATGAGTTAACAAAAAAAATTAAAGTTTGAATTATCAAGAAGTTTTAGTTAACAGTTACCTTAAATCAGAAAAATCACTTTAAAAGAATGAAATAATAAGAGAAGGTGATCTAATTGGAACAATGATCTAATTGATCACTCAAGATTTAATTAACAAATGGATAATTAAATTAAGTGAGAAAAATTGTTAACAACATTTCGATAACAGCAAATCCTTTTAGTGAAATGCATTAACAGAGAAGATAATCTAAGATAGCAATTTGCTAAAACAAGTAGTTAGCAATTTTATTGACTCAAATTAGCTTTGTACATTAAGCTAACATAGGCAAGCCAACTAGTGCTAATAACTCTTGAGACTGTTATTTCCCCCTCAAATGGATTAACAAAATTGAAGATTGAAATTTGAGTGAAGCTTAGTTAGTAGCACTTCAGTTCAGACAGAATTGCTTCTGTAGGTTGTATGAACAGAGAAGTTAAAATGTTGATTAGGAAATGACAGGTAGACACCAGTAATTAGTTCAAAGTATTTATATGTTGATTGATTAGGTTAGTGGGCTAAGCATCAGTTAGCACTAAGAGAAAGTTGCAGTATAGGAATATGAAAAACAGGAAGCCCGCTAGCAATGAACCAAAGTCATGTCGAATGCAAAAGGCCATGTAAGTAGAAGTCATATGGAGTTAACTAGCCTTTAGCATTTGATCAAGAAAGCAAGCTAATTAAGAAATCAAGATTGGTAATGTGGGTAGCTAAACCGCAGAAGGCCTCATGGCATGGTATTGATGCTGTCAATAGTAGCACTAGGTCAATGAGATGATTAATAAAAATTGGTAAAACAATTAGATATTAGAAACCATCTGTATACACTTATAATAAATTGACAAGCTAGTTACTATGCACCTAAGACCCACCTAAGTAGATAATTATCCATAAACCTAGTGTCACATGATAAGCGAAGAAGAACTAGCATAACATGAAAGGATGCCAAGTTATAAGAACTCTTAACCATAAGGTTAGTTTATATAAATACCAGTCCAAGTGAAATTAGAGGCGAAATTTAAGACTAAGTTTAGTGTGGCTCTAATGAGGGTCAACTAAAAATAGTCCTTAATATTTAGTCTAGTTAAAGCTTAACCTAATATAGTAGATATACCTTGGTATAAGCTTAGTCGTGATAATAACTATAAAAAGGACACACTTAAAACATGGAATTTCCTCGATAAATTGCAAATAATAACAAAAAAAATCATTAACATTAGCTGGACCTTCTATGCAATTCATGGTAAGGTACTCTCAATGAATCAGTAACAATTGGACAACAAATTGATGCAAATCAAAAACGCTAATAACTTTTACATATGAACTCGGAATTAAATGAATCTTTTTGTTAAATTCATATAAAATCACTCTCTGTAATAATATACAAAAATATTTGGATTTTATTACTGTTGGATTTATTTCTCCATTTCTGTTTGTTTTCGATTCTTTCGATTAGACGCAGAAAATTTGCAAGCAAGATTGTCAATGATCAAACTTCCTCACTCTCTTAACAATATAAGTAAGGCAAACAACAATTTTGATCATATTGATCCCATTATTTTACCTAATGTACTTTGTTTGCAAATCCTATTATTGCATGTGTGTATGTTCAATATTAAACTGCTATGTTTGGGATACTGGTAGATGTAAATCCTATTTGATACATGAATTCCTTTGAAATGTTGATTCCTTGCTGTTGTAGCCAATAGATTATGGTTTAGGCAACATATAATGTCCTTATGGGAATTTGAGTGCAAATATCGCATAAATGCTTACTAGAACGATAGTTTCCTAGAAAGAGATATAAAAGGATAATTGTGATAAATGTGATTTTAGGAGATTTATGAAAATATCCAGAGGGATGTGCCTCTGTTATTTTGTATAAAAGTGAAATGCAAAACCTAGTTTTGGACACGAACGAGTTATATTATATTATGAAAAGGGTGGGAATGGAGTCTCACTCGTAGATAGGGGAGATTTTTGCTCGAGTCAATTAAGGACTGAACGCCGGTACATCCGATCTAAGCGTACGCGTGCAACCATAATGCTATTGTGGGATGACCTTAGCCAATTAAGTTATAGAAAACTAGCCTTGCACGTAGGTAGTCTGTAGAGTGCGAACAGGGCCAAAGGACCGGCATGTCCGAAGGAGCTCCCTCACCGAGGTGTTGGGAACAAAGTTTGTTGACACAACTGTGAATGCCTCACTCCACGGGAGTTACCCAGGTGAAGAGAGGATAAACATTTGCTGGGCTAGGGCAAGGTTAGGGCTAGAGGATGTAAAATTTTGACACGTGCTCTAGATTGCTTACCTATGGTAGTGAGCGGTGGCATCGATAAGTGCCAAACAAACTAGAGACACTACTACAGAAAACATCATCACAGACGGTTCTAAACCGTCATCACATACGGTTTCTGAACCGTCTAGATTTATGTGTCTGTGATAATAGGCGGTCATCACAGACGGTTTTGGAACCGTCTGTGAAAAAAGCTATCATAGATGGTTCTGAACAAGAACCGTATGTAATAGTTTTTTGTATTACAAAAAATTTGGATTTTGAGCCAAACCAATCAATTGCTGGACAGTAGTTTACATATGCAACCTCTAGCAAGACAACTAAAATCCAATTAAAATTCTGACGGCAAACACATTATAGGAAAGGGAAACCAAAAGGTTTCATAACGTCCCATCCGAATGGGAAAAAGAGTAATCCGAATGGGAAAAAGAGTAAAGTTACAAAATTAAACTAGCTAGAAACCATCTGTGCCTCCAAGCTCCTAAAGAACTAATCGGCTTCTTGGATTGGTCTTGTGAGCTTCTCTCTACGTCACCAGCATATCACAAGCTGTTTTTGCATGTCGTCCGAGTTCGACTCAAGCTCGTCGGCAAGGAAGGGGAGACGACTGAAAACCTCCAGCATCGCTCCAACCTTAGGTAACACAAAATTAAGATCATTTTTTACAGCAAACAACCAATAAATTATGTATATTTTGGGGATGTACACGCCTACGCATCCCTCCTCCTCCTCGTCGTCGACTGTGTCTCCTCGCGCTCGATTCCCCGTCAGAGCTCAGCGTGGGGAGGGGAGAGGGAGAAACTGATGGAAAACAAGGCTGGGGGCTATAATATATAAGGACAAAAAAATTCGACCTCCCGCGCACGTGTTCAAAATTTTTCGCCCTCCTACACTATGAATCATACAAAAATCGTCTGTGATGAGCTAATATCACAGACGGTTACAGACGTTTTCATACAAAAATCGTCTGTGATGAGCTAATATCACAGACGGTTCGTATTAAGAACCGTTTATGAAGTATTACAGAGAGTAAGGAAAATTCTAAGTCATGGTAAAATCACAATCGTTTTTTAACACAAACTGTCTATGATGAGATACTTATCATAGACAGTTCGTATTAACAATCATCTGTGAAGTATCACAGACGGTTTTATTTAAGAACCGTTTGTGACGTATGTGATTTTCACAGACGGTTTCTTAATCATAACCGTTTGTGATAATTATGTATCACAAACGGTTTCTTTGGAACTGTCTGTGATGAGTACAACACAGACGGTTTCAAAGGAACCGTATGTGATGAAGATTCTAGGATAGCCTATTTTGTACTAGTGAGAATTTGTGTACTATGGGTAAAGTTGTACCCCTTTGCAGAGTGTAAATCTATTATAATAGCCGTGCTCGCAGTGATGAGTGTGCTAAGTGTAGTATTGCTGGGTATAATCTTGATTTTTGCAAAAACTGTCTTATCGAAAAACATGGAAAATGGTTTGTGATTTATAATTGAGTTAACTGCCGAGTTATGGCTTTACATGAAATGTTGTTCGCAGCCGAGGAGGGTTGTGAGTTGTAGTTGATATTATTGTTGATTCATTCAATTACTTATTTATTGTCCTGTATCTATTTAACTACTCTTTCAAATTCTGTTGTAAAAGTACTAAGTATGGATATTGCAAATAAAATCTACTTATCGCAAATTAACTTGTAGCATAGAGCCTCCTCCTTGATTAGTCTTGCATTTATATAAACTTTACGATACACTACAAGTCTTGCTGAGTACACAATATACTCAATCTTGCTAAATTTGTTGTTCAGAGTATGAGGAAGAGCCCATACCAGACGACGCTTTCTTCGCACCTAGAACCGGAGGGTTCAATGACAGGTCTATATAGGTCCTTGTTTCTTGTTGGTTGCTTGAGGGTTGGATGTGCAAGCTGTTGGACTTTTGCTACTTTTGTTATTCCTTTTGCTGCTACTTTACTCTGTTAATACTTGTTAATATTTGGCCGGTCGGCCGTTGATGTAATAACTATACCGCTTATGTTAAGTACCCTTTACTTTTACCTATGAATGCCAAATGTTGTGAATATGTGTACTAGCTACTAATCATGTGACCAATAAGGTACACATATAAGGTCTTTGGGTATTCCACGTCCAGGGGTTTGACAGGGATCCTCTGATTTCTCCTTTCCTATTCGACAAATTGTCTTCATTTTTCAATTCTGATGCTTTCATGGTAGGAGAGTGAAATGAGGAGAATTGGTTCAATTTGGCAAACTACAAAGAATTTTACATGGATTCCTGCTACGAGTATGAGCAGAGCATCATTTCGTCCGATGGCAACGCTGTTTTCAGGGATCTTTCACCAGACGCAGGAGACCATGCCACAGACAAGGTTGATGAGGGAGCTCCCCCACGACATTACACCCAGATGAGGAACTAGACTCCTCAAAGGGCAAGGGTCCATTTGACCAGGGTCAGGATCGCGCCACGGCGAGTGTAGAGCACAGAAAGGGTTCCCCCTCCAAATGTTCAAGCCTGTCTAAGGCCATCCGATCTAGCACAACAAGTCCTGGAATTCATGATTCTGGCACTTAATCAACACCTGATAACCGCCACCCTTTAGTTACCCCCACGAGGTGCATTGTCGAGCCCGCTTCATCTGCGGATTCGACCATACCCTAGCAGGGGTCACCTTTAGTTAAAGACGGTTATAACCCAGAATTTCCCTTCCTGGAGGGTTTATTTCAAGTCGCGAGGTGTTGTCTTTCGACTACTCCTTGAGTCAGGAGGACTTAGACGCAAATGGGAATAATAGCACCCAAGAAGTCTTTGTCCACCCATCAGACCCTAATATCTCTCCAAGAGGTAGGGCTGGGGGTGCTTCCCACTGAACACTCCCTTCGAGATCTCGTGGTGATGGCAAGAATGTCTCCGGTGATGACTAGGATCTCCACATTCATGAGCGTGGCCTAAATCCTAGAAATGATTGCTTTCCACTGATGCACGCTTCGGCTGGCTCATACGTCGATGATCCTAAAACCATTTGGAGAAGAAGAATTGCAACCTAGAGGTTCTTACCAAGACGCATCCAATACCAGTCAGAGGAAGCTCAAGAACTTCAGCAAATCAATGATCTGATCGAAAATCTGACTTAAGAGCGTAGACATGCGCCAGACTATGATCTCTTTGCTCAAGAGATCACACGAAGACTTCGGAACATGATGGTCAGGCTCGAGCGGACTCGACAACACTGTCCTGGTAGTCGTACTTGGACAACTCCATCGAACGTCAGTCGCTCAGATGTTTCTCCTCGTGGAGAACAACAATACAACAGATCTGGTCGATCTCCCGACCATGACCCTGGTCGAAGAAGAGTTCCACGAACAACTGGTGATCAACAAACTCCAAGAGGAGGTGGTCGTTCACTACTTGCAAGAAATCAGCAGCAGCAGATGGAACATGAGGAGTATTACCCTCGTAGAGCTGAAATCTATGATAGATCAGGCCCACTTACCACTGAGTATCGTCAAGTACGATCGCCTAGTGATGTCAACCCTTCTTTCCCGCAAAGAAGGCGTTATCATATTATTACCGAATGTTGGATGTTTTCTCCTAACCTTCAAGCAGTTCGTGGCCCGCCCGATTCCGACCAGCGAACATGGAGAAGTTTAATGGGTCACAAAATCCCATCGAGTTTCTTCAAATTTGTACCACCGTTGTTCGAGCAGCAGGAGGAGAGCATGTCATGGCCAATTATCTTTCTATTGTGCTCGAAGGATCTGCTCGGTCATAGCTGTTAAATTAGCCATAAGAGTCGATCTATTCATGGCAGCATCTCTGCGACCTACTACTAGCCAACTTCCAAGGCACTTACAACTGCCCAGGAAAGGAGGATAACTTGCACAGAATGCGATGGGATTCTCACGAGACCTTACACCAATTTATCGACGTTTCAGTCTGGTTTGCAACTCAATTCCCAAAGTTTCTAACTCTTCTGTAATTAGAGCATTCAAGTAGGGAGTCCGCAATCGATGTATCACAAATGATATCGCTCTAAATTCTCTGGCTACCATCGCCAAACTCTTTGAAATGGCCAATCGTTATGCAATTGGTGCAAAAGCGGTTGAGTGGAATTGCACGATTAATCATGACGATAAGGATACTCTAGGGGCGGGCTGAGGTAGCTAGAAAAAAGAAAAAAAGGTTGAGAAATCCAAGAGAAAGACTAAAGGTCAAAAGCTTCAAGTCAAAAGTTTTAAGGACGTCTTAGCCATGAGTGGAAAGGAGCCTCGAGTTCCAAACCATATGCCCTGAACGGAAGAACGACAAGCCTAGGTGGTGTCCTTTCCACAAAAAAGAAGGACACGACCTTCGCAGCCGCCAACTTTTTCAACAGAAACTCGATGATTATTACTCCAGTAAAGGACCGCTTACTACACTTGAAGATGTGGGGCAAACGAGTGGTTGAAAACAATCGGATGACGATGAGGAGATGTCATTTCAAGATCCAGAACACACCATCGATTACATCTATAGAGGATCTTTAGCATATGAGTCGAAACAACAACTCAAAACTGTCGAACGCGAGGTAAATCCATTAACCCTCCTCTTGTTAATAAAGTACCAAAGTGATCAAAAATCACAATCTCTTTTGAAAAAGGTGACTGTCCGATTCCTTCTACTCGAACTGATCATTTTTCAATCATGGTCGAGCCTAGCATCAACAATTATCAAGCCAATCGTGTGTTAGTTGATGGTGAAAACTCATTGAACATACTCTTTACAAGTGCCCTGGACGAGATGCAAGTCCCTAGGACAAAGATCAAGCATGTACGGTACTCATTTCATGGGATCGTACCAGGGCCTTCGGCCAAACTCATTGGTCAAGTTTCCCTTCCTGTTACGTTTGGGTCACCAAACAATTTCAAGACGAAGAAAATCTCTTTTGATGTGGCCAATTTCGACACGACATATAATGCTATTCTTGGTCGACCAACTCTGGCACGATTCCTAATGGCTGCTCATTATGGTTATCAATGTCTTAAGATGACAGGTCTCAAAGGAGTAATCACAGTCCACTGTGACAAAAATATAACGCTTACATGCGATCGCAAGTCCCTCGAGATGGTTAGCCAAATACCAACTCGAGAAACAAGCAAAGTGCAACATTCGACCAAGCAGTCAAAGTCTAAAGTTGCCCGAAAGCTGAACGACCAAATCAAATAAGTTCCACTGAATACAGAGGATCCTTCAAAGACCATTCGCATCGGGGTCACTCTTGACCCCACATAGGAAGATGCCCTCGTCACCTTCCTCCGAGCAAATGCAAACGTCTTCATGTGGCAAGTATCCGACATGTCTGGAGTTCCTAGGGAGGTGATGAGCACAGGCTAACTCTACGGCCTGACAAGAAGCCTGTAAAATAAAAATTACGAGATTTACACCTGATCAACGAGATGCTATTAGATCATAATTGGAGAAGCTACTTAAGGCAGGTTTCATAAAATAGGTCTACCACCCAGAGTGGTTGGCTAACCTTGTAATGGTTAGGAAGTCTAATGGTAAATGGCGTATGTGTGTAGACTTTATTGATCTAAATAAAGCTTGTTTAAAGGATGATTTTCCTCTTCCTCGCATCAATCAGTTAGTTGATTCCACTACTGGTTGTGAAATATTAAGTTTTCTAGATGCATACTGTTGTTATCATCATATAAATATGTGTTTAGACGATGAAGAAAAAACCGTATTTATTACACCATTTGGAATATTTTGCTACATCAAAATATCATTTGCTCTAAGAAATACTGGTGCTTCCTCCCAACGCTTGATGCAAAAGAACTTCCTTTCTCAACTAAACTTATAAGTCTATGTTGATAATCTCGTCGTAAAAAGCATACATCGTCTAAATCATATTTTTGACTTGCAGGAAACATTCAACAACATTAGAAAACACCAGTTGAAACTCAATCTTGAGAAGTGTGTGTTAGGTATCTCTTCCAGAAAGTTGCTTGGATTCCTTGTCTCTGCACGAAGAATCGAAGAAAACCCTAAAAAGATAAGGGCCATTGAACAAATGCGCCCCCCGACCATAAAGAAAGAAGTACGGAAACTCATAGGATGCATGGCGGTTTTAAGTCGTTTCATCGCACGACTGGGAGGAAAAAGACTTACTTTCTTTAAACTTCTGAGGAAACACGCGGTTTTGAATGGTTAGAGGAGGCAAATAAAGCCTTCGAGGATGTCAAGAGATATCTTACAAGTGCTCCTATTCTAATTTCTCCTAAACTAGAAGAAACACTCTTAATGTATCTACTGCTACGCCACAAGCAGTAAGTGTAGTACTAGTCGCGAACGTGAAAACGTTCAACGACCAGTTTACTATGTTAGTGAAGTTTTACATGGGCTTGACGAGCGTTATCCTCAGGTCCAAAAACTTCTATATGTACTCTTCATGTCTTCGAGGAAATTAAGGTATTATTTTATGACCACCTATTGATTGTAAGTCCTACTACAATCACCCTATATGGTCGTAAGTTCTTCTACGACCACCTATTAATCGTAAGTCTTACTACGATTACCTCATGGTCGTAAGTTCTTCTACGACCACCTATTAATCGTAAGTCCTACTACGATTACCTCATGGTCGTAAGTCTTACTACGATCAGGTCATCTACGACCATTCTATGGTCGATAAAGCCTACATACATGTGGGCCCAATCAACTAGGAATATTTGTGCACTGTGTTTAATACACATAGTAGTTAATATGTGTCGTTATTCTTGAGATAACTGCACGTATTAAACCTCTGTCTGACATAACCGCAAGGCGATATAGGGATGCGTCTTTGACAAACTACCCTTAAACTTACGCATTGCATCAAATGACAAGGTGCCTCTTGACGTAGACAACTGCCACCACTTCATGCGCTATATAAAGAGTAAAGTCGATGGAAGAGGGGAAGGGATAGAACAGAAGCGAGAGACAACAAGATTAAGCTCTAGCTTTAGTGACTACTTGTTGTAAACACAATCAATACAACAAACACAATAGCATGGTTATTATTATCTCAGTAGAAAGCCTGAACTTGTATAAAATTCCGTGTCCTTTTCTGTGTGGTTTCGCTCCAGGAGAACCCCGGCATTCATTCATAAGATCGATACTAAACCATCGACACTTCCCAACTCACTTGTTACTTTCTCCCTCCCTTTGTCTTGCATTCGGTAGTTAGTTAGTGTTGTTAGGTCGTAATTACACATAAGTCCGGGTTCATTTTGAGTCATCCTCTCATTCCTAGGTCAGCTTTTCTCTTGTGAATTGATATATATATATGTGTGTGTGTGTGTGTGTGTGTGCGCGCGCGCGCACATAATCATGCTCAACACCTTCAATTGAATTGTTACACAATATTATTTTTTATTGTAGTATCAGGTCATGTGCAATTTGTCTATTGAGTGTGTGCAATTTTTATGTATTATAGTAATTTTCATGAAATTCTTCATAGATTTTTTCCTTTGCAAAATATCTAAAGAAACATACCTATGGATATACCCTAAGAAAATATAGACAACTTACAACTTGCATACCGGTATAATTAAAATTTCAGTGTCAAGTATTGTGCAAGTTTAGTTCATATGGAGTACAAATGAGTTTTTTTACTCATCTTTAGTTGAATGTTGCATTCCTTTTCTTTTCCATTATGACTCGGATGTGTTGATGCTCCTTAATATGGAAGTAATATATGAAAATACCTATCAGATCTCAACTTGCACACCATTTTAAATAAAATTGCAATGGTACATTATCTGAAATATTAATACAACTTGCGTGTATTTTGTTTCTTTAATTTGCAAGGGTTCTACAAGAGTACAGACTTTTGTATTTTGACTCTTTAGTTTGCAAGGGTTTACCAAGAGTGCATATTTTGTCTAGCTTAGAAAAAATAGTTGTCTTCTTATTTTCTGTTTCTCAAGGGGTTCATTGATCCCAATATTTTTGTCTAGCATAGAATATATTTTTTGTTTAAACATTTATAAGGGTACACCCAGGGAAAAAATTCGATCGGTAACCGGCGGTTACTGTTACCGGCCGGGGTCCGGATCCAAAATCCCGGCCGGTTTTCTCGGGTTTTGCAAGTTCAAATTTTAATTTTTGAAATTCGGCTGATTTTTAATACAATTCAAACTATTTTTATCCGGAATTTTTCCGGTTTGAACAGTAACCGGCTGGTTATCGTTCCTGGCCGGCCAGCGGGAATTGGTCCGTACCGATTATGTGATCCCTGGGTACACCAAGCCTAGCATTTGTTTTGTCGATCTAATAAAGTTTAGCTTTTGTCTATTTCCCGACACTGCCCTTGTTTGTCATCTAAACAATATCTGAGATTGGACTAGTTTAAACATCTATTAGGCCTCTTTCTACTTTTGTGCAGTTTATTCATTAGTTTCTTGCTTCTATTTTTTTAAAAAAATAAGTCCAAAAATGATTTCATGTAGCTTCTATTTGTTTTCTTGGGATGAAGGGTGATTTTGTGTGAATGTCCAACCATTGGAACCATATTCACATCTTCTGCAATATAGTTCTATATGGGAACCATCATGGCTATACCTTGTTTTTTCATTTTTCCTTTCAAAATAACTCCCCGATGTAAAATTGCATAGTACTTAAGCTTAACTTACGGTGCTAGTGAATGTGCAATTTTAAGGAAGCTTTACCGCAATTTGAGCTCATCATAAATTGTCCTTTATTTTCAGTATGTGTACTTTTGAGCAATACGTGCAGTTTCAACATTGGATATTCAGTTTGCTGTTTTTTTTCATTAAGGTTTTGCTGTTTATTTTCAGCATGTGTACTTTTGCTCTTTATACAGAGACGAGCAAGTAGTATAGCTAGGAAAGCTTGATGCTTTTAGGTCTTTGGATGCGTATATGTATTCATGAGTTCTATTGTATCTGTATGCAAGTACACATAGTACGGACAAGTACTAATTAGCATCAGCATCACCTTAGCATTTAATATCGCAGTGAATTTGTGGCAATTCTGAAACTATACCATGATTGTAATTCATGCAAAAGTTTCACAATGAATTTTGTAGAAAACAGTTCTCTAAGAGGTAATTATAGTTCTTGTTATGCCTATGGTCAGGATATTTTTGGTAATATGTGCTGCATCTTCCCGATTTTGCTGTCATGAAGTCTAACTGATGATTGACAAGGAATATTATCTGTTAAATGCCAAACTGACAAAAACTTGCATACGATTTTTATAAAAGTTTCAGTGCATCATGTTGTGCAATTTCAGCTCTATGGTTGTGCAAGTTCCTATTTCTAATTCAACGGATTTGTACATCTAATAACGCCTGTGTAGATAAATTATTGCTAGAGGATTATTTCTAATTCAACGTTTCACCGCGTTGCACACCTCACCACTCATACTATACGTACTAGGTACGTACGTAGTAGTGTTCTTCTTCCTACATTCATAGTCGTGGTGATTGGATCCTCTACGTTGAAATATTCAACATGGAGATCTACAGTGGTATCACATTAAAAATAGACTCTGTTGTTTTGATCGAAAATCGAAGTTTTAGATAAACACTGTGCTTTGCTACAGTATCCGTGTGCACCTTTTGCTACAGTATCTTACAGAAAACACTGTTCACACTATGACTCCCTGTAGCGTTGCAGAGGATCCAGAATCCTAGTCGTTTTGTGTGATGTTTACCGGAAAGCTGCAGCTTTGCACCTCCAACTATCCACCGAACGCATCTCAGCGTTCAGGAGCTCAGAACAAAAAAAAAAACCTTTGATTTTTGGTGAGAGGTAGCCCAGTTCTTACGATTTGATTTATTACCCTGTATACTTACAGACCGAAACCTTTTTGGGTAATTTCTGGTAGTACATCTTTCACAGATCCACTGTTTTCTTTCAGAGGAAAATTGTACGCTTGCCTATATCTATGCCTATCAATCTAAGTATGTAGTCATTGTACGGTTTCACGGGGTTTTCCCAAAAAACACTCACTGCAGATTACAACTTCTCGACCGGGAATCCGATGACCGGCCTGATCTCGCGCGCCATGGATCGCATTTCTTCGACCTCCTGATCCGTCAGGCTCCACCCGAGCGCGCCGGCGAACTCCTTGGCCTGGTCGGCGTTCTTGGCTCCGGGGATAGGCACCACGTTGCTTTGGCAGATCAGCCAGTTCAGAACCACCTAAAGAAAGTACAGAAGAAAAAGAAGGTACTTGAGTCAAATGCATCCTAAGTTCTTGAACTCGAGAGGGTGAGTGGATTGTTTCAGTTTCGGTACTAGGTGAATAGCATCTCGCTAATCTACAGGTTGCTCATCATGTTTTACAGCTTCACAGGAACCAGTTGATATTGCTGTTTTTTCTTCATCAGTATTACAGGAACCGGTTTCATTCTGCTAATAAGCTCCTTCTAAGACATGTCTGAAGATGTGAATTTCTTTGTCAACACGTAGACTTAGTAAGGAGAAACGTTGTATAACGGAGCATAGACAGAACACCTGAGTCGGGGTCTTCCCGTAGCTTCCTCCAATCTTCTTAATCCTGTTAATAAGTGGTTCGAGCTGTATGGCATTGAAAAGAGCTCTAGTGAGCAGAGTTGCAACAGAGATGTACGAATGGGGGAGTTCAAGCCAGGACCAAAATGCAACAAGCTTCATGATTCAAAAATATAACCTTGGTCAGGAACTCAGGAGTGTATATGCGTCCGCGAGGCCCGGTTGGGGGATTATCTGGAGTGTATTTTCCTGTCAAAGCACCTAAATAAAGGAAGTATATTAACATAGCATATCATGATATTACTTAGTAAGAGGGATTAGCATCATATATACATAGATTGGAACTATCGTTTTACAAAACTTGCTTAATATAGTCAAACAGTAAGGGTGAAGGGGGGAAAACACAAGATTCTACCTTGGGCTATTGGGGAATATGCAATCAAAGTTATGCCAAGCTCATCACAAGCTGCCTTCACCCCATTTTCCTCAGGGTTTCTGTATATCAGGCTGTAATTTACTTGGTTTGAAGCAAGTGGAACTCCCCGCTTCTTGAGGCGCTCGTAAGCATCTCGTAGACGTTTTTCTGGTAATGGATGTGATTTTAACTGAGTTTTGCTGAAAAGAAGCAACTAGCATAACATATTCAATCAAATGAAAAGTGCATTCAGATGACAAACCGCTGTAGTTTGAGACTCCAACAGATTTTACCAGACCTTGCTCATAAGCATCAGCAAGGCCATCAAGGTAACCTGGATCATGTAGTAAGAACAATGAAGTTGCTGCATTGCAGTGGGTTTAAACAAGATCTTTTAACATTTATTTGGGTAGATTTTATTGGATACCTTCGTTTCCCCATATCCCTGGCCTGAAAAGGAGATGAAAAATAACAGTTTAGTGAGCTGAAAAGAGTTGATGTCAAATAACATCGGAGCTAAAAGCCAATGAACCAACCAATGAAGTTGGTAGAGCTCAACTGAGGAGACGCCTAGGCGGAATAGTGAGCCCTTCAGTGCAGAAAGAACACTTCCCCGGCCAAGCCTCCATGGAAGAGCTGCAAACTTTGTTGCAATGGCCACCTCGACCTCTTCCTTTTGTTGCCTTTCCTTAATGAATCTGATAGGAATTAGAGAGAATTTATGACGAACGTTGTGGAAACATGTCATTTATATGGAATGATGAACAATGATACATGATGTACCTTCCCAGTAAACTTTCTGAATTTATGGCCCCCGATACCTAAATAACATCAAAATGAAAAAGTGATGTCAAGTTTTCCTCGAAATGAGCTAGAGATTTGAGTGACAAAGCATGAACTAGCTTGGTTCTTACCCCTGCTCCATATACTTCAGCAGTATCAAAGAAGGTTGTTCCAGAATCAATACTCGCATCAAATGCTCCTTTAGCGGCCTTAAGTTTCCTATCTGGTTCGTTCAGAGAGTGCTTTTGTCATATTAAGGGACAGTCACTAGCATATTTGTAATGAAAAGTAGCAGTAATTTAATTCAGTTGGCAGGAAGTAGGACATTGGCTTACAACTGAAGATCATTGAAAACAATGTTAACTTCGTTAATATTGCAGATTTTACATGATATTTTAGATACTTTTGCCTTCTGCTGACTACCCTACGTTCTAGGTCAAATATCTTGAGCTAAAATAAATTTCGCAAAGCATACGTGTGACACACAGTTCCTTACAGGCAATGCAACAGGCACCTCATATGCATGAAAAGTATGACCATAATTTCAGCCCAGCCAACATCCAGCAACTAGCAGGAAACAAGGAATGGAAAAACTAAACATTGTTGATCACACTTTCTGGTCCTGTAGCCTTAAGTGGTCGATGCCTCCTTCACTATCAAATATTGGTTTGTTCTGTGCACCGAGGTTCACCTAAGCGGTAGACGAATTTTTTAATATTATTTTTAAAAAAATACAAAACTAAATAGTCGTCCAAAACAATTACAAAACTAGGCTCCTGTCGCCAATTGGAATGGCGATAGGGGCGACACGGCCTGGCCACTGGCAACGGGGGGCTCAACAGTGCCCAGAGCTCACTGTCGCCAGTTGAATTGACGACATGTTCAAATGATGACAGGGATCCATAATTTTTATTTCAAAATTTGGAAAGCCATCATTTTTTGATTCGTCTCCACTCCTTCTGTTCTGAGTATTTCCGAGCAGATATTATGTCGACAAATCACACTGATATTATATAACATTCAACACAACGTCGTAACATCTTTTATCAATAAATAAAAATTTGTACTGACTATTTTCGAGCATATTTTTTTGGTCGACAAATCACAATGATATTACATAATAATCAACACAACGTCATAACATCTTTTGTCAATAAATCACAACGACATAACTCATAGTTGTTTACAAATCAAAGTGATATTACAAAGCATTGAACACCATATATTTCAATCAGACGAACATTTCCCGTGGTCGTGACCTCAACGTCCCCAATGTGGATCTCCTCGAGTCGAGCGGTCGGATGAGGTCCCCGCGGCGACTTCCAGAGTGTCGATGTCTCCTTCGTCATGAGGATTTCTCGTAGGGCATTTCTTGAAGGTGTGCTCAGACTCCCTACAAATGGAGCACTTCTTTGTACAACGCCAATCTTCTACTTCGTCCATGTCATTCCTGATGTGTCGTACCTGTCACCGACCAACGTTTCCCTTAAGCCTATCAATATTCACGGTCTATATAAGTTGGTCCTAGGTCGGATGGCCAGTGAAATGGCCAACCACGCCGTAATAATACATCTCTGCATTCTAAGTTTGCATCACCTCCTTGTTGAAATAGTCAGAGAGGTACTGGCCGGGATGCTGCGCCACCGTCGAACATACGGTCATGACATGGGAGTAGGGCCTATGTAGAAGGGGCTTGTTGCAAGTGCATATGTAACTAGCGCGGCGTAGCGTGCACTCGTGGATGATCCTCTCGCGGTTTGCCCTGTGGCATCCTTTATCCCTGCATATTATCTTGAAGCCAAGCTCCCTTGTGTCCATCTTGAATGCCCAGTGCATCTCACTCTTCTTACTCTTCTACTCCATATACTTGGTGATCATGGCGGAGTAGAGTATTCTGTCATTTTCCATGATGAGCGATGCGCAGTTGCTTCTGTCAACAAAGTAATTTATGGTACCGCGGAGAATTGCCTCCACAATACCAACCAAAGGGAGGCACTTTGCACCTCGCATGACCCAGTTGTACACCTCGGCTAGATTGGTTGTCATGATATCATATCGAGCACCATCTCTATCATGTAGCAGCGACCACTTCTCCTTAGGTTCATGCTCAATCTAGTTCGAGAAACATTTCACACATGCCCTTGTCTTCCTCGTCACACTAGGACCATCTGTGGGTAGCTATGGAATGCTTCGGGGGCCTGGTCAGTGCTTGGGTGGCCCTTTTTGCTGCATCCTTTCTTTGCGTCTGAGTCTACTCATCCAGAATCTTCCAGAGTGCTTCAAACTTTCACTACTGATTCTGGTTGTAAAGCCACTTGAACAGGTTCATTAAGTCCTTGTTGCAAAAATATTTGTAGAAGTTTGCACCCAAGTGCCTCACATACCACCTACTCTGTAGATCCACCAATGGAAGTGGTTCTTTCTCTCCTTGTTGTAGCTCGGTTATTGCACTCAAGTAGGTCCGCATGCTGATCATATATTGTGCATACGTTTGGATGACCTTGTACAATAGGAATCCTCAAATGCCTTAGGAACCACAACCAGCTATCCGTGTTATCGCTTTTAATGAAAGCGAATGCCTTAGGAACCACAACCAGCTATCCGTGTTATCGCTTTTAATGAAAGCGAATGCCATGGAAGAACTTGATTGTTCCCATCTGTTGCTATTGTAGTCAGTATTTGGCCCTGCATACGTTTGGATGACCCTGTACTATAGAAATCCTCAAATGCCTTAGGAACCACAACCAACTATCCGTGTTCTCGCTTTTAATGAAAGCAAATGCCATGGAAGAACTTGATTGTTCCCATTCGTTGCTATTGCACTCAGTATCTGGCCCTTGTACTTTCTAGTCAAGAATGTGTCATCTACACACAAGATTGGATGACAGTGTCGGAATGCATTGATGCATAGACCAAAAGTGAAAAATGTTCGCTGCAGTACCCTCTTATCGGCCCACTTTGGATGCCTAGAATTTTGAATGTCGACATGAGTGTGGCGATTCCTGTCTTGTATGACTCAAAGTAGCCCGAGAGGTTGTGGTATGAGTCCTCAAAGTACCAAACCTTAATTTCAACGCCTTCTATTTTGCCCTCCACGCCTTGGCATAGCTGACTGTGTACTAAAACCTTGCCTCAATCACCCGAATGATGGATCGTGGCTCAAAATCTAGATTATCCACGATCTCACCGTACATGAGGTTGGCGATAAAGCCTGATGACATGTTCCCGTGGGACTACACTGACTTAATGACGACACATGTATGAGGGACCACTATAGAGCATTTCCAGTAGGTGTCACACTTAGGTTGAAAATACATGCACTCGCCAAAGGCATCCCTTTATGTCGCACTTCACGTCGTACCAATTTGGGTTAGACTTGACAACTGTGATTGTATGTCACACCGACAAGGCTCAGAATTTGACCACCTCCTGCACGGCCACCTTGCATTTGTACATAGCTTCTTGCTTGACCTTGCTCTGGTCGTACATGCACGGCACACGAGAGCCTTCATTAACGAAAAGGTTGTCGAACTAGTATGTGTTCCACTCGGATGGAACCGCCTGTTGGTCCACATCATCCTCGTCGTCGGATCCTTCATCTTCTGATAATACCATGTAGTCTTGGTCTTCGAGATTCATCCTTTGCACTAGGGCTTCCAACTCCCCACCCTCGTTAGCAAGCCACTAGCTTGCTTGACTAAAGGAGCTACTTTCGCAGGATCTTCATTGACATCATCAACAACTCTGAGAAGCTTCAACCATTGTGTGCGCCGCGTTGTAGCTGGAGTCCTCGACTTCTTCTTCGGCACCACCATCTCTTGCTTGTTCAACCGTCGATGCAGGAGTGAGCTTGGCATAAGCCTGTGCCAGAATGACCAAATCTCACCCTTCCTCCCTCGCCATGCATACATATGACTGCCACGACCTTGTTCCCTTGAGCTACACTAACTCCCAATATGTGCGCTATGTTGCTCGGGGGGGGCAAGGCAACTCAATCTTAGGTCATACACAACATGGTCCAAATCGAATGAGTGAAACAATCATCGTATCATAGCGCTCCATGTACGCCTCTCTGGTCTTGGTAGGGGCATGGTCGCCGATTGGAAATAACACAAATCAATCCCATCGGGACCCTCAAGAATAGTCACCCAGCCGTAGTAAATTTTGAAATTAGCGACGTCCGACATATTTGACGCACTGCATCGTAATCAATATTTCCACGATTAACCACATATCTAAAACTAAACTACTCACCGAAAAGGATTATGTACAACATACTGTACTACGTAACCGTACATCTAAAACTATTTAATCCATTCGGTTAAAAAAATTACCTAAAAGGTGGGCGATCGGACAGACAGCATTTCGCTAGCTTCTCTCATCCCCTCTACCTATCTCTACTCCTCTGCCTTCTTTCCCCTCTTTCTCTTTTTTCTGAATAAAAGTGAATTTTCCTTAATTTTAGGGTTTCAAGGGTTTTTTATAGGGGAGATTGTGTCGCCATTTGAAATGACGACAGAGACTTACGAGATCCCTATCGCTAGTTGAAATGGCGGTTTTCAAAATTTTAATATTAAAAAATAGGGATCACTGTCGCCAATTCAATTGGCGACAGGGAGCTCTGGGCACTGATGAGCCCCCTATCGTCAGTGGACAGACCCCTGTCGCCATTCCAATTGCCTACATGGACCTAATTTTATAATTGTTTTTGACGACTACCTAGTTTGCATTTTTTTTTAAAAAATAATATTATTTTAAAAAATCAGCGGTAGACCCTATAACCTACAAGTGATACGAATGCCCGAACTACAATGGCATCTTTTACATTTACCTTTGGACATAAATCAATCGAAAATACCACTGTACTTCTTGTTCCTGGCTGGGGATTAAACTCCTAAGTTCTAACTATAATTAGTATAACCTGGTGCCTTACTAGCTTAACATCAACTTATCTGGACCTCAAATTTACCTCATCAACAAAGTATACAGTGAGAAATTAAAAAAACCCAGCATCCAATGCTACAAAATCCCAAAGAGTGCTGCTAGCTCACACTGTAGCTTTGAAATGCATTCCAACGCTACAACAGTTTCATAAGGTTTAATAGGGTTTCAGGTTTGATGACGTTTCAAGTTTCATATTTCACTCATTGGGTTTCATAAGGTTTCTTTGGTTTCAGGTTTCATGACGTTTCACGTTTCGTGAAAAGAGTTCAAAAGGTTTCACGAGGTTTCAGCGTGCTTCGTGAGAAGTTCCATGCAAGTTGCAAGAAAATTCAAAAAAGTTTTAACAAGTTCCAGAAAAGGTTTCACAGATTTCAGCAAAGTTTTATCGATTTTTTTTCAAAAATCAAACAAGTTTCAAACATGTTTAGAGACATGCTTACCCCCGACTAGCTGGTGCATAGTCGCCGTTGGTCAGGGCTCGCGAGTCCACGTCTCCGTCTTCGGTCGTGAGCCACGGCTGCTCCTCCTGCCGCGTTGTCTCCACCTCTGGTGATGAGCTGCACTATCACCTCTCTGCGAAGCAGCGTCGCGCCGCTGCCTGCTCCTCCTTCGATTGCGAGCCGCGGTTGCTCCTCTGGCTTTGCCGCCTTTGATTCATGCAATGAGTCGCTCTGCCACCTCGTTGCGAGGCTATGCCCTCCTTCGATTGTGAGCCCAATGGGGCCTCCACCGAAGAGCCGCCTCGGCTCCTTCCCCGACCATCTTAGATCCGAATGAGATAGAGGAGAGCGAGAAGAAGGGATAAGGTGATTGAATCGAGGGGAATGGAACGAGAGGAAGGAGAAAACAAATAGATAAGATGGAGGTAGGGCAAATCATATGTCTTGATGGTTTGGAAGATATGAATTGTACCATTGGTTGGGTGGAAAACACTATCTGTTTTCTTGTATTTCTGAATCCTAAATCAAGAACTGATCAACCAACCAATTGCAGGTGGCACACCACAATTGGCGGTCTGTAGTTGTAAAAAAACAAAGAAGTCGGTTAAATTATCTGCATCGTAGGCACGTACCGTCCCATTGGAACTCGTTCCAGTAGGTGGTGTCGCCCCAGGACCAGGCCCCGATGCCGAGCTTAGTGACTGCCACGCCGGACCCGCCCAGCCTCACCTTGCCCTCCTTCACCGCCGCCGCATCCGACGCCACCGCGGGGTGGCCGGAGCGCTGCCGTCCTCCGCCTGCCGAGGAGAGGCAGGCAGCAGCCCGCGCCGCCGGCGACCTGCAGGGCCATCATGGCAGGCACTGGATGCACGGATTCGGACTCGCTACCGAGCTGTGAAAATCTTCTAGCTTTAGCTCGGGCTGGTGGTGTAATGGTGCTCTTGGCTCGCGAGTGGCCCAGAGGCGCGAGATTTGTTTGGCCAGGAGAGGCGGACGTGGGGGCGCCGGTGACCGCTCGCGTGTGGTTCTGCCGGACGCGCTGCGCTGGCCCTGTGGAGAGCCGTCTGATCAAAATTCAACGCTTGCGATCATTGGAGAAGTTGCCAAATTCTCGTCCTCTTGCCTCCGTAAGTGATCCCGAGCATCTGTTTCCTGATCCAACGGTCCAAAAGGAGCTAATGCACGCCGTGTTCCATTTCAAATGGGGAAAGTTGCTTCAAGAAAAAAAGGGGGAAAGCTGTGTAAATATTTTTTGGTAAAAAAAACAGAAGGCAATGAGCTCAGTCAACGGAGAATGCACAGTCCGAGGCGTAACCCAATTCTGGCTCCGCCCCTGGTGTCGACGACATCAAGGGCTAGCGAGGCGCCTGTGGCTGCCTACGGCTGCTGGAGTCTAGGCCTTCCCCGCCCATCCTTAGGTTAAAGCAGAGCCTTGGCCGTGGGCGACGGCCACTGTGCGAAGAAGCGGAGGATGGGGAATTGATGAGCAAGTTAGGTCTCAGTCTTCCGATAGAATGATACATCGATTTGTGGAGATATAACTTTCACGATGTAAGCTACTAACCGGTCACGACCAAATCGCCAAACAATCGCTAAACCACACTCTGAGTCGTTATCAACCGTGTCAAGAACGCGGTTGACATAAACACGAGGTTCAATTCCTGCGAGCAATCGAAAAACAAATAAGAACAAAATACACAAACAATCTGAAATTGCAAATAGGAAATATGAATTCACATGAATTGAGACCTGGAAATCGCAGTTGTTGACTACTCAACACAAGAACACACGACGAAGTTTAGTTTTTGCGGTGGAAAAACTAATATAAACAAGTCTAAAAATCCTAAAAGAGGCGTGCTCACAGTATATATTGAAGGAGAGACAGCGACCACAAGAAGTGGAGCCGAACGCTAATTCTATCTCCCGATCCGTCATCTTGTTTCCGGACCACTCGCACCCCTAGATGTTCAATCCAGTCAAATCTGACTTCAGCTAGGCAGATTTCTTGACCTAGTAACTTCAATTCTTACAATTCGATGCGCCTTACACCGACTGAATCTTTTGTCTGGTTCATTCTCTACATCTTCTCGTTTACTACATGGTACTCTCTCCTGTCAGTCTATATCATGCATTGCAATGTGACACGCAGTACAAGAACTGATCGGATTATTTACAGATTACGACTCTTCGATCGGCATTTTGATGCCCTTAATCTCGCGCGCCAGAGACCGCAGTTCTTCGACCTCGTCACCCGTCAGGCTCCACCCGAGTGCGCCGGCGAACTCCATGGCCTGGTTGGCGTTCTTGGCTCCTGGGATCGGCACCACGTTGCCTTGGCAGGTCAGCCAGTTCAGAGCCACCTGAAAGAAGAACAACACAGGTGAACAACTTGCTTACTATCTCTTGTCTTTCTTCCAAGTGTTACATGCAAGTCACTCCTATTTCTGGTTGTACATTTCTTGCTAACAACGGTGAGATTCAATGGGTCTAAATGAGTTGTATGAGTGATCATATTAGTAGATGGAGCACCTGAGTTGGGCTCTTGCCATAGCTTCCTCCAATCTCTTTAATCCTGTTCATAAGTGGTTGGAGCTGTATATATGGCATGAAAACAATCTTCAGTGAGCGAAGTTGCAGCATGGTTGCAGAGATTGAATGGAGCATCCAAAGCTGTATGTAACTACTAGATTAAGGCCTTCTGGGTTCACAAATATGACCTTGGTGAGGAACTCGGGAGTGTATGTATTTGCTCGAGGGCCGGTGGGGGGATTTTCTGGAGTGTATTTTCCTGTCAGAACACCTGAACAAAAGCAACATATTAACATAGGAGTTTTTTTCCAGGGGCACATTAACATAGGAATTAAGATAGGAAACCAAGTACTACATTTTGAACGGAAACCAAGTACTACATTGGACCAACTTTTTTTTTTTTAAAAGTGCTCAATATGATCGGAACAATCGGGATAAATAAAATTAATAAGCTGGTTTCTACCTTGGGCTATTGGGGAATAAGCAATCAAAGTGATACCAAGCTCGTCACAAGCTTCCTTCACACCATTTTCCTCAGGCGTCCTGTATATCAGGCTGTAATTCACTTGGTTTGAAGCGAGTGGAACGCCCCTCTTCTTCAGGCGGGCATATGCATCTCGAAGGCGTTTCTCTGATATGAAATCACAAAAGAGGTTGTTATTTCAACAAGCTTTCCTGAAAAGAGCAACCAGTGGAACACAAGACCATTTTCAAGCTGAAGTCAGGTTGCAACCGTTGTAGTTTGAGACTCCGACAGCCTTTACAAGTCCTTGCTCATAAGCATCTCCGAGGCCATCAAGGTACCCTGAATCATGTAAGAACAATGAGTTTTCTGCACCCTAGAAGGTCTAGATATTCAGAGTTTTTTTTATATGTATATGGGTAGTATCTATTAGATACCTTCGTTCCCCCATAACCCTGGCCTGAAAAATAGAGATGAAAAAAAAGTGATCAGCAAATCGTGAATAATTCAGAGGCAGATGCATCAGAGAAGAAGCAGATGAGCCGACCAGTGAAGTTGGTAGAGCTCAACCGAGGAGAGGCCAAGGCGGTCTAGTGACTTCTTCAGTGCGGAGAGAACACTTCCTCGGCCAAACCTCCATGGAAGAGCAGCAAACTTTGTTGCGACGGCCACCTCGACCTGTTCTTTCTGCTGCCTTTCCTTGATGAAACTGATGCGAAGAGAGGCGTCAGCAATGATTTCTGAACAAAATTACTGTATATTTTGGATTGATGAACAATGGAACAGCGCATACCTTCCGAGTAAACTTTCAGAATTTACTGCTCCCATTAGCTGAAGGACAGAAGTAAAGTTAAGCGTGCCTTCAGAATTCAGATGAACTAGGGAATGAGCGACGAAGCATGAGCTAGCTGGCTTCTTACCGCTGTACCATATACTTCTGCAGTGTCAAAGAAGGTCATTCCATTATCGATGCTCGCATCAAATGCTGCTTTAGCCTCCTTCAGTCTCCTATCTGAAAAAAATCGAAGAAAGCATTTTTTTTTTCACTTGAAAGGATGATTACTGACATGCTTGTAACGTAAAGTAGCGGCGATTTTTATCGCAATGGCAAAGACAGTTACAGTTGCTTAAAGTGTAGATCACAGAAAACTATGTCAATTTCATTCTTGCCGATTTAATCAGATAATTAGACATTTTACTCTA
Organism: Hsuehochloa calcarea; assembly: GCA_036346395.1. Classification (NCBI taxonomy): domain Eukaryota; kingdom Viridiplantae; phylum Streptophyta; class Magnoliopsida; order Poales; family Poaceae; genus Hsuehochloa; species Hsuehochloa calcarea. The sequence goes on from CM070605.1 coordinate 24,662,046, forward strand.
TGTAAATTTCATTTTGTTGATATAGTCTTGTAAAGAATGCAGGTGAGTAATATGTACATGGTTTCTTGCAGAGTTTCAGGCAATGCAACAGGCACCTCATGCGCATGGGAGGCATGACCAGAATTTCAGAACGTTCCTAGTCACACTTTCTGGTCCTGTGAGCTAAAGCTGGTACGTACTAAACAGAACGCAATTACCTGCGGCGAATTTGACCGCAACAACTTCTACAGCTTGGTTACAAGTAGAAACCGGAGTTTAATGATCTAGAACTGATCTATTATACCCAGCAGCTCATCAGTCTACAGACAAACTAGGAAGTAAATTAGCATACTCTGAGCAACCAATTCAGCATGCATCTCGAGGCCGTGAAATCGATCCTAAATCAACAGCTCGCTATTCAATTCAGTGGTGCATCTTCTGCAGAGTGCAAACGTCTGTAGGCGTATTACGGACGCGGACGCGCACGCGCACGCGCACTGAGTTACCGTCCCACTCGGAGTCGTTCCAGTAGGTGGTGTCGCCCCAGGACCAGGCGCCGATGCCGAGCTTGGTGACCGCCACGCCGGAGCCGCCCAGCCTCACCTTGCCCTCCTCCTCCACCGTCGCCGCGTCGGACGCCACCGCGCGGGGCGGCCGGAATGCTGCTCGCCGCCGCGGGTGCCGGCCTAACAGAGGAAGGCAGCAGCCCACGCCGCCGGCGACCTGCAAGGCCATCGTGTACACTTCCTTCACTGTGCACCGTACTCGCTCGCTCACTGAGCCACCACTCGTGGATCTTTTAGCTCGAGGTGGTGTTTTTTCGGCAAGGTGGGGTGGGGAGGAGGCGCTAAGATTTCCGTCGGGGCACGGGGCGTTTTGTTTGGCCAGGAGGGCGCGGCCGCGCGGGGACGACGGGAGGGCTTGGCGGGCAGCGTGGAGGCGCCACCTAACGACGGTAACAGATTGGCAGATGCCCAGATAGTTTTTCGTGTGTGGCTCCCGGCTCCGGTCGGAGACTCACGCAGCTGTCTAGGCTTCTTGTCTTGGAGTTATAATTAGAGGAGGCACTAGAGTTCGAGTTGGCCACGTGAGGAACGTGACAAGTCGGCTGGGCCTAGACATGGACGGTTAAGTCATCCCGGGGAAATGTTTGTGAGAAATGTGGCGAGAAATATATCGACAATGCCACTAGTCGGACGTCCGATTTGCTTGATCAGACGCCTCATCCGGACGTTAGATTGCAAGCTGCAACTCCGGATTCTCTGGTAGACCGTACAGAGATACCGTGTGAACACTACTCCGTAGGACACTGTAGATAATGGTTTTACTGTTTTCCTTTGGTACTGCAGCGCTCGATCTAAACCGTTCATTTTGGATCGTGCAGTGGAAATAATACCCTAGTGCTAGTCGATGTATATCCTCTTTATTTTTTTCTTCAACACAGAGGATCTTTTCCGCATTGTGGAGGTCGAGAAAACGTGAAAAGCTAGTATAGCAGTTCACATAGTACGTGATTTTGGAATGTTTCAAATACTGTTTTGAAAGGTTGTGATTTCTGCTGCTAAGCTAGTGCTGCAATAGTTGAGACCGTCTAATTTTTTAGGAATTATCAAAAAGTTTAAGCTTCTCTCTTCTTATTTTTTAGGAAAAATGTTAAGCTTCTTGGAGGAGGAATCAGAAGAATTAGCATGGCTTGTACCTGTAATAGTTGTTTAAATTGTTCCGAACATTATATTAAAATGTTTCGTAAGTAAATTTCAATTGCTGTGAAAAGTAAAAGTTATTGTTGGAGGTGTTCATTAGGATTGTTGCACCAATCAATGCAAAAATGTTGCATCCACAACTCATAATTTGTTGCAAGAGCTTCATTGAACTGTAAAATAGAGTTGCTGATCAAATCCAGTAGTCATAGGCTCTGTGTTGTTTCGACTGTGCTTTTTTGAAAAGCGGCTTCGCGTACTTGTAGGGCTTTCGTCATGCCGAATGGTGAAATTTTCTGATTTGGTGTTTGATTGTCTGGTTTTTAAGTAGGCTGGCTGCAGCTTCCGAGATGTGAAATATCCTAAATGCCCATGAGGACAGTAATGGCTTGTTTGATGCCGTATGCACAATATTTAACAACATTTAACGATATTTAACAATATTTACGACAATTGACAATGGCCTTATTTGTTTCGGCTGTGTTTTTTTGAAAAGCGACTTCTGGCTATGCTGTAGGGTTTTTTGGCTGCGGGCTGAATGGCTAGGCTTTTCTGATTTGGTGTTTGGCTGTCTAGCTTTTAAGTAGGCTGGCTGCAGCTTCCGAGATGTGAAATGTCCGAAATGCCCCTGAGGACAGTAATAGCTTGTTTGATGCCGTATGAACAATATTTAACAATATTTACGACAATTGACAATATTTAACAATATTTGACAACATTTGACAACATTTAACGACGATTGGCGAGTATTAATGACGACCAACACAATTGATGAGAACTACTGATATTGACCGCGATTAACGATAATATACAGTAAACAACACAATAAACCTCACTTAACGTATTTAACAACAATTACTATAATAAATATTTATTACAACAAATAATTATTACAAATAATTATTAAATTAATAATAATTACAATGAATAAATATTGAAATAAATAAATATTGAAATAAATCCGTGCGAGCAAAATTTAATTTTTGATAATGCTCAGTCAGTCATCAATTCCATGGCATACATGAGTAGCACCGAATTGAAGCATGTTGCATGAATTTCTCCACCATGTGAATCAAAGATTAGCGTATTTAACGACAATTATTACAAACAATTCATACCCCCTCCACTTTTTTTCGGGCTTGGGACCGGCATCGGCAGTGTTAGGCACCCCCACCCTCACACGTATCCCCAAATTTCTATAGATGAATATGTAACAGGAACATGCATTAATGGAGATGATTGCAAAAAATCCATCCATTGATCATGCTGGGATCCAAACTAAAATCAAGAGAAATCAGATTAATCATCTTCACAGTAATTGCATATCCATTCATGTTCCAATATACACTCTAAAAATTGCATGGTAGAGATCATAATTCACAGCAGTACATCATCAAAGTAATTTACAATGTAGCATCTACTCACAACAATGATGATAGCTCCTCATCAAGTCAAAACTCATGTACAGATTGATGGTTCATGGACATGTAATAGCAACCAAAATTCTCCATGAATTGATTTACTTTGCACTAAAAAAATTGATGCACTCAGATTTCAGGCATTATCGGAAATAAAGTGGAATTGTACATGAGCACATTTTTCAAAGTCTGCAATCAAAATCTAGTTGCATTTTCCCTAATTTCTTCCACATGCAAGAAGCATACTACACTAATCAGCACTATTTGTTGCTCATCCATATCTTCTAATAACTGAGCGACGAACTACTGAACAAACATTCATATCTTGGTTAAGCAGCAACATTCATATCAAGGATTCATAGAGAAATATGAGGCTGTAGCATAATCATGTGGTCTACTAAATTCCACAGAAATATTTACCATCTAGTAGATCTAAAAACAAGTGGTGACTCACCGAAGCGCCTTCAAATTCTCCACCTGCAAGCACGCAGAACGCACAATTTTAGCCAAAATCTACAGAAATTGCATTCAAATATTGCAACCACAGTTCAAGGTTGCTTTGTAACCATGCTTTTGGAACACGAGGACGGAAGGAAACCGACGTCTTTGAAGTCTAAACCAGGCAAAAGATACAACCAATCTTTAGTCTTCGAAGTCAGGGAGAACGCCAGTGACTCGGGGGAGGAGGCCAGCAGCTCGGGAGAGGAGGCTAGCCGGAGGAGGAGGCGCCGGGGGAGGGAGCCCAAGGAGGAGGCGCTGCCGCATCGGGGGAGGACGGAGTCGGGGGAGGAGGCGCCGCATCGGGGGAGGAGGTGTGCCGGGGAGGAGGGAGGTGGAGGAGGGTGGTGCGGAGGAGGGAGGAGGCGCGCTGGGGAGGAGGGAGGTGGAGGAGGCCGGTGGGCGGGCGGGATCCAGATCTGGATATGGATTCCGGTGAGGCCGGTGGGGAGGACGGCGCTGGGGGAGGAGATGCGCCGTGGGACGAGGAGGTGGCCGCCGGGGAGGTAGAGGAGGAAAAGGAGGCCGGCGCAGGAGGAGGAGGGAGGCGCGTGGGAGGAGGAGGGAGGTGCACGGGCGTGAGGAGGGAGACACGTGGGAGGAGGGAGGCGTACGGGCTGAGGCGGATTATATGCGATGGTATTTTACGGGTAATTACCCTTAAACTTTGGGGGTAATTTGGGAATAGGGATGGTGAGAATCCGCGGGAAGCACCTCGCGACCTACTTTCGGCTTTTGGCTTCCGCCTATTGAACGAGGAGGCGGCTTCAGCGAAAGCGGCTGCAAAAAACTAACCATTTGTTTCGACTTTCGACTTTTTCAGACAAAAATTAGAAGCCAAAGCCAAAACAAACCGGACCATATAAACCCATTGGTACTCCTATTCCTATACACCCTCTTCTTACTAATCAAGTAACTGGGACGTGTGGGGCCACTGGTGAGGATATCAATTAAACAAGATGTCTAAGTAGGAGTCATTGGTTTTGATCACGTTGCGTTACATAAATCCAACGGTGCCGAACCGTCCGAGTCCGAGTGGTAGCACAAATATATGGACGGTCCAAGTCGAGTCAGCCTTGCCCAGACTTGTCACCTCGGTCGATGTGGTGGGTCAGCCACGGTTCTGACCTTGGTTTAAACACACGCGAATCGAGATGCCATGTGATTAGACCAAATAGGAAGCCATTGCAAACAAGCTCGAAGTGGAAGCCATTGATAAGCTCGGTTGTTAGGCTAGAGAGCTACTGGTGGAGAGAACGAAGGTGAAACGTTGTTTTGTGACGCAAACTCATCGCTAATGCATGGCAATTTATGTAATTATGTAATAGTTATGATGAAACTAAAAAGCCTAGGAGTTTATTTGTGTCACATGAACACATCTTATGTAGCACATAGATTATGTTTTGTTCACAAATTTTTAAACTAGTATTGAGTCTAATTTATATCGTACAAGTGCATAATATTTTATCTCCCTACATATTTAGAGATTGAACAAGCACTTTTCCTTATATCGACTTCTGTCACATCTTTCATGGCTCGGTGAAGTATGCATGTACACCAAAACTCCACTAAACTCAAGTTATCATCCATCACGACCATTATTTATTTTCTATTGTTTTTAATATAAAAAGTTTTCTTTTAAGAAAACCTCTATTTTTATAAGGAAAAATGGAGGATTTGTCACTCAAAAGCACCTTGATTTAGGATTTGTCACCCTTTTAAGTTATTCTTGATTAGGGAGGGGAAATGCGTCTTTTCACGGTAGATTTTGGTGCAAAATAATAGAAAATACTAGAATATGTTTGGGATGTCAAGTCACATGCATTTGGTGCTTAGAAGTGACAAATTATCTAGAAAAACTTAAATGTGATAAACCCTAAATCAAAAAGCTTAGGAGCGATAAATTCTTTTTTTTCCCTTTTGTAATTAATTTAAATTAGACGATAACAAATTTATATATCGCCTCAAGCTATCAGCCCCTACCGTCTAATCTTGACTGCACCCCTGTTCTTTGGTTAGCTCACCTTCTCGTCAGTAAGCTTATTTTGAATGATGCATGATGTGCATACGATTGGTTAATGGAGTATGATTAGATCAGCGCAAGAATTTTATTTAGACAAGCTTTCTCGCCTTAATCATTAGGTACAAATGTTAGCATAAGCTTGCTTTTAAAAAGGCTTCAGGTTGGGCAGTTCAGCAGTTGTCCTCTCCTGTCCGCTCCGTTATCTACCTATTCCTTGTTGCTTTTGACAATTAAAATTTTCATAGGAGTTTCGTAGGAATTCCTTTAAAATTTTGTATTCCCGTGAATTCCCCTTTTCACTCTTTTCGTTACATAATTAACTGTATAAATTGACTTTTTAAAAATTTAACTGTCTAAAAAAATTCCACATATAGTCCAATAGCAATGAGCGAATGGCTTCGTAAAAAATGCTAAGTTTTGTAGCATTAGGCCGTCTCCATCCCTTAGCAACTGTATTTTTTTATGAAATAATTATTTTCTTATAAAATATGTGCTAACAAATCTTACTTCTTATTAAAGCGCGTAGGATTGCCGATCAGCCGGCAGGCCACGTCGCTCGGAATGTTTTGGCCGTCCGATCGCGCCGTCCTCGCGTCCGCACCGTCCGATTCGAGCCGATGCGTTCGGTGGGAACGCGCGATGCTCGCGCGGCCACGTCGCCCTGACACCCTCTGCGTCGCGAGGTTTCGTCTCGTTCCCTTTCTCCTCACAACTCCTCCCCCACTCTCGTTCCGTCGCGCGGCGCCGCTCCTCCCCTCGCTCCTCCTCTTTCGCCTCCAGTCCCTCCCTCTCCTCCTACGCCGCCTGCTCAGTCTCCCTCACCACCCGCCGCCGCTCCTCAGTCCTCTTCCCTTCCTTCCCACCGCCCCTCGGTCTGCCTCCATCTTCTTCCCCTTCGCCTCCCGTCCACGGCTCCGCCGCAGCTCCTCCTCCGGCGGCGCGCGGGCGTGACCCTCTCCCTTCTCCACCCCTTTCGCTTCCCCCCGCCGGCCATGGCTGCCACCACCTCCACGTCGGCGATGGCGGCCGCCGTCTCCTTCTCCCTCCCCTCCCCTCCACGTCGAACGCCTCGCCACCACCGCCGCCCCTCCCAACTCGGCACCGCCTCCACCGCCGCGCCCCCCTCCCCCGACCTCTCCATCCAGCTCTCCCCACGCCCCACCCCTCCCCCCGTGGCGTCCTTTGTCCGCGACAGCGCCGAGCACCTGCAGGCCGAGGCCCGCGCCGCCAACGCGACCTTCTTCAGCCCCGACCTCCTCGCCTCCCGCTACGACTCCCGCCGCGCGCCGTGGCCCTCTCCCTTCTCCACCCCTTTCGCTTCCCCCCGCCGGCCATGGCTGCCACCACCTCCACGTCGGTGATGGCGGCCGCCATCTCCTTCTCCCTCCCCTCCTGTCCACGCCGAGCGCCTCGCCGCCACCGCCGCCCCTCCCAACTCCGCATCGCCTCCACCGCCGCGCCCCCCTCCCCCGACCTCTCCATCCAGCTCTCCCCATGCCCCACCCCTCCCCCCGTGGCGTCCTTTGTCCGCGACAGCGCCGAGGACCTGCAGGCCGAGGCCCGCGCCGCCAACACGACCGTCTTCAGCCCCGACCTCCTCGCCTCCCGCTACGACTCCCACCCCTTCAAGGCAACTCCCCCCTCCCCCGACCTCTCCATCCAGCTCTCCCCACGCCCCACCCCTCCCCCGGTGGCGTCCTTTGTCCGCGACCGCGCCGAGGATCTGCAGGCCGAGGCCCGCGCCGCCAACGCGACCGTCTTCAGCCCCGACCTCCTCGCCTCCCGCTACGACTCCCGCCCCTTCAAGGCAACTACCCAAACTAAAACCCCAGCCTTTATTTAACCTCAAACTAGATAACAACGAAAACTGAGGTGCTCAAATTTTGACTTGTGTGAAGTGGATTGCTGCTGTTTGATTAGGTGGCGCTGAGAGTGGCGGAGGTGCTGTCCAAGCTGGGGGCATTTGGGTAGAAGCTGCTGCTGGACGAGCGGAGGGGGCAGTCGTCGGCGACGAGGCGCGCTAGGGCGGTGGAGCTGTGAACCATACTGACAAGGCTCGGCCCGTAGTTCGTCAAGATTGGGCAGGGGCTGTCCACGCGGCCCGACCTCTGCCCACCGGAGTACCTCGAGGAGCTCTCCAAGCTGCAGGTGGACATTCTTTCTTGCCTGTGCTCGCGATATAAAATGGTTAGTATTGTTTCCAACGTACTGGACAAGTTTTCTTCAAGATACTTGGATGGTACATTAAGATTTGGCCAATGAGTCGTGTTCTTGTTCAAGAATGGAGCGTCACTTCTTACTCGACTTAATTGTTCATTCAAGAACCATTCTAGAGGTTTCTCCCGTTATGCACTGCTTATTGTTTTGAAAAGGGTGAATGGCTTGCAAAAATGGTCGTTGCTTCGAAAGGAGTCAATGGCATCAGCGAGTTTACCAATTCAGGATGTTTCCTCATAACCTGGGGATTTACTTCTATTACTGATTTAAGGTCTCTCAAATGGTTGACACGTAGCTGTCTTGCAGGATTCGCTTCCCACGTTTCCAAATGAAGAGGCATTTGCATGTATCGAGAGGGAGCTCGGCTCGGCTTTCCTCTTGATTCAATCTACTCGACAATATCACCTTCCCCAATTGCGCTGCAAGTTTAGGCCAAGTTTATAAGACACAGTTGAAATACTCTGGGAAGCTGGTCGCTGTCAAGGTGCAAAGACCTGGTATCGAGGATGCCATAGGACTTGATTTTTACCTGCTGAGGGGCCTTGGTTTTCTAATAAACAGGTACGTCGACTTTATATCCAGTGATGTTGTTGCCCTGATGGATGAATTTTCTCCAAGAGTTTACCAAAAGCTTAATTATGTCCAGGTACTTTTTCTCTGCATATATTCTATTGTCCATATTTGTAGTCTATATATACACTGCACTTGTGAATACTTAACAAAATGAGAACATGAAATTCATAGGCGCAAAGACATCCTTGGTTGCTTTTTCAGCAGAATCCGGAGCTATTATTTCTCCTTAGTTTGGTCGTGTGCTTTTATTGATTATTGAATGATATTAAGAATAATGAATGCAGGAAGGCCAAAATGCACGAAGGTTTAAAAAGTTATATGCTGACAATGCGAACATGAAATTCAGAGGCGCAAAGACATCCTTGGTTGCTTATTCAGCAGAATCCAGAGCTATTATTTCTCCTTAGTTTGGCCGTGTGCTTTTATTGATTATTGAATGGTATTAAGAATAATGAATGCAGGAAGGCCATAATTCACGAAGTTTTAAAAAGTTATATGCTGACAAGCAAGGCATATTAGTGCCTGATATATTTTGGGATTACACAAGTGCAAAGGTTCTCACAATGGAATGGATTGAGGGCGTAAAACTAAATCAGCAAGCAGCCATTGAAAAGCAAGGTTTGAAGATTCTGGATTTGGTGAACATTGGTATTCAGTGTAGCTTAAGGCAGCTCCTAGAGTACGGTTACTTTCATGCTGACCCTCATCCTGGTAATATTTTGCCAACACCTGAGGGGAAGCTTGCTTTTCTTGTTTACATGATGATTCATGTGCCTTGGGTTCCATAGATATGCCTACAGTTGATACCTTAGTATATTTTAAATTCTTCTCCTACGGTGTCCTTTATTTGTGTTATGATAGAAGACATGTTTACAATTTTGTGCTAGGCTAGGTGCTAATTCCAACAACTTGCTCCTCATGTTGTGCGAATTGTAATTCTTTTTTGTTAGGAATACAATGTATAAATTTACTTACATGCTTACTGAGTTCAGTTTTCAAAAGAGACTGAGTTCCTCGACCGATAATGTTTATTTATGCATCAAACCTTAGTATATTTTGCTACTGTTGCTTTTGGGTTAAGCATACCCTACTCTGCTCACAGCTAATCTTACTTAGTTTATGATATATATAACTCTTGCCTGGGACCTTTCCCACAGAATGAAACTTCTATATCGTGCATTACCTCTGATTTGTGGTCTAGATAGTTATTATGGTTCTAATTGTGCTATTCCTAACAAATAATAATGCCACTGTGTGTTTCAGTTTCGTTTATTTAACGATTATTATATGTAGGGTTGGACCATACAGCTAAATCATGTTAGTTGTTTCTTTGTTACCTTTTGCCTCAGTTACGTGAGGTGAAGATCAAAATTTCCTGAAGCTTAATGTTAGTATATTATCCATGATTGTTGAGACATGACTGTTTGTTGCCTTTTGCATGTCTTTACCTGTTACTTCTGTGGTGCTATTAGTTTGAAGGTACCTCTAGACATAAATTTAACACAATGTTGCTTGGAAAGTTAATCTTCTCGTGGCCCTTTTTGGTTACTTGGATTTGCTAGAGGTCTTATCACGGTAACAGCAAATATGATACCGCCGAATACTGAGAGATATTCTGGCAGACTATGAAGTTCATATAAGAGTACTCTAATGTCATATGATATTTTAGCTCACTCTTCTAGTGATTAACATTGTATGTTGTTTTCGGTGGTCTAAACTTTTAAGCTTCATTAGATTCTAATACTGAAGTGGAAGTGCTAGGTGTACAGTTTCAAAATTTAGCTGCCTAATTTCCTTGCAACTTGCCTTTTTATGCTGAGATCCATACCAAATGCTGCATTTTTTTGTGCGTGACTCTTCTACAATAATACATGCCTGTAATGGTTCTGTTTTTTATGATGTTGCATGTAAATTTTGCAATCTAGGCTATTATGAATATCTGCTTTATAAGTTACTGTTTTTTTAAGCTTTCTGATGTTCTGGACAGTCCAAGTATGTTAAATATTAATGTGCTTAAGTAATGTTTTTTTTATGTTGCCAACACAGATTGTGATTTCTGCACCTTTTGAAGAAATCTTTCTCTGGCATTCGATAATATTTGAAGGTAGCAATTTCATGTGACCTGAGGAGTCAGGGATATACATTTCATATCATCATTATGAGCAAAGATTTATGCTTTTTCCGAAACAGCTCGTTAATTCGTTTGTTGGGGTTTCACCAGTATATGATTTTGCAAAAGAAAAATTATTCCTGGAGCTTTTATATTATACTCTTAGAAACACGAAGATTTTGAAACTACAACTTTTTGTATGGATTCTAAACACTAAAAACCTCTTTATGCTTGGCCCATTGGGAAAGCGGGAATTCCCCCCTATTCCTACAAGAAATTGAACTGTCATATATAGAATTTTCACGTTACAAACACAGCCTTGATATGCAGTCTCTGTATGTAATTGCCTTTCGCCCAAAAAGCTTATCATGTTTGGTTTGATTGCACTGAAACGACCTACTACTATTTGTTTCACCGCGATATCTAGCTCGGACCGAACAGGCCAATCGCAGTATACTTAACACGCCCAAGCACACCCACGTCCCATAGCAAACAACTCGAGGTTTCGGTAACCAGGGGCGGCTCCAGCAATAGGGCAAGGCTGGGCGGCCGCCCCAGGTAGTCAGCGCCAGTGACGCCACCCCCCGGCTTCTTTCTGACAGACGACGCGACCCGCGACAGCTCTGCAAAGCCTCCTCTTCGCCTCGCGCCCGACCTCCCACCTGGCTCTCCCACTCTCGGTCTCCCTCTATGCTCTGGCCTCCGGCCTCCAGCTCTCCCACTTGTCGGCTCCGGCAATCATGCACCCTCGCTGCTATTAAAGTGAGTTTGCGCACCACCTTTTTGATACAATACCTCAATGAACCATATTCTTACAAATGTGAAAAAAATTCTTTAATGGATATATCGTTATCCACCTTTCCCTGCTTGCCGAGGATAATGTGAGATTGATTGCTTCATGCCCATTTGTAATTTTTAGGATCAATCGGTGCTATAATATATTGTAGTAATGTGATTTATTGGTTGTAGTATTGTAGATCTCATGAAGGAGAACCTCACTAACAGACACCAGTGACCTGTCCAAGATGAAACAAACAACCTCAAGTGCAGGTCTAGGGATACCGTCTCCAGAATATGGACTCCAATGGATTACATACAACACATTGTGGATTTATAAAAGAAACGCAAGGAGGACGCCCGTGATACGTACGGCCTCGCCGGAGAGCGGGGGGTGCGACCACGTCGCAACCGGTGAGACCGCGACTCGCCCTACCTAATATTTTATCCTGGATCCGCCCCTGTCGGTAACTAAGAAGGGAGCCCACCAAAAAAAATGGCCATCTACACACCTCCTTTAATCTTCCCTGTTCCCCATTCCAATCCCTAAGAGTTCGGCTCAAGCCACCCTCTACAATCCACCGGCTATCAACAGGCCACGACCACGTAAAGTCAACAGGCGCAGCGTAGCGCGCCCTTCCATCCTAGTATAGTTAATTCCCAATAAATTCTAGCTTGTATTATTTAGATCAAAACAACACGTTAATTTCCCTTGCGAAAAATTACTTTGTATAAAAGGGGTCAAAACAACAAGCTAGCCTAGTGAAATTAGATTCATCTAAGCTTTTATTACCTAAATAAATTTTATGTGTCTTAAAAAACCATATCCTTTTTCTTGGAACTCTCTGGTAGGAGTACCTATTTTTAAAAAAGAAAAAGTACCCCTAATTTATATTATGATAATTAATAAGCATTACAAAGTACACAAAAGTCCTGAAATTAAAACAAAATTACATAGGAGCCCTTCATGACCGATTTCATTGTTCTATCTTAACCTTGCCCACATTGCCTTAGCAACTCATGTGTTAGCTTCGCGGAGATGTTGGTGATGGTCGGCACGAACCTGACGGAGAAGCTGAAGATGATTGGGGATGACTGGCGTGAACCTGACAAACATTTTGGACAAGAGGTGTAGCTCATGAAGAGACCGCTGTGCATCTGCCCGAAACCAACTCTTTGTTAGAATTGAGTCCATACGTGTAAAGGTCAATTCATTTCTAAAATTTCAAAGCATCCATGGTTTAATCTCATATTGTCTAGTCAAGTGGTGGAAGAGTAATTTATAAGACAGAGTCCTTACCACTCCTTAAAATATGTGTTACATGATATGGGGTGACATGAGGAGAATTATAGCTAAAGTCACACACACGCACGTACGATTGCATATGTGTTTATTCGCATGGCAATTGTGTGACTTGTGGCCGTGAACGTGTCGTGAACCCAATCCACCTTTCTTTTGCTAACTGTGCATTTCTCTCTCTAATGTGGTCGAAGCTATAGACTAGTGTGGTCGTAACACAGTGATCGAAATAATATGGTCGAAGCCATAGATCAATGTATTCGTAACACTATAGTGAAAATAAAGTGGTTGGATCCATATACCAGTGTGGTCAAAATACACTGGTCGAAGCTGTAGACCAGTGTGTAATCAGAATTTGATAAACACTACTTAATTACCATTAATTGGTTTTGAATTAGCAGTTACTAGTGATTTAATTTGTGCTTTATTATGACTTTACTAGAGAGTAATTGTCTCGACTTTTAAAAGATCTTGAGACGTCCAGACCTAAAACGATTGATTCACTTCCATTCTCTCCAACTTTCTCTCGGTTTTACTGTGCTGGAGGGTTATGATGTTCTAACCAAGCTGTCCCTTCTCCTCGACGTGTACCGGGAAGGAGGGTGAGTGGGTATCTCCGAACCATTGTTGCAGAGTTCTCCGCAACGTCAATAAGCTTATTCTTCTACAGACCACTTCTTCAAGTCTGCGCTGCTTCCTGTTCTTCATCAAGTACAACTGTCAGTTGGTCGTACGACCATATTATTTTGCTATAATTATTTTATTGTGTATATTTAGAAGTATAATGAGTAGCCTGCTGTTAGTATCGATTTATGCACCACTAATGTTGTGTGATCTTTGCCTCATAATAAAATCTGAAATTAAATTGTTGTCCACGTTTTCAACACTCTCGTGGGAGACGAGGTCGTCTTAAGTCATGAAGCAGATGAATGCCTCTTCTATGGGACAAGCCCGAGCAGGATCTACGTAGTTGAAGCTGACGTCTGCGGCATTGAAGTTGTTGAAGAAGAGCAGTCGACGCTGGAAATTGCTTTGTCTTGGCCCTGCAATGGCCTAATTAGGGTACGAAAAAGTGGTATTTGCTTGGTATTTGTAGGCATGAGCCTAAGATTAGGGGAACGAAAAACAAAGGGGGAAGGAAAGGCGATTAACACCAAAATAAAGTTGATACACATCACAATGACCGTGGAAACTGTTATAAAATTAGCGGATTTAGCAAATGTTTAAAAATAATTATAGTAGAAATTATCATAATTAAAGTATATTTCCATCAACATATAAATGACAAAAATAACAAATAAACATGTAATTTCTTCATGTCAATTAAACATGATAAAATGTTCAATGGATAGGACTTGGAAATAAATAAAATTAGTATAATATTCAGATTTAAATATTTGTTTATTTACTCTCAGATGTTGGGATGCTCAAGATTAAATCTTGACCTCATCGCCACTTTTGCCTATACTTTCACTAATTAGATATGACAACAATAAATCGGACTTTGAGCCCAAATGAATGCTTTACCAATTTGTCAAGAGTTATATCTTATAAGTAATAAACAACAATTTATACTTTCATCCAACGAAGGATCAATTATATCACAATGCAAAAATGAGATCACATTAACAACACTTAAGCCTTTCGGCTAATAGAAGATAAAATATCCCTCAATGCAAAAATGAGATCACAACCTTTACTTTTATCGGCTAACAGAGAAACAGAAGTATCACCGTGCACAAATTAATCATATCCAGTGGACACAAATGCAACTGAACTACTAAAAGAGACATAACCGAATTGCTAGAGTTGAAACAACAATAGTAAGCAAACAATTAGCTCAAGTCTGATATAGTTATCAATCCAATTTCATATATGACATTTATCCTCATCGAGCATTAATCTGAGCCCATAATCATCACTTATTAAAGTCTCCCAATACTAGACAATAATTACAGAATGTAATTCAACTAGCACATCACACTTAGCAAAGTAATGCAATTTTGAAAACTAAAAAACTCATGAAGCGGACGGCACTCGAAGCCAATGAGTAGAACTGGGCAAGGCACGCGAAATGTGCTGTCTCAAAACCAATCGCCCCTCTGTTCCGTGAATACTAGATGAGGTTGATGAAGATACAATGCCAAATTCACAAACCGGGACACACCAGTGTGCAAAGACGACGTACAGAGAATGCCACACAAGACCCAATCGAGATGCACTGGCCGAATGCACCCACGGAGCAGCAAACAACAAGAACTGAAGCCCTTCTTCCACACAAGATCAAGTCAAAGTCGGCTGATTCCCACCTCCAATCGGTGCAAATCCAAGCCCTCACCGCACCTCAGCAGAGAAGAGGAAGCAAGAGGAAAATCCGAGATGTGCAAGAAGGAGGGGACTCTAGTCGTCATCGCCGACGGTGTCGGGTCCAACCACGACGGCGCAACGGCTCTCAAAGCCCTAAAATCCAAAACCAAATCTTGGAAGAAGATGAACCAAAATTGGGGAGAAAGCTCAATATTTTCGGGTGAAGAGAAAGGAGAGGAGGAGCTGCCTTATGAGGAGGAGGAAGAGGGGGTGGCGTTTGCAGCGAACGGTCGACACCTGAGGTGCACGGGCTGCTCGCGTCTCCAGCGCCGCCGCCTTTCGCAAGTCTTCCACCCAGTCCGCATGTGCACCGAAGGAAAGCAGAAAGAACCCCAAAATCGCTGCTTGCCAGTTAGGGTTGGAGACAAAGTCTCCAACCTTATCCTCTCCCTAGCTCAATGACAGGTGGCCCTGCCATTCTTTTTCTGTTCTTTTTCTATTTCTTCTTTTTTCTAATTGAGAAATTACCAAATGGCCCTCAAACTTACAACATAAACTTTGTCTCCAACCTTATCCTCTCCCTAGCTCAATGACTTTTTTTTCTATTTCTATTTCTTCTTTTTTCTAATTGAGAAATTAACAAATGGCCCTCAAACTTACAACATAAACTAGCTTATTTAGGGAAGAGGAGGGAGCATTTTGAACACCTGTGCTGGGAAGATGACCTTCACCACCGCCATGGTTGGGGAACGAACATGACCGTGAAAGAAAAGCAATAGGAGCACATCTATTTGATGTTGAAATGGGATTTAGAGAATATACATATATGTTTTCCTGAAACTATACATTTAGATGGAATTAAGCAATCTTGAGAAACTAGCAATTAACATTGCCTTTCTTTTGTAGAGCAAGATATATATGCCATATTCAGTATAATCTATAATGTGGTTTTAGAACAAGAAATTAAGTATCACATCAGAAAAATTTGTACCTCGTGAGGTCAGTGCATACAAACAAGGAGGGACGATGTCGGACCCATGAGTAACACCCCCAAATCCTCTGTGTATTTCTGAATTAGTCCCATGATCAGTAGCTAGTTCACACAGTAAACATATATGATAACATCCATAAATCGCATAACTTTATTCATAAATATCAGAGTTGATTACAAGAAAGGCTTACAAGCCAACAATAAATAAACATAACGGAAGATGAAGAAGTAGTAGAGTTCAGCTGATCTGCCATAGGCAATCGAATGGGGTAGCGGCCTAGTCATCGCAATCCACCCGATAGCGAAGTCCTTCTCCTCTGAAATTTATTTTCATTAAGCAAGGGTGAGCACAACTTCCGTGCTCACAAGTTACACTCATAACAGAGTTAATGCATGCATGGATATTATCAAAGGAAGGCTTATAGGGTTATTTGTGCAAAAGCAATATTTGACCTTTTTAAATACAACACTAAGTTCAAAAACTCAAGTTTATAATATCTAAAATTGAGTTTTAACTGAATTAATAAAGCTAGTGTAGGCACCAACCTAATACTAACTTAAACACGGGCACCAACCCGGGCTTCAACCCATAACTTTTCTCATGGACACCCATCCATATCATAAACTATTTTATAAAATATTTTGAAAATAAAATCAAAGTCTAACTTTGTGTGGCTTTTCTCAGCATGTCCATGACCATGGACATGACTATTCGAATAGTTTTACACTCTGTAGAGGTTGTACAACTTTACCTATAAGACACGACTTCTCTAGTTTGTTTGGCATCCGTCGATACCACCGCTCACTACCTTAGGTAAGCAGTCTAGATCACGCGACAAGGCCTTTACAAAGCTCTACTATAAGCTTATTATGCTCGCTAAGGTTTCACTTCCATCGGGTTAACCACCCCCTGGAAGTCCCCTCTTGCGCCAAGTGGGATTACTGTCTAAGCGACACCCACACATCAACATGGCATAAACAACAATGATGTGTTACAAATTATTTAGCCTAGTTCTACCCATACAGAACATGTTGTAGTATGATGGAGCTTTGCAATATACGGCCCGATGACCGGTCCTTAATTGACTTGGGTGACTTCCAATAAACCCTTGGGCCTCAATCCATCTCCGGATTAAGCACTTGCATAAACCTGCACCCACCAACCATCCATTTCGCATAAGTACAAACTAATTTTTTTATTTCAAATTTTCAAATCATTTACAAACTTCCATGACACACCAATGCCATGGTTGCTATTTAAACAACATTTTAATTTTTGGCTGAAAATTCCAAAATCAAACATTTTATGTCCAAGCATGGCTAAGCATAATTTTTCTCAAAATGTTCTAGTTTATACTATTGCATAAACCAGATTTTCATCTAAGGTGTCAAGGTATGTTTCATTCAATAACAAAGTAGGCTATACAATGGTAATGAGAATAACTAAAATTTAAAAGCTGGTGTTTAAATTACATTGAATAGAAATAGCATGCAATAATAATTTAAAACAAGATTGAAATAATTTAAAATAATGGGATCAAATGTGATCAAAGATATAACTTGTCTTGTTTAATTAGTTGTTGTTCTCAAACGGCGTCGAAATCTAGTTCTCCGAAGTCGTCGAAATCTATACACGAACATAAGCCAAATTCAAACAAAATTTAAAAAAATTCAAATAAAATCTACAAATTATGAAATAAATACTAGGAGGAATATATCGAATTTATATGAATTTAGCAATAAGAATCGGTGGCATCGAAGTTCGTATGAAGGAGAACGAACATTCGGAAGGTTGATTATCACATGAAAAGATTAAATTTCGAATATCAAAATTTAAGAAATTATTTTTCTAAAGGAAATCCCTTTATTGTGTTAGGTGGGAAAAAGAATTTCCAGTTGAATTTATTTTGTAAAGGAAAAGGGTTGGAGTCAATGGTATGTGGGCCTGGGTCTTGTGGACTGGGTCCACGAAAATGGGTTTGGTCCACGGTGGACCGACCCATGGAATAGTGCTAGCCACGCAAGCATGACACGCAAGCGCACACGTGGGCTGCCACATTGGCTTGGGCGGGAAGGTGACCATGACATGACCGTGACAAATTATTGCGAAATTTAAAATTTTGTTTGAATAAAAAGGTAGATAATATTGAAAGGAACATGTAGGTAAAATGGCTCGAGCAATTACTCAACGGATGAAGAGATCGGGCTCGACGGAGTTCTCGCCGGACTTGGGGAAGGAGATTGGCCGGTGGTGTAAAAGTTAGTGATTTAAAATTCCACTTGAATAGAAATGTGGATAATCTAAATAGGAATTCACTGATAAATTTGGTGCACAACAGAGCAATGGATGAGGAGATTGGGCTCACCGGAGTTGGAGAAAAAGACGTTGATGCTTTTAGTGGCCATGGTGAACAAATAGGTAAACCAAAATTCAGCTTGAATATAAATGTAGTGAATATCAAGAGGAACTCATCGGTAAAATTTGATGCATAACGGAGCTACGAATGATGAGATCGAGCTCACCGAGTTGTCGCCGGAGTTGGAGAAGAAGGGATAGTAGAGGGCTCTCCGGAGGCTTTTGGCAAATGTGAGCAAGAGAGATGTGGAGAATGGGGTGAAAACGCTACGGTTCAATTTATAGGGGCAAAGGAGTAACGGTTTGGCGGGAATTGCTCACTGGAGTAATGGCCAATTTTTTGGGCGTAATTACTGTTTTGGCTGGTTACTGTAGCCATAAGAATATTCCGAGAAATCTTTCTTTTGAAAATTCAAAAAAACATTAATTAATTATAGAAAAATAGCAAATAAATTCTAAAAAAACAAATCACATATACTAAACACAACATTCTGAACTCAAATAAAATAATAATAGTAAAAAATAATAATTTTATTCTTATGTAGTAATTATTTTTATATTGTTAAAAATTATTTTTAAACTTGAAAAATAGTAATATATGTGTAAAAAATCTATGAATTTTTAGAGTATTTAAATAGGTTATTTTTAGATTAAATAAAATATTTTCAACAAAAATTTAGATTTACTTGTGAACAATATTTCATTTTTAATTGCTAGATATTACAAAAATCAAAAAGGGACTTTTAGAATATACCAAATAGATTTCAAAAATTCTATAAGAATTCAAGGAAATTTCCTGAATTATTTTGAACTTTATAAAATTATTTCTAAATTAAATTTAGAAATTATTTTGTACATAAATTATTTCTTATTTTGGGAAAATAAAGAAAACTTTTTTAAAAATACCAAAAAATTCAAGAAATTATTTAAAATTTTCTTTTTCTCTTTAAATATTAGAAAACTCAAGTAATTTTGTTTTTTACTTTAAAAACCAAGAAATTAAATAATTGATTTTATTATTATTTAACCAAGGTAACTATTTTTGAATTACAGCAAATGAAGAAAACTATTTGATAGGTAGAAAATCCAATAAAGTAATAACTTTACTAATTTTATTTTACTAACAGAACTTTGGGATGTTTGTAGCAAAGTATTGCTGTGGAGACTATGGGTATGGTTCTAATCTTAGTGTTGAATAATTTGTTAGTGATAGGTCTTAGAGGCAATCATAGAGATGATTGTATCACGTCTATGTTTATGAACTATAAAATAAATATTATTATGTTCCTTAGATGAATTATCATTTATAAAGACTAAGTATGTGACTTGTTGGTGAAACTCTTTAAGTTATATGGTATCATTCTAAATGTATCCCTGGTCAGATGTCACTAGTCCGGACACTAGTGATTTATTGACCAACACCTGTATTGATTGATTACCATGTTTCACCGGTCATAGATATGGGGATATTGAATTAATAATGTGAACATATGTTAGATAACATGATGTTGGATTGACCTCACCTTAAGATACTATTGAGATTACTATGATTTTGTGTGTCATCCATTGGTCTCAAGCAATGATGATGTATAATCATTAGACCTGAGATTAACATGGTTTCCTACATGTGTGATATTACACTTAGGGGTTATCAAACGCTACTCTATAATTGAATATTTATAAAGATAACTTTCGGGTATGCTATGAAACATGTGGAGGGATATGATAGGTCGAATATGGGATTTGCCCTCCTAACATAGCAGAAGAGATATATCTGAGTCCCTCGATGTGATCGGATAAAGAAATTGCATGGTTGTATCACCTAGTGGTCAAAAAGTCGACCACGTGAAGTTATCTATCACTAGATTGAGAAAGTATTGAACAGTCTACGGATGATAAATATCTCACCTAGAGCTCAACCAGATATCGTAAGGCAAAAGGAGAATACGCCAGCATGTCGTTCATTCTGACTAGATACGAACTGGTCGTATGGCGATACAGACTGGTCGTAAACTGGTCGGACATGATCACTAACTGGCCAACAAACTAGTCGTAAGGAGTTACAAACTGGTCATGACTAAATATGAACTGATCGTATAGAGATACGGCTGATCGTAAGTGATAAGAACCTGGTCATAGATAATATTGCATAAGGTTTGTCTGATACAATATTTATTTATATTTGAGAATCATGATGTCCTGCTAGGAACTGCTAACGAATTATGGTTGGAAAGGAGTTTCCGAGTCGCAACTGATTACACATGAACCTACCTGGTCACACACTTAATATATTGGAATAAACAAATTCGGATAGGAACCATTATGTGCTCTTTATAAGGGGATGAATGGGGCTGTTACGTTGGATCAGAGTTGCTCGACCAAAACCCCAGTCGTCATTGTAGGACCGGTATGGCAATAGAGGGGGTGAATGGTGCCTTCAAAGTTTTTCCCAAGTATTCACCAACTCTTCACTCCAATATCTATGAGAAGCTATAAAGATTAAGAATAAAAAATTCACAAAATCAAAGTGTGCCAACACGGTCGACCCACTGTTTTTAACAGCCGACCCATTCAAAGTTTTTCCCAAGTATTCACCAACTCTTCACTCCAATATCTATGAGAAACTATGAAGATTAAGAATAAAAAACTCAAAAATCAAATAGTACCGTTACCGACGGAGCGGCAGCGGAGTTGCAAAGAGGTTTATAGCTCGATACCATGTTGGAATAGCAACTCAATATGAGGCCAATGGGCCAAGATGGGAGGTTACAGACCAAGTAATATCTAGAGTCCTACTCTAACACATATATCTCTAACATATATATCTCTAACACCCCACACTATTTTAAATTCAAAAATCCATATAGCTTTTGATTCGTAGATCCAAAAGACTTAAAACTTTAACCAAGGCTGGGTCATGACCTTAAGAACCTATCCAACCAAAAAATTGAAAGAACTTAAGATAAATAGGATCTTTTTTATCGTGAAGCTCTGTTGCACTAAAACTGGGTTAAAACCTAAAAATAAGCTAACTCTCAATCCAAAGCCCTACATCACTTGAAATTTGGTATGCACCCTCTATAGGATGTTATGAACCTATTCCAATCAACTATGAAGAAAATCAATACCAAAGTTATGACATTTTCCTGTTTGAAGGAAAGTTGCATAAAAACAGGACAAAAATCAAAGATGGTGAATATGACTTGCTCGTGGATGGATGATGGCCAAGATGGCTCTAGATGTGTTCCCACATATCACAACAAGCAAGAACACCAAATAATTAGAGGCAAAAATAGCTAGATCAAGAAATCACCCGGAGAGGCCAAAGAGATCAAAAACTGGGTTTCTTCATTTACTTGTCATGAAAGTGCCTAGATAGGTGGAGATTGATTTCTGGAGGTTATCTCCATCTCTTACACATCCTTGGAACAACAAGATCAAGAAGAGAAGAGAAAAGGAAAAAAAACCCAACTAAATCAAGAGCAAATCAATCAATACCAAAGATATTCATGGAGATGAACAAAGATTGATGTATTGCTACTTGAGGATGAAGGTTTTATAGCCACTCCACTTGGAGGACAAGATAGCACACCATAGGACTCAACTTCTCTCAATCCCTAACCCTAGAACTCGTGAACATTTGGTCTCAAGAGAGAATGATTAGATGGATGACCATAAGTCTCCATCCCAACTCCTTAAATAGATGGGTTAACTAGCCACATTCAGCCCTTATTGGATACTATCCTGTTAGCACAATGGGGGAACCCGATAACCCCACACATGGGATTAAACTCACACTCTACTCTTATGCACGCTGTTCAAAGCGCATGAGCCCGAATCCGCTAAGTCCTTAACCTTGATCCAACTTGATCATACCAGCTTCTCCATAACCTAAACTGCCTTTCATAACGTCGCTCAAGCACCACGGTTTTCTTCTTAAGCAGTTTCCGGTATTTTAGTTAAACTACCAAAATACCCTTCCTTAACTCGGTCTTCTCCATCCATTGCAAGCAATCGCCATGCTTGCCACGTGTAGATGCACCACTGGCTTGTCGCGCGTAGGCAAGTCTCTCTCATTTTGGTTCCACTAGACCACACCTCACTTGGACCGATCAAGTCACATAGTCCAATCCCGCTGTTTGAATTTCCCTTCAACATTTCCTGCCTTTCTCGTGCTATGCTTGAGATCACCACCTTACCCGACATCCTCAATCGTTCTAGGCCCCAGCTCCTCCATGATCTTAGCCTTGATCCTTGTCATTGACCGTGGTTGACTCGAGATGACCTTGAACATCCAAAGACCAAGAAATCGTTTCCGGGTACAAGTTCTTCACAACTTGACCTATGTTAGCAGTAACATGTGCCATGCAACCTATACACTCTGATAAATTTACAAATCAATCTTCTGACCTTCCCAAATTACAATAGTTCATCACAACATAATCCCGACCCTCTCACATAGTCCTATAATCTCCCCCTTAATGAACACATTGGGATTTTTTTTAAAAATGTTCACATTCATAATGCACGACTAGTTGCGAAGGGTTTCAAACAAATTCAAGGTGTTGATTATGATGAAACCTTCTCACCTGTCGCAATGCTTAAGTCTATTCGGATCATTCTGGCTATTGCTACATATTTCGATTATGAGATATGACAAATGGATGTCAAAATGGCTTTCCTAAATGAAAACCTAAGTGAGGATGTGTTCATGATACAACCTGAGGGTTTTGTAGATCCAAAGAAAACTAGAAAGATATGCAAACTTAAGAAGTCCATCTATGGATTAAGGCAAGTATCTCGGAGTTGGAACATTCGACCAAGTTTAAACACTTGAATCAAGAAAGCACCAAATTCGATAAAGTGGTTAAAGGGTTCCCTTCCTCTCCAAACCCTAACCCTAGAAAAGGCAAGGGAAACCAAATGAATGCCTCAAAGGTTTTCCTTTCCTATTTATACTAGACTTCATCAAGAATGAAGAAGAACCTTGTGTTTACAAGAAGGTTAGTGGGAGCAAACTTGTGCTTTTGATATTTTATGTGGATGACATACTACTGGTTGGAAATGATATTCCTATACTTGAATCCATTAAAACTTCATTAAGAAATAGTTTCTCAATGAAGTATTTAGGAGAAGCAACATATATTCTTGGTATAAGGATCTATAGAGATAGATTTAAAAGGCTAATTGGATTAAGTTAAGATATGTACATTAACAAGGTGTTGAAATGGTTCAACTTGCAAGATTCCAAAAAGGTTTATTGCCCATGTCACATAGTATTAATCTTAGCAAGACTCATTGTCCTACGACCACTGATGTGTGAGACAAAATGAGTATAATCCCATATGCTTCGACTATAGGACCTATCATGTATGCCATGTTGTGCACACGGCCAGATGTGTTGTATGCTCTAAGTGTTACGAGCAAATATCAGTCAGATCCAGGTGAAGGTCACTGGATAGTAGTCAAGAATATTCTTAAGTACTTGAGAAGGACTAAGAATGCGTTCCTTATATATGGTGGCGAGGAAGAGCTGGTCGTAAATAGTTACATCAATGCTATCTTTCAAACCGTAAGGATGATTTCAGATCGCAGTTAGGGTTTGTGTTTTATTTGAATGAAGGAGCAGTGAGTTGGACAAGTTCCAAGCAGGAACGGTTACTGATTCTACAACAGAGGCTGAGTACATTGCAGCTTCGGAAGCTGCAAAAGAGGTCGTATGGATTAGAAAGTTCATTAATGAACTGGGTGTGGTTTTGAGTGCTTCTAGTCCATTGGATCTCTATTGTGATAATAGTGAAGCCATTGCACAAGCTACGAGTCTAGTTCGCATCAAAAGTTCAAACACATACTTTGATGATATCACATTATTCGTGAGATCGTTGAGAGAGGTGATGTTTAATACCCCGGAAAGAAATCGGTTAATTAGAAATCACGGAGAGAAAAGTCAAATAAAGGTGTATAAATTCCTAAAAATAGAAGGCGTTTTCCATGTTTTTACGACAACCTGGGCCGCGGGCCGCGAACCAGGGGAGGCCCATTGTTGGCCGGCCAAGGGGGGGACTCCCACCCCTAAAAACCCTAGCCCCCAATACCCCCTCTCCTCCACCTCCCACTCTTGCCACCCCTAGCAGCCGCCACCCCCTCTCCCTTGCGCCCCCACCTGCGCCACCATCACCACCATAGCACCCTCACCCTCCCCTAAGAAGCCTTGCTACTGTCCATTGGAAGGGAGGCGAGGAGGCGACGTTGGAGAGCCAGCCAAAAGGGGAGAAGCAAGAAGAAGAGGAGAAGAAGGGGAGGAAGAAGGAAGAGGAGGAGGGAAGGGGAGGAGAAGGGCACCGGCATGCAGCGAGGCGACATCCTCTAGCGATTCATCAAGGGTAACTTCGATCCCCGGTAGATCGGTAGTATTTTCAATTCACGTTGGTACTGTCAGTAGCATATCAGATTTGTTCAGCGCTGTTGCTTGTCAGTTTTGGGTAGGATGCATACGTTTTCTGATCTAACCACCTCTTAGAAAGTTGTAACCCTCTGTCTTAGCTTTCTTTAGAGACCAAGATAACCTGATTTTGAGTTATGGATTAGAACTTATGGCAGTTTTTGTGTGACTGTCCAAGAGAGCTGACGAGAATTGGCAGTTTGCTTGTCTGGTCAGTAATAATTATTTAGAGACCGAATCAGAAAGGTCACCGACATGAAACTTGTGGTAAATTCAGTAAGATTTCTAGGTTGATAAATAATATAATTTTTAGAGTTGGCAATTAAAAGTTATGGAATTTTTACCGCCGCCGTTTTCTGACTGTCAGATTGAAGGGATAGAAAACTTCAATGGAACATTAGGGTTAATATAATGTCTAATCAGGAGACTTGCCCAACTAGATTATCGTAGATGTTTTTGTCGTGATTCCATAGAGGCCAAGATCACCCCATTCCGAGTTTTGTACTAAAAGTTATGACGTTTTAGCGATGCTGTCCCATGGAGCTTTCTGCTAGTCTGTTGGGAGGAGAGAGTAAAACCTTTGTTCGAGCTCTAGGTCTCGAGGAGTTGGGTTAAGGGTTTAAACGGAGTCCTTTTTCCTTAGCGTATTTATTGTTAGCACTACTCTTGTGTAGGAGGCGGAGTTCCGGAGTAGAGGCATCATCCTCGCCTCCTCGCGTGTCGTAGCGGAGAAAGGCAAGTACAGCTAAACACATTGTGGTTGATATGTGTTTTACTGTTTGGTGAATATATGATGAAACATGATGTTATGTACTTGTTCATGATGGATTTGGTTTACTATGGTTTGATTACTGTTATTTCATTAATCATCATATTCATTCATTCAAGCAAGAGTTGCTCTTGCGACACCCACGGGAGTGGGTAGAGAAGCCTCATTATTCCAACATGGGCACGTAAGACCCACCATTCCAATGTGGGCAATATGGGTCCCCGGTTTGAAATATTCTCAAACGGGTTTTGGATCCCCGTGTTTTGTAGAATGCGGGCATAAGTGAATGCTATACCGGTATGAGCAAAAGAGAAGAGCATGTGCATTCATTCTTTCATAAGTTAACTCTATTCCATATGTTGATTTGATATACGATGATGAATGGTATTGTTATGTTCACGTAATATTTTGCACTTGCTAAGTCATGGACTCACCCTTGTTGTTTCTTTGTCTCTTTTAGGTGAAACTTGATGGCGACATTTGTGGGGGAAAATAGACACAGTGCACACACCATAGTAATAATCTTTTGATTTTACTATGCATTTATGGACTGGGATTGTATTAATAAAAGACTCTCGTGGTTGATGGCATTGGACATCGTTATGCTCAGAATTTTTCAAGTGTCGAACTCTTGCTCTCCGTTACTAGTTTAGTCATGTTCTTTTGAATATGAACTCTTATTTAAATTCAGATGTTAAATTGGTTATTGCTGCAATTAGATTGATCGTTTTGCTAATGTCATTTAGCATGTTCTTTAATCCACTCCTATAGGTTAGTATGTTATGTTCAAATTTGAAGTCTAGTGGTAATATCTTGGCTTCCGCATAGCCAGGGTATTACAGATGTGAAGATATGCAAAATGCACACGGATTTGAATATTGCTGATCCATTGACAAAGTCTCTTCCACAACCTAAGCATGAGGCGCACACAGGAGCTATGAGTATTCGATACCTTTGATTGACTCTAGCACAAGTGGGAGACTATTGGTGATATGCCCTAAAGAAATCATAGAGATAATTGTATCACGTCTATGTTTATGAGTTTTTGAATAAATGTTATTCTGTTCCATGAATGAATCATTGGTTATAGAGATTAACAAGTATGTGACTTGTTGGTGAAACTCTTTAACTTATATGATGTCGTTCTAAATGAATCCCTGGTCGGAACACCAGTTACTCTACGACCAACACTTGTATTGATTGATGACTATGTTTTATCGGTCATGAATATAGGGATATCGAATCAGTAATGTGAACACATGTTAGAGAACATAGGGTTGGATAGACCCACCTTGAGATACTGTTGAGATTGTTATGATTCTATATGTCATTAGCTAGTCTCAAGCAATGTTGATGTATAATCCTTAGACCTGAGATTAGCATGGTTCTCTACATGTGTAATAGCACTCTTAAGGGTTGCCAAACACTACTCGTAACTGGGTAGTTATAAAGGTAGCTTTCGGGTATGCTATGAAATACGCGGAGGGATGTGACTGGTTGGATATGAGATTTGCCACTCCTAACATAACAAGAGAGATATCTCGGGCCCTCGATGTGGTGGATAAAGAAAGTGCATGAACATGCCACTGGTGGTCGAAGAGTTCGACCACATAACATTATCCGACACTCGATCGAGAAAGTATTAAACAGTCTATGGATAACATAATATCTCACCTGGAGTTCAACTAGATATCATGAGGAAAAGGGATAATACACGAGTAGGTCGCTTAGTTCGATCAGTTACGGACTAGTCGTTTGGAGATATGAGCTAGTCGTAGACTAGCCGAACGTAATCACAGGGTGGTCATAACCTGGTCGTAAAGAGTTACGAACTGGTCGTATAGAGATAGGACCTAGTCGTAAGTGATGAGGACCTGGTCATAGATCATATTGCATTAAGGTTCGTCCGATATTATTTATGTGTGTTCGGGAATCGTTATGTCCTGCTAGGAACCGCTAACGACTTGTGGTCGGAAAGGGTTTTCGAGTCACAACCGACTACGCATAAACCTAGTGGGTCACACACTTAACGAGTTGGAACAAAATGTGTTCGGATAGGATCCGTCATGGGCACTTTATAAGGAGATAGTTGAGGCTATTGGGATCTAGAGGATATACGAGTTGATGTGAGTTGCTCCACCGAAACCCTAGCCACCATCTTCCTGAGAGCTCTGCCGTGCGACTTGGTGCTAGCACACCGGCGTACGGTTGTTCCTTCCCTGGACGTGTGGATACCGTAGAGGCGCTACTGCAGTTGCTGTTGCGCTACGATCCGCAATCTTCATAAGGAACTGCAGAGGTTGTTGGAGGAGACGATCGACTCGCGAGGACGCTGGTCGATCGACTACGACCACTACATAGACGTGCTCTACGTTGGACCATGTTGCCCCAACTCTTCTTCTGTAATATTCTGAAAAATAAATGGTAATAATAAATAATTAATTATTAACCTCTTAAGGGCCTGTGTGTAATTAAATTAATTAGTACATAAAAAAAATAGAATTTCAGAGTTTTTAAGAGCTATATAAATAGATGGTGGGAATTTTAGAAACCCTAGCCATTTTCTTTGTTTTTTTTTCTTTCCCACCGCGCCGCCAATCGCTTTTCTGTTTTTGCTGCGTTCTTGCGCCACACCAATATCTCGCTGCTGCGTCGCTGCGTCTTAGCGCGGCGTTCTTGCTCTCTTTGTCTTCTTCTTACGCTTGAGACCAGCGTGGTCAGGTTGCCGCCGAGACCGCATGGCTGCTTCTTGCCGCTTTGTCTTTCTTCTTCGCCCGCCTCTGTGGCGTGGCTGCTTCTTCTTTATTCTTCTTGGCGTGGTGAGAAATTCGCTTCTTGATCGCTGTCTTTCTTTGCCGCGTGGTCATTCTTTGTCTTTGCCGTTCTTGCCACCGGTGATTTTCCACCGAGTCCGAGTCTTTGCTTGTTTGCCGATCTTGATTTTCCAGCCGAGCCCCTGTTTCCGCGTGGAGAAATTTAGGTGAAAGTTAACATCTCGGTTTTGTTGTGAGTAACGATCTATAATTTTGTTACCTCTATATTTTGCTAATTTAGTTAGATGTTAGAATTGAGATTAATTAGAGAGCGGTTTTAGAAATTTTTAGTCGAGGGGCCGATTAAGGTGTCTGTTAACATGCTGTTCTATTGAACGATTTATTCGGGTACCTTCATGGCGAATTTTGGAAATATCATCTACTAGTTAATTGTAGATAATTTCGATATCTTTCTATAGCATATTTAATCATGTCAATCGGACAAGTAGAATTCGAGTTATGATTTTCGGAAGACCGCTGTTTTTGCGGTTGTCGTCTTTCGGTGCTGTTTTGGTAGACTGTAGATTAAAAATAGTAAATAGCCTAATTAGAGTTTTTGATCTACATGAAAGATGTAGATAATTGTCCAATGGTTCTGTAGAATCTGAGAACGCGAATTTTGGTTGAGTAAAACAAAAGTTATGAATTTAGTAAGACTGCTGTTCCGAAGCGGACAGATCGGTTTGCTGGGCTAAAAACGGAGGGTCAGATGATTTAATTAGAAGACTTTGTAATCTAAGAAAATGTGGATAATTTTATGAAGAATCCAGAATGGGGTGGTTTGTGGTGATCGGACTTTCGAGTCAAAAGTTACGTTCGTTTTAGTACTAAGACAGCTATGGGTAACTATTCGGTACCGGAGTAACGTGGTATATTTGGGGACGTGTAGGAGCGATGTCGATTGGTTGTTGTTCTTATGATGCTGTAGCTTGTATTGAAATTTGTGTATTTAATGTAGGAGAGGCGTCGTACTTGTTGCCATCTGCTAGCCAAATTGTGCGTCGCAACTAGTAAAGGCAAGTGCATGGTAGACAGCGATCAATGATGATCACTGTGATTCTTTATCTTTCAGTACCATTATTGTTGTGCTTTTATTTTATTTAATTGCAAGCAATGGAATGGTATGGATTTATATTGTTAATGGACATGATGAAAAATTGGAAATGATGAGTATTATGAAATTATGCATGTTTGCATTCATAAGCATCTTTGCATATGAGAAGGTGATCATGAATGATCACAACTCCACGGGAGTGGAGGAGGTCCCCGATCCTTGTGGAGGAACGGGCTTGAGAGTGAATGTTGTCGCGAGCATTCACTCATGCTATACCGGTATACGCGAAAGAAGTGCATGTGGACATGTAGATTAGATTTGCATTGGTATATGAGATTAATGGATGTGAATCAAAGAGAATATAACTGCATGAGATTATTAACGAAAGTACCTGTGATGATAATGAAGTTATTGAATGCTGTTGATTTATTATTGTTCGTTGTTATCGATGTGTTTGCTGAGTCGTGGACTCACCCTTGCTCTTTTGTTGTCTTTAGGTGATCTTCGAGGGCGCCGTAACTGAGAGCGAATAGAGCACATGGACAACATATGATCATTTATCTTAATAATCTTTTCATTCAGAATTGGATTACACTTGGACATGTTAGAGGTTGAATAAAGTTTAGGACATCGTTTGGACTAGACTATTTGCTTTATTAATTTGGATTCATTGGTTGATGCTATTTTGGATTATTTACCTGGTTATAATTCCCATTGCTTATTTATTGTCGCTTGATCCATAATTATGCATGTCCTTCTTGTGGTCCATTGATATGATTATCATTGTTTTCTTGATGTAATTTTTTTAGTGTGTCGATAATTATTAGTTTAAAGTGTAGTGTGGTGGCATTCCAGGCTCAGTGTTGGGCTGGGGTGTTACATCTTCCACTGCTCTGTGCGTCTGGTGGTAACGATCTGTGACCATCTTCTTGCTTAGCTTCCTGGTTTACGTGGTATAATTTTTGAATTGTTGCCATCATAGCCTACCCGTATCCCTTCATTTTTACCAATCTTTCTCCCCCTTGATAATGGAGTCATCAAGATGCATGGAAGAAGATAAAGCATCAAAGAAATGGAGTGGTTGTAATTTATTTATTTTTTGCATAAGGAGCAGTGAAAATTATCTACAAGTATTTACCAAGCCATATTATGTAAAGTAGCTATTTGAGATCATGGCAAATCATGTATAGCAAAACTAAAGCTAAATCAGCAATAATCTAAAATTAAATGGATGTTTAGCATGTAAAGGTGCTCAAGATCATAGTTTAGCCAAAGGTATCCAAAAATGAGTCAAGCCATGTCAATAAACTAAATGGAACCAAGAAGCAACAATTGAGTCAATTTAGAGTGCTACAAGTTCAATGTTGAATCATTTTCTTCAAACACTTGGAATTAAGCATATTTAGCACATTTAGCGCTTGCTGAAATTTATTTTTGGTTCTATCTTAGCAAAGTAAGTCCTGGACTAGGAGCCATCCACAACTACCTCCTAAGCTTCAACCAATTTCCATAATTTTTGTTTTATTAGCATGTACTAGATCTCAAGCCGTGTTATGACCAACCCAAGCGATAAGCTTAAGAGAGTGGTCTAGGTCATTCAAAACTCCCCTGAGTTCTTGCTTAGTACAATGGCAAGCCGTCTCATGAGAAAGAATTGGTGAAATCAGTTTTTTCGCATAGAAGAGATCATTTCCCATTTTCTTAGCTTAGTTCAAGAGCAAAAGTTAATACTAACTCATGCTTCAATAAAGAACTAGCATAGCTCAATCCAAAACTTAATTTAGGTTAAGACTCAATTTAGCCTATTTGACATGACATGAATCATAAGAGGATCACTAGAGCAAAACTAGCCACAAGATCCAACAAGTCATCATTTAATTCAAGTTTCTCACATTTAATAGAGCTATCATTGCATGTAAAGCAAGATATCCTATCACACAAGGATAATAGTAAAAGCTCCAAGTACTTATATTACAATGCAAATTGCTAATTTTAAAATGCAATATGGTACAATGGATGCAAAAGATCAAACTCCCCCTCAAAATAGGCCAAGAGGACTAATACCCCCAACTCTCCTTGTAAAGAAGCAAAACAAGAAGAATCAAGAGCCTTAGTGAAAATATATGAAACCTATTGCTCGGACTCTTCAAAGTGAAGCACAACATCACCCTTCTCTACATGGTCTTTAAGGAAATTATATCTAATGTCAATGTGCTTGGTCCTAGAGTGTTGCATTGGGTTTTTAGCAATATTTATAGCACTAGTATTGTTACAGAAAAAAGGAACACTATCTAAGAACAATCCATAGTCCCACAGAGTAGACAAGATCTAGAGAACCTGAGAGCACAAAGTTGTTGTTGACGCGCATTGTGCCCTTGGCTATCACGGTCCCGGTAGAAGCATCCCCAAACGTGATCAACTCATTGCTGGATGCACGTGTGAGGGAGGAGAACCATCTAGAATCTCCGGTCATGTGTCGAGAACACCCAGAGTCAACAAGCCACATGTCCTCCTTCCTTGCATGTCGGACCTATAGGGTGTAAGCAGGAGACATCTGTGCCTCACTACAGTGTTAGTGATAAAAGACTTGGGAATCCAGTACTGAGCCACACGATGCCTATGAATAGCAGTAGAAGCAGCAATAAAATGGTTAGAAGGATAATCATAAGAATACACACGTGAAACACCTAAACCTCTCCGAATCAACCTACCAAAAGGCCAGCACTCCCCCTATCTTGATGCTACCCGTGGTATGTCCTCACGATATTCTAACCCAAAATGTTGCCTAGAGCCACCAAAGTAGCCAAAAAAGACATCTAGAAACCTAGGCCTATGTCTAGTAGGAAAGACAGGCTGCTTGGCTCTAGAGACAGTCGTAGGTTGTCGGACCCGGATTTTGTAAATCCAAATCCTCTGTGAAATTACTGTGCTATTCCCTGGATCAGTAGCTAGCACTCCACAGGTACATTGCTGAATCAAACCATACATGGCGCAAACTTATTTCATTCATTAATTTACACATCAGAGTTTACATAGACCACTTCGGGCCAATTTTTACAATAAGGCCAGACAGGCCAAAAGAATACATTACAAAAGATAGCGGAAGCAACAACGGAAGCAAAAGGGGTGAGGGCACATCTTACCGCAGGCAAGTGACTGGGGAACCCGTGTACGCCCGATATTATCCGAAATCTTCAGACAATATAGGAGGCACACAAGAACCAACGAAGTCAGCTAGACTGGGGTGAGACTAGAACAACTAAGGACTAAACTACGCTTCAACGATTCCTGGGTCTTCAAACTTCTGGATCCTCATTGTAGTAGACAGCTCCAGGGTTCCTGTTTCTGAGGGTTGGGGAAAGAGCGAGGATGAGCACAACTACCGTGCTCGCGAGCCAACACACACAGGTGCAATAATATACATGCAAGGTGTAACAAGGATGGCTCGGGTTCTTTTATTTGCGTAAAGCAATATTTGTAAATACCGATATTAGAAAATCCTATTACTTAGCAATTGGACCAAATTGCATTTTTAAAGAGATTAATTGTGCAATAATTAATAAAAGCAGAGGCTACCTCCACCTTCATGCTTATATTTTGTTGGTGGTCATACCCACCTATTACCAACGCTGGGTAAGAATACCCAGGAAAATCCAAATCAAGGCTAGGTGAGCCCCGCACATTTTCATCCCACCCATAACAGTTTTTGAAATAGAACTATATCTAGCAAGTTCCTTTGCCCGCCCTTGACCGTGGGCACGGCTGTCCGAACAGTTTTTATTCTCTGCAGAGATTGTACATCTTTACCCACAAGAGATAATCAGCTTGATATGTACACACGTTTCCGTAGACATGTGAATCAAGGGGAGATTATCACAAGGCCTTTACAAGGCATCCCTCATTGTTCATTGCACCCGCTAAGGTTTCATCTGAGAGTGGTTACGCTCTCCCTCTGCGTCAACCATGCCCCCAAACCCCCTCTTGCGCCACACGGCGGCTTGCGCCAATACACGACCGTGTCCACGACGGCTTAAGCCAGCGACACGACTCGTGGGTCACTCCAGTGGTCCAACTCACAATGGTGGATACAAATTAGTCGGCCAGGTCGACACCATTATAGACTTGTGGTTGTACTGTCTTACAATAGGAGGTCATCACATGATTAGGTCCTTAAGATTATCTGGGCGGTTCTTACCACATACCGTCCACAAAAATATCCTGGGCTACATTAGCACCCAACCATTTACCCGCCAGCTTACCGTCCGCCCAGATGGGTATTAGCAGATTTTAGAGTTTTGGAGAGGTATAAACAAATTATCCAACCAATTCAGTCATTCTCCCCAATGACTGCCCAAAACAATTGATGATGATTAAAGGATGATGATTTGGGGTAGTAATACCCCGGTACTTAAACAAGCCTAGCATGGCGTTTAAGTACGACCTATAACTAGTAAGTTACCAGATATTTACTAGGGTGACAAGGGTATTGGGAGTTCAACTTTCAAGGGATTGGAATAGTAATTTAATAATTAACAAGTAGGCATTTAACTACCTTAGAGTGTTTGACATACATTTGCATAGAAATTAAAGCATGCAATTTGATACTTCAAAAGAATATAATTTGCATAAAATGTAGGATCAATATGATCAAAGTGTTGACTCGCCTGGGCTATTTTACCGTGGCCTTGATCTTACTCAAAGCCTGATTAGATAGAGGTTCGAAGTCTTGGTTGATGTCTTGGCTTGAATCTTGGATCTGCTGCCGTCGTCGATTCTTCTGGACTTCGATTTCTAATTACGAAATAACGATTGAAAAACCAAATAAATCCAAAGAATTCAAGAGACCAAATAAAACACAAGAGCCTCAGAAAGATTGCGGAGGACGGCTTGAGAGAATGGTTCGGCGATCTCGGAATGTTTGATGAGTCAAACGTCCGGTTAATGCGAAGGAGGAATGACAGAGGTTTTACGCCTGAGGAGGATTCAAAGGAGGGTATGGTCGAAGTAGCTCCTGCCGGGATGCTCTGCTGCGGATTCGGAAGACTGCAAGACTATCATACAGGCGACAAGGCAACTTGACTACAGGTTCTACACTAATCTAGAATACTTGATCGACACAAAATCCAATAGAAATTCAATACCAAACACAGCTGCCTGATAAAATTCAACGATTCGATTGCTGGCTACTCAACTTACTACCAACTATACAAATCCAACCACCAACTTATACAATTGCCAGATTATTAATCATTGCCAAAACACAAATCCTTTCCAAACAAAGTAATCAATCAATACTTCCAGCTTTCACTAAATATCATTACTACCGACAAACATTGTCCTACTGACGAACACTAACCAACAATTATCAATTGATTAACAAATCCAATAGACAGTACTACACTGAAGGTTAAAACTATCCTTAATAATCAAGATCACAATTAATAATTCAATTTACTGCCAAAACACTTATACTGAGGATCAGCAATCACAGACAATTAATCAATAATCAACTTACTATCAACAAAACATTCTATTAATCCATTGCAACATTTCTTAAGCGTTGGATCGATGGTAACCTCAATGCTACTGCTACGAACAGGGAAACAACTACGAATCAAATGCTGACAATCGAAATAGATGAATAACGATTGATCGAAAGTTCTACAACACAACAACTCAAGCGACAAATAACACAACCTCAACTCTCGATTGATCACAGACTTTCCAAAGACAAGCCAGACTAACTATTAACCTAATGAACCAAATCACAAATGCCCAAACCAATAAGAAGCCTACTGCTGAACAACACTTACAACGACAATTACCAATGATCCCTGACAAAACTCTAGACTGGGTTAATTACAGACAATAATCACAAGTTCACTGCCATACAAAAGTTTTATGATCTCATACAATGATCACAACAAAATTAACTGTTAACAACCATTGCTCAAAAATCAAAGATCAATGACAAACACAAAAGATTCATTATACATGACAGATTACGACAATCACTACTAAACAAAATACTGAACTGGGAGAGCTATAATCGAATTAATCATCCCAATGCCTTGACAGCAATCGCCTGAAGAACAAAGTTCGGCACCCACACTAATACCAGCTGACAACATTCTCAATCAACTAACCAATACCACAATCAACAATTGGAGAACACAAAATCAGCAACAAATCCATCTCATTCAATAATCGCACGAGATCAAGACTTGGCGGCAATCAAGAGTGCACCAGGCCATACACACTGCTGTCGATCAACCCTTATTGCTGCACTGGGAGGAGGGGGGTTCGGCCACAGTGAGAGCACTCGGCAGGGGAGAAACAGGGAGTAAGGGGGAGGCTCTGGCGACAGCTGCCAGTGGCGGGTGGAGGCTGGAGGGGATCTGGGGGTGCTCAAAATGGGATATTGGCCGGGTGAGGAGGCTGAGGGAGGTGGAGGCACAACCGGAGCTGCACTGAGCCGAGAGGGGTTGGTGGCGGCCGGGGATGGACAGGTTTGGCGGCCACAGTGGCGATGGCTGGAGGGAGGGGCACTTGACCAACAGGAGTAATAGAGAGGGGAGGGAGAGCTTACCGGGCTGTTGGAGGGAAGGGGGTGCCGAGGGAGGTCGACGATGGAGCTGAGGGCGGTGCGGGGAAGGCGCACGGCGGCAGTGGTGAGGAGCTTGACGAGGCGGTCCCGGGGAGGCGGGGCGCTGCAGTGCTTCTGGGAGGCTCGGGCGTCGCCGTGGCGCCCAGCCCACGGCGACCGGGCTCGGCGACGGCGAAACTCCCAGTCGGCTGAGGAGAGGATGGATCGGGGTTCGAGCACTTACCAGGAGGGAGAAGGGAGGAGCGGGAGAGGCGGTGGGGCACCGGGCATTTATAGCCGAAGTCGGAAGGAACCGAACCGGTTTGACGGAGGCGGCATGGGCGACCATGGCGTCGATTGGCGAGGCGACGAAGCGGGCGAGCAAGCGGTGGAAGTGACTTCGGCATGGCGGGCGCGGCGGACGGGCCGCGGACATGGAGGTATGGCGGCGGCGTCTTTGGGCCCGGTGGAGGCGACGCGAGGTGACGCGAGTGGGGCGACGCCGCGGTGGAGCGCTTGAGGCGACGTCTGGCGAGTGAAGGTGGGGCGAGCGGCAGCGAGCGTGGGAGGCGAATCGGGCCGCCGAGAAGAGGAGGCGAGGCCGGGCCGCGTCTGCGGAGAGAGAAGCCAAGGAGGCGATGCGGCCGAGAGGGATTCGGCAGAGGCGGCGGGGAGAAGGAAGGAGGCGACTGAAGCGACGCGAGAGAGAGTGAAGGGCGACGGGAGCGAGAAGGAAACGGGCGAGAGAAAGAAAGAGAGAAGGCGAGCGGTGTGGGCGGAGAAAGCGGACGTGGGCAGGAACGGTCCGGAAGAGAGCTGGTCGGGGGGGAAAAGAATAGTGTTGGCCGGGAGAGGGTTGTGAGAATTGGAAAAGATTAAATTCAAATAAAATTTTAAATTTGAAATTTTGAGGATGAGTTTGAAACACAAACCCGAGCTTTAAAGAGAGCTCGAAAATTTTAGAAATTTAAGCGGCAAACGAAAATCAAAGAAACTCAAAATTGAATAACCAACACTATTTGCGATCTGAAAAACGGGGTGTTACATAGGTGAAGGAACTCCTCTAATGGACCTCAAGGCACACACTCTCTCCTTCCTCTCACCCTTGGCTCTACGAAAGCAGAACTCAACTATGTGACCATCCTTCTTGCAGAAGATGCAATGATACTTGACCTTTTGAGAGGTCTAACCTACTGAAATAGAAGCATCTGACTTGCTAGAAGGGGTTTGGGCAAAACCTGAGATCTAAAGACCGATTTAGATGGCTCAGAGAGTTCTACCTCAAACTTGCCACTCTCAACAACTCTCACAACCTTAGGTAGGTGGTTCTTGGAATACTATAGGGAATTAAATCCTAGGCCACTCTATTCACACTCACCTTAGATTGGTCGAGGATCATGTTGAGGTTCTTCTTTCCACTAGAAAATCTCTTAAGAGTCTTTTTGAGATAGACATTTTCTTTGACTAGGTCCTCACATGTGGCACACTTATTTGACTTGGTTGCCCTAGTATATATTTGTTTATGGATATCTACCTCAAGCTTTAAGGCCTCACAAGACACACAAGAGGAATTTCTAATCCTACTCAACTCCTCTTTGAACTTGACTCTAAACACCTCTTGTATCTCATCTAAATCAGCCCTAATTTCAGCACAAAAGCACAAGAATTAGAGTTAATTACTTTCTTGGATGCAGTCATGGATTTTTTAATTTTAGATTTCTCCTCTAGAGTCTTGTTAAGAGCATCATTCTCAGCTGTGAGTTTATAATAGTTTTCACACGAAGCAGTCTTAGAATGAAGAACCATTTCAGTCATTTTCTTTATTTTAATCTTACTATCCTCACAATGAGAGCAAGTGTGACCAGAATTAAATTTCAGCAATTCCTTAGTAGCACTATCCAATTTCAATTCGAGCAATGCACAACTTCGCGTCTCGGGCTTGAGGATGCCTCCAGAAGTCCTTCTCCTCCTTGCACTTCAGCTTGGGGCACTTTGCCCGAGTGTGGTTTGGCTCACCACACTCAAATCAAGTAACATGGCCACCTCTCCTCTTGTTCCTCACTTTGTTGTAGGCTGTCGTGAATTTTGTGGATAGGAGGGCTAAGTCATCCTCATGTAGCCTCTCTAGCTGCTCATCGCTCAAGGAGTGCAAGGCAAACAATGAAAATCGAGATAAGCCAAACTCTAAAGAATTAGAAAAGCTACTTTGAGAAGGGTCAACCACTATAGTCATCGACTCTGTCTTAGGGAAACGCAAGATGAAGTCAATCTCATGCGTCTTCAACCTCGAGTAGAGCTTATCCATAGTAAGCTTACTCATGACAGTGTTGTCATTGATGGAAGTGATCTTCATCCCCCAAACTCTCACAACAAGTGCACCCAAGAACTGGCGTGCATTTTCAAACTCAGAAAACACAAGGCCAACAACACGTAAGTCATGAATGATCTTGGAAAACCTTCCCCACAACTCATCCAAAGATTCACAGGGCCTTTGCTTGATCTTTGAGTACTCTATCTTAAGTTGGTCTGTCTCACTTCCTTGATCGCAGTATAGCCATCATGGTAGTCAGCGAGGGTCTTCGAGATCTTGTGAGTAGACCTCAAGTGAGCAACATGCTTAAACTCAGATCGACTAAGCCCTTGAATTAAGAAATCTTAGTCTTGCTATTTGCCTCCACATCGGGTGAGATCACATCATCATTGGCCAACACTACATAAGGATTCTTGACTTTGAGCCAAATTGCGTGCCCTGGAGCCTCAATATGTAGGCATGCATGCGAGCCTTCCAATAAGAAAAATCAACTCCATAGAACACGGTGGCTTGGAAGAATACTTGTCTACTACTATTGCTCCTAAGACCGGTCAAGATATCCATGAGAAGAGCTAACCGGACTCTGATACCACTTGTAGTACCGGTATGGCAACAGAGGGGGGTGAATGGTGCCTTCAAATTTTTCTCCAAGTATTCACCACCTTTTCACTCCAATTGCTATGAGAAGCTATAAAGATCAAGAATAAAAAATTCTAAAAATCAAAGTGCTACAGTATTTCAGATCTTGATCAGTGTAAAGACAACACTATTTCAAATCCAAAATCCATGTAACTTTTGATTCATAGATCCAAAATACTTGAAACTTGAACCTTGAAATAACTTGAGAGAAATAGGATCTTCTAGTTCGTGAACTCTGTTGCACCAAAACTAGGTCAAAACCTAAAAATGAGCTAACTCCCAATCCAAAGCTCCAAATCACTTGAAATTTGGTATGCACCCTCT
Organism: Hsuehochloa calcarea; assembly: GCA_036346395.1. Taxonomy (NCBI): domain Eukaryota; kingdom Viridiplantae; phylum Streptophyta; class Magnoliopsida; order Poales; family Poaceae; genus Hsuehochloa; species Hsuehochloa calcarea. The sequence goes on from CM070605.1 coordinate 24,701,233, forward strand.
CTAGGATGTCAAGAACCTATTCCAATCAACTATCTAGAAAATCATTGCCAAAGTTATGACATTTCCTGTTTGAAGGAAAGTTACACAAAAATAGGGTAAAAACCAAAGATGGTGAATATGACTTGCTCGTGGATGGATGATGGTCAAGATGACTCTAGATATATTCCCACATATCGCAGCAAGCAAGAACACCAAATAAATCAATGCAAAAATAGCTAGATCAAAAAATCACTCGGAGAGGTCAAAGAGAGCAAAAATCGAGTTTCTTCATGAACTTGCCATGAAAGTGTCTAGATAGGTAGAGATTGATTTCCAGAAGTTATCTCCATATCTTACATGTCCTTGGCACAACAAGATCAAGAAGAGAAGAGAAAAGGGGAAAAACCAACCAAATCAAGAGCAAATCAATCAATACCAAAGAGATTCGTGGAGATGAACAAAGATTGATGTATTGCTACTTGAGGATGAAGGTTTTATAGACACTCTACTTGGAGGTCAAGAGAGCACACCATAGTACTCAACTTCTCTCAAACCCCAACCCTATAACTCATGAGCATTTGGTCTCAAGAGAGAATGATTAGATGGATGACAACAAGTCTCATCCCAACCCCTTAAATAGATGGGCTAACTAGCCATATCCAACCCTTAGTGGATACTATCCACTTAGCACATTGGGGGAAACCTGATAACCCCACACATGGGTTTTAACTCACACTCTACACTTATGCACGCTTTCAAAGCGCATAAGCCCGAATCCGCTAAGTCCTTAGCCTTGATCCAACTTGATCATACTAGCTTCTCCATGACCTAAACCTCCTTTCCAAATGCCGCTCAAGCGCCAAGCGCCACGATTTTGATTACCAAAATACCCTTCCTTGACCCGGTCTTCTCCATCCATTGCAAGCAGTCGCCATGCTCACCACGTGTAGATGCACCACTGGCTTGCCGTGCATCGGCAAGTATCTCCCATTCCAGTTCCACCAGACCACGCCTCACTTGGACCGACCAAGCCACATGGTCACTAGTCCAGGATCACGCTTCAGTATTTTGGATAAATATCTACAACTAAATAAGAATACCCTTCAAATAATCGCTGAGACCTTACGGTGACAAAGTGACAATAAAGAATAAATCGCAATGGTCAATTTACCACGCACAACCGATCGATCAAGACCCTTCTCAACGATCCATTGCAAGCAATAGATTGAAAACATAATTGAAAACAATTAAAGAATATTAATTTAACAATTGGTTTCACAAAGGACACACAGTCTAAACCATGCTATTCGAATAGATTAATTTAAACACTCTGCGAGCAATCGGTGTAGCTACAACAAAACCATTCGTACACACGGCGTTTGGTTACGACAGATGCACATATCACACCTCTAGCCCATCACACGGCTTTGTCAATATCAAGACATCTTACTAAGTTAGGCCCACCATACTAATGTGGTCTCAGTGAAGGCCCCGTTCAATGGCGCACAAAGTTAAGTCCTTAATTGACCAAGGCAAGACTTCCAGCTTTAACACAAATCACAAAGTTTAAAGCACACAGCTCCACCATTTCATCACACAGTTCCATAATCACTTAGTCAAGTTTATAATTGCAACTCACTTGGACCGACTAAGCAAGCCACATGGTGCATTACCAACTAATAATGAACCAACCTAGGGTGACAAAAGATCATGGCATACAATAGACAAGGTGGATATAACAAATTGGATTAATAACTATCCCAAAAGCATCTAATAAATACTTGAAATAGAATGCAATATATTGAAACAACTTTGGAATAGATCTAGATATTTCTTGGTCTTGAGATGCTCCTTTTCGCAACATTTCCGAGACAAAAGCCAACTTCAAATAAAATTCACCATTAAATATATCTTTATTTTATATGAATTTACAAATTTGAATGGGCTCGATCGAGGTCGCAATGCTTGAGATCACCACCTCACCCAACATCCTCGATCATTCTAGGTCTCGATGTGGCTCGATCCTCCTTGAGCTTAGCCTCTCTTCCCGGTGGCAACGAACCCCTCGACGTGGCGAACTCATGGGTGGGCTTGGCGGTGAAGTTCACCGATGGCGACGCATTCGGCGAGGAAGCTCACGGCGCGGCCGAGGTTCGAGCTCCGCTTTCGGCGAAACGGCGAGCTAGGGTTGGCGGCTATGGGGAAAAGCGGCGGGGTGGATGCGATCCTCGTGACACGGCGCGGCTTTAAATATGGCCGAAACCCTAGAACCGTGGTTAACTCCGACGGGACACGCGGCGCCATCGCCGGAGGAGGAGGCGAGTGGTGAGGCGATGGAATAGTGGTGGGCTTTGGCCCATCACTATTCCGAGGGATTTTCTTTTGATTTTTCTTTTAAATAAATAAAGAAAATGCAATTACAATTTATAAAATAGCAAATGACTTTGGAAAAATTCCAGAAAAATCTGGAAAATATAACCAAGCCTAAAGAATCCAAATAAAATAGTTTTGACCATTGTTGATGTTGGGATTACTCATATTAAATCATTTTGTCCTTAGAGTCCATATTAAGCTTTTAAATTAAATCCAAATAAATTGCAAATGATGAGATTTTCAACTAGCAAATAAATAAAGGATTTTTAAAAGGCTCAAAAGTTGGGATGTTACACCACCTCACCCAACATTCTCGATCATTCTGGGTCTCAGATCCTCCTTGAGCTTATCCTCTATCCTTGCTGTTGACCATGGTTAACTCCAGACGACCTTGCACATCCAAAAGACAAAGAAATCATTTCCGGATACAAGTTCTTCACAACTTGACCTACGTTAGCAGTAACATGTCTCATGCAACCTATAAACTCAGATAAATTTGCAAATCAATTTTTTTGACCTTTCTAAATTATAATAGTTCATCACAACATAATCCAAGACCGTCTCACAAGGTCTTTCAGTCATCTTCCTGAAGGCCCTACCCTGTGCATTGGTGATAGCACACCGATGTATGGTTTTCCACCCCTGGACGTTTGAATATAGTAGATGCGCTACTACGGTTGTTGCTGCGCTGATCGAGGACGATCCACGACCTATGCAAGGAACATGATAGGTTGCTGGAGGAGACGATCGGTGCTGAGGATGTTGGACGATCGACTACGACCACTACATTGACACGCTCGATGTTGGATCAGGCTGCTCCAACTATAATTCCGCTCCACTGCGCATCTAGTGGTAACGATCTATGATCTCTTGCTTGCATGGCTTCCTGATTTACGTAGTAGAATTTTTTGAATTGCAAGCTAGTGTAGCCTACCCGTATCCTTATACAATTAGCATTGGTGTCGAGGTGTTTTGGGGAGAAACCCTCGATTTAGCAAAACGACATTTTTGCTATGTGGAAACTGGCGGTCTGACTGACCCTGCTGGGAGGTTTGATAGGCCGAGGCCGGCGGTCTGACCGGCCCGGAGTGGCGGTCAGACCGATGATATGGGATTTCGAGGATTACACACAAACACTTATGTGGAAGTGTTTGGGGGTGTGTTTGCACCAGGTACCATTAAAAATAGAGTCTAGAAGCGAAACTAGATAGAGTTTTGCAGAAAAGTCCAAAGAGGGGTGTTTTGAGTTCTAGAAAGCAGTATGACTAGTAAGCTATTGATGGTCAGACCGGGGTGCGGTCTAACCGGTCCCCTGTTACTGTGGTGGTGGTCGACCGACCTCGGTTGGCGGTCATCTTGGCGATGGCCCGGAAGTCGAGTCGGAGTGGTCCGACCGCCAAGGCAAGTTCGTGCACACTGAGTTGTGGTGAATTTGCAGATTGGCGTAAGTCATGGGATTCAATGATGCATATGTATTGCATGATGTATGTTTTGGCTAATGTGAGTCAATTTGGGAGGAACTTGTGCCCGGAATCGATTTCTTAATTTATTGTTGTGCAGGGACGTTTGGAGTCAACTACAGTCAATAGCGAGGATGATCAGGACTAGGTCAGGAGAGTTGAGGTGTAGAATGAGTGAGAATATCGGGTGAAGTAGTTGGACTCAAGCATGTCACAAGATGAACAAGAACGCCCAAACATGAATTTTGGTGCAACAGTGTGCATCAAGTGGCTTGGGACTGGTGAAGTTTGGTGCAACAGAGTGCATCAAGTGGCTTGGGATTGGTGCAAGTGCCATGGTTGTCCGGGGAGCCAGGTGGGAGAGACTTGCCAGTATGTGGAAAGTCATTGATGAACCTACGCATGGCGAAGCATGAGATTGCTTCACGATGATTAGACTTGGTCGTGGAGAAGGATCGAGAAGAGGTATTTTGCTATCTTTGCCAAAATACTGGGTTGGTGTTCTTGAAGAAACCACAATGCAAGATGACACAAAGGAGAAGTGGTTTATGTCAAAAGGAGGAGAACATCACGAAGAGACGGATTCAGGAGACCCAGATCGTCACCCGCTTTGAGAAGCGTGGGTGAGTGTAGACTCATTTGTGTGTGAGTTGAACAAGTATCCTATAAGGTTTTCTCCTAGACCTAGCATCCACTATATAAGACTTGGTGAAGGATTTGCACAACCAAACTTGGGAAATTCTAATTTGAGAGTCGGGGAAAGTGGAGAAAATAGATGAGGCTAATGTTTGAGAGAGAGAGAGAGAGAGAGAGAGATGTATTGAGAGATTAGGTGCTCATGAGTGAGCTTTTTTCCTCCATGGTGGAATGTCTGTAAACCTACAATCTCTTTAATCAATCCAATCAAATTTGTCTCGAGATGAGTTCTCTTGTTCTTGCTTTCTATTTAGTGATTTTGGGAATTTTGTATTCTATGGGGTTTGTCTTAATTGTTCTCTTACTATGATCTAGCTTACTAGGACTTGGGAGATCTGATCTAAGGTTATCTGGACCATCCTTAACCCACGAGCAAGGCTTTAGATGAATATTAGGCACCCTTGGGTTTTGAGCCTTCTTATCCTCAATCAAGAAATATGTGGAATCTTGGCTACGATCGTCTTGATCATCGATTGGAATTGGCTCCTTACCTTCTTGTTGAGCTTTGTCTAAAATATTAGGTGATTTGGATCACTAGATCAAAGTTAGGTCAATTTGTGATCCTTCGTCGTGTTGCTTTTCAGGCAGCGGTTAGACCAGCCTTGGCTCGGTGGTCAGACCGGCAGAGGGCGCTGAGGATTGATTTTCTCGGGTTAGCTCACGTCTTCTAATGTGATCTTGAGACCTTAATCTTCATAGTTTCTCGTAGCTATTGGATAAAAAAGACAATTAAATACTGAGGTGAAAATTAGTGGGCTCCTATTCACCCGTCTAGTCCTATTTTGGCCCAACAACTGCCATTCTGAAATGAACACAAAGTGACCAAAATTAAGAAAACTCCGTACATTCACAAGGAATGACCAGCTAGATTGAATTACGTACACAAAACTCGCGTACACGCAAAATACATCAAAATTAAGAGGGGAAAAAATACCAACATTGAGGTGGTTCATGCAAGGATAGCATGGCCCACGAAACACGAATGACCCAAACACGTAGACCACAAAATGACGCTGACTAATAGTACAGAAGATACATGGCAGTATGCCACACATGCACTTCATCGCGCATGCTTAGTTACGCCGAAGGAGGAGGTGCGAAGAACGGCATTGGCACGCTCGGGATGGAAGGCATCGGCGGCAATGTCACCTTAGGGATGGAAGGCATTGAGGGCATCGGCGGCAGTATCACCTTCGGCACGGCCGGAAGGCCCGGAACGGCCGGCATGGGGGGCAACGCGGTGTTCGGCACGGTGGGCGCCGCTGGCATCGGTGGCAAAGTCGCCGCAGGCACCGTCGGTATCGCGGGCATCGGTGGCACGGTCACCGTGGGCACGGGCGGCAATACGGCGTTCGGCACGGTTGGTACCGCGGGCATCGGTGGCACGGCAGTCACCGCTGGCAGCGTCGGCACGGCAGGCATCGGCGGCATTGTGGCTGCGGGCACGGCCATAATGCCTGGGGCGGCAGCGGGAGCAGTGGCCGCTGTCGTGTCGGCAAGGTGGCGCGCCGCGTGACAGGTGCTGATGCCGCCGACGAGCATGAGAACCATGACAAGCGCCGGGGCGAAGAGGGACGAAGTGGAAGCCATGATGAGATCTATCTAGATATGCTTCTGTTTGGCTAATACCTTGCTAGCAAGAGTGCGAAGAAGTAGAAGCTAGAGCAGTTTAATTAGTGATGCGAATACATGAGTCTTGCTTGCCAAATTTATAGTACTCAGAAGATTGACATTGGTTGGCGACTTGGCGATTGGTTGTTGGCCGTCCAAAACATGGGCAGGCATGGTTGTTTCAAGAAGTTTGTTGGTTAGCTCACCTTCTTGTAGCTGAAAATCAGTTTGCATATATGCTGCAGGAGATTTTAGGGTTGTTATGTTTTGAAAATGTTGACCTGTTTGACAATTTGATGTGCCATTTTCTCTTCTTAGGTGCAAACGGTCAACACAAGCTTTCTATAATTTGAAGAGCTTCAGTATGAGTTGTCTTTTCCTGTATGTTTGTGTTGATCACTTGATCTTGGGACTCTTGGCTAGTAATTAATTCTAAATGACAATGTGCAACTCTTGCGATTAGGCTAATAACATTAGATAAAGTTCTGTAATTACATTTGTACACCTGGTGTTAATTGTTTATATTCAGGTTATATACTAACATTCATGATGTGCTCGACCGATCTCCCAATTTAATTTCTTACTAGTTCTATAATCTGTCATGATAAATCAGTCCAAATTTGTCCAAAACCCTAAAAAGGATATAGACTAAAGTGTAGTATCAGTATCCTGATCAATAGTTACAATATAAATAATAATTTCTATGTGAGCCCTACAAATAGATTCCACGTACTAGCTAGGGAAGCGGAAGAGAAATTTCAGCATATACGAACATTAAGAATCTAGTGCACTAAAGATGCGGAGTTAACAGAAGAGTTGTTTTAGTGTAAAATTAAGTGAACTGTATTCGAGAAGTTTGGTTAAGTTGAAGCAAGAACATAAGGTTCAATGCTTTAGAGTTAGTTTTTGATATATTTTTTTTGGTAGCTTGCGATTTAGCTATCTAATCCACATATTACCCAGCAAAGGTCAGGTATTTACCTAATGGAAGGACATATGATGCTGATTTAAGCCCAGTTACATTGTATTACTGCCATTAAATTTTCAATGATTCTGACTGAATTTATAATTGTTCTTGCAAAAAAAATATATCTCTTCATGAAATTTTACAAACTGATCAAGAAAGGTTCCCTTGAGAATTGAATCAAGTCCAAAGGAGTTCAACGTATCTGTCGATGCCAAAATTAAGCCTTATAATCAGCTAAAAAAATTCTCAAAAATATGTTGTCAGATAAATAAAGAGGAGCAGCCAAAAATCAGTTGCCACACCTTAAAAAAACGATCTGGAATGGGTTTTTGTTTTGATGCCCTAGAACGTAGATACTTCTAGGCTCTAGGTAGCTGTTTTTTTTTTGGCTTAAACCTCGAGTTCTCACATGCAACTTAATCATCTCCTAGAATGTACCAATTTACATTAGTTTGGTATCAAGTAAAAAGAAGCATAGACTATCTATTTATATTTGGTACTTTCAGTACACGGATAAATAGTCTAATTTCGCAGGTTTATAATCGCAGATCTTGCAGGATGAGCTAACCCCTCTTGTTGGACAACAGGAGACCACCCAGCTTTGTTAATAACGCTGATGCAGTACAGGTAAAGAAAGTAGTTTCGCAGGTTCACCGACTACGCTAATACCAAAAGTAACAGACGGCACACAGGCCTATTTTCAGCTTTCCTACATTAATTACAATCGACGCATCATTCTTCACACAACTCCAAAAAGGTCAATCATGAATCATGAAAACATGAAAAGGAAGTGCAGTGGTATAATTAATTAAGCATAAAACTCTTTTATTTATTTACTACTAATACCTGCGTAACTCATAAATAGCTGACACTCGTATACACTGGAGCTTACAGTACCAGAGTTAGCGTACTACCAGCTGCACTCCAGATACGTACCATGGCTCTTTATTAGCAACTAGCAGCTATATATTATTACACGAGGCATGATCAGTAGCTTAGCATACGATTATTGATCAGAGACATCAAATATATAGCACTCCAAAATCAACCTCCTTAATAGTACGTACACTCACCACTCATACTAGCTAGATGCCACGCTACTGCGCGCATGCACAGTACGCAGCTGATCACCACATAGTCTAGCTAGATCGATTAATCACGCTGCTGGGGCCACATCGGCGTCGTCGTCGTCGTCGTCGCCGTTGCTGCCACCGTCGCCGAGGTTGCTCTCCAGGAGCAATGCCCACACAAGGCGATCACACTCGCACCTAGCCACAGCCATCGATCGATCTCTCTGTACGCGCTGTCGATCGAGCTGTGATCGACTAGCTACGTACGTATGTGAGTGAGCTATCAGCTCAGCCGTATGAAGCTATGTTGGTGGAGGGTTTTGGGAGCAGCAGGTAGAGCTATTTATAGCTAGCCAGTGTTGCCCATCTAGGCTAGCTGTGTATCTCGCAGAGAGAGAACGGCCGGAGCAATTGCTTGGTAGGGCTGGCCGGCTGGGAAAAAAAGAAGAAGAAGAAGAAGAAGATCCGATAGATCGATGGAAGATGATGGGCCTGATTTACCTTTTGCAGTCAGACAGGCAGGGGCGGTAGCCTCCCTGTAAAGCTGGCTAAGCACAGATGCCCCAGCTCCCTTTCAGTATTGCAACGACATGCACGTCTGGGCCCACATGACGATCCGACGTGGCTACGCGGCGTTGGATCGTCTGCGCGAGTGCTACTGTGCATCGAGTTAGTTAATTATTACAGCCGTACATATATACATACACATTGGCCACTTGTGTAACGTCTCAAGTATATATATATATATGAAGGACAAGATGCATGCATGCGTGCATGTAGCCATCCACTGATATACGCCCGTACGTACGACACGTGCATACTACGTACGTGTGCGCATATACTGATTGATGTCTTGGAAAGCCTAACCACTTGTTAATTACTTAATTGGTGTTTGTTTAGTACCATACATTATTCTAATATACTCACTCCAAATCATAATGATAGCTCGATAGATCGTAATTAAGCTCAGACCAGGCAGTGCTCAAATTAAGTCAGCTGGGTGAATTCTGAAGGGAATCAATGCACAAGAGACATTCAAAATTTCGTTATAAAACAAGTTTACAGACACCAATCCAAGATGGATGCAAGTTTTCACACACTCGATCGTCTCAATTAGTACACATCCTGATGAGTTGATATGCATGACTAACGAACTCAGGTAGGGCAAGTTCCAAATCAAGGAAATGAAGTTACATAACTTTATAAAGTGCATGCTTAGAGGATCCTAAGAAACCTCCTATATATACATGCATGGCTTGATTCATGATACATGGAGCAGGAGATCAGGCCTCCCGGAACCGTTTGGCCCTCGCGTCCTACGTGGCGCTCGGGGGCCCACCGGTCCAAGGCGGTGCTCATGGTGAACGGCCGCCGGGCACGGTCTCCACGTGCAAACGCCCGGCCATGCACGCTCCCTCCTCCTGGCTCCTGCCTCCTGCTGCGTGTGCGTGTCGACGACACGCCATGGTGGAATGATTTAGTGGGCTATTTATTGGGCCTCGCGGATGCCTAAGAGTGGAGGCCCATCTTGAGAGTTAACAGGTTGGAGCAAGTACTTTCCTTGGTCTGTCGCTGAACTGCTGATCACGACATAACATATTTTCGAGTTAAAAAACAGACCAAATATTTTTTCACTCAGACAAAAAAGAAAAAGACATGATATACAGGGTAACACATATACAACTAAAATATATATAAAAAAAGAACAAAAAAAGGATGACGAAATGTACGTACACAGCAATCTAATTAACTAGCTGTGCAGAATTTCTCAGAACCTTAATATTCAACATCCATTCAGATTCTGTTGTGGTTAAGCCTGAAAAGTTTCAGATTATTGGTTTTGTGGTTTGCTGCAGGAAGTCACGAAACGGCTTTGCTATGTATTTATACACACGTATGGATTGCATTCAGATGTTACATTCGATTACAATCGGATCTTTAACTAAACAACAAATTTCTGAAGAATACTTTCATTATAGAGCTTTCCAAACGACTACGTGGTATTGACAAATTCAAATTTATTTCGTCAAGATATTTTATCACTATCTATCCAACAATCCAACTATTTCTATAATCCGACAAGATTTATTTCTATAATCCACCAGAAATTTATTCCAATAATCCAACTAAGATGTATTCCTATAACCCTATCCAAGATTTATTTCTAACTCCCTCTTCTTTATTCAATCATATCCAATAAATTCAATATGAACATACCTAATTAATTTCATACTTCTTGATTCAAGCTAATCCACCAAAATCCACATCATGAATAAATATGAAAATCCAATTCTTTTCGTAATCTACTCTCTACCTTTACTGCATAAATTTCTCAATTTTATGTTTTCCACCCATCCTTGTAATCAACTCAAGATTCGATGAAAATCCAATTTCTCCCAATAACCAAATCTGTACTTTAGATTCCTATGTCCTTCATAATCAATCAAAATTTTCCTTTACGATCATTTTCTTTCCACATAATCTATATAATCCACCAATCCTATATTCTTTAAACAATTCATAATCAAGGCATATCCCTCATCATACTCTAATATTCGCAATATCTTCTTATAACCTCGGTAAATATTAAAATTTTCAAATCCAAAAATCAGTCTTATCAATGATTCCCTAAAACTACCTAGCGACAAATCTCCAAGGTACTGCATGACTTTGTGGAGGATACCGACAAACTCATCGGCGTTCTTGCCATGAGAGAAGAAATCCCACGGACCATCAGACGACGATACGATCATTTTTTAAAAACAAGAGAGAGTCAGCAACGGAGTAGACTCACAAAAGGAGGTAAGTGAAGAACTAAGAGAGATGAGAAGGAGCAATAGATAAACTATATTTTGCTCAAAACTTTTCTTAGTTTTTGAAAATAAAACTCAAGTCCTTTGGCTCGACCAGCCTAACTAAGGCTCCTACAGTCGTATGCTCTGATACCAGTTCTGTCGGACCCAGATTTTGTAAATCCAAATCATCTATGAAAATATTGTGCTATTTCTTAGATCAATAGATAGCACTCATAGATACATCACTAAATCATCTCATACACGATGTAAACTGAACCAAATATTATATTACAAACATCAAATGAGGTAGCAACAATTTAAATCCTTAATCCATCCGAACGGTTCATACCACATACAAATCACTCTCGTGCCTCGACGGCACCCACCACCATACCATCCGCCCAGATGAGGTAACAACAATTTAATAGAGTTTTTGGGGAACAAAATACATCACCACAACATTCAAGTTATTTACCCACAATGACTGCCCAATTCCACTTTCATGATTAAAGGATGATGATTGAGGCATTTAATGTCCCGGTACTTAAGCAAGACCAGTATGTCGCTTAAGTGCAACCTACACCTAGTATTTACCATATAGTTACTAGTGTGACATGGAATAATGTATTCAATTTGTCAAAGGATGGTATAATAATTAATTAATCATCAAATGAGTATTTAACTACCTTAAGATTTAACCTACTTTTGCTTAAAGAATTAAGGCATGCAATTTTGGTAATTTAAAGGAATATAATTTGCATAAAATGTAGGCTCAAAATGATCAAGGTATTGACTCGCCTAGAGTGACGGGGAGAGAGTCTTGAAAGTCTTGTCCCTAATTAAGCTAGAGATCTCTCGCTTCTCTGAACTCTATTCAGACGAACGTACTGGAAAAAGAATAAATAAGCAAATAGAATAAATAAATACACAAGAAATAGCAAATGAACTTCAAATTAAATAAAACTAGTACCATTAGTAAGATCTTGAATTTAGACAAATTTAGAAACAAAAATCACTAGAATCAGAGTTATAAGGGAGGAGAACAGAGTTTCCGAAGTTTTGGTTTTGAGCACTGCTGGTTTCGAGTACTGTTCGCTTCGAGTATTGATGGTTTCGAGTATTGTTTGTTTCGAGTATTGATGGCTTCGAGTTCTGTTCGTTTCGAGTTCATCGTCTAAAAATGGGTTTCAACTACGCGATCGAAAAGGTTTCGACTACGTGGTCGAAAGGGGTTTCGACTACGCGACTACCTGGTCATGGACCTGGTCGTAGCCGTGGTCGTAGACATGGTCGTAGCTGTGGTCGTATACATGGTCGTAGCCCTAGTCGTAGACCTAGTCGGAAGTGAAGGACCGAAATGGCAACAGAGGGGGGGTGAATGGTGCTTTAAAAATTAAGATCCTCCCCTCTCAAGTGTCCACACAGCAATCCGAAAACTTTCTGTTAAACAAAAGATGTGATGAAAATCAAATCCAAAGAGTTAAACAAAACTGGGCTGTTCTGTCAGATATCGGAAGTTCCGATTCTACCTTGCGGTAGTTCCGCACTGCGGTAGTTCCGTTCTTCCAGTGCGGAAGTTCCGCCTGCGGTAGTTCCGCCTTGTACAAATCGGAAGTTCCGATTGTCCCGACCAAGAACGATGCGCTCGGGTTTTGCCAAAAATCCAAAATACTAACTCGTTAATGCTCTTCTCAGGTCAAGTCTCACAGGACATCATCCTAAACAACATCTTGACCTCATGGAGAAGAATCGCAGACAAAGATCCATTAATCAAAGCAAAATCGGATTTCTTGAATATTTGGCAAGAAAGACCAAAAACCACAATTAACAAGATTCTTAGATTCTTGGCTCATGAAATTTTGAGGATATATTAGCAATATCAATAAGACTCTAGATATCAAGTTTCATGCCATCTCATAAGAAGAATCAAAAGTTTCACCAAAACCCTAGATATTCAACGTGAACAGAGAGAATAAAAGAGGCATAAACAAAGAACCAAAACCTCAGAATTTCATTGATAGGAATCAAAAGATTACAGAGGCAAACACGAATTTCAGTTCATCCTCTCCAACTCAACAACCTCTCCAAAAAGCAAAACAACCTCTCCAAAGGCTCTTTAGCTAAAGCTAACCCTAATTTTCTCTCACCAAAAGTCCAACAAAACAACCAGGGGTTCACCTCTATTTATAGCCCTTGGCTAACGGGTCTCCAACCCGTTATGCCGGCTAAACCCTAACGGAGCCGCTTCCACTTGTGCTGCCTTGCGAAATTACCCTTTCGCCCCTCGCACACCTTTTGGAAGCTCCCGCATTCCTTGTTGTCCACGACTCGCAACCGCCTCGAGTGCACGCCGTCTTCGACACATCTTTACCGTTCTGACCTCAACGCCGCCTGCGTCTAGTCTGGTCTCCACGTGTCTCGCCACGACTCCACCTCGATGCCCTGCAACCAGCACAGACAAGAAACACATCACATAGCATTGCTCAAGATAATAGAATCATCATTTGCATTTAACTCAAATCCATTCACAACTCAAAATCAAAACTATGCCCTCTCTGCACAGTTCTACGCACAATCGGAAGTTCCGCACTTACTATGGCGGAAGTTCCAATTATCGGAACGTCCGCACTCCCAGGTTGGAAGTTCCGATTATCGTCAAAGCAGAACACACTTGTCAGTATTATCGGAAGTTCCGCCTTCCCAGGGGCGGAAGTTCCGATTATCGCAACAGAACACAATCGTCAGGATAATCGGTAGTTCCGTTTTACCAGGGCGGAAGTTCCGATTATCGGAACTTCCGCATTCCAGAATCGGAAGTTCGCGCGATCTGAAACCAACTTATAGCGGCGCAAAAACGCAATGAATCCAATCACAAACTTTTCAACACAGCGTCAAATACTCATCACTCGAAAGGGGACCTTACTCACATGGTCTCTCAATCTCCCCCTTGATGAGTATATTGACAAACACGAAAAAGCATATAGATGAGTTTGTGATAAAGACCAAACACGGTCTAATCTAGAAAACAAGAAGGCTCAAGACCATGTTTGTCAAAAGAGAACGACTGAAGCTTGAAATGAAAGAGCAAATTTTTCTGCAACGCTCCAGAAGACTTTTTCTCTCCAAACTAACTTCTCCCCCTTTTGGCAATAAACACATCAAGAAGTATTACAGAGAGGAAATGACATGATATTCATTTTAAGCATTAGGAGCCATGAAGATTATCCAAAATGACTATTAGAGAATTACACCAAGCCATAACACATAAGAATGCTAACAAGATCATGACAAATGATGTATAGAAAAGCTAAGACAGGAAATCCATAATCTGAGAATTGGTCCAATTCTTTAGCATGTCAAATAAACCAAGATTATAGTCTTGCTAAAGATATCCAAGGATGATACAAGCCATGTCAAATACTCTAAGTGGAACCAAGAAGCATAATATTGAACAGTTTAGAGTGCTACCAGTTGTAAGAAGGACTCATTTGATCAAGTACTTGGTCTTTTCGAAGATAAGAAATTTTAGCACAAGTTTCTTTTTCTGAAAACATAATTATGGCTTTATCTTAGTGAAGCAAGTCCTAGACTAGGTGCCATCCACAACTGCCTCCTAAGCTTCAACCATTTTTCAAATCTTAACCATGTGCTAGATCCCAAGCCTTATGCGACCACTCCAAGCAACAGACTTAAGGAAGTGATCTTAGGTCATCCAAGACTCCCCCTGAGTTCATGCCTAGTGCAATGGCAAGCAGTCTCATGAGAAAGAGTTGGTGAGATCAGTTTTTTCGCACAAAAGAGATCATTTTTGCTTTTGAAGTTTTTAGACCAACGATTTAAAGAAAAGTCATGTTTCTTAACGAACTGACATAGCTTAATCTAAAGCCCAATAGAGATTCAAGACTCAACTTAGCCTACTTGACATGGCGAGAATCATAAAGGGATAATTTCAACAGACTAGTCTCAAAAGCTATTATGACAAGATTTTAGTTCAAGTTGAGCAATTTTAGTCACCTTATCATGGCAAAGACTAAACTACACATAAAAAGTCATGATAAATCTAGCAGTTTAGCATAAATCATGGCAAGATGTAAAACAGTGAAAACAGATCATAAGGGATAATAGACAAGGCTCCATATAATTATATTACAATGCAGGATGAAATGCACGAAAATCCAGATCCCCTTCAGAATGAGATGCATTTTTTAATTCAGGTTGAGTTATGACAATTTAAGAACTAGAAGAACCAAGATGAACTCCCCCTGAACCAAAGGAACAAAAACGAGAAACTGGAAAGAGAAAGGGAAAAGGCAGTCCTTAGAGCATAGATAAGATATAGAGAATACCAAAACTCAGACTGATTCTTATCTACCCCATATGATTCCAGGACTATTAGCTGATCAACTAACACACTAAGGAGCAAACACATCCCCTGTCTACCCAAGGGTGGCCCGACCCTCGCTAGAACCTATAAGAAGTGAGTAAGCTCAACCTAGAGAGAGGAGAAACAACTAATAAGCAGCATCCTAGAAGCACAAGATAAGAACAAGCAGTCAAAGCAATTTGACCAGAGAACCACTCTAACCTATGCTGGAAGGACTTAGACCCAAAGCACCCAAAAGAAATGCAGCCAGAAAAGAGTAATAGCAAAAATAAAATATAATACAGTAGTAAAACACAAGCTCCCCCTCACAACAGTCCATAAGGACAAACCACCCCAAGCTCTCCCCGCAGAGCTGAAAACCGAGAGCTATCCAAAGGCTTGGTGAAGATATCAGCCAACTGGAGTTCACTCTCCACAAACTGAAGTACAATGTCACCCTTCTCTACATGGTCTCGAAGAAAGTGATATCTGATATCGATATGCTTGGTCCGAGAATGTTGCACTGGGTTCTTGGCAATGCAAATCGCAGACGTGTTATCACAAAAGAGTGGAACACGGTCGATTACTAACCCAAAGTCCTGCAAGGTCGAGACCATCCAAAGCACTTGGCTACAACAACTGGCTGCAGCAACGTACTCGGCCTCTGCAGTGGACTGTGCAACACCGGACTGCTTCCTCGAAGACCAGGAGACAAGAGAAGTGCCAATGAATTGGCAAGTGCCAGAAGTGCTCTTCCTATCTATCCTACTGACCAATAAATCGTGCATCGGAGAAGGCTCTAAGAGATAGACAAGAAGAGAAAGAGTACCAGATACCATAGTCAATGGTAGCTCGAAGGTACCTAAAGATGCGCTTCACCGCTTGGCGGTGAGATACGCGAGGAGAAGCCTGAAACCGAGCACAAAGACACACGGAGAAATGTATGTCTGGTCTCGAGGCTGTGAGGTACAAGAGAGAGCCTATCATGCTTCTGAACTCCTTTTGATCAACTGGCTCTACGTCTTCATCTGGGTCAAGTGAGGCTGTAGAAGCCATTGGAGTTGATACTGACTTGCCATTACTCATGTCAAAGCGTCTCAGGAGTTCACGAGTGTACTTGCCTTGGTGCAGAAAAGTACCTTCCCGAGTCTGTTTGATTTGGAAGCCAAGGAAGAAGCTCAACTCGCCCATCATGCTCATCTCAAACTCTGAGCTCATGACATCCGAAAACTGGGAGACGAGAGCATGCGAGGAGCCGCCAAAGATAATGTCATCCACATAAATTTGGACGAGCAGAAGATCAGTGCCAAGACGGCGAATGAACAAGGTCTTGTCAATTTTACCCATTTCAAAATCATGACTCAACAGATAGGACTTAAGCCTTTCATACCAGGCTCGAGGAGCTTGCTTAAGTCCATAAAGAGCTTTTGAAAGCTTGAAGACATGATTAGGGTACTTGGGGTTTTCGAAACCTAGGGGCTGTCTGGCATAGACTTCTTCCTCAATAAGTCCATTGAGAAAGGCACTCTAGACGTCCATCTGGTAAAACTTGAAGCTCTTAGAAGCTGCAAAGGCAAGCAAGATCCTAATAGCTTCAAGTCTGGCTACAGGGGCAAAAGTCTCCTCAAAATCGAGACCCTCAACCTGGGAGTAACCCTGAGCTACCAGTCTCGCCTTGTTTCGAATGACTACCCCATCTTCACTTTGCTTGTTCTTGAATACCCACTTGGTCCCAATGATATTGTGACCTCGAGGGGGCTCAACAAGCGTCCAGACCTTGTTTCTTTCAAAGTTTTTCAACTCCTCATGCATGGCATTAATCCATGACTCATCAGAAAGAGCATGACAAACATCATTAGGCTCAAATGAGGCAACAAAGGCAGAATGGAGACAGAAGAGAGACATGCCAGTTTTTGAACGAGTGACTCGCTCAAAAAGATCTCCAATGATCTGCTCTGAAGGATGGTCCTTTTGAATGTGTCTAGGAGGTCCAGGATGAGATGAAGAAGTGGCCTCTATCTCATGAGCAGATGAGATAGGGACAGAGCCACTAGCCGAGAAGAAGCGAAGGTAGGTGATCTCCTCGAGGTGCGGTGGAAGAAGGCACCTCAGGAGTAGGAGAAAGAACTGGATCAGGTAGACAACCCTCATCTCCGTCCTCCTCATCATCCACAAAGATGGACTCGGACTGCTCTAGAGAACCTAAGATATCAGGCCTAGTCCCCGGACTGGCCTCATCGAAGGTCACCTCACAGGTTTCTACCATTTTGCTAGACTCAGCCTGCACTCTATAGGCACGAGAAGAAGTCGAGTAACCCAGAAAGATCCCATCACAAGATCGTGACTCGAACTTATCTAGGTTCCCAGACTTCAGAATAAAACACTTGCAACCAAACACACGAAAATGCGAGACACTGGGCTTTCGCCCATATCTCAACTCATAAGAAGTGCGATGCAAGAGTGCCCTAAGAAAACTCTGTTGAAACATGACATGCAAGGGCAATAGCCTCACCTAAAACTTTCTAGGTGTAGAATATTCATTTAGCATTGTCTGGCCATCTCAACCAAGGTACGGTTCTTCCTCTCCACAACGCCATTTTGTTGAGGGACGTGCGGAGAAGAGAACTGGTGCTCTACACCTGTCTCACCACAGAAACTCTCAAAGTAGGAATTCTTGAACTCGGTGCCATTATCACTGCGAATTGCTCGTAATGTACACAGGAGCTCAACGAGAAGCCTACTAAAAGACCACGAAAATGAGTAAACGTCTCATCCTTGAGGCTAAGAAAAACACCCAAGAGTACCTCGAGAAGTCATCGACCACGACAAGAACATACCACTTCCCTCCCGCCGATCGACTCGAGTTTGGGCCAATCGTATCCATATGGGCGGTTGTCCTAGTGCATCGATCATTATTCTTTAATCGGAGAGTGAGAAACGGCAACCATCTTGCCGTGCCGGCAGGGAGAGCAAACTAGATCCTTGACCATCTTGAGTTTCGGCAAGCCACGAATGAGATCGTGACCGCTAACTCGGGTCAAATGATCAAATCCTATATGACCAAGTCTCCTATGCGGAAGGTCAAATCACGGATTTAGAAGCGATTAAACACCAAGAGGATCACGGAAGACTCGGAAAAATCAAGACGAAAGATCCTCCCATAACGAGAAATCCATAAACTAGACTACCCAAAGAATCAAAAATTTTGCAATTGTTTTTCTTAAAACTCACTTCAAAATCGTCATCAGTGAGCTGAGAGACTGAAAGCAAATTATACTGTAGCTTACTTACTAAGGCAACATCTTTCAGAATAAATGAATCATTAATGCGCACAGTACCTTTAGCAATGACGCGCCCAAACGAAGCATCTCCAAAGGTGATCGTCTCATCACCTGGAGCACGGGCTAGGAAGAAAACCAACGAGAATCTCCGGTCATATGGCGAGAACAACCGAGTCTACAAGCCAAACCTTTCCCTTCCTCGCCGGAACTGAGTCAAACAGAGTAAAGTCTCGATCTTGGGGTGAATCAACGATGATTTTGGCACCCAATACTGAGTAACACGTCGAACAGATGAAGTAGTCAAGCAAGACCGACATCTATCTACCCTACGCTCTGTCACTCAACAAGCCGGAAGGTGCGTATGCGAGACTAAATCTGTGGTCGAATCCGATCATGCTGTGGAAGAGCGAGTGGAATTACGCAACATGTCGATCTCGCCGCGGTAGCCATCTCGAAAGGAAACCGAGATCTACCCTCAAAGCAGCGAAGTCACGACCAAAGGGAGCATGAGGACGAAAATCGAAAACTCAAAAAACCAAGTTCTCGATCTTGCCTAAATCATCACCAGAGCAAACCTAGACCTCATGTTAGTCTTAAGTGCACTCATGGTGCGGGGCGACCACGAATGCGCCTAAAGGACTCAACATGATCTCTACGCGATCTTGGCGCGCTGAAGCAATGATCAAACAAGTGTCCATCCTTCCGCGAAGGTGCAATGATACTCGCCTTTTGAGGTCAAACTGCAGTGGAATCACCTTGTCGTCATAGATCCTTTGAACAAAATCCGATTTAAAATTGACTTTCTCGATCCCGGGCTTAGTTTTGATCACACCGTGCTATGGTTACGAGCACGACAGTGGATGCTTCCTCATATCCTCATGGAAATCATATCCTAGACCATGATTAAATCTGCAAATCTTAGATTGGTCTAGAATGAGGTTGAGCTTCTTCTTGCCACCTACAAACCTCTCGAGAGTGTTCATAAGATACTGACACTCCCGAAAGAGAGAGGTGCAAGAAGAGCAGGGGGAAGAAAGAACAGCAGAGGATAAGGGAGCAGAAGAAGAACCAACAGCAGAGGAAAGATTGGCTTGTGCATGCACAGCCGACTCTGGGGGCTACCCTAGTCATTTCTAGTTCAGTAAGCATACTAGCATTCTCCACCTTAAGCTTATCAAGCTCAGAATTCAGACTATCATGCGAGGTCCTTAATTTCTCCATGTCACCAATCAAAACACAGCATGTATCACAATCATCACGGAGGAAGCGGATCTAAGTGAAGTAAGCTCCGTGATTGTCTATCTACTTCCTTCTCAAGATCACCAACCTTAGCTCTAGATCTAGCATAAAACTTTCCTAGCTTAAGAAATACATCATTGAGCTGGTCATAGGAGGGACCTACCTCATCGGAGTCGCTGTAGAGCTCGCTGTCGCTGACGTCGGTCCCGTTGGCCATGAAGCACATACCGATGAAGTCGTCACCGTCCTTGGGATCTTGATCATCCTTGCCCTCGTCGTCGCTCCATCCTTCCACGTCGCTGAAGTTGAGGTCGTCGTAGGCGGTGAGGACACGATGGAAGAGCTTCTTGGCCTTCCCAAAGTTGCGGAACTTCTTCTTGTCTTGAGCAGGTGCTGAGGGCTTCATGTTGCGGTTCTTGTCGATGTAGTCGTTCTTGCTCGGACCGTCGTAGTCACCTTTGCCCTTCCCCAGCTTGGGGCAGTTTGCTCGGATGTGGTTGGGGCCACCACACTCGAAACAAATCACGGGTCCTCCTCTTCTTCCATCCCTCCTTCTCTTGAAAGCATGGGAAAACTTCCGAGCTAGGAGGGCTAGTTGTTCATCAGCAAGCTGCTCTAACTGATCATCAGTTATGTCACAGAGAGCAGCCAGGGAGAAACCGCAAAGAGAATCAGAAGAAGATCCAGAAGTGGGATCGGTGACTAAGGCCATCGACTGTGACTTCGACCTTCGAGAGACTATGTCAATCTCGTGAGTCTTGAGGCGCGAGTAAAGTGCGTCAAGAGTCAAAGTCGAGAGGTCCGTGGTATCCTTGATGGTAGTCACCTTCATCTCCCAAATGCGCAAATCAAGAGCTGCAAGTATCTGACGAGCATTGTCCGAGTCGGGGTATGTAAGACCGACCGCTCGGAGGTTACTCAAGATCTTGTGAAAACGCGCAAAGCACTCATCAAGGGACTCGCCAGCGAGCATTTCAAACTTGTTGTACTCTCGCTTGAACTGGTCCTGTCGAACTGTCTTGATCTGGGTGGTACCCTCATGGTAAGCGTCGAGGGTCACCCAGATGTCGAAAGCCGACGTAAGATGAGAGATGCGATCAAACTCGCTTCGGCTCAAACCTTGGATTATAATGTTCCTTGCCTTTGCATTGGCCTCAACATCGGGCATGTTTCCCATATTGATGTTTTCATCGGCAGGAACAGCGAATCTGACCTTCACCTTCCGCCAGATGGCATACCCCTGAGCCTGGATGTATGTTTCCATTCG
Organism: Hsuehochloa calcarea; assembly: GCA_036346395.1. Taxonomy (NCBI): domain Eukaryota; kingdom Viridiplantae; phylum Streptophyta; class Magnoliopsida; order Poales; family Poaceae; genus Hsuehochloa; species Hsuehochloa calcarea. Next base: position 24,722,334 of record CM070605.1, read on the forward strand.
GCTCTTCCAGAAAGGGTAATCCAGGCCATCAAAGACGGGAGGCTTGGTGGAATACTGTGGATATCATGGGAATATGCTCCAGATCTTAGGATGCTGTGACAATTGGCAATGGTGTTTACAGTGTGTTGTTTCACGAGTTTTCGAAAAGGCTACAGGCATTCTGGACAGGGGCGGTCCGACCAGTCCTAGCACGGCGGTCCGACCGGTCCCAAATCGGTCGGACCGGCCATGTGCGGCGGTCGGACCGGCTGTGACCTAAAAGTGGTCAAAACGAGTGGGCCAAAAATAGGTGTTGTAGGCAAGTGAGGATCCCAATGCACTTGGTCTCATGATTTTGGAGTCTCGGTAAGAAGTTCTATTCGTTTTAATTTTGAAGGTTTGAATTGCAGAGCATGAATTTCGGCTAAGTCCCTAGGGGCGGTCCGACCGGCTCACAGGGAGCGGTCCGACCGGCCAAGGGGCGGTCCGACCGGCTCACATGGAGCGGTCAGACCGGTATTGACTTGAACGTCCGCCAACTTCGTGGCGATATTATTTTGTTAGGTCAAAGTCATTGGTTTCATGGCATATATTTTGCATGATGCATGTTTTGACTAACATGGGTCAAGTTGTGAAGAACTTGTTCCCGAATTCGTGTTTGCTTGTCTATGGTTGTGCAGGTTGCTTGGTGGTCAACGACGGTCAACGGCGAGGAGGATCGGGACTAGACTTGGAGAGTTGAGGTCGAGCGATTGGCGATGCGGGTGAGTCAATGACTCAAGCGTGACGCAAGATGGACAAGGGTGACCTATTGGCAAATCTATGGCGCATGGTGAAGCGGTTTAGGTCAAAAGGTTAAAGACGGCGCTTTGCGAAGCGTGCGTGTGTGACCCGTTTGTTAGTGGGCCTTAACGGGAGCCAAATTAAGTCAAACCCTAGAGAGTTCTAGGCCTCCACTATAAATAGGAGGAGATGGGGGCTGCACCCTCTCTCGCTGTTTTTTTACCTCTTTTGTGTTTTCAAACCCTAATTGGCTTAGGGGGAGTTGAGGTGGAGGCTAGGGCTTTTCATGGTTTGAGGAGAATTTCGTGATCTTGGATTGACCACTGATCCATGATGGTGTGGGTGTAATCCAGCAACGATCACGTTCTTAATCTATGGAAGGTTTGATTGAGATAAGTCTCTTTTCGTTCTTGCTTTCAATTTCGTGATTTTAGGGCTTTCTTTGATCCGCGAGTTTGTGATTGATTCTTTCACGTGAATTAGCTTGTTGTGATATGTGTGAATCTATCTAGCATCATCTTGATCATCAATCTCTCACGAACAAGCATTAGGATCAAGTTTTCGTTCTTGCCCGGTTTTAGACCTTCTGTTAATCAATTGGCAATTGTTCAGGATCTATCCAAGAATTATTATAATATTCAATTGGAATAGGTCCTCAATAGCATAGAGAAGGTGTGTGCAAAGTTTTGTAAAGTTTGGAGTTGAGTATCAAAAGTTTGACCTAATTGCAACTTCGTCATCGGGTGATTTCTTGTTCGGATCGGTTACGAGTCGGCCGGTCGATCCGCCGTCATCACCGGTCAGACCGATTTTGGAGCGGTCCGACCGCCAGTACAACAGCGGTCAGACCGCCCGGCAATCGGTCCAACCGGCTGGGTCCAGAGGTCAGACCGTCCTTGCTTTGAGATTTTGTAATCTTAGTTGTTTTTGTTATTTTGCTTAGGGGTTTTAATTGGATTCAATACTAGTCTTCCGCTGTACTGGTATATTGATCTTCATAGCTTCCTAATAGCTATTGGAGTGAAATTTTTGTTGAATTCATTATTTAGGAAAAAGTGAGCGTGCTCCTATTCACCCCCCCCTCTAGTCGCCTTTTCGGTCCAACAAATACTTGTCCGTTGCCATGGCTCACAGACCGGTTAAAGATCTATCAAAAAAGAGCTAACCGGCTCTGATACCAATTGAAGGGCCGAAATGGCAACAGAGGGGGGGGGGTGAATGGTGCTTTAAAAATTAAGATCCTCCCCTCTCAAGTGTCCACACAGCAATCCGAAAACTTTCTGTTAAACAAAAGACATGATGAAAATCAAATCCAAAGAGTTAAACAAAACTGGGCTGTTCTGTCAGATATCGGAAGTTCCGATTCTACCTTGCGGTAGTTCCGCACTGCGGTAGTTCCGTTCTTCTAGTGCGGAAGTTCCGCATGCGGTAGTTCCGCCTTGTACAAATCGGAAGTTCCGATTGTCCTGACCGAAGAACAGTACGCTCGGGGTTTTGCCAAAAATCCAAAATACTAACTCGTTAATGCTCTTCTCAGGTCAAGTCTCACAAGACATCATCCTAAACAACATCTTGACCTCATGGAGAAGAATCGCAGACAAAGATCCATTAATCAAAGCAAAATCGGATTTCTTGAATATTTGGCAAGAAAGACCGAAAACCACAATTAACAAGATTCTTAGATTCTTGGCTCATGAAATTTTGAGGATATATTAGCAATATCAATAAGACTCTAGATATCAAGTTTCATGCCATCTCATAAGAGGAATCAAAAGTTTCACCAAAACCCTAGATATTCAACGTGAACAGAGAGAATAAAAGAGGCATAAACAAAGAACCAAAATCTCAGAATTTCATTGATAGGAATCAAAAGATTACAGAAGCAAACACAGAGGAATGATTACACGAATTTCAGTTCATCCTCTCCAACTCAACAACCTCTCCAAAAAGCAAAACAACCTCTCCAAAGGCTCTTTAGCTAAAGCTAACCCTAATTTTCTCTCACCAAAAGTCCTACAAAACAACCAGGGGTTCACCTCTATTTATAGCCCTTGGCTAACGGGTCTCCAACCCGTTATGCCGGCTAAACCCTAACGGAGCCGCTTCCAGTTGTGCCGCCTTGCGAAATTACCCTTTCGCCCCTCACACACCTTCTGGAAGCTCCCGCATTCCTTGTTTTCCACGACTCGCAACCGCCTCGAGTGCCGCCGTCTTGACACATCTTTACCGTTCGACCTCAACGCCGCCTGCGTCTAGTCCGGTCTCCACGTGTCTCGCCACGACTCCACCTCGATGCCCTACAACCAGCACAGACAAGAAACACATCACATAGCATTGCTCAAGATAATAGAATCATCATTTGCATTTAACTCAAATCCATTCACAACTCAAAATCAAAACTATGCCCTCTCTGCACAGTTCTGCGCACAATCGAAAGTTCCGCACTTACCATGGCGGAAGTTCCGATTATCGGAACGTCCGCACTCCCAGGTTGGAAGTTTCGATTATCATCAAAGCAGAACACACTTGTCAGTATTATCGGAAGTTCCGCGTTCCCAGGGGTGGAAGTTCCGATTATCGCAACAGAACACAATCGTCAGGATAATCGGTAGTTCCGTTTTACCAGGGCGGAAGTTCCGATTATCGGAACTTCCGCATTCCAGAACCGGAAGTTCCGTGCGATCTGAACCAACTTAGCGTGCGCAAAGCGCAATGAATCCAATCACAAACTTTTCAACACAGCGTCAAATACTCATCACTCGAAAGGGGACCTTACTCACATGGTCTCTCAGGAAGGAGTTTCGACTACAAGTGGTCGGAGGTAGTTTCTACTACACGAGGTTAGAAGGGGTTTCGACTACAATTGGTCTCGAGGGGTTTCGACTACAAGTGGTTGGAGGGGGTTTCGAGTACACGTGGTCAGAAGGAGTTTTGACTACAAGTGGTCGGAAGGGGTTTCGACTACACGTGGTCAGAAAGGGTTTCGGTTACAAGTGGTTGTAAGGGATTTCGGCTACAAGTGGTCGGAAGGGGTTTCAACTACATGTTGTTGGAAAGAGTTTCGACTACAAGCAGTCGGAAGGAGTTTCGACTACACATGGTCAGAAGGGGTTTTGATTACAAGTGGTCAGAAGGAATTTCGAGTACAAGTGGTCAGAAGAAATTTCGACTATGCGTGGTCAGAAGGAGTCTCAACTATGCGTGGTCGGAAGGAGTCTCGACTACGCATGGTCGGAAGGAGGTTCGACAACGCGGTGTGGTCGGAAGGACATGTGGGAGAATAGGGCACGAGTAAGCAGGCTTACCAAGGCCGAGAGAGAGACCGGAGGAGGTCGGTGGATGACGAACGGCGATGGGGAAGCTCGCGGTTGGAGGCAACGGAGGACGGCGATGAAGGGGTCAGCCGGGACTGAAGGAGAAGAGGAAATGTGGCAGTTCCTATGACACAAAACTGAAATTGAGTGAGGGGATTGCTTCAAGGTGCTCTGGGGCACGAATCGACGCGGGTAGAAGAGGGGTTGCACTGGTGCGGCAAGAACCGAGGGGAGGCTCGTGGCGGCTTGAACTCGGACACGGGGCTTCAGGCAAACCACAAGAACACGAGTGAGAGAGGGAGAGCTGGGTGGGGGAAGGAGACGAAGGTGGGGGCTGCTCGGGCTCTTTTCTGGTGACACTTACCAAAAACGAAGTGGAGACGAGGGGAGGAACATGAGGGAGGGCTTCTTATAGCCGAACGGGAGGGAAGGAAGAGCTGTTGGAGAGGCTCGGAGGTGCGTGGTCCTGAGGTGGCATGGCATGGGTGCTCTGCACGGCGACGACTCGAGCGACCGAAGCAGGTGGTGAAGGCGACAAGGCGAAGTGGCGCGTGGCACAGTCGAGGGCGCAGGCGCTCGTGCGCTACACAGAGCGCGGATGAGGCATGGACCCGGTGGCTCCAGGCGTACATCGGTGTCCCGAGCGACGAGACTGGGCGAGGAAGAGGGCACTGGAGTCAAAGGGAGCAGGTACGGCGGCGACGGGGCGACGCTGGCGCTGGCGATCGATAAGACCGGGCGGGAGTGTTGACGCGGCGTCGTCATAACACACACAAGCAGCTAGCCCGCTGATGCGACGCGCAGACCGTGATGCGACTAGGGAGGGGAAGGCGCTGGAGTCAAGGATAGGTGACCAGGGTGACGCGGCTCGCATGGACGCAGAGGTGCGGCAGGTGGGCGCACGCGGCCAGGGGAAAGGGGAAAGGCCGGAGGCTAGGCCAGGAAGGGAAAAGAGAGGGACAGGTGAGATGGGCTAGCTGGGCCAGGAAGGGAAAAGAGAGGGACAGGTGAGATGGGCTAGCTGGGCCGAAGGGAAGGGGAGGTTGGCCTAAAGGAGAAAGGCCAAGAAGGAGTGGGCTACGCCTAGGAGGAAAGACGGGCCAGTCCAGGGGGAGAAAGTGAGCTGGGCTTAAAGAGGGGAGTTCTGAATTTGAGGTAGAAACTTGAGATTTTGATAATACAACATATGTTGAAATAAGTTTTTGAAATCAACTAATAAATGTGATTGTTATTCACGAAAAACGGGATGTTACAGCCTGCGTATGAATATTTCTCGGATATCGTGACATGTGACAGCACATACCCAACAAACTGGTATGCCTTTTGCTTCTTTCGTTGGTGTAAATCATCACGGGGAGTCGATTCTGTTAGGATGTGGACTACTGTCAGATCAGAACACACAGACTTTTGTATGGTTGTTCAAATGCTGGTTAGCTTGTAATCACCGATCAGTGCAAAGCAATCCAGGACGCTACTGTGGAGGTTTTTCCTCAAACTTGCCATCGATGGTGCTTATGGCATACCATGAAGAAGATTCCTGAAAAGCTCAGTGGATTCTCAGGGTTTGAAAATATTAAAATAAATTTGTCAAATGTGGTGTATGATTCATTGACACAAAGTGATTTTGAAAAAGATTGGAAGGAGATAATCAGCAAGTTTGGCCTTCAAGACAGCGAATGGCTTAATGGGTTATACTGTAGTAGGCAAAAATGGGCGCCGGTTTATGTGAAAGATACTTTTTGGGCCGGTATGTCTTGCACACGGAAGAGTGAAAGTGACAATTCTTTCTTTCATGGATATGTCAATTCTTGCATAACATCGAACCAGTTCCTGGAGCAATACGGTAATGCACTAAGAAATATGGTTGAGAAGGAAAATAATGCTGATTGTAAATCTTTCCAAGAGGTGGTACCATGCATCACTCATTATGATATTGAAAAGCAGTTCCAGGCAGCGTATACAAATGAAAAGATAGCAGAATTTCAGGAGCAGCTAAAAGGTAAAATCTATTGTTATCCAACTATTCTGAAACAGGAATGTTCAATTATATATTCAAGGTCCTGCAAGATGTTAAAATCAGGGAGCAACAGATTAGCTTGTACTTCACTGTTTGGTTTAATGGAGATGGATGTGACGTGAAATGCATACGACGTCATTTTGAATCTCAGGGAATCTTGTGTAGCCACATCATTCCTGTACTTGCTCTAATGAAGAACAAAGAAGTTCCCTCCAAATATGTATTGCAGCGGTGGAGGAAGGGTTTGGAGCAGAGACACAGTTCTATTATGTGTTTCTATGATGATATTGTGAATTCACCAGTTGCACGACGTTTTGACTTGTTATGCAAATCCTTTTATGAAGTGGCAGAGAAGGCGGCAGCATCAGATGAATTGTACGACTTGGTGATGGCTGGCCTTCGAGAATTAAAAGTAAAGGTCGATGCACAGCGTGATATGCATGAAATTCAGAATTCTAATCCTTTAAAAGTAAAGTTCCTTTCTCCTGACATGAACAACTGACATTTTTCTGTAGTTCCCATGTAAGATATCTTTCTTCTAGCTGAAACATTACAAGTAGTAATGAACTACTGACTGCAAATCTTGAAGTCCCATGATTGATAGTGTAATTGGGTTGGATTCAAGTGCTGTGTGGGGTTGGGTTTGGCTTGGCTTCTTGCTTCTTGCTTCTTTTGCTCGTCGATGAGGGCTTGTGTTGGGTTTCAGCTGGCTCATTCGCAGGCTTTTTCGAGCCATATGGGTGTGGACTGGGGAGTACCGGAGTAGGCATGTGTGGCCTATCCACTGATATTTTGATCTTTTGGAAGTGAAAATAGAGGATGTAGCTTTCAGCGAAACACTGTTTTTTGAAGCCTGCAAAATACCTTGTAGGGTATAGCTATGACTTAGTTGTGAACTCGTGATGTGTTTAATTGTGTATTGCCTTCTAAAAGTCAGTCTAGTATACCAACTGAGAATTGCTTTTGGAGAGTGAGAATAGTATCTCTATTGTTGGTGTGCTCTTGACCTTGAGAAATTACACATGTGAAGTTAACTTTTAGAGCATGCAAATCCCCAGGAATCCCTCTTTTCAACCATGGCCAACGTTTCCTGGACTTTCTAATATCTGTACTTGGCATGGGATCAGCAGTCAACTGTACCATCAAACTAGGCGGAAAGGACTAACTGTAGCATCAAATGGCTGGGTAATACACTAGGGTGTTCATAGCAAATTGGGACATCTATATTTAGCTTGTGTTCTAAAGCATGACTGATTTGCTACATGTTGGAAGTGTGTTCCAGCTTATTGTAAGGTGTAAACTGAAAGAAAATAGGACCAAACAGGCAACCACTATTTTTTGCCCATGGCCAATAACATCAACCTGGCAAACTTCTCCATCTCACCAAATTTAGGCTCTTCTTCAGTTTAGATTGTATTATATATCAGCAACAATGCATCACCTTTGTTCTTGCAATCCCTCTATTTGCCGGGTTTGGAATCTCAATTCCAAGGGGAAGTCACAATGAGATCCCTCTGCTACGTGACTTTCCTGGCCATTTTGTCTGTCAACGTGCAATTCTGTACTTCCATACGCCTTCTAGCTGAAAATCCAGTAGTGATTCCAAATGGTCAACCAGGTGCACCGGCGTCGCTTCATCCCGCCGGGCTGCCGGCGAACATCCCGGCAAACCTGCCAGCCAACATCCCGGCCAACATCCCGGCAAACATTCCGGCGAACCTCCCAGCCAACCTCCCGGCAAACATTCCGGCGAACCTCCCTGCCAACGTTCCACCGGAGATGCTAGCCAACGTGCCGCCGGAGATGCTGGCCAACCTCCCCGCCAACGTCTCACCGGAGATGATGGCCAACGTCCCACCGGAGATGCTGGCCAACCTCCCGGCGACCATGCCGGGCCAGCTGCCGGCGAACGTTCCACCGGAGATGCTGGCCAGCCTCGCTGGGGCGAAACAGCCGGGGCAGCCCGGGGCCGAGAATGCAGCGGCGTCCGGTGTGCCCGCCGATCTCCCGCCGATCCCGAAAATGCCGGATTTTTCAGGGCTGACGGATTTGTCATTCCCTCCCATGCCGTCGGCGAAGATGCCACAGATGCCTCACAACATCACGCTGTTCGGGTTCGAGGTTCAGATCCCCAAGTTCATCAACAAGATGGTGAATGGGCACAATTGAAGGAAGGAAGGCGAGCTTCTTTGCTAATTAATGGCGTCACATTGTAATGTAATGGTGCAGGTTGCCTGAATTTTGTCATGCGTTGCCATTAGTAGTTCTTTTCTCTGATCAAAAGTGGTTTACATTTTGCAAGAAAAAATTCACGTTGTGTGGAATATGGCAAGACAATTGTAATTTGATGGACTACACTTTTGTCACGTAATTATACCTCCTTGCTCATTTGTGAACCACCTGCAACCTCAAGGGATTGTGATTTTTTTGTCCCTGTCCTGTCTTAATATCAAAGTCATGAGTGTGTATGTCTACCTTCTAATCGCAAAAAAAAAAAAGACTAACCTTGGATTTGGGTAAAAAATTGAATCTGTTGTATTGAAATATATGCTATTTACTCGTTATCCAAACTTCTTTTGTTGCGAGGAAATTATGCAAACTTTTATCCAACTTGAATAAAGTACATATATGATATATGTAGACGCCTTATTGAGACGAGAAGTCTTAATTCTATTGGCTTTGTCTGGTCTGACTACAGTTGTCCATGACAGTAGATGTTTCTAAATAGTTTGACTACCTACCACTGTAATTTTAGGGGGCTTAGAAGTATTAGCTTTTTAGAAAGGCATCGGGGACTCAAACTTTAATTCGAGCCGATGAGCTTCAAGTACAGATTACAGCCCATATTCATCTCAACAACTAGATAATCATGCAAACATTGGCAGGCACATGGAAGTAGGGTGCCAAACGGATTCGGATTATTCATTTTATCCGACATCTTTATTCAAAGGGCGTGACTAGCGTTCAGACGTACGGCCCGAGTGTTAGCGTCATACGGCCGAGTGCAGTAGCAGGAATGTAGGGGCGAGCCGAGGCGGCCGGAGGTCGAGCCGGCTTGGCGCGGTGCAGGAGCCGAGCAGAGGGGGCACAGGGCCCGGGGAGCCAAACATCGTCTCAACGAATATCAGAATCAAAATCAAAGCATTTGAACAAAAACGAATTAAAAAATTACAACAACACCGTGAATAGTATGCAACACTTTGGTTCTACAGATGCAACACTTTTGTTCTATAGATGCAATATATTTTCTCTACATATGCAACATCTCAAAGAACAATATGCAACATTATTCTTAATGGGATGCAACATTATTTTCAATGGACCGCAACATCAAAACATTCACAAACATCGAATCGCGCGCGCATGCCGTGGGCGGGCCAGTGCATGAGGGAGAAGCACGAGGGGGATCGAGGAGGAGGCACTCACGGGCGCAGCGTAAGGCCGGAGGAGCGAGCCGAACCGGGGAGGCAAGCAACACAAGAGAGGAGCCACGGGAGGCGCTGGGACTGGGCCGAGCCGCCAGGCCGACGCCGCGCAGCGGCAATAAGCCGAGGAAGGAGCCGTTCGTGCGGCGGCGGGGAAGCGAGGCGACGCGGCCGGCTAGGCTAGAGGAGGAGGCGGCGGAGGAGCTTCACCCATGGCGCGCGCGGCAGCGCGTGCCGTGTGTGTGTGTGTGTGTGTGCTGGAGATAGTGCGCGTGTGTGTTGTGGCGGGAGAGATAGAGGTGTGTTGGGCAATGCGTGTGTGCTGCTGGGGTTGGAGAGATAAAGGAGCAGGTGTAAATGGTTGGTTGGGAGCGTGGGTAATTGAGAGCGTGGGACTAGAGCGTCGAATTTTTTAAAAGGGATCGGACGTATGTGGCTTATCATTGCCCTTATTCAAATGGTAGTAAATGTGGTAATCAAAAATGCATTCAAATTGTAAAACAAATATAAATCCGGATAGTATCTGAATTTTGTGTTGAATACGAATACGATATATGATATGTAAAATATGTGTTGAATCGAATACAAATGCGGATAATATCTGATTTGACCTCCAAATTGGACATATTATATATGCATTTTGATCGTCTCGACGAGGCTGTCGTCATGATGGCTCTAATTTAACATTTGATTTTTTTTCAATTTGGCACACCCCCAATAAAGCTTTTTGTATGTTCTTTTTAGCCAAATTCAACATATTTATAATCGATTTATTTACAGTATCTCTCAAATTGGTTAGGATTGGTGATAAAATGGCACCAATTATCAATGACTACATGATAAACCATAAGAAAAAGGGTATAGATATTACTATAAAATTAGTGTCAACTCGTTAAACTCCATTATGTCATAGGATAATCGGATATGACCTAACTGAGTAGGTATTCGATCGTATTCATATTCATATTCATATTCGTTATAATATTTAATTCATATTCGTATTCGAGTATATTTTAATTTGTATGCGTATTTATTGAAAAAATATGAATATGAAAAAATCACTATTCAAATCATATTCAATGATGGAAAGATGATCAGATTTGGACGGTAAAGAAGCGTCACAAATCGATGCATCTCGCGCTTCTCTAAACGTTTGCCTACATTACTGAACTGGCACTGCTCATCCTATCCAAAACTCAGCTCGACCCTTCTGAAGCATACTCTTGTAACTTCTGACGCAACTACCCGATCTGTTCCAGAAAGAAAAATAGTACTTCCACCGATCACAACTAAAATATTTACAGTTTAACTTTTAAAACTTTAATTATTAATATATTTTAAAATATTTAGATGAGAGATATGAAAATTATATGTATAGATTTGCATTGAAAAATATTTTTATATTTTTATTAGATCTTAAGGATTATGTTCATGTCCAAAACAACATGTATACCGGGACGAAGAGACCAACTTTTTGCATGTTGCTATTACTTACACAATAAATGCTACCTTACGGTATATCGTGCTCGCTATAATGTGGTAAAAAGGAAGAAGAAACATAAGAGAACGTGCAACTAATCGCGAAGGATCCAACGGTGAGAAAAATCGATGGATAGATAAGGAATTTTCGAAGTGTAGGTAGCCTAGCTCAGTTGGTGTGGGTGGCCGCCGTGCCACCAGCCCACCCGCGTTCGAGACTCGGGACTGCCTATTTGTTGATTTCATTATTTGAAATCGGGGGAGATAAGCACCCCTTGAATCAAAAAAAAATTGTAGTAACAGGGGAGGAGACATAAAAGAGAAGAGTAAGCAACCAAACAAAAAGTCGCGGATAGCAGAGTGGCAACGAAACGGCAGGGGGGAGAGGGTCGCAATCCGACGTGGCCCAATGGCGTGGCGGGGAGCCTTATCCCGTGGCATCGCCCCTGATCCAAACTCGATCCACACGGCCTCCACACACCACAAGTAGTCGCGCGGCTCCGACCCTACCAACCTCTTCCCTAGTTAACACAAACACAGGCTAACACACTCGCACGCACGCACAGACGTAGCAGCAGCAGCCAGCGAGAACCGCAGAGCTAGCGGCAATGGCGTCCACCTCCTGCTTCCTCCACCAGTCCACCGCCCGCCTCGCCGCCTCGCCGCGCCTCGTGCCTGCCGCCGCCCGCACCCAGCTCGTCTGCAGGGCGCAGAAGCAGGACGAGGCCGCCGACGCCGCGCTCACTCGGCGCGCCGCGCTCACCCTCCTCGCCGGCGCCGCGGCCGTCGGCGTCAAGGTCTCCCCCGCCGCCGCCGCCTACGGGGAAGCAGGTGAGCGACAAGCCTTTGAATGAATGAATCATGGATGCCCATCCATGCATGCCACTGAGATCGATCAGGAGCAGAGATTAGCTGTAAAGAACAATCAATGTATTGACGGGTTGGTTGGTGCAGCGAACGTGTTCGGGAAGCCCAAGGAAAACACGGACTACATCGCGTACAACGGCGAGGGGTTCAAGCTGATGATCCCGGCCAAGTGGAACCCCAGCAGGGAGCGCGAGTTCCCCGGCCAGGTGCTCCGCTACGAGGACAACTTCGACTCCAACAGCAACGTCTCCGTCATGATCACCCCAACCTCCAAGAAGACCATCACCGAGTACGGCTCGCCGGAGGAGTTCCTCTCACAGGTACTAACATTAACATATATATACTCGTACTGCCACTCGTTACTCCACTACTAACAAACTTGCTTGGCGATGCTTCAGGTGGACTACTTGCTTGGCAAGCAGGCCTACGCCGGCAAGACAGACGCCGAGGTATGCCACTGTTAATTTGCGCATCTACATCAAAAAAGTAGGATTTTGCAGAGAGAGAGAGAGAGAGAGAGAGAGAGAGAGAGTTATATGTGGTGTGAGGCTGTGAGCTGTACTGACGTAGTAAGGATGGTTTGATGCATGTGTGTATAAACAGGGCGGGTTCGAGTCCGACGCGGTGGCGACGGCCAACGTCCTGGAGAGCTCGGCGCCGGTGATCGGCGGGAAGCAGTACTACACCATAACGGTGCTGACGAGGACGGCGGACGGCGACGAGGGCGGCAAGCACCAGCTGGTTACCGCGACCGTGGCGGACGGCAAGCTCTACATCTGCAAGGCGCAGGCCGGCGACAAGAGGTGGTTCAAGGGCGCCAGGAAGTTCGTCGAGAGCACGGCCAGCTCCTTCAGCGTCGCATGAGCTGCTGACGATCGATCGATCGATGAATCGAATTGCTCAGGGACGCACGCACCGTGTACGTAGATGTGTGTTTCTTTGATTGTACATGAGAACAAACTAATGAGGTCGAGGTCCATTTCCCTGCAAGGATTTCTGTGATCCATGTTCAAGAAATCTTAGTAATAATGTTCCGATTATCGGCCGTATCGGCTTTACCGGCCACCCCCGGTATTTTTTTTGAACCGTATGAAACCCCTAATACAACCAGATCTTGGGGGTGGAATCCATGGCCAACTAACCATGGGCGCCACCTGTGAGCTCCCGTCAACTTGTGATGCACCGATACACGATACCGGTATGATGGTATGGATACGGTGATACGATATTTCTGGTAGCACACACTAGGTGTTTCACACACACGATCACGAAATACACCAAGTCTAGTTTTTTTTCCAAGAACTTCTATTGAAAAGAAGAACAATGCAAAGAACAATGCACATAATAACACTACTATAAAACAGGTCATAGAAGACGCCTCATCACAGACGGTTCTTTGAAACCGTCTGTGATAAAATAATCACAGACGGTTCCAAGATGAACCGTCTGTGATATGTAACTATCACAGACGGTGTAGATATCACCACGGCAGAGTATTGGTTGCCATGGTAAAATCAGAGAGTAAGAAAAATTCCAAACTATGGTAAATTCGAAGAGTAAGGAAAATTCAAAACCATGGTAAAACCCTAAAATCACAGACGGTTTTATACAAAAACCGTCTATGATGAGTATCTCATCACAGACGGTTCGTATTAAGAACAAATGCTGATGAGTGATGAGCGGTTCGTGATCTGACGAACCGTCTGTGATATTTCATCACAGACGGTTTTTGTATAAAACTGTCTGTGATACTTTTGTTTCGTTGGGCGGGAAAACGAAAATTTGCACTTAATGGGCGGGCTGCCGAAAATCTCTCTATATTAACAGTCCTTCATCTCCTCATTTGCCATCTCCATCTCCTCCTCTGCCATTTCTCCTCTGCCATATCCGTCTCGCCCTGACCTTGCGCTCCGGCCTCCCCCGAGCTCGTCGCCCACAGCCTCCTCCACCTCGCCCCGGCCTCATCGTCGCCGGCCTCCCATGACCTCGTCACCCCAGCCTCCCACAACCTCACTCTCTCTACTCCCCCCTGTTGCTCTGTGATGTGGATTACTACTATGATGTGTTAGTGCTCTGTGAATGGATTGAGTTGATGCTATTGTGATGCTATGGCTATTGTGGGAAAGTTAGCGAAAAGTTCAATCCGAAAATCAATATCAGATTCATTCGCGAGGCTCGGGAGGCTCCAGACGAAGTGAAAATCTGTTTTCATTTTTTTTTGCCATAGAAAAACTATCACGAGCGGTTCTAAACAAGAACCGTGCGTGATAGTTACTAATCGAGCGATTCTTGTTTAGAACCGTGCGCGAAAATGAACTATCACGAGGCGGTTCTATTCACGAACCGTGCGTGAAAATAGACTATCACGAGCGGTTCTATTCACAAACCGTCTGTGATAGTCTATTTTCACAGACGGTTCGTGAATAGAAACGTCTGTTAAAACAGACTATCACAGACGGTTCTATTCATGAACCGTTTGTGATAGTCGCTATCACAGACAGTTCAAAAACCGTCTGTGATGACCTTGTGTCATCACAGACATAAAAATTCAGACGGTTTAAAAAACCGTTTGTGATGATGGTTTAGAACCGTCTGTGATGAGCTTTTGTGTAGTAGTGTAATGAACTTTAGGTTGTGCAATTCAACTTCTGCGTTTACAAGGGGTATTTATACTAATCAGAAAGACGTGTTGTTACATGAAACAACGCAACTTCGACTATCAGGCGATGCGTCACTTCGTGAAATAATGCATCACTTTATTAGGAAATGAAACAATGTGTCACTTCGTTATAACAGAAGTTAACTAAACATGATTATTTCAACAAATCACTCACTAATCTGGTTGATCTCAAATAACGGAGCCGTCCCAAAACTTGACAGATCCCTTTACGTTGGAATCCATCTCAGCGAAGTTCTTGTATCCAAGGTTGCTTGTCTCTGTATCGAAGTGCCACTTGTCATCTTGATGACCTTCTTCACACCAAGACATGCCTGAGCATGCATCTCGTTCAGTGTGACATGCTCGGTGGCGCCCGTTGTGATCTCGGTGATGGTGCTCATATGCGCCATCAGCAGTGCTGGTACTCCATCGTTGAGCGTGCTCGCTCGTGCCAATAGCAGTGTCGGCTCATCGTCGTCAGATATGGCGATACGTGTGTGTGGAATTCTTACGACCAGTGAGGTCGTTAGCCTTAGGGTTTATGACCATGAAGACGTATGGTCTCTATATACTAAATAATAAATAGAGGTTTTAATCCTCGTCAACGGCACAAGCATGGGTATGCATCGACGGATGCATACTCTGCATAACCGGTAAATGCAAAGAGAAAATGATGTAACAGTGGCCCGATCTTTCGAAAGGTACTGATAAGTCGATTGTGGAGAACTCGACGTTGATGATCCAAGGCTCCGACTAGAACAGATCCAACCTCCTGCAATCACTACACCACTGCTCCGATTGTTATCAACCGTGCCGAACACGATTGACCTCGCCGAGAAGGCTATCTCCTACATGCGAATCGAGAACACAAGCAAGAAAGTAGAAGATGCAATCGGATATTGTATTGCGAATATAGATGATGTACACAATGTAGGGTTCCTCAACCGAACGTGCGGCGAGACTGCTAAGGAGAATAATCTCAAAGAAAAACCCACGTTAAACTATGACGGCTACTGCATATATAGGGGGGCGTGAGGAGGTCGACCTAGGGTTGTGCGGTCGCGGGAAGAGGCGTACACAACCTGGACTCCGACCTCGACACGCTTACAAGACCATATTAGGCCAAAACGGTGACGCAACACCTTATTCACTACTCAGGTCGCGTATCTCTGGTCGAAGATTTGGTCGTAGGACTGGTCCTGGGGGGTCTTAAGGAGTCCATGTTATCTCTGGTCGTAAACCTTCTTGAAGTGGTCGTAGACCCTGCGGAACTAGTCGTAGACCTTCTTGCACTGGTCGTAGTCCTAGATTCCTAAGTACAAGTAAATCATCTCCGTTAGGCAGCATCATAGAGTTCTCAAATAATATACTCAGCCCTAGAAATGACTTTACCTGATAAATAAGTTGACCAACACATGCTCGAGTAATTGGACCTTGCACATGAGGAGTGTTCGTATCAGTAGAAGTGATGTCCTCATCAGAAAAGAAATGTCCATTTGTGGCATGTGCATTGCATGGTAATAAAAGTGAATAGTTATGATACTATTGTGGATGACTGATTGTGTTAAATTCAACATATGTTTATAGATTTGGGTTATTATCTTGTTTGTACTTGCTGAGTCTTGGACTCACGCTTGTTGTTATGCTTTGTTTTAAGTACAACTCGTGAGGACGACATGCATAGGAGGGGCTAGTTTTCTTGGATGCACACTTCACCACGTTAATCATTATGCGTAATAAATCGATACTTAAGTTTAATTGGAGGATTCTACTAGATCACGTAATTTTCTTAGTATGATCATGTTCACCCTTCATGGTGTATTAGTTTATTCGTAATAAGAGTTTGATGGTGACTCCATGGTGTCTTTCATGTTTATGCTTTAAAGTTGTTATCGCTTTAACCTACTCGATTATCTGCTAGATGCTTCCCAGGCTGAGAGACCATGTGAGAGGTCCTCCACTCTGAGTGATGAGTATTTGACATCGTGGTTGAATAGGTTGAGAGTTGAGTTTTTCGGTATGGACTGCTTACATCTTTGAATCGGAAATCGGAACTACCGTGTATGGGCGGAAGTTAGATAATCGAACTCTGGCGTTGGAAATAGGATCTTCCGATTTACGGGGTTTTGAGTTGGTGAAGAAATCGGAACTTCCGCACAAGGGTAGCGGAGAGTCCGATAATTCGACATTGAGTGTTCCTACGAGATGGTAATCGGTTTGAAAATGCGGAAAGGCGGATGTTAGAAGATCGGAAGTTCCGCGATGTTAAGCGGAACTTAGATAATCGACAAGTCGCGGACGTTACGAAATCGGAACTTCATTGTGGTAAGTCTTGAACTTCGATTGTGACGAATCTATGCGAGAGAAGGATAAATTGTGATTTTGATTTTGTATGAGTTTGAGTCTTATACAAATGTTGATGCTATGATATTGTGCAATGCTATGTGATGTGTTTTTGCTTGTGATAACTGCAGGGCATCGAGATGGAGTCGTGACGAGACACGTGGATCGGACTAGGCGCGGGCGTTGAGTCGAGCGGTCGGGATGTGTCGAAGGCGGCGTGAATCTTGAAGCGGTTGCGAGTCGTGCACAAGAAGGAAGGCGGAGGCTTCGGAAGGTGCGCAGGGCGAAACGGTCTTTTATAAGCGGCACAAGTGGAGGCGGTTCCGTTCGGGTATAGCGGGCTTAATGGGTTGGAGGCCCATTAGCCAAGGGCTATAAATAGACATGAACCCCTGGTGCTAGGGTTAGATTTTGAGGGAGAGAAAATTAGGGTTAGCTCTAGCTAAAGGTTTTTGTTTTGCTTTTTGAGAGGATGTTGGTTTGGAGAGAATGAACTGAAAATCCTTGTAATCATTCCTCTGTGTTTCCTATGTAATCCTTTGATCTTTATCAATGAAACTATGAGGTTTTTGATTACTTGTTTGTGCCTCTCTTATTCCCTTCCTGTTCTTGTTGAATATTTAGGTTTTGATGCATCTTTTGATTCGTCCTATGAAATAGCTTGAAACTTGATATCTAGAGTCGTTTTAATATTGCTAATGCATCCTCAAAGTTTCATGAACTAAGAATCAGAGAATCTTGTCTATCGTGGGTTTTGGTCTTTCTTGCCCCTTCTTCAAGAAATCCAATTTTGGCTTGTTTGTTGAATCTTTGTTTGCGATTCTTCTCCATGAGGTCAAGATGTTGCTTAGGATGATGTCCTGTGAAACTTGACCAGAGAAGAGCATTCAAGATTTAGCACTTTGGATTTTTGGGGGGCTCTTAATTTTAAGGCACCATTCACCCCCCCTCTGTTGCCATTTCGGTCCTTCACAGGCTCCTGTTGGGCTGGGGTGTTACAGATGTCCACTAGGAGACCTAGTAACGCCATGAAACTCTTGTCGGACCAACCATAGTTTACCTTCAATTTCAGCAGTTCAAGCACGGATGACAACCTTGTGTATTCCAGCTTGCAGCCCGAGAACAAAGGTTTTGCTGAGCCCTCCATTAAGCCCTCGAATTTACCAAACTCTCTCTCACTATAGTCCATTTCTGCATCGCGTAGCATCTAATCTAGATGGTCATCGTGCAACCTACCCTCATCGAAAGCACGGTCCACATCCGGTAGTATATCGTTGTCTCCCTCAACGATGTTACTACCTTTCGGTATAATCCGCTCTTCACCGTGACTAGTCCAACATGTATACTCCTTTTTGAAACCCCTTCGAATCAAGTGGCCTTCGATCTGCGCCTGATTGGTAAACATCTTCAGATTATCTCAATCAATATATGAACAGTACACAATTTTTATCGCATTCTTCAACATATCCTGCTCGGCAGCTCTTCTAAAAGAAAACACGCCATCAATGTATTCTTCACTCACACGGTTCTCAATGTACATCCAGCTTCGGTCCATCTACACTACGCACGTAACAAATTAGATTAATGCACACAACTATGTACTCTTCCATCTGCGCTACCATCGATCTCTCTAGATTATAATGCATATAACTATAAGCAAATACTAACATCAGATCACCAAGAATAAATAGATCTACAAACACACTTGAAAATCTACTTATTTAATTCTTTCACCAAACGCCCCAGAGCCGACTGCCTCCTTCAAAGCAGCTGCATATCAGAGACCGATCTTACTATAAACAGATTTGTCTGCAGTCAGGACGACCAGATATTTAATTGTGCATATCGCATACCGTTCTTATAAAGAATCGTCTGTTATACGTATCACAGATGGTTTTAAATAACCACCACCTGTGATAATCGTAGGCCACACAGACGGTTCTTGTTAAGAACCATCTGTGATACTGTAATACGTATCACAGATGGTTCTTAAAAATAACCGTTTGTGATATACGCTATTAAATATCTGGTCGTCCCCTCAGATCTAGATCTATCTGTAGTGATAAATATCTCTGGTATATATGCGGCTGCTTTGAAGGAGGCGGTTGGCTCTAGGGCGCGCGTTTGGTGAAAAAAATACGATAGATTTTCAAGTGTGCTTGTAGATCTGCTATTTATTTTTTGTGATCTAAGGTTAGTATTCATTTGTCTCTGATGCGGCTCTTTGAAGAAGACGGCGAGTACGCCTAAGAAAGAAATCAAGCCCACCACGAAGCATGATCTTTTTTTGGAGGGGTTGTCCATGTAGTACGAGCAGGATGAGACATCAGCCACGACCAACCTCATCGAACCTAACACACTCTTGTAGCAGCCATGTTTCTTGAACTTGCAGGGGCTGGTCATACCACGATTGTATTCCGGCCTGGTACACTCTTACTTCATTAGCATTCTCTGGCTGGTCGGTATGACCAGACCTTGCGAGTTCAAGAAGCATGGCTGCCAGGAGAGTGCCAGATTCGATGAGGTTGGTCGTGGCTGTTGTCTCATTCTCCTCATGCTGTGTGGACGCCCCCCAAAACCCAAAAGATCATGTTTCGTGGTGGGTATTGTTACTTTCTTAGGTGTACTCACCGTCTTCTTCAAAGCAGATGGGCTTATCAGATACGGTTCTTGTTAATAACCATCTGTGATACACATCACAGACGGTTCTAATTACAAACCGTATGTGATAAATAAATATCACAAACGATTCTTGTTAATAACCGTCTGTGATAATTAATATCACAGACGGTTTATCCAACTAAACTGCTTGTGATAGTTCCTTACATATCTAAAAACGTTTTGTTTTTCTCCTGCTAGCATTAGAAGTATCACTAAAAAATCGCTAATTTTTCAAGTGTTAGACCATACTAGAGTTGAAGATGGGGCGCATTCTGGACCATATAAAGTGGCTAGATAAGATTGTGTGTGTGTTTGCATATATCATTGTTGTAATTTCTGATATATTTGTTAAGTAGTCGAGTAAGAACCGTCTATGACGTATACGACTATCACAGACGGTTATCTTAAGAATCCAGATAACCGTCTGTGAATTATCACGAACGATTCTATTTACAGACTATCTGTGGTAATTAGGTATCATGGACGGACGGTTTCAAAGGAAGCGTTTATTACGGAGAAAAATAGGGCAAATTGACTTATTTGGATCTTTATTTGGCCAACGCACGTACGCGCGTACGTGTTGCGAAGAGAAACTTTGTTAGGCAAACGCGTCGCCCAGAGACCCCTTCAATGCTACTTATTACTTTGTCGGCAAACGCGTCGCCCAGAGACCCCTTCGTGGCTACTTCTTCAGCTCTCATCTGATTCTAACCAAGTAACTGCTATAAATTCAGTTCCCATGAAACTTTAGAGCAGTGCACACATAAACTGCATATTGCATCCCACATATCATTGCTCGATCAGCTTCAGACTTCGATCAGTCTGCTGTTCCTCAATCTATCCATTCACAAAAAAACAGCTCGATCAACATGTCTACTTTTCCAGCGAAGAAGATTTCAGCAAACAAGCCTCCAAAACCTTCAGTTCCTTCACAACCACTGCCATCGGTGCGCAAAGCTACAATTTATAGCGATTTTCTCTTATCAAGATTATTTATATTGGTAGCATGTTTACTTGCATCTTTTTTAGTTACTCATACGATGTCCTGCTCGGATGCAGTTGTTTCGGTATTGAGTATCGGAGGATCCCTTGCAATAGCCTACCTCGTGTACAGATGCGTCAAGAAGAACGGCCTCCCCTCCATCAACATCAACACCAACAAGAGCGTTGAACCTGCCCCGGCGGAGACAACGCTGTACACGGTGGTGCCGGACTCTCAAATACGGGACGCCACCGTCGAGAGGTTCCTCAAGGAGATCGCCGGCGAGAAGCCCATCCGGTTTACGACGCAGCAGCTGTCCGGCTTCACCAACAACTACTCGG
This sequence comes from Hsuehochloa calcarea, assembly GCA_036346395.1. Lineage (NCBI taxonomy): Eukaryota > Viridiplantae > Streptophyta > Magnoliopsida > Poales > Poaceae > Hsuehochloa > Hsuehochloa calcarea. The sequence goes on from CM070605.1 coordinate 24,743,184, forward strand.
CCAAGCTCGGCGACGGGGGGTTCGGCGCCGTCTACAAGGGCATGCTCCCCAACGGCCTCTTGGTCGCCGTGAAGGTTCTCCGCGGTAGCTTGGACGACAAGAGGTCGGAGGATCAGTTCATGGCAGAGGTGGGCACCATCGGAAGAACCCACCACATCAACCTCGTCAGGCTGTTCGGTTTCTGCTTCGACGCGTTCGTGCGCGCGTTGGTGTACGAGTACATGGACAACGGCGCGCTCGACACCTACCTTTTCAACCGGAGCCACGCCGTCGGCCTTCCGACGCTGCGCGCCATCGCCGTCGGCGTCGCGAGGGGATTACGATACCTCCACGAGGAGTGCCAGCAGAAGATCATCCACTACGACATCAAGGCCGGCAACGTCCTCCTCGACGGCAGCCTCACCCCGAAAGTGGCCGACTTTGGGCTTGCCCAGCTGCTGAGCCGGGAGAAAACGCATGCCAGTGTTTCCGGGATGCGTGGCACCCCCGGGTACGCCGCACCGGAGATGTGGATGCAAGCAAGCGTCACCGAGAAGTGCGACGTGTACAGCTTCGGCATGCTCCTGTTCGAGATCGTTCGCCGGAAGAGGAACCTCGACGACGGCGCACAGGAGAGCCAGCAGTGGTTCCCCAATCTGGCATGGACCAAGTACGAGAGCGGCCACCTTATGGAGGTCATTGAGAGTTGCGACAGCATGGACGAGCAGGGTATGGAGACGGCGGAGAGGATGTGCAAGGTGGCGTTCTGGTGCGTGCAACAGCAGCCGGGGGCGAGACCGCCGATGGGCACGGTGGTGAAGATGCTGGAAGGGGAGATGGACATTGCTGCTCCGGCTAACCCCTTCCAGCATCTCATGGCTTCTCCGGCGGCTGCGAACCCGTGGACGACGAGCTCGGCCAGCCGGGTGCTAGGGTCGCCATCGGGAGAGGTGATCATTCCGGTATTATAACTCTAGCCAGTATGCATGCATCCAACAATGCAACTGTTAGGGACGCTTAATGTATTTGTCATCAACTGTTAGAATTTTTCTAATCCGTCCGGAGATAAAATACGTACAGTTCTTGAAAATTGATCTTGCTCTTCAGAGTTCAAATCAAGTTTGATCCACCGAGATCAAGTTGGCATAGAAAGTGTGAATTGCTTTGATGTGATCTGTCCATGGCACCCACTTAACTTTCTTGCTCTATGACTTAACTTTGCACTAATGCATAGCAGCACCTCTGCCCTCTATTTACTATACGTGACCTATCTCAGTTCTGTCTTCGTGTGATGTCTCAACAAAAAGCTGCGCCCCTGGTCCTTTCTTCCTGCTGGAGATGGACACCACCCAGACAAACTTGATCGCATAACTAAACAAAAACAGACAACGAGAACTTTTTTTTGTTCCGGGAGCACCCTCCCCTCTCTTTATATTTTCTATTTCTTCTCTCAACTCTTGCTAGTTATCCTCTTGTTACAAGAGGAAACGTGCTTATATAGCCTTCTGCATGTACGCAAATCCCAGGCGAGTAACACACGCAAACGGAAAACTTCTTCTACTCACATGAAAACCAGAAAACAGAAATGGAAAAACTACTTAAAAACGAGATTAACTCTAACAACCAACAGGACCGGTACTGACATTATGGGGGCAACGACGCGTCAAAAAAATAGAGGCCCTTATACTCAAACAAGGGAAAACACTGCTGGTAATAAAAAAAATTATCGGAGGTGGCGATACAACCGATTATTGCCAGTTACCAAAAATTTTGAAAGAAATTTCTGAATTGAAATTTGATTTTTTTCAGATGTAAAGATGGAATTTATCTAAAATTTGAATTGAAATTTGAATTTGCATCAAAATTAAATAAATCCAAAATATTTGCTTGGAATAAGAATTTATCGGACCCTACCGATAACACCGGTGGTTACCGGTGAAATTTTGATGATAGATTTTTCACTGACTCAAACAGAATAAAGTAGCAATATCTTTTATTCCAATTGCAAAGCTAATAAACATACATAATAAAAAAACTCATGCCCTCCTCTTGTCTCTAAATATCACCGCTAATAAGGACAAATTCTTGGACCGAAACGGCGACTAAATGGGGTGAATAGAAGTATTACTTTTTTTTTCACCTAGATCGGATTCAATTTCATTCTTGCTCCAATAGCCATAAAAGCTATGAAGATTGAATATATAAGCATAGCGGAAGTCTTATATTGAGTCCAATCAAAACCCCGAGACAAACACCAAAAACTCAAAATGAAAACAGTTGGGCGGTCAGACATACGAGGATGGGTGGTCTGACCAATGGCCTAGCGGTCTCACCTCCTGCACGATAAACAGTAAAATCAGCATAAGATCAAAATGACAAATCAACTTAACTTTTGATCCGGTGATCCAAATCACTTCAAATTTCAACCATACCTTATCAAGAAGGTCACAAAATCTATTCCAATCGAAGATTGGGAAGATCGAGACCAAGATTCTACCAATTTATTAGATGAGGGAAAAAAAGGGCTCAAGAACCAAGGAGATTCAAATTTTGATCTAAAGACTTGCTCAAGGGTGGATGATGATCGAGATGATCCTAGATTTATTCTCACATGTCACAGCAAGCAAGATTACAATGAGAAACCAAAAGAAAACGAAAGGATCACCAAAATTCCTAAAGTCACCAAAGATAGAGCAAGAACAAGAAGCAACTTATCTTGAAGAAATCTTGCTTTGATTAATTTGAGATAGATGTTGGTTCACAGCCACTCCACCATACAGGATAAAAGCTCAACACTTGAGCACACAATCAATCCGTCACACTGAACTTCTCGTTTGGTCATTTTTGTCCATTTTGTGTCATGTTTGAATCCAATGACTTCACCCAGCATCCTCGATCATTCTGGACCTCAACTCTCCAAACCTAGTCCCAATCATCCTCACTACTGACCGTCATTGACCTCCAAGCCTCATGCACAACAATAGACCAAGAAATCGATTCCAGACACAACTTCTTTGAAACTTGACCCACATTAGTTAAAACATGCATCATGCAATATATAGTCAATGAAACCCATGAAATTGGCCTAACAAACGATCATCGCCGCCTTGCTGGCCAGCGAACAGGGCAAAACCGTTCGGACCACCACCCATGGCCGGTCTGACCGCCAACACATTGACTTAGGCGGATTTTATTCCTGAAAATCCGAACCCTTTATGGGAATTCAAAATGAATAAAACTTTTGACTCGAAGCTCCAAAAATTATGAGACTAAGTGTAGAAGAATAATCTCTCTTGCCTGCACTGTCTATTTTTTGCTCGGCCCAAAATTCAAAAATCACCTTTATGGTCGGTCGGACATTGCCTCTTCTTGCGGTCGACCGCCACCACTAACCTACCAAAGGCGGTCGACCTCTGAGGTGACCGGTCATTGCCCGGCTAGGCTGTCGACCGTCATACTGGCGGTTTGACCGCCTACAGCCTGATAGAATCTAAAATTTGCCAAAAATGAGTATTTCGATAAGACCCATTAATATTATTAATAAGCCTAACAAAATATTACCGTAGACGATCCACTAAAATACCCCATCCTTTATTACCAATATTATCTCAATTTCTCGGATCAAAGATATCCATACATAAAATGGTTTTTCATCAACACATAAATATTCTGAATTATGTGAATTATCTAAGATCTCATCAACACATATGTATAGACTATATAGGTCAGGGACCCTATGTCTCGGGGACGTGGCCACGTGGGCGGTTGCCCAGGCTGCACAGGCCCAGGAACAGCCCTGGTCACCAACTAGCTGGTTCCAAGCAGATAGTTGAGGAAATTTGTTTAAAATAATCACTATTTCATTTCAAAATACAATAATATACCTGCCTTTTTTACATCAATAATACTTGGTCGCTCCTCTGTTAGGCGAATTGGACCTAGTCGCTCAACGGTTGGGCGACTAGTCCAAGTCGCCTAACCGTCGAGCGACGCGTGGCCTTGTCACCCAACGGTGGAGCGACTATCACTTCGGCTGCTAGCCACTTTAGCGTTGAGCGACATATAGCCCCTAGTCGCTTAACGGTTCAGCGACTAGGGGCTGTATCCCATGGCCACGCACATCGCAGTGTCATTCCATCTGTTCTTCGGTGTCTCGGGCAGAACTAGGAGGAGGAAAAGAGAAGAGAGGAAGGGAAAGAGGAGAAGAGAGAGAAAGAGAAAGAGAGAGGGAAAGAGAGGAGAGATCTGCGCCATTCATCTCGGGAGAGAACGAGAGGAGAAAAGGAGAGGGGAAGTGAAGAGGGGGAGAAGGTCGGGAGTGGGGGAGAAGTTCGGTAGAGGGGGAGAAGGAGAGCAAAAGAGAGAACAACGGGGGAAGAAGCACAGGAGCCCGGGAGAGGGAGAGGAGGAGAGGAGAGGAGCTCGAGGGGGTAAGAGATAAAGAAGAAGGAAGCTCGCTGATAATGAGATAAGGTCTTCATGTGAAGGTAATAGTTTCATACATTCTTGTTCTCATATGAATGTAGGCGACGTGATGCTACTTACTAGTTTAGCACGTATTTTGTGAATATATTATGACAAATGGCTAGTTGAAATGTTCAAAATATTTACAGTGAGAAATACTCATGTTGGAGCCCACAAGATTAAACGTGCATTACAGTGTTGGTATGATTCGTGAAGGTCCATACGGTGTTGACCTAAGTGGTTTCTGGCAAGTCATATGGTACACACGGATGTGAAGAATTCTCAAATCGGAGATGTCCTGCACTGGCTCACTTGCGGCTTCTCATTGGCCCCCGAGGTGTGCAGTGTCGTCCTACATGGGTTTTGGAGTCGGTCTACCACGCACATTTGGTGGGAGTTGAGCAGACTGATACACACGTTTGCATAGAAGGGCTTTATGGAAGGCTGCCAGCACCGTGGATACGAGTGCGTGCTACTCGTGCAAGCATGTCTGAAGGGAGTCGAAGGTGGCCCTGGTGACGGCACTCGTCCGATTGATGGGAGTAGCTCAGGCACACAACACGTGCTTTATGAATAGGACGTGGTGGCCGATGTTGCGGAGGTAAAAGAGGATGTGGTGGCAAATGTTGCGGAGGCAGAAGAGGACGTAGTGGTCGATGTTGTCGAGGTAGAAGAGGATGCAATGACCTATGTTGCGGAGGCAGAAGACAAAGATTGCACACCGCACGCTTAGCCCACTACACAGGCGGATGTAGGGGAGCATGTCGACAACATAGTGCGTCAAATGGAGATCGATGACTCGATGGCCCGGGCAGAGGAGGAAGCTTTAGAAGAGGATGGCGATGACTCTTCTGACGAGGACGAAGGTCCCACCCCACAGGAATGGAATATGGTGGACGTTGATAGTCTTCTGTGCACGACGAGCATGAATCACCGTGAGAGTACCATGGTTCGGAGGTTCAGCTTCATGCAATGTTTGCTCACAAGGGATCACTGCAGGATGCCATTAAGCTGTGGGCCTTGTCCATAAAGCAGATGTTTCGGGTCCTCAAATCCAGCCAGGAGCAGTACACTATGGTCTGCGAGCAGGCTGGTTGTCCTTGGCATGTGCACGCACGTAGACCCAAGTACGAGACTCACTGGATTGTCTCGAAGGTGGAGGCGCACCCCTGCGTGCTTAGTAGTGTTTTGTCGAAGCATCGCAACCTAACGTCCACTTTTATAGCCAATGTCATGTACGGAGAGATAGTGAAGAAGATAGACCTAGAGGCCAAGCACATCATGGTGGCTATCGAGCAGAAATTCAAGTACAAGATTAGCTACGCGAAGGCATAGTGTGCAAAGCAGAAGGCTTTGGAAAGGAGGTTCAGTTCTTTTGAGGTGGATTACGACAACCTTCCTCATTTGCTCTAGGTGCTACAGGATAGAGCCCAGGGACATACATTGCTATCAAGGACAAGCCATCCAGAAGACTGTTAGGTTTAATGGTATTGCAGAGGACCTTCTTAGCCTTTGGTCCCTGCATCGATGCATTCAGACACATGTTGCTCGTGATCTCTGTCGACGGGATATTTCTAACTATGAAATACAAGGGCATGATCCTGATAGCAATTGGTGTTGATGGCAACAATCATATTCTGCCCTTAGCCATAGTTTTCATCAAAAGTGAGAATTTCGACAGCTGGTTGTGGTTCCTTCGATATCTGAAGGAGGGAGTAGTTGGGGCACGTCCTGATGTCTACATAATCCATGATCGTGACCCCGGGATGATGAAGGCCATCAGAAAACTTTAGAAAGACCCCGATGAGTCGTTCCCTTAGCCAGACATGAGGAACTGATGGTGCATTTGCCATATGGGGACCAACTTCTTCAAGCAGTTCTTGCAGCAACTGTTGATGAAGCTGTTCAAGAGGCTGGCTATGCAGAACTAGCAGCATAACTTTGATGCGTTGTGGGAGTTGTTGGAGGAGCACACTAGGAAGCACGTCATTGAGAGGAACAAGCATCTGCCCATTCCTGGAGTGACGCAACCTGAACACCTCACACCACTACTGGAGCTTGACCCTCCCCATTTGACGCAAAGGACATCGATGAATATCAAGTGCTTCTCCCATTGGATTGAGGCTGATCCATTGGAGAAGTGGTCCTTACTGCACAACGTGGACGGTGTAAGGTAGGATATAATTATCACTAACCTTGCCGAGATGTACAACTGGGTTATTAGGGGCCTCCATCCTCAGCCCCTCGCCGCCATCGTGGAAGGCGTTCTGCACGATACAATTGGATATTTCAGGGAGAGGCATGCAAATGCGGCACTTCATGCAGCCAACCCACATACACTGTATTGCTTGAAGATTATAGCGTACATGCAGGCAAAGACCGAGAAGGGTCTGTGAGAGCCGCCGAGCGATTTAACTTATAATTCTCGACCTTCCAATTGGTCCTAGCATCAAAAATTAAATTTTCCCGCTCTCCGTGTATTATGTACCTCCCAGGACAGCGGTAAAGTTCTCATTGTAGCAATGTTTGTGTTCTATTTATGTTCAATTACTAAGTAATTCTAAAACAACCAATAGTTATGTTTATTTAACCAATGAAAGAGTTTACTCATGTAATGATGATCCTTAAGGTGACAATGGATAAATGGGATCAACAATCAAGGAGGGGATTTGATGACGATATGATAATCCTCAATTAATTACTTATTTATAACTCTTATCATAGATGGCAATATCTTTATATTACTCACAAGTATAACCTTTAACTGGGCGGTTTTAAGTCTTTCTACGGCTATATCGGGACCCAAATATGCAAATCTGGACCCTCCATGTATACTGCACTAGTCTAGGATCACGCTAGTGCACACAGTGGCAACATCGATGAAATATCAATTTTAATATGCAAAGATGACTAATAAATAGACAAATAACAATAATTATCAGAGTAAAGACCTTAAGATCAAAGCTTACAATTAATGTCTCATAAGACAAATAGCTCAATAAAGCAGCAGCAGAACGTAACGGAATAATTTCAGTGAAGCCCATCCATATGCCCACAGGCAATCGGCTGGGGTAGCGCGACCTAGTTCTCCACAATCTTTTAAGTAGACCTTGTTGACTGATGATTCCTCCACTTCTGTTGATTGTTTATAGCAAGTATGAGTACACAACCGTACTTGCAAGTCATACCACAGAATGCAATTTATAGATGATGGCTTATTCCAAAGGAATGACTTCTGTGGTAATTTTGCAGAAATACAACATTTGCAATTGAATACAAATAATAGATTGAAAATATAATTCAAAACAAATAAATAATAATAATTTATCATTTGATTTTCACAAAGACACACAGCCTAAACAAGTTATTCACACAGCCATATGACTTAGATCACACAGCTCCCTTCCCAAAGGTTTTATGAAAATCTACCCCTCGTGTGAAATCCCCGAGCATGTCCATAACCGCGGACGCGGCTATTCGAATAGATTGATTAAACACTCTGCAGAGGTTGTACACTTTACCTACACGATACAATCAGTGTAGCTAGCACTGACCATAACAAAACCTTTCAGAGATTTCATCTCAAGCAATGACACCCCCGATGTGCTTTCCTGCCGGCCAACCGATACATACAGCGTTTGGTTACGACACACATCGTTGGACAAGATGCAGCGAACCGTCCTGTGATGTGACATATCACACCTCCAGCCCATCACACAGCTTAAAATACAACCTGAGTTGTCAATGTTAAGACTCCATAACTTACTAAGTTAGGCCCAACCCATACTAGACATGTGGTTGTACAATAAGGCCCAGTTCAATGGCGCACAAAGTTAAGTCCTTAATTGACCAAGGCAAGACTTCTAGTTTTTTCCAAATCACAAAGTTTATAGCACACAGCTCCACCAATCACACAGAATCCAACACTTGCCTCAGTCCAAATCTTTTCCCACCCTGTTGATTTAGTGCAACACATGCCATCAACGAGTAATAGCACACAGCACACACAGTTTTATCACACAGTTCCATAATCACTTGGTCAAGTTTATAATTGCGACTCACATGAAATGTTGACTCGTGGCATGGCTAAGCAGCCTACTCATATCTAACCAACCCACGTTTGTCCCTCGATTTTGTTCAAATTAGGGGCCAAATCAGAACCTTCACCCAACTAAGTTATTTTAGCCCTTAAAAGTATCTTTCCAAGCTGATAAGAATCACTCTCATTGGATCAATAGGTTGAAAGTTACGCCGTTTTCTTTATCTCTGATCTGTATTCTGGACAGACGTAGATGGGTTGTGTTTAGCTGATAATTAGCCCTTTGTTTTGGCCGAATCAGGGGATTCCGCCAACTAATGTTTTGTAGCCTGATCTGTTAAGATTCAGTGAGCACTAGTTTCAGGTCTTTCAGAGTTACAGATAATTAATGGTGAATTTTCTCGTACCGCTGCTCAGAAGGGCTGAAATCTGGCTGAATAGTTTATTTTCATTTTGGGTCTATGCGGTATATTGGATAATCAGGGGTTATTGTAGAACACCGGTAGCAGTGTTATATCGTTGTTCTTATTTTGGGAACATGCTTGTGTAGGCGGCGAGGCATCATGTGTGGGAACACCTCCGTTGCCTACTAACGAGTCACAACGCGAAAGGCAAATCTTGTATGTTAGCGGTGTTGAATTCAAAGGAATGCATAATGATATGTTGTTTACATGAATGTTCTTGTGCTTTGTTCATGGTGTTGATATCTTGCAAGTGACTAGTGTGGCCTTATTGGTACATTATGTTGATTGTGAATACATACTTATACTTGTTTACACATGTTGTTGAATGCCATGTGTCTTTTCCACTAATGTGTGTTATTCATTCATACCATGAGAAATCATCATGTTCATTCATAAAATTCATTATGACCACGGAGTGGATTCTTTTAGTAAGTCCCATCAATTCCGGTATGGGCATTTGAAAGACCCATCAATTCCGGCATGGGCATTTGAAAACCCACCATTCCAATGTGGGTAACCACCATTGGACACCGTATGAAACGTTCTTCATACGGTGATTGGATCCCGTACTTTGTGAAATACGGGCTTAAGTGAACACCGACGGGTGTATCACTCGCTATCTGCATTATATGAAGTCGATAAGTCCATACCTTCAATGCATTCTTACATTTCATCCCTTCATGTATTCATTCCATACGTACATGTATGTGTTCCAATAATTGTTCGTAATTCAACTGAATTGTGTTGTCCACTCCATGCTTGATTATTCTTGTTTAGTACTTGCTGAGTCTTCGACTCACCCTTGCTTTGTATGTTTTAATTAGGTAATTGAGGAGGACGACAAGATGATTTGGTGGGGTAGTTCGGCACACTACACTTCACTTTTATTCAATCAGAATAATTATTCTTGCCATTCAGTCAAGTCAAATTGTTGAAATAAGTTCCAGATTGTAATAATCCTATGTTAGTATCGTTTGAATGTTCGTGGTATTATGACCGTTTATCCATTCTTTACCATGATTCTAGTGATCGTTCATTGTCTTTCCTTAGGAATTTATGTTGATTGAATCTGGATAATCTAGTTTTAATGCTATGCTTAGTAGTTTGATAGGTTTGCGTGATATTTTGTTTCCGAATAGCCAGGGTGTTACAGTTGGTATCAGAGCGGGCTTTAGGTCCGTGGTTCATTCAAACATATTAAATTGACACACTGTGCACATTAGGAGGGGTTGGGTAAACTGTTGCTTCCGCATTTCAATTGTGGTGACTCGAGTATTGAGTCGTTGTTAAATTGTGTTGTGCTATGATGTGTTAATCCATGATATGATGTGATAACCTCTATCTATGAAATTACTCTATGATCGTCATGAGATGATCCGATATAAATATATATATTCATAATTGATTGCATTAGTTATGCGTTTCGCTAGCGGGCGATGATCAGTTGAGTTCGTGGTTGATGTCCTAGGTTTGGCCAGGCTACACCACTGTCTGTAGTATGATATTAGAGAACTTCTTACCTCTGTTCCATAAGCTCTGTATTGAGCATGAGCTCATTGATGAACTTGTTGCCTTCCTCGAACTGATATCTGGTTTCCTGGTTGTGGTTCCTGGCAGTTTGTGAATTCTTTTGAAATTGAGGTTTTAATGAAGAAGGCAAGCTCCAGCAGTTCTCTGATTCGTTCTTTGAAACAAATATTGCCCTTTCGACTATTGTGATATTTCTGCTCCACGTGAGCATAGTTCAAATGCAAGATTCCTCTTTTCACAAAAGACTTGTTTTACCCCTGTTGGGGAAATTTACCTCATTCGTTCGTTTGGAATCTCGGTATTGGAAGACTTCTTTTGCAAGTTCTTTATCAAGTGTGTATTGATCTTGCATATTTCTCTTGGGCTGCTTTAGTACGTCGTTCTCTTCCTTGATTTTTGAATTTGACAAATTCTTGTCCGGTGGCGATTGATGAATTTCTCTTGGGTTCATGATGTTGGTAGACGAGTTTAAATAGGCCTTTATTGGTACTCCGAAAATATTATTGTTTTTCGATTGTCGAATTGTTTTTACTACGAATGATCTTTGTAAATTGGCAATATTGATATTTTCATAGTTGTTCTTTCTTTCTTATTGGAAAAGAGCGACTCATTTACTCGTTTGATGGTTTGCCTAATGAGAATTCTTGTTGCAAGATCGTTAACACGAGAAAGCATTGGTTCAATGTATTCCTTTTGGAACCCTCTGCTTGTTGAAATTTGATGCATCTCTTTTCTGAAGAAAAGCCTTAAAACCCTTTTGGAGTGCTTGGTTATGCTTAAGTCGGGGGTTGCACCCAAACAAAGATTGTAGGCTACGGGTTTCTATTAGACCCTATTTGTTTTTTCAAAATAGTTTCTTGCCTTTACGTGCGGAGCTCTCATTCTTTGTTTGTGAAGCGTTATTCTTGACAAGATCGTTCTCTTTATGTTAGCCCTATCTCTCTTGTTGATAAGGGTAGCTCGGTTATCCGTTTGACAGTTCGGAGAATGAAAATTTCCTTTCACAAAGTTCATTGAAGAAAATTTCGACCATGTTCATTTCTTTGGAATATTTGGAGTGTTGGAGTTTAGAACCTCCTTTGAAAAGAAAAGTGTCGAAATCCCTTTCTCTAGAGTTTTGTAGTCTTTGGGTGTGACGTTTGTTCAACTTTGTGGTTTCGTGCGAATTCTTTTTCTAGAATAAGTTGTTATTACAATTCCATTTGATCTTTGAAAATTTTTATGACCCGATTTGTCATGTTCCCTTTAGAAGGTTTATTGACACGATCAGTAATGTGAGAGTAAGGTTGATTCTGTTATAGAGAAAGAAGTTTGACCACCTTTCTTGTTGTTTCTAAAATGATCCAATTTCAAGTTTTGTGTTCATGACCTTTTGGGGTTCAAGTTTATTTTGGTAAGCGAAGTCTGCCACGTAAAACAATTTGTTGTAAAGTTATAATAGTTCTTGATGATCGAGCGCTTTGATATTGAATGCTCGTTGTTCTTATCTGCTAAGGTCGGACATTCTCTTCTTTTGAGGCTTATGCTTTCAACTGTGGACTCCCTTATGTTCAATGAGTTCATTGCTTAATTGGTTTTCTCCTTGGTCCGGTGTTTGTGGTGAGTGGTAAATGATTTTCTAGTTGGTGAAAATCGTTTTCATGTGCCTCTTCTTTTGAGAAATATTCGACCCATTATTTTCGCATGAGTCTTTCGAGGTGTTTTATAATTGACGTTGTGAGATTGATGTTGAAACTTGTAGTAAAAATAATCACCTGTGTGATACCGCCTAAATGAGAATACTTCAAGTTTAGTTTAGTGACCTTTTGGAATTCGTGAATATTACAGTAGCGAGATTGTTTTAAATAAAATGGTGCATGGAGATATCCTATTGCTTCTTAAGAGTTTCGTGTGATTTAGTCCTAAAGGCTCCTTGGTTTGAGTTCGCAAAGTGAGGTTGCAATCAAAAGAAATTTTCGTTGCTTTCGTTGAGAATCTGTTTGCTTTTAGTGAAGTCTGTAAAGGAAAATGCTTGTTTTGTGGCTAAGGTCATTTGGATTACATGTTTCATGAGTAGATGAACTGTTTCGAACAAATTTGGCGTGTTGAAAAATTTTATTTGTTCTTAAGTAGTTCCGTGGGTTGAACTGAAGAACTTACTTTGTTCATGTGGCAAGATGTTATTAGTTCAAGAACTAATTGTTGTGTTAAAGGAAAGAGTGCGATAGAGTATTTGATAATTTGAGTTAAGTTTTGTAACTTGTGATTATTTGAATCGTTCCTAAACCTCTTACTCTTTCCGCTCAAGAGATGTCGAGTTTCAATCGCAATGTCTTTCTTTCAGATCGGATGTTATTTGCTATTCTCTCTTGAGGATGTGTGCCTCAGCTGCGAACTTAGTTTTCGTTTTCCAAGATCACCTTTAGCGAATATTTCTTTTGGTTTCTTGGCATGCGTGGTGAGCAACGCTTTCTGTATGAATGAACTTGTTTTTGTTCACCTCTTTCTTTTGAGAAAGGATCACGTTTTGTGTTGCGAAGTGTTTGCAAGGTGAAAGTTTGGCAACTGTTTGGTGGTGGATGAGTAATCGTAGTAATGATATTTTGCTACCAAGTTAGCGGAGGAGTAGTAGAATGTGAAATGGTTTTGATCTGTATCCCTTGGAGGAAATTGATTCACGAGATGTTTGACTTGAAGTAAGTCCGAAAAGTGTTACTGTTGATTAACACAGGTATAGTGAAATTCTAGAACTTCAATTCGAGATTTAAAGGTTGGTGATTATCGGAGGTATGGAAACCTTCATTGAATTTTTAGAGTAACGCAATTGGATAGCATTGCGAGATGGTGTGGATGATGTATTTCAGTTTGAGCATAATTTGATAATGTTCAATTAAGAGGTTTAATCTCTTGAGGTATGCGATGAATTCAAATTCCAATATTGGAGAGAAGTTTTACTCCTCGAAGAGAGAAGCGGAAGAAAGGATGTTTCTTCGGAAAATGATGTGTTTCCTTGCTTCTCGTTTGGGTTTTGTCTTTGTTGATAAGTGTTTTACGCACTTTGAGTTGGGGCCGTGTTGGCATGGTGAATCTTTCGATTCGATCGGAGTAAAAGAAATATTTGATTTGAGTATCCAAGCAAATTTCTCTTTTGGTTTCCGTGGTGTTCTTTCGCAAATTGATTCATTGGAAGTGGAATTGCTTTACTGATGAATTGTCACATTTGGGATTTAACCTTTTGGTGAAGAGTTAACATTGCGTGGTTGCGATGAGAACTCTCTATTTTTTTGCGATTGGATTCTCTTCATTTCGTGATGAAGAAATTAGGAAGTCGACTTATCGCTTTGACCGTCACGGGTACATACGCGAATGCATAGCGTAAGGTGCGTCTTTGGTCTTGAGTGAGCAGCAGGACTATTCAAAGTTTGAGATTAAGTTAAAAACGTTGACCATCGAGTGAGGTCTTACCTTGATCCTCTTCGATGAGTGTACCTAGAAAGTTCAAGTTGATTGTTAGGTCAGACGTCGCTTCACATCTTTGCTTTGTGGTTTCTCTATTCCGAGAGAGAGGCCACTTGGGAGATAGAGTCTCGCATGCGCGAGCAGTATCCCGACCTGTTCGTTTCTAGTACGTGTTTATCCTTGATAATTTCCAGGCGTAGTTTTTGTTCGAGTGGATTGGCCTGTAGATTCGAGGTCGAATCCTATTAAGGGGGGTAGAATGTAATACCCCGGAAACGAAAAGAGTAAAGAATCGAATCGAATAATTTGAATGGAAGCCGGGGAAAGAAAAGACAATTAAAGGAGTAGAAATTCCTAAAAATTAAAAGAGGTTTTCATAAACTCTCGACAACCTGGGCCTAGACCACGGCCCAGGAGGGGCCCATGTGGTGGCCGGCCATAAAAGGGGGGGTTCCCACCCCCCAAACCCTAAACTCCACATTTCTCTCCCCCTCCCCCCTTTGGAGCCGCCGCCCCCCCTTCCCCCTGGCTGTGCACCGCCTTGTCCATCTCTTAGAAAGTTGTAGGTATTGTTCTTAGCTTTCCATAGCCACCGAGATCACGTGATTCCGCCTTACGGTTTAGGAGATATGATTTTTTTAGTGCATGCTGTTACATGCATGCACGAGAAGGATCTGTCGGCTTGATCCTAGGTTTTGATTTAGTTAGAGGCATTTCCAGAACCTCCACCCAAATAAGTTATTGTAGACCTTTAAATTATATTTCAAATCTGATAAAGATCATCTCCATTGGATCTGTATAATGAAAGTTATGATATTTTCTTTACCACTGTTCTGAATTCTGGGCAGATAAATGTTAGTGTTTTCATCTATTGTTTAGACTACTGTAGAGGCCGAATCTGGGGTTTTTCCCTTCTAGAGTTTTATTCCTGGGAACGTTAGCTTTCTTTTAGCACTGAGATCAGGAAAATCCGATCTGTAGTTTGGGAGATATGAATTTTTGATTACGAACTGTCGGTCTGTCTGAAAACCGAGGTCGATGGGTTTGTCCCTCGGTTTTGTTCAAATTAGGGGCCGAATCAGAACCTTCACCCAACTAAGTTATTTTAGCCCTTAAAATTATCTTTCCAAGCTGATAAGAATCATTCTCATTGGATCAATAGGTTGAAAGTTACGCTATTTTCTTTATCTCTAATCTGTATTCTGGACAGACGTAGATGGGTTGTGTTTAGCTGATAATTAGCCCTCTGTTTTGGCCGAATCAGGGGATTCCGCCAACTAATGTTTTGTAGACTGATCTGTTAAGATTCAGTGAGCACTAGTTTCAAGTCTTTTAGAGTTACAGATAATTAATGGTGAATTTTCTCGTACCGCTGCTCAGAAGGGCTGAAATCTGGCTGAATAGTTTATTTTCATTTTGGGTCTATGCGGTATATTGGATAGTCAGGGGTTATTGTAGAACACCGGTAGCAGTGTTATATCGTTGTTCTTATTTTGGAAACATGCTTGTGTAGGCGGCGAGGCATCATGTGTGGGAACACCTCCGTTGCCTATTAACGAGTCACAACGCGAAAGGCAAGTATTGTATGTTAACTGGTGTTGAATTCAAAGGAATGCATAATGATATGTTGTTTACATGAATGTTCTTGTGCTTTGTTCATGGTGTTGATATACTGCAAGTGACTAGTGTGGCCTTATTGGTACATTATGTTGAGTGTGAATACATACTTATACTTGTTTACACATGTTGTTGAATGCCATGTGTCTTTTCCACTAATGTGTGTTATTCATTCATACTATGAGAAATCATCATTTTCATTCATAAAATTCATTATGACCACAGAAGTGGATTCTTTTGGTAAGTCCCATCAATTCCAGTATGGGCATTTGAAAGACCCATCAATTCCAGCATGAGCATTTGAAAACCCACCATTCCAATGTGGGTAGTGTTGACCACCATTCCAATGTGGCAACTTGGACACCGTGTAAACGTTCTTCATACGGTGATTGGGTCCTCGTACTTTGTGAAGTACGGGCTTAAGTGAACACCGACGGGTGTATCACTCGCTATACCATATATCACGATCGATAAGTCCATACCTTCAATGCATTCTTACATTTCATCCCTTCATGTATTCATTCCATACGTACATGTATGTGTTCCAATAATTGTTCGTAATTCAACTGAATTGTGTTGTCCACTCCATGCTTGATTATTCTTGTTTAGTACTTGCTGAGTCTTCGACTCACCCTTGCTTTGTATGTTTTAATTAGGTAATTGAGGAGGGCGACAAGATGATTTGGTGGGGTAGTTCGGCACACTACACTTCACTTTTATCAATCGAACAATTATTCTTGCCATTCGATCAAGTCAAATTGTTGAAATAAGTTCCAGATTGTAATAATCCTATGTTAGTATCGTTTGACTGTTCGTGGTATTATGACCGTTTATCCATTCTTTACCATGATTCTAGTGATCGTTCATTGTCTTTCCTTAGGAATTTATGTTGATTGAATCTGGATAATCTAGTTTTAATGCTATGCTTAGTAGTTTGATAGGTTTGCGTGACATTTTGGCTTCCGAATAGCCAGGGTGTTACAAATCCATTACAGTTTCAACCTTAGCGTGGTCTACTGCAACTCCTCCTGCTAACACAATATGTCCGAGGAAAGCCACTTGACTTAGCCAAAATTCACACTTGCTGAATTTGTCATAAAGCTGGTGCTCCCTAAACTTTTCCAAAACTATCGTGAGGTGCTTCTCATGCTCTCCTTCATCCTTCGAATAAATGAGGATGTCATTGATGAACACAACCACAAACTTATCTAAGAATTCCATGAATACTTTATTGATCCTATTCATGAAATAAGCTGCGGCGTTCGTCAAACCAAATGACATTACCGTGAACTTGTACAGTCCATATCTTGTTGTAAAGGCGGTCTTCGGGATGTCTTCTGACTTGGTCTTCAGCTGATGATAGTTGGATCTCAAATATATCTTGGAGAAGACACTTGCTCCTTTCAGCTGATCAAACAGATCATCAATCCTGGGCAAAGGATATTTATTCTTAATTGTCACCTCGTTGAGTGATCTGTAATCCACACACATTCTCATACTGCTATCTTTCTTCTTGATAAACAGTACTGGTGCTCCCCAAGGTGATAAACTAGGCAGAATATAGCCCTTGCTTTGCAAATTCTCAATCTGCTTCTTCAATTCTGCTAACTCATTAGTAGGCATTCTATAGGGTCTTTTTGAAATTGGCGTTGTCCCTGGGACTAAGTCAATTAAGAATATAATATCCCTATCCAATGGCATACCAGGTGTAACATCCCAATTTTTAGAACTTTTTGAAAATGTTAAAAATAAAAATAACCATTTAATTTTTTTTCGAAATTGTTCAAGCTTAATTCAAAATTTTATAATTTAAAAACAAATTAATGTGAGTAAATCCAACTCCAATTAAATAAAAATTGATTTATTTGATTTCCTGGTTTTATCTTGGATTTCCTTTTTCCCAGACCTTGTTGTTATTTTCGTTGAGTTCTTTCTTTTTCTTTTCGGCTTTTCCAAATTTCAAAGTCTTTTTGAAACTTTAAAAAAAAATTAAAAGGAATCATTTGATTTATCTTCATTTGTTAAAACCTGAATGTGAGATTATCAAAATTTTACAATGTTTAATATGAATTAGGTTAAATTGGGTTTTCTGGTATTTAAAGCAAAAA
Source organism: Hsuehochloa calcarea (assembly GCA_036346395.1). Classification (NCBI taxonomy): domain Eukaryota; kingdom Viridiplantae; phylum Streptophyta; class Magnoliopsida; order Poales; family Poaceae; genus Hsuehochloa; species Hsuehochloa calcarea. The sequence goes on from CM070605.1 coordinate 24,760,823, forward strand.
ATATTATTTTAAGTCTTTTCTTGGATTTTTTGGTTTTAAAAAAGGTTTTTCCTTTTCCCAAAAATTAAAAATAATTTATTCGCAAACTTAATTACCAATGTTAAGTTGGAAATATTTTTATTTAAACCCATCATATCTCTGGAAATTTCAGTGAATTTTTTTGTAATTGTTGGGGCTTTAAAACTCTGTTTGAAAATTCACAACCCTCTCAGCCTTTTGAAGCCCTCTCGTTTTCGACCGCCCTCTCGTTTTGAACCCCCTCTTGGTTTTGACTAGACCCTCCCACTAGGTCTCTCTCTTTTCTCTATTCGGTGGGTCCCGCCTGTCAGCCTCATCTTCGTCTAGTCACAGTCTCTTTCCTCTTGCCCATACCGCCACGATGAAAGTCGTCGCCCCAGCGTGATTCCCTCCCTCGACTTCCTCGGTAGAGTGCGCATTTAATTTCTCGTCTTTCGCCGCACCCACCCCCTTTATTCTCGTCCCTATCGCATCGCCTTTGTTCCGTGCCGTTCGGAGCTCCGCCCATACCGCGAAGCTTCTCTACTACTCCTTCCCCGTAAAATAGCGCCTCGTGAGCCCCTGGCCCTCCTCTTGCACCCCAACTCTCCCTCTCTGTCTCACCCCCTCCCCACTGCTATTTGAGCTTCACCACCGTCGACTGGAGCTCACGCATCCGCCCCTAGCGCCGCCGTGGAAGCCCCGCCACCGTCGTGGTCGCCTTTGTTGGCTTCGCAAGGGCGCGTTCGACCCCGCACGTACCTCCTTGCCGTCGAAGCGTCGTCGGAGCTCTAGCGCCGCTGTAAGCCGGATCTCTCCACTGCTCTTCCTCTCACTATCAGTCACTTCATCGAGCCTCGCCACTGAAATCATGCGCCTTGGGTTTGCCTCGCTCTCCTCTCCCCGGTGCATCCTCCTTCCGACCAGGTAGTCGCAACCTCCCTTCGACCCCCTGTAGTCGCAACCTCCCTTCGACCAGGTAGTCGCAACCTCCCTCCGACCACTTGTAGTCGCAACCTCCTTTCGACCAGGTAGTCGCGACCTCCTTCCGACAACCTGTAGTCGCAACCTCCTTCCGACCAGGTAGTTGCGACCTCCCTCCAACCACCTGTAGTCGCAACCTCCTTTCGACTAGGTAGTCGTGACCTCCTTCTGACCACCTGTAGTCGCAACCTCCTTCCGACCAGGTAGTCGCGACCTCCTTCCGACCACCTGTAGTCGAAACCTCCTTCTGACCAGGTAGTCGACACCTCTTTTCGACCACCTGTAGTAGAAACCTCCTTCCGACCAGGTAGTCAAAACCTCTTTCCGACCACCTGTAGTTGAAACCTCCTTCCGACCGCGTGTAATCAAACCTCCTTTTGGCCACCTAAAGTCAAGTGAGTAGTACTCGAAACCAAAAAACTTCGGAAGCCCCATTTGCCTCCGTCAAAACTCCAATCTCAGTGAAATTTATTTCTAAATTTGTCTTAATTCAAGACCTTGCTAATGGCACTGGTCTTATTTAATTTGGAGTTCATTTACTTTTTCTTGTGTATTTATTTGTTCTCTTGTCTTGTTGATTCATTTTTCGGTACGTTCGTTCGAGTAGAGTTTGGAGGAGCGAGATATCTCCATTTCGATCAAGCACATGACTTTCAAGACTCTCTTACCTTCAATACAGATTCTGGTGTTTCCGAAGAAATCCTAAAACCGTATGCCGAAGCACTTTAAACCTTCAGCGAAGGCAAGTCGTAGACCTTTGATCATGTTGAACCCATTTTATAAAATTACACTATTTTATATCAACATGAATTGCTAGGTTTATAATAAATGCTTTTGGAAATAGTTAAATGCCTAATTGTCATTATGCCTCCGTGGATATTTGAGAATGGCATGTACCCATGAACACCCTAGGTTGTGTTAATCTTAGTTGGGCATATTTAGTTACTAACGTGGGTGCGTATTATGCTTAGCCATGCTTTAGTTGTACGTTGAGATTCGTGATCACACATTTATAAATGATTAATCTTGACTTAATGATATATGGAATTGTGGCACGACCACTTTTGTTAAAATGTATTGTGCCATGGCAAGGGTTGTCATTTGGTCGGGTTGAACCAAAAATGATTTCATACTCAAGCTAATGATCGTGCGAAAAGGGGAATTTTTGGTATGTGGTTGCCTCACCTAAGTAGTCACTAAGGACTTAACTTTGTTTGCCGTTGATCTGGGCTATACCGTGCAACCATTTGTCCAGGATGGGGTGGATCTGGCCAACTAATTAGCAATATTTTGGTTTGGTTCTGTTAATGGTTGATAAGTGGCACAAGAGGGGGTCCAGAATGGCGAAACCTCAGTGAGCAGAACCGAGTCAAAATAGAAATTTGTAAAAGCTTTGTGATAATCACTTAGTCGCACACCTCGGAAGTGTGTTAAACGGACATTATAAGTTGATTATCTCTTGTGGGTCAAGCTGTACAACCTCTGCAGAGTGTAAAACTATTCGAATAGCCATGTCCCTGGTTATGGACAATGCCTGATGATTTCACACGAGGGGTGGATTTTTATAAAAATGTTGATTGAGAAGTGATCTGGTTGTTGGTTGTTGGTTGGGAAGTGAACAGGGTGTTCACTAGTTGTTTCAAGAACTTATTTACTTATGTACCTAATCTTTTAAATTATGTTCTTCAATCTATTTACTGTATTTACCGTCAATCTTTTTTTTGTAAAATAGCCATAAAGCTATCCTTATTAAGCCTCTCATGAATACTATTTGCATACATTTCCCTACAACTTGCTGAGTACTTTATGTACTCACGGCTATACATCATTTGTTGATCAGTCCTCGCAGAAGAACCAAGGAACTCAGAGTTCTGCGAGGAGGAATATTTTGAAGACTATGCTACTAAGATGCGTCCTCCACTTGATTGCCCATGGGCATGTCGGATGGCTATCACGAGTTTCTTATTTCGCTGCAAGTTTACTCTGTTATCTTTAGCACTACATGGAAAACTCTGTAAACCTTGACCATAAGGTACTTTTGCTATTAAGTAATATTAATTTGCCTGCTTCTTATCTACCTTATTGTATGTATATGATTTCATCGATGTTGCAAACCGTGTGGACTAGCTACTGATCATGGTACTTGTTCAAAATACACAGAGGGTTCGGATCCATTGGTCTGGGGGTCCCGACAAGAGATGGTATCAGAGCCATATCGATTGTAGGACGCAACCATAGTTAGCATGGTCGTTTTAGTCAAAAAAAAATTAAAACTTATTTTATAAATCAAACTACCCAATTAACATGGATATCTATTCTTCTCTCTTCTTATTCTATTCTCTTCTCATCTTATTCTAAACTCTTCTCACACCATTCTTAGGTTCTTACATCTTATCTTTTTTGAAACTTTGTTTTTGAATTTATGTTGACCCCCTTGTATCTTAGAAATCTCTATAAGATCGAGCCTTTGGTGATCTAAGTGATGGATGTCCTGGAAGCTTCAAGATCTGTCATTGATTTCAAGTCGACCATCCATATAAGTTAGATTAGTAGTGCCTTACCAAATTCGTCCTTCTCGGTTTTAGCATTGCTAGTCCACGTAATAGGATCTTCTTGCTTAAGTGTCACATTTTATTGCTTCTTAATAGCTTTACGTTATTTGTTCTTTGGGTTTAACCGACTTTCCCCAGTTAGGTTGTTCTGTCTCCCCCTCGTTCTCTCTCGTCTATTGTGCTTTTCCCTCTCACCTATCGTGCTTTCTCCTCTTATCTATTAAACCTGTGAAGACTTGTTGGAGATGGTTCAACACGTAAGTCACTTGGAAGCTACTCTTGTTGGGATTAACTAGTGTCATTGGGTGCCAAGTTAGGTAATATTGGAGAATCGTCGCTAGACTGATTTTGGGGAAATCATTGATAAGACTTATTTTCGGATCTGGAAATTTTGAGATCTACCGATGTTATAAGAAGTTATTGTGATTACTAGAGTTTGATGATGGATATGCCTTGATTATGAATGGTTTAAAAAATGGCAGATTGGTGGATTATATAGATTATGGAGAAAGAAATGACCTTAAAGGATATATGAATCTGAATTTTTTTGTTTTATTTTTCCTTCTTTCCCTTGTAGCTCTTGTTTGACTACCATTGGAATATAATGATCATAAGGTAGAGATTTGTCTACCTTCTTACGTTTTAAAAAAGAAACAAATTACATTTACTTCCGATCCCAATAATAAAAGAATTTTTGGACATTAGTATAATAGACTTTCCTCTGGTTTCCCATTGCATTTTAATCTCTGATATTGTGCTTGACTTTATATGTGTGGTTTCACTAATGTTTTGATCTCGTTGCTGTGATGTGGCGCAGTGGAAGAAGAAGAGGATGAGGCGGCTCAAGAGGAACCCCGGAAAGATGAGGCAAACATCCAAGCAGACTGATAATGGAGGGGGAGGGTGCCTGCTTCTGTTTCTTTGCCGCTTGGCTGCTATGTTCTGATCAGTTTTAGTTTTTGCTAGCAAAAATCCTAGTGGAATGTATCTTTTAGTCTGGTTGTGATGTGTAATGAAGACTGATGTTTCCATTACCTCAAGTTTAACAAATGACATATGAATCTAGTTCAGGTTGGATTTAATTGGGCTTTGGCCCATTCATTAATTAATAATTCTTAGAAAAAATCCCAAAGGCTCACTCATGCATGGTGACATGTGAGATACTTTAATCCCATATTGCTAGCTAAGGTGGAGCATATCTAGCCTTGGTAAAATAAGAGAAAGGAGGACTACACGAGCGCGCTCGCTTGCCTCTTTGGACCAGGCTTCGCGGGCATGCGACGTGAGTGGCGTAGTAGTTTCAGGTTCGACCGTGGGTCCAGGCACAACTTTCTTTTGTAATTTTGTTTTGTCGTGCGATCCAGTCATGATGGAAAGAAACACGCTGATTACGTGGCTTTAACTGCGAATTAATTGCGATTAATGAGTATAGTTTTTTTTATTGTTGTTTCCTAATCTACGAGCGTTTTTCCTTATGCAATCATTGGTTTACCTCTAATCCGGGAGATGATCATTAGTGTACACTCGAGCGGATTATGTGCTACTTGAAAGGTACGATGAGTTATGGAATTCATTATACCTGGTACCCTGGCGTACTCGAAGGGTATAGTGATTCCAATTGGATATCTGATGCTGATGAGATTAAGACTACGAGTGGATATATTTTCACTCTAGGCAGTGCTACTGTTTCATAGAGGTCTTGCAAACAGACCATTTTGATGAGGTCAATCATGGAAGCAGAACTCACGACATTGGATACAGCCACTGTTGAAGCAGAATAGCTGCATGAACTACCGATGCACTTGCCGGTGGTTGAAAACCCGATCCCGGACATCCTAATGTACTGTGATAATCAAACAGTTCTCGTTAAAGTGAACAGTGCAAAGGATAACATGAAGTCCTCTTGACATATAAAAAGACGATTGAAATATGTCAAAAAATTGAGAAATTCTGGAATAATAGTTGTGGATTATATCCCAACAGCTAAGAATATGGTAGATCCCTTTACAAAGGGTTTATCACAGAATGTGATAGATAATGCATCGAAAGAGATGGGAACGAGACCTATGTGAGCTATACCACAGTGGCAACCCAACCTATGTGAGCGGAGATCCCGTGGAGTAGGACCTGAGAAAAACAAACTGTTTGGTTTACTGAAAGAGATTATATTCTATAACCCACTCCACTGAATATGTCGTACTCTCAAATCTGTATGGTAGGATGACTTTGTCTTAATGTGTTCTGTGACTTTAAATAGCAAAGATGCTATCCTACAGAGCATTCTTGAAAGAACACATCTATGTGAGCCCGATTGCTAGTCATAATCTATGAGAAATGGGTATTCTCTAAGAAGCTCATGAAGAGACATCGGGGTATGACTTATATGCTCCACCCGAGGGGTAGCCTGTTGGCAGTCTAGTATCAGTCAAAGCTTTAGGTGAAACTCATTCACGCAAAACTGACAATTCAAGGCTTAGTCCATTGTGTAGTTGTAAATGAATGTAGCCTAAAGTTCTAGGTAGATGTTCAACCCTAACAGGTCTTCACTGAAAAAACTGGTATATTAAAAGTGATTTGGAATAGCATGCAAACTTTGTGAGTATCTGGAATCTGGTGGGGGATTGTTGGATTTAGTTGGGCTTTGGCCCATTCATTAATCAATAATTCCTAGGAAAATTCCAAAGGCCCGCTCATGCATGGTGACATGTGGGATACTTTAGTCTCATATTGTTAGCCAAGGTGGAGAGACACCACCTTATAAAGTGGAGCATGTCTAACATTGGTAAAGCAAGAGAAAGGAGGACTACACGCACGCTCGCTCGCCTCGCCACATCTCGCCTCGCCGAACCAGGCCAGGCCGGGCTTGCGACGTGCGTGTTAATGGTGCGGTCGTTCTGAGTTCTACCGTTGAAGAATCTAGACCCGCTATTATGAGTTAATGGAGTGTTTTGGTGATTAATGACAAATCTATTTGTGAGACTAACATTTTATTGGTATATCTAATGTGTAGTCTCATTTGGATATAAAGGTGAAATTCAACGAGGTATGCATTCGACTTATACTCTTATATATTGTTGTATTCCTCGTATTCAAAATATAGGTTGAACTCCACCATAAGTATAACTTGAATATGTGCATATGTTTCTATTTACACATTTGTGTATGCACACATTTAGGGGAAGTTCACTCTATATTTTGCGGTTCATTGGTATTGATACATATTCCGTTTTCCACATATATTTGGGATCTTTACTTTGAAACATATCCTTTTGAGTATATAGAACTTGTGTAGTCCTTGTATACTCATGTTGTGAGTATATAGAATGTGTGTAGTTCTTGTATACTCATGTTGTGAGTATATAGAACCTGTGTAGTTCATATATACTCATTTATTCTATCATTTATTTACATTCAATTTATATGCAATTGAAGTGGTTATCATCAATTACCAAAGAGGGAAAGATTGAGGTATCTTGTCCCACCATTATGAGTTAATGGTATGGTGTGGTAATTAATGATAATTATATTGTGGAACTAATATTTTCCATGAGTTGGATGAATAGGTTATGCTCTAGGATAATGAAGACTTGGGATGACATCATGTGTTGATTGCCATCAAGTCAAGATTCAAGAAAAGGATGTATCATGTGTTGATGCGTGTGAAGAGCTTGAAGAAAAAGAAAATCATCGTGTGTCGATGATGTTCAAGAAGAGGAGATGATAATAAGTTGATCATCTAGTCAAGAGAAGACCCATCATGTGTTGATGGAGGTCAAGTGAAAGAATGCACCATGTATTGATGCATGTCAAGACTCGGGATGAAGAAATCATCATGTGTTGATGATGTTCAAGACAAGATCCCGAAGTAAAGAAGATCATCATGTGTTGATGATTATCAAAGTTAAGGACCCGGACTTGAAGTGATGATGTGCGTCATCAAGCTTCAAGAAGATGCAAGGCAAAGGTATGACTAGCTAGGGCTAAGGATGTGTTCCTAGTCTTTTACTGGTCTTAGTGTTTGGTTGGAAGACCGGATTGCTAGTATAGGTTGCCATACTATTAAGAGGGGTCTTAACTAGTAGTTTGAGTTAGTCATGTGTTGATAGCTCATTATGTTTGCTCTAGCTCATCTATACATGAAGCTATTATTTTTGAATGTGTTTTGCAAATGGTTGATGCTCGTACATTTAATTCTTGTAGCATGGGACTATAATTTGCAAATGTGTTTTGCAAATGGTTGAAGTCCATGCACCTTAGCCTTGTGGCATGATGCTATTATTTGCGAATGTGTTTTGCAAATAGTTGATGCTCATGCTTGATTTCTTGTAGCATGTGACTTAAGTTTGCAAATGATTTGAGTACATGTACCTTATTCCTTGTGGTGATAATTCTAAAAGTTGGCAAATGTGTTTTGCAACTTGTTGAGAATATCATCTTTAAATCTTGATTGGATTGCACTCAAATTGCCAAATGAGTTTTGCAATTTGAGTTAAGCAAAGTTCAGAACCTTCTGTGGTCTGGAGGTCAGACCGCCGGTGTGGACCAGTCTGACTGGTGCTAAATCGGTCGGACCGCTATGTGTTGGGCAGTCGAACCGGTGGCCTTTTGAGCTGAGTTTATGTTCGGTAGTACCGCCATTGAGAATACGGTACTACCGGAGAGCGGAAGTACCAAGTATTTCACGGAACGTTTTTTTTCCAGAGAAGCACCATTCTGGATGCCGTAAATTTTCCTTGGGCGGTCTGACCGTCCACCCTTGACAGTCTGACCGGTAAGCGGCGGTCTGACCGGTTGGCAGTTGGCGGTCCGACCGGCAGAGAGTCCAACGGCTAGATTTATAGCCGTTGGTGCATGGGCGGTCCGACCGGCCATTAGTTGGCAGTCAGACCGGTCCCTCTCTGATTCAAGGGAATCTTTCCTCCAATGGCTATTTTTTATGTGTAGGGTATAAATACCAACCTTGACTGGTTGGAGGTGGTTATTGCTGTTGTTGCAAGTGCTATATTCATTCCTTGAGCTAAGAGCAAGCCTCTCATCTCTTATGTGCATGTGTTGCACTTAGTGAGTTTGGAGAGCAAACCCTAAGTACATGTGTTGCCTTAGGTAGTGGATTGAGTATCCACTTGAGCTTAGACACTTGATTAGTTCAAGTGAGAGTTAAGATTTGTTACTCTTGGTGTTTGCCGACACCTAGACGGCGTGGAGGCGTCTTGACCGGTAATCTTCTCAAGAAGCTTGTGAGAAGGTCCAGCGTTATTGTGAGTGGTTTAGTGTTCACCATCTCCAGAGTGGAGGAAGAGCAACCCGAGTGGAGCGAGGTGTTGGTTCGTGTTGGAACCGATCCAAGTGATTGGACTTACCTCGGAGGTGTTGGCTTAATTTGTGGAGCCGGTCCAATTTATTTGGGCTTGCCTCAACGTGGATTGGGGGAGACCAACAAGTCTCCGAACACCATGGTAAAACATAATTGTGTCATCTTGGTTTGTTCTTGTGCTTTACTTTGAGCAATTTTCATTACTTGATTTAATTATTTATATATTTTTGTATGATTGTTCTTTTTGAATTATATTTATATTGTTGGTGCACTTAGTGGAGCCTAGTTGATTTATGTTTTAATTGTGCAAAACTAAATTGTTATTAGCTTCCGCATTATATATTGGTTTTAGCCAAAGAGAATTTTAAAAGCGCCTATTCACCCCCCCTCTAGTCGGCCTCCTCGATCTTACAACCGTGGGTCCAGACACAGCTTTCTTTTGTAATTTTGTTTTACCATGCAATCCGGCCATAATGGAAAGAAACGCGTTGATTATGTGGCTTTGGCTGTGAATTAATTGCGATTAATGAGTGCGGTTTCTGATTGCTATTTTCTAATCTGCGGACGTTTTTCCTTCTGTGATCTTTTAACCAAGGATCTCTGTCTGACACTTCTCTCCGTTTTGGCGAAACACATCTGTGCGAGAGGACTACTCTTGAGAGCGTTGTGTTACTGAGTGCTACTCCGTCCTTGCGCCTAGCGTGCACCGGTGGTGGGGAGAGCAGGTCTTCGGAACCATCGTCCTTGCGATCCTATACGGGAGAGGGTGAATCAGGTTTTTGGGAAGCGATTCGGCGATTGCTCACCGTTCCTTGCATCGTCTATATCGGCGACGTCCTCTCCTTCATCTCTGCGATACTCTTCGTTTCGCATCGGTATCATCTAGTACTCCGCACTTACTTCTAATTGTTATACGTTCTGTTATTCATATATGTTCTATTGTTCTTGTATCGTCATAGTTCATATTCTAGACCTGCTTAGTTTTCATGTTATTTCTGTAGTCATAATTTATTTGTAGAATTATGTAATCACTAAATTGCTAAATAATCTAACAGTAAACAGATTGTTCATTATGTTAAGCATATGTGATTCTCTATGCTGAATCTCATCCTCTGAGGTTTGTACATCTCGATTGCCTTTATGGTGGATGTGGGTGTTTGTGGAAGATTGTAGGTTTTGTGATGGTATCTTGGCACGAGTGGTGGAATGAATGAATGGTATAGGATTTTTGGGGCTGCTATAAATGATTTCACGATATATTTCATCTGCTCGTTGTGGAACTGTATTTGTTGTAGCGAAGTCTGCTGGCTCGCCCATGTACCTGGGGTTGTGAGCTGGACAGCCTAGTATATCCTAGGATTGGTCGGATTTATGTTCTCCGTTCCGGAAGTCTACTACTAGACCATGGAGAAATCCAATTCGTCAATTGTGCTGTAGAGCGCCGCGCCTATACATGTTCGGCTCGGGCATCACGGTATTGACACAATCAGCCAACCCATAATATTCGCACGGTTTTGCGCCTTCTTTCCTACTGAACCGAGGTCTCTCGCCGGAGCTTGGCGGTGGCGTGATGGGAGGAGGGGGTCCGTTTGACGTCGAGGCAAAATACGATGGAACAGCTCCTAGCGCCTCTTATGTAGCATGCAATCTAGCCGGTCCATTTTACATCTGACGGCTGAGATTATAGCAAAAATCATGGTTACTGTGGCTCCCTGACTTTGCGAGAATCTCAATCCCTCCACAGGGATGAGGCTGCCAGCTAGCGGCGGATCCGAACCAAAATTTAGATAGTGCTAATGGGATATGCTTATCTGCTTGCGGCTTGCCGAATATCGAGTTGTCGGTCAGCGGTAGTCTGTCTGAGCACGACTGGGCTAGAGGTGCTAGCAGGGTGTACCATAAACCGACCGTCGGTAGGAGGTGCCATCCGCGGCTGCCCCCTTTCAGCGGCGAATCTAGGATGAAAATAGAGAGTGACAAGCTCTACTGTTGAGGCTATAGCACATCATTATCAGCTAAGAAAAATTAAATAACAACCACCAATTAAACAAATTGGCTAATCAGCTAATGGCTACTAATCAATTAAACAACAATTGCATCAATTCATCGATCATAAATTAAACAACAACTACCAATTAAACAACAACCAGTCAACCACCGATTAAACATTTGCAACAGACAAGAAAATTAGAAATTTGGGAGAGCCAACAAACAAACTCACTAGTGCGGTGGTGCTTGCCTGCCGAGTGCCGACTGGCATCTCCCACCGAAGTCGCCACTCGCCATGCGGCGCCGCCAGCCCGACCACCGCGACCTGCGCCCGCCACGCCGGCGACCCTTCGACGGTTCAACCCTCGCCGAGGGTGGTAGTCGCTTCTGTGTCTGTGCTTGCTTGCAAGCGATCGCCTTGGCCATCGAAGTCGTCATTGCGCGACCGCCTCCCTCTGAGTCTCTCAGAGTCTCACTCTCTCTCGAGTCGACAACCTTATCTATTATCTCTAATTGGGCCGACTTATTTGTTATCTCTAATTGGACTGGGCTTGGCCTTAAGCCACATGCCTCCATGAATCTAAGAAAGCAAGAACAACCCACACGGTCAGGCTTTCTTCAACCTCCAGCAGTCCAGCTAATAGCTATAACCTACAACTCAATGCCACACCAACACTGTCGCAAAGCACCTAGCTCTCGCCGGTGCTCAGTGGGCATTAGGGGACAAAGGGTCCGTTGGTGAGGGGTGGGGATGCTCGAGCACCCATTAGTATCTACGGTGAACTCGTCGAATCCTAACTCTAAACACTAAACCCTAAATCCAAAAACTCTAAAACCCAAAAACTCCAAACCTTAAACCCCTTGTTCTGCCCCGCTGCCTCCCTCTCTTACTGCTAGGGGTGGAAACGAGCCAGGCTCGGCTCGGCTCGTTGTGGCTCGATTTGAACTCCGGCTCGGCTCGGCTCAGCTCGTTTGAAAAACGAGCTCGAATCACGGCTTGGCTCGGCTCGAAAAAAAGCTCGAGCTGGCTCGAAAAGCTCGTTCAAGCCAGTGCCTTCTCAAGCCCAAAAAACAATGACATAATGTGATTATGTGTGCTATTCATCATAAATTCATAATCCATTCATCATAAACAAAGACATTCATCGTAAACAAAGACAGAAACATAACAGTCCATAATCCATACAAGCATTCATCATAGTTTCATAATCCATTCAAGCATTCATCATAGTTTCATAATCCATTCAAGCATTCATCATAGTTTGGACACTAACAACTAATATTTAACAGTCCACAGAACAAAAGATCCTCTATCAGTCCATATTCCATACAAGCATTCATAACAGTCTATAATCCATACAATACAAGCATTCATCATATTTTGGGCACTAACACTTAATATTTAACAGTCCACATAACAAAAGGTCCTCAACAGTCCGCAAAATGTTATGCCTATTTCTTAGTGCATAGGCTGCAGCCTGCCGTCCATCAACTTCATCATAGCCTGCAGTACAAAAGCATTCATAACAATCTATAATGACATGCATACCTTTGTGACATCTTCAGAAAGTTTAATGCTAATGCGAGGTTGTTAAGTCAACAGGTTTAACATACAAAAGGTGAGCAAGCATTTTGCTTTGCATTGCATAAGACACGAAAATAGTATGTTTAGTTTTAGTCAATTCTCACCAGTAGACAGCAGGATCAACATACTAATTGCTTTCTACGACGCTTTGAGGAAATGAAATGGTTTGAACATCATCCTCTTCATCTTCTTCCTGAAAAGATGCATAATATTCAAGTTAACCATGACATAAGCAAAAACAAAATAGAAAAATATTGCAGTACGGATGAACCTACCACAACTATAGGAGGTCTCATGTCATCATGTGCACCTCTTATCCAGCTAGAGGCACACACCAAATGTTGAACCATAGCCGGACGTAGAGAACTCCGATAGTCATCTAATACTCTACCTCCAGCACTGAAGGTTGATTCTGAAGATACACTGCTAGCTGGTATAGTCAAGAAATTCTTAGCCATCTTTGACACTACCGGGAATCTATGTGCGTTCAAATTCCACCACTCAAGCAATTTGAAGCCCTTGTTATCTAAACTCTCATTCGCTTCATCTAGATAGATAAGCAACTCTGACTTTGAAGGCTCGGTAGAAGTGGAACGCAAGAATGACTGAAACTGCGATGAGACTGAGGATAAAGAGCTGCTTGTACCCATAGCTGAAGAGGAGGTTGCATCATCTCTACTAGCCACCTTGTTGTGCCGATGATCCATCTCGAACTGTGAATACAAATCTTCCAACTCGACCTTCACATCATCAAGCTCATGTGCAGCCTTTGAGGGCTCATACATTTGGTTGAAGCACCAACCAATGAATCTCATCTTAAACCTAGGATCAAGAATAGTGGCAAGGATCATGGCATTGTTCTTTTCTTCCCAATATTTATCAAACGTGTCCAACATTGCAGCAGCCATGAGCTTCAACTGATCATCTCCAGAAGCAATTGCAGCTCTTAATGCAACCTTCACATTAACTATGTACGGATAAAAAATATTTGTTATTGGATAAGTTGATCCAGAAAATGCACTAGTCACTTCAGCCAAGGACTTCAATATTGGTGCAATTTTCTCATACAATGCCCAATCTGCGCCTGATGGCTGCCATTGGTAGTTTGCATCCGTGTCGGCATAACACACTAAAGCGTCCTTATAAGCAAGGCAGACTGACAACATCTTGTATGTGGAACTCCATCGTGTGGACACATCAAGGCTCAACCCAGGACCAATTTGCAAAGCAAGGGATGAACAAATTTGTAAAAATTTGTGCATACGAGATGGGGACTTCTTTATATACTTGACTGTTTCCCTGAACTTGTTTATCAAAGGTGCTAATGGTACTAGGCCATCATTTACGACCAAGTTCACTATATGACAACCACATCGAACATGAAAATACTTGGCAATGAAACGAGCTGATCCTCTAGCAGCAAACTTGGCCATTAAACTACGTATAGCAGCAGTATTTGAGGAAGCATTATCAAGAGTAAGTGTGATAATCTTATCCTCTATCTTCCATTCAGCAATACAATCAAAGACAGCCTGAGCTATGACAACCCCGCTGTGTGGAGGATCCAACTCAATAAAGTTCAAAGACTACGACATTGCATAACCCAATTTTTATCTATATAATGTGCTACCAAACTCATGTAGCAAAGGTTTTGGTTAGAGGTCCACAAATCACAAGTTAAACTTATATGAGAGACACTTTTGAGACTCTTCCTAAGGACTTCCCTCTCTGAATCATAAATCTTGATGCATTCACTTCTTATCGTCTTTCTACTGATGGGTTGATATGATGAATTTAAGTAACGCATCAAGACATTAAACCAAGTGTGCTCAACCATCTTAAAAGGATACTCATGGACAATTATCATCTTAGCAATGATTCGACGAGTTTCATCTTGAACATATTCTCTAGGAGTGACAATAAGAGGTAAACCAGTGTCACCTGCCATGGCGGGACCAAAGTTCAGATTAGTTTGAGCCTTCATCTTAGCCACCTTGTTCTGATATGGCGTGCACTTTGGTATGTGCCTCATCAGATGTGAAGTAGCTCCCCCTTGCTTGTAAGACATGAGTTTGTAACAAAACCTACACTTTGCCCTTGTATCGATCTCCCTTCTTTGTCTTCGATGGAACAGTCACCACTTTGAAGATCTTCCAACAATCTGATCTTTGTTTTTGCCTCACAGTCGCCTTCGGAGATCCCTTTCGCCTTTTTGCCTCCCTCTTCGATCTTCCTTGAGACACTGTAGTACCATCTTCTGTCAATTGCACGACACCTTGTTCACCATCATCCGAACTTGAAGGATCCACCGAGATATGTCCTTGTTCCCCCTCCGCGTCAGATGGTTGATCATCATCAGCCATATGCTCCCAATCTGCATCCTCACTAGACGACTGCCAATATACGAAATTCAAGTAAGAATATATAGAATCATGGGCAGAATCATGAACAAAAAACATAAGATGTACTCATAAGTGCAAAAAACATAACATAAATCTCAATAGAGAGTTGCATTAGTTCACTCAATAGATGCATCAAGAATAGAGCAAGAACCAGTATGCAACTACGGATGCATCAAGCCATTAACAACGCACCAGGACCACCCTTTTTTTTTGATAATAAGAAGCTTGCAGTAGGCACACACATAATCAATTGTGCCCTTAATGTGATATGTCTCATCATTCATAGCACACACATAATCAATTGTGCCCTTAAACGTGACCAATTTCTTTTCAATTGATGTTTCATAGCCATTTGCCAATGATAGTAATGGATGGATCCAAATCAATGCCATCTGCCACTACATGTTGCAAGGAATGACCAAGCTCCAAATCATATATCTCATGGATGTTGCAACTTGCAAGGAATGACCAAGCTAGCACTGCCACTGGTGAGTGGTGACAATATATATAGGGGCATAGCAAATCACTCGTAGTGGCCCCGTATGACACAAATCGTTCCCAATCACCTTGTTCAGGTCATAATCCTTGTGCAATCTTCTTCTGCTATATCGCCATCAGGAGGCGGCTGGGCCAAGAGACAAAAATAGAGGGTACATTCTAGTCTTCAAAAGACTCACCGAGGACGATGGTTTGGCGTCGGAGGCGGTGGGCACAGGAGTGGGGCGAGAGGAGGCGACGGCGGATCCACGCCCACCCGTTGGTGCCGAGGCCCCAATGCCCCCAACGTCGGCAGATTTCTTCCCTAGCGCACGAGACTCCAAGCTCCGTTGATGCCGTTCCCCATCCATGCACGTCGGGCTTGGGCGTCGTCGGTGTCGGTTCGGCTGAGGACGAGGCCGTCGGCGGATAGAACCTGGCGAGGTGGAGATCGAGAGCGGCGTCAGTGGGCCGGCGCGCGTCGTCGGGCGAGAGCTGGGATCGCGGTCCCGACCACGGGTAGACGGCGGGTGGATCGGAGAGCGGCGGCGTCAGTGGGCCAGGTGGCGTCGTCGGGCGGAGAGCTGGGGATCGCGCGTCCGCGCCACCGGGTAGACAGGCGGGGTGGAGATCGAGAGCGCCGACGTCGGGTGGACGGCGGCGGCGTCGGTGTGGCATGGCGCTGTTGGGAGGATCTGGGACTGGGAGAGGAGCCAGAGGTCGGGAAGAACTCGGGAGCCTGGAGGGGGATCGGGTGGGAGTCGCCGTCGGCCGTCGCCGAGTCGGGACGGGAGAGGGGAGAATCGGGGGATCTAGGAGAGGAGAGTGAACGGGCGGCGGGTGGCGGCGTCGGGTGGCCGCGCGGCGCCGTCGGGAGGGGATCTAGGACTGGGAGAGGAGCCGGAGGTCGGGAAGAACTCGGGAGCCTGGAGGGGGATCGGGTGGGAATCGCCGTCGGCCGTCGCCGAGTTGGGAACTTGGGACGGGAGAGGGGAGAACGAGTGAACGAGTTGAGGAAGCTGCGCAGCCTCACGAACCCTAACCCTGTGCCCTGGGTTTGTGGCTTGTGTTGTGGTTTGTGGGCCGGGTGTGCACTGGGCCGAGCCTTCCGGCTCGACGAGCGGGCTCACGAGCCCCGAGCTTTTTTGCCACCTCTACTTACTGCTGAAACTCAACATTAGCTGGAACGTGGATGTACAGGCGAAAACGTAAAGCAGTATTTTTCCGCGAACAACAACAGTAACAAGCGCAAAATTTGGAAAAAGGACCTCTGCAGAACCGACGTGCCGAAAATCTTGCGCCGTTTCGAGGTTCCACTCCTCTTCCCCTCCCTGTCTCTCCCCTGTCTCGCGGAAGATTCAAATCCCCGCGACGCCAACGTCGACCCGAGAGTCTCAGAGCCCTAGCCGCCATCATCCCAATTCCCCGCCCCCTCCACCGCCTTCCCGCTCCGCAAAACCCTAAACCCTAGCGCCACCGCCACCGCCTCCGCCTCCGCCTCCATGGACTTCTACTCCGACGATTCCGACCCCGACCTCGACGAGGACCTCCAGAAGGACCTCGACGCGCTCCGGCACTCCTGCATCCTCTCCGGCAACGACCCCGAAGTCGCCGTCGCGCAGGTCTCCTCCTACCTCTCCGCCCCCGCGTCCTTTACATCCGCGGCGGCGGCGGCGGCGGCGGCGGCGGATAATGGCTCGTCGGACGACGACGACGAGGGGGAGGACGAGGACCTGGCCCTCGTCCGAAGCATCCGCGAGAACCTCCACCTCAACAAGGCCTCGCCCTCCTCGCCCCTGCCGGATCCGGCCTCGTCGCCGCGCCCGATCTGCGTGTGGCCGCCGTCCGACACGGACGACGATGACGACGACCTCGAAACGCTCCGCGCGATACAGCGCCGCTTCTCGCACTACCACTCCGGTGAGTTCACCCGCGATCCGATTCCGTCCCATTCGAATTTGCAACCGTGCGGTCCAATAGTAATTTCGGTTTGCTCGTGGCTTTTTGTGACGGCTGAATGCGTCTAGTTTTAGCCAACTACTATAATATCTTGAGTTGATCTGATGGGCATGCTCTAAATTGTATGGTATGGTATGGTATGCGATGCTTTGCTATTTGATGATACCACTTGGACAGCCTGGAAAGATGTGATACTGCCTGATAATCCGAATGCCTGACTGGCATCTGAAACATAGTTACCAGAAACGCGGTTCGTCCGAGTTGCGGTACGTGATTTGGATTCTTAGTTCGCCACTTTTTCTTCCAATTTTCACTGCAAACACTAAACCCGTACCCTAAATCTGTTTGGGTTCAATGAATCCGGTTCGCGATTCGCGTGGTTTTATAGCGAATCTGGTAACTATGATATGAAAATATAATGGGTAATACTTGCAACCTGAATTTTGGTTGAACATAAATAAAATTAGTGAAAACAATCTATTTGGTGGAAATGTGAACTATTGAATTGACAGCTATATTTGTTACAGCATTTCTATAATTTTAATTTTATACTAGTTTATACTATTCTGAATTCTTATAGACTTATGCTAAAGAAGACTAGTAACTGAAATATGTTGCATAATAATTTTAAATAAAAAGTTTCGATTAAATTTTAAACTGTGGGATGTGCTGGCAAATGTATGGTGTTACTTGTGTTCCAATACATGAGAATAAAACATTTACAAATTTCGCCTAAAAAGCATAACAAATTCTTTACTTGTTCTTTTAGAAGCACAAATAGTAGCATACAATTGAAGAATCAAATGTAAGGTATCAGTGATTCTCTGATATGAGACATTACGTGTGAGAGGACAGCCATTACATGCGTTCTAAGTCCATTCTTTTGAATTACATGCGTTCTAAGTCCATTCTTTTGAAGCTGCGCGTTTCAGTACATGATTGAAAATCAACATGTCCAATGTTAGTGTAATTCTTGACCCAGGTAAAAAGTATATCACTCGATAGATAAGATAGATCAATGGGCCCTTAGTCTTTCGATTTACCTAATGCAGGTACATCCACTGGATCACCGAAGAACATGAAAACTGAGGCATCAAAGGGAGGGGACAGAGAACTTACTGCACATAGACCTGGTGAAGAGTTTGACAGGGAAAAGCAAAATGCAAAGGCTTTCAGTCAAACTGGGTTTCCAAAAGCTGCACTGTTGTTAGTGGATGCTCTCAAGAAGAACAGAGCATGCCAGAAGTTTATTAGAAGGAAGATGATTAGCATTGAAGCAAAAATTGAAGAAAATAAGGATCTTAGGGATCGTGTGAAATGCCTTATGGATTATCAGTTAAGCTGCAGAAAATCATTTGGCAGAATTTTGTGCCAGAAGGAGGATCCTCGTGTTAGATTGATTTCCTCTCGAAAACCAAGTGCACAATCTTCAAAGGTAATAACATCTGTATTTGCAGCTATGTATTGGATGTTAAATGACATAGATAATTGCCTTAGGATATATAGACCACTTGGACCTTCTATTATTGTTCCTATTCCTACTCATTCTCTGAAAGCCACCAAGGTTAGTTATGAACTTAGCATAAGGGATTCTCACTTCTGGTTTCTTCACAAAGGTAGTTGTAAATTCCTATATGAAAATGTAAATGGGTTTGATACTATAGTGCAAGATGGAGCGGCAGACACAGTTAGGTTCTTGTTGGTGTTTTCTAAATGGTGCATGTACTATTATTTCTCATTTTGCTAAAGTATTTTTTCCCTGTAATTTGAAGAGCGTAACATTTTGTTGTTTAATGATATCTTGGGTAAAGGTTTTAGATATCTTATTATCATTTTCTTTCAAGCCACATTGGATACATATTATTGTTTGACTTAGAATATGCTTTGAAGCAAAAAAAAAAAAAAAAATTAACGCAGACAGGCATACCAGTCCTGTCCAACTGCATTTTATGGCACGCTTTATTAACAAATTCCAGTGAGACTGGAGGTATATTATATATTTTGGTCCCACTAAATTGTATCGTAAATTTCCACAAACACTGAAATAGAGAGCAGCGCTCTTTATAGGCCACTGTACTGAGATTGTGTGATCTTTTTTATTAATAGAAAAACAAATCATAGCCATTTAGTTATCCATTACTCTTAGTCTGTTAGTCATCCTCAACACAGAGTTTTATATGAATCAAACTCGCATCTAGTTATTTATTAGGGTGTATCTCTATCTTGAGAAAAGACAGTTTGCAGTTTCCATGTGGTGTTGTATAGGAAACTAGCTGTGGCATTGCAATTTTTCTGAGGCAAAACAACCTTCTTAGTTATGTTGGCTAATTGCTTTAGATCCTTTTCCTGTCAAGAAGTATATACTTTTAGAATTTTATTATGAATTGCAACTTTATTGTACTACAATTATTTATAGATCAACTCTGCAAATTTGCCATTTTTATTGTATAATACATACTATCCTTGTGTTATTCATACCATTGTTACCCTTTCATAATGAAGAGAATGTTACACAAACCTCTTAGCTCTCAGACTGTGGGTCCTTTTCTTTTTCGTCCCATATTGCCCCCATCATTTGTGCGGGCATGATTGTGATAAATGTCTATCCTTTTAGTTTTGTTACTTGTTAGAAACAGGTAATACAGCCACTTATACGAGATCATTCTTTGGTGCAGAATAAAGATAAGAAGATCCCTGCATTATTTCTTGGCCCAGCTGAGAACCCTCATGTTTCAAAGTATAAAATGGTACTGAGGCAATTCCCAGTGTTGCTTCAGAAGCAACTATGGTCAGATGTGGAGAAAAACAAGCTTGCTAAAGGAATAAAGCAGCAATATCAAGAAACATTGATTTTGGATTCGATGAATAATGGAAGGTGATGATTCATCTACTCTTTGCACCAATGAGGCATTTCTCATATATTTTGATCATGGATTTTAGTTCATGAACTAATATCTTATTAAACAACTTATCCATGCTGCTGCAGTTCCACTGGTGACTTCAGTGCTGTAGATATGGCATATGCACTGACGAATACTGCCGGTAATTTTGAGGTGACTCCTGAAAGTCTCAGATTGGTCCTGCCATTAATAAACTGGGACAAAATTTCTGCTATGTACCTGCCTGGTCGATCTGGTGCTGAATGTGAATCGAGGTACTTTTGCTACTATTATTAATAATTTACTTTTAGTTTACACAGCAATTCTCCTCTCATTTAAGTGGTATTATTAATATCATGGCAGTTTCATGTGAAACTACTTCACCATCTATGCTGATGTTGTCATTTCTGCTGTTTCTGCAACAAGTGTTGTATCTGTGTGACAAATGGTCATTCTTAAACAACTCTCATTTTATTTGCGTAGGTGGCTAAACTGTGATGATCCATTGATCAATCACAACGCCTGGACTGCATGGGAGGAGAAAAGACTTATACTAATTGTCCAGGAAAGAGGAATGCATAACTGGATTAGCATTGCAGTTGCATTGGGTACTCACAGAACACCTTTCCAATGTCTTTCTCGTTATCAACGAAGTCTTAATCCCCACATATTGAAGAGGATCTGGACAAAAGAGGAAGATCATCAACTTCAAGCTTCTGTTGAAACTTTTGGTTGTAACTGGCAACTTGTATCAGCTAGTCTTGTTGGACGCACCGGCAATCAATGCTCTAACAGGTAACATGCTATTCTTTGGTTTATGTTCTTTCTCTTGCAAATTGGTTATTACCAATCCTATGTGATTTTGCTTTCTATTGTAGAACATTTGTTATTACTTGCTTTCAGTGGTTATTCTCACTATTCTAATGTGTTGGACCGGAACGGCGATCAGAGGGGGTGAATAGGAGCACTGCTCTTCTTCGACCCCGATCGAGTTCAACTTCTTCTCCTCCGTAGCTATAGAAGCTATGAAGATCAGAAACATAATCACAAGAAAAGTTTTGCGTTGAAACCGACAAACTCCGAGGCAAAAACACCAAAACACCTCACAATGGCACGGTCGGTCGACCGCCAGGATGGCGATCGACCGAGCTCGTGGTCGATCACTGAGGATGGCGGTGTGACCGCCTGTGGCCTAGAGCAGCCTGCGAAGATCACAAAACGATCTAACTTTCTACTCGGTGATCCAAATCCTCTGAAACTTATACCATAGCTCATCTAGAAGGTCGGGAACCTATTCCAAGGTTCCACGAATTTCTTGGATGAGATCAAGTAGGCACAAGAATCGAAGAAATTCAAACATTGGTCCAAAGACTTGCTCATGGGTGAATGATGGTTAAGATGACCCTAGATGTATTCATGCACGTCCTAGCAAGCTAGATCAAAACAAGAACACCAAAAAAACCGAAGGAACAGACAAAATTCCAAACGGTATCAAAGAGAGAGCAAGTACAAGAGAGAACACATCTTAGAAGAAATCTTGCTTGGATTGATTTAGGAGATTGTTGGTTTACACCTACTCCATAATGGAGGACAAAAGTTCAACACTTGAGCTCTCAATCAATCCATCTCCCTCAAACCATAGCCTCCTCTACTCCACTTTCCCAAATCACAAAGTAGGGTTTTTGCTTGGAAAGGCTCAAGACTTGAAGATGCAAATCCTGCACCTCTCCCTTTTATAGTGGAGGCTTGGTCAAGAGAACCTTATCGAGCACCTGTTAAGATCACACACAAACGGGTCTACACTCACACACGCTTCTCAAAGCGGACGACGAACCAGACTTCTTGAATCCGTCTCTTCGTGAACTTTATCTTCACTTGACCTAAACCGCCTCTTCTTGCGCCACGGTTTCTCCAAAGGTACCCAATATTTTGGTGAAGGTACGGAAATACCCTTTCTCGATCCTTCTCTGAAGACCGAGTCCAATCGTCATGAAGAAATCCTATGCTTCGCCACTTGTAGGTTGATCAACGACTCTCTTCATGTCGGCAAGTTTCTCCCATCCGGCAACCACCGGAACCACCATGGCACATGCACCGACTGTCGCACCGCTTGATGCAACCTGTCGCACCGAACTTCTCGTTCGTTCATCCTTGTCCATCTTACGCTATGCTTGAGTCCAATGACTTCATCTGGCATACTTGATCGTTCTGGACCCCAGCCCACCTAGCCTAATCCCGATCATCCTCGCTATTTACCGTCGTTGACTCCAAGCCACCTGCATAACAATAGATCAAGAAATCGTTTTCGTACACAAGTTCTTCGCCTATGTTAGCCAAAACATACATATGCACTGAAAACCATCACTTTGGCCTAACCCACGAACATCACCGCCTACCGGGCGCATGACCCATTGCCTGGCCAGTCAGACCGTCGTCCATTGCCGGCCTTATCGTCGGCCAGCTGGTCAAACCGCCCATCGGAATGACCGCCAACTAGTGGCCGGTCAGACTGCCCAGGGAAATTTGCACCCTCTGGAGTTTTAAATCTCTATCTGCTTACGGTTCGAAGCTCCAAAAACTATTAGTCCTAGTGCAAAAGCATCCTCACTTACTGCCATACGTGATTTTTTGGTCGATTGCCAAAATTCAACTTTTCAAAGTGGCCGGTCAAACATCCACCTGTGGCCGGTCTAACCGCCGGCACAGGCTGGTCTGACCTCTTATGGTTTGACAACAATATGAATTGCCCAAAAACGAGGGTTTTACCAAATGCCTTAGCGCTATTGTCAATTGTTCAACACACTGAGATTAGGAGCATACCCCCATGACATCCACATAAATGGTACTTTAATATGCTCCCTCATGCATATATTTTAGCAATCGTGAATCCGGAGCTCAACATCATGGATTTTTTCTTTTGCTTTCACTAGTTGGATAATGTTTGACGTATCTTTACATTGAGCTTTACTAGGTGGAGGAAAACCTTAATCCCTGAAAGGACAAGGGTGGGGAGATGGTCTCTGGATGAGGACAAACGCCTCATGGTATCTGTCAAGCTACTTGGGTCTGGCAGCTGGAATAAGATTGCTCAGTTCGTTCCTGGCCGTACTCAGAGTCAATGCAACGAGAGGTAACATAGTAGTTTTACCATGTTAGTTCAGAGTTTAGGGTTTGATGGTGATGCTAGTTCTTTATGCTCTTTAAACAGGTGGTGTAATGTTCTTGATCCAGATATAGATCTAGGGGAATGGCGACCTGAAGAAGATTCCAAGTTATTGGCTTCAGTCTCTGAGGTTGGGCCCTGCTGGTCCAAAATTGCTGGGGCGATGATTCCTCACCGTACTGATAATATGTGCATGAGGTAAAGCTAATTTTTCTTTCCAGATTTGGCATGATTTTATTCTGATGTGTTGTTAGCATCAATAAAGAGCTTTATGATGAGATGTGGTTGGTAACTGCAGACGATGGAGATTCCTGTGTCGAGATGAATTACCTTCAGTTAAAGCAGCCATTCAAATAAAGAAATCTATTTTTCTATCCAACTTTGTTGATAGAGAAATAGAGCGACCTGCAATTGCCCCCAGTGACTTGATGTCACTTGTGCACTCTAAAGTTGACAGAGGTGATGAGAACACTGTAAGGTACAGTTTTATTGGATTTCAATGCTTCCCAAATCTATCCAGATACAGTAGGTGCAGCATTTTTCATTAAAATATGGCTATTTTCCCTATATTCTATTCTCTTTCTCATCCATCCCAATTTATCAGTGATCAAGTCAGGAAGCCTCGAAAACGGTCTAGAAGATCATGCGACGATAATCCGTCAGCTAATGATGCATCAAAATCTTCTGCTTGTATGAATTCAGCTGTTTCTGATGTTGCTGCTTCTGACGCTGTTGTAAACACCACCACGAGAAGGTCTAGGAGGAAATCGTCTGGGTATAATTCTTAATACAAAGCTTGGCTTACACAATGAATTTCACCCCCTTATGCTTTCTCACTAGTTTGTCATACTTGCTTTTACAGAAGTAGATCTAAAAAACAAACCGAAGAAAAAGCTGTGCCTGATGGTGTCAACAATTCCTCTAGTGGTTATAGTGCAGCCAGAAACAGGAGGAAATCTACCACTGACAACAATGAGGTTGTGCAAAAGAGAATGAGGGGATCTCTCTCTGTTGATAATGAGGCTACCCTAGATATAATGGGGGGCTCTATCATTGTTGGTAATGAGGTAGCCACAAAACGAATGAGGGGCTCTACCTCTGTTGGTAAAGAAGGCACAGTAAAAAAGAGAACGAGAGGACCTGCCTCTGGTAAAGAGAGTGGCTCTATCTCTGTTGGCGACGAGGGAACGGTCAAAAAAAGAATGAGGGGCTCTATCTCTGTTGGTGATGAGGGAGCAGTCAAAAACAGAATGAGGGGTTCAGTCTCTATTGACAATCATGGTGGCGCAACGAAAAGGAAGAGGGCACCATCAAGGTAAATCAGTTTCTGTAACATCATTTGGATTTGTTTTCATCATAGATTTTCAGTGACATCAAGAGCGCCCTTTTCGTCTTGTGTGTAGGAAGTCAGCCAAAGATAATTTAACTGCAGATTGTACGGTGAATGCTGTTTCTGAGTTAGACCTTCCAAGTGTGCCTTCTGAAGAAAGAGATGTTGATACTGGAAATGTGAACAAGGGGAGGCGGAAGTCAACCCCAAGGTATTTCACTCTCTAGTCTCAGCTGTTTTGTGGTGTGCGCGTGTTTGTGGTTTTGTGGGTGTCAACTTGATTTTCCTCTAAAGTTATTGTCCCCCTCATTTACAGACCCAAGCAGATAAACATGACTGAAGGAGCTGCTGACAAATATTCCACTTGCACGCGACTTGCCGATTGCATGTCCTTCGCCCGTAGAAATGGAAACAACAGGAACAAAAAGCACTCAAATTCAAGGTATAGCAAAATTGTGACCATGTTTTTGCCTAACCAAAATTTCATGTAATTTAGTTTTCCATTTTACCAGTTGCAGCGTCAAGCCATTAAGTAGCGTGATGCAATCAAGCGGACCTTCTGGTGAAGATTCAGAGGCGCCAACTATGACCATTTCTGCTGGATCAGATCCCACTTATGTTGAGAATGGCAGCACTGCATAGACTTCAGATGGCAACCAGGTATGGACTTAGGAAATTGTTATTCTTTCTGCTCGTGGTTGTATAGTACTGACATCTTTCCTTTATGTTGCTTGCTTTTGTGACTGCAGAATGCAATCCTTGGAAGGGTTTAGTTTCTTCTGTGAAGGTGATCTTTTTCCTATCGATATTGATAGGCTTAACTTTTGAAAGTTCGAGATATGAGGCACAAGGGCATAATTTGTATGTTCAAAGGTAGTGACAAATCAACCAGGACTTCAGGCTTAAGAGAGGAGAAATGTTCTCATCTAGTCATTTTGTTCTCTGTCTCTAGGAGGGTGCCCAATCAGCTGAAGGCGCATCACCTTGGCTCGTCTAAGGCTCTGATACACTGGTGTGTATGCATTATCTGATTTCAATGAACAGAGGATCTCAATAGCTCCGTGGCTGATTCCTCTATAAAAGGTCTTAACTAACTACTTCGAGTGACGAGTTCATTATTTACTTTCAAGCAGCAAGCACGCAAGCACCATGTTTGCTTAATTGAAATTAAGGGGGTTCTGCTCACTCTTGCGCTAGTCTTCAACCAAAATTAGCGCCTCCTTGGATGTGATTTGTTGATGAAAACTGGTAGAGGGAGTGGTCAGTGCATGTTTACTGGAAACATACTGTACTTGAGCTTTAGTCTGGACTAGACATGGACATGAATGGAATATACGCAACCCCCGCGGAAGCAATCAATTTTGTCTTACTGATGCTCCTTTTTTTTTTCCTTTGTTGGGGAACTCGAAATAAAACGGTACGGAATGAAATTGGATGTGGTCCGTATGGATACCTGGCAACTCATTTCCAATTCCCAATTGGTACTTGCCTACTTGGAACAGGACGTTTAGCGCTTTATCTGATTCATAAAACAATGGCATTTCATTGATTCAGAGCTACTCTTCTTTTAATTGGTTAGTTCCTTGTAGCGGTGTCAAACAGATTCGGATTATCCATTTTATCTGCGAATATGATAAGCAAAAATATATTTGAATTGCAAATTGAATATGAATCTAGATAGTATCTAAATTATTATTTTGTTGAATACAAATACGGTATGCAAAATAAGTGCTGTGAATGTGGATATATCCCAATTTGGCACGATAATAGCAGCTAGTTATTACATGTCGTCATGGTGAACTATAATTTGGCATTTGTTTTTTTAATTATTTTGGCACATCTCCCAATAAAGCTTTTTGCATGCTCTTTTTAGCAAAATTTGGTATGTTTATAACTGATTTATTTACAATGTCTCTAAAATTAGTTAGAGTTAGTGCTAAAATGGCACCAATGATCAATAATTACATGATAAACCATAGTAAAATGGGCATAAATATTAGGATTAAGTACATTGTTCGTCCCTGAACTCTTGACTCAGTTTAAAGTTTGTCCCTCAAGTGTAATACCGGATAGAACGCATACTCGAAGTGTCAATCGTGCAAAAATCGTCATGTAATCCTTTTGAGGCCGGTTTCGTGCCACGTTTCCACTGTGGACGCTGACTGGGATACCGTCCCAACTTACCATCTGAAGAACGCACTGCTGTCACACTCTTTCTTATTTCTATCTCTCTCTGTCTCGCTTGTAGGGGATTAGAGTATGTTGAGTGTTCCCCAATGAGTGGAGGCGGTGCCATGGCGAGCTCTGGGAGCTCGAGGTTGGCGGCGACTGGAGGAAGCACGAGGTCGGCGGCATCAAGTGTACCCTCTATCGGCTCAGTTCATGGTCCCTCCACATCGCCTATCCCGTACAGAGAGCGACCACTGGAGTACGCTCCAACTATCCATTGCCACTGCGGGGAGAAGGCTGGTCGGTGGATTTCATGGGGTGACTCTAACCCGGCACGCAGGTACATGACATGCATGCGAGCTCGAGTTAGTCTTTTTGGCTAATTGGTCAATTTGTTTTTTAGGCTTTCCTGATTTGTGATTGCCATTTGTTGAAGGTTGGAGGCTGCAAGTTTTGAGTATGGTGTGACGATGAGACAACCCCGTTCTTGAGGTAGCTGCTACTGGACTTGCGCGATGTTGTTAGGACTTTGAGGAAGGAGAACAGTGAGCTCGGTGGAGGCATTTCCGATGCAAGACAAGAGTTGAGTGAGGTTAAGTCGAGGCATGCAGAATGAGTTGTAGCACTGACCGCCAATTTGAGGGAAAAGGAAGCTTCACTAGTTGGACTCGTTGGTAGGGTAGCAAAGCTGGAGAAGCAGAGAAGAATGCTATTGTTCTTGTTTGGTGTTTTTGCTATGATGTTAGTTAGTACTAGGATCCTCAGTACTATGAGTATGGTATGAAACTGATATTGCCCAGTCATGTAATCTCCTGCATAATGTATCAATGTATGAATGTTGGTATGGCACAAGTTTGACAATACTTGAATGTTTCCCTTTTTCCATTTTCTATCAGTTTAGCACAAGTTTGTCCAACTTATAAATGTTAGGTATTTTCCATTTTTCCAGCCCGTTTCATCAAGCAGTCTAACAAGATTTGCAGAAAATGCTATTGTTCTTGTTTCTGGTATTTGCATTTTTCATTTTCTGTAATGTGGTATGTGTATGTGACAAGGTTGTTCTCTTTGGCAAAACAAGAGTATGTACATGTAAGCATCCGGCTTGCCTCAGCAAACAATCAAATATTTAGTAGTTGAAACATGCATCTCTTCATCCACAACAATACTTGACAAACACAACACAAAGTAGTTCACAACAAATTGGATTGCATAAGTTTGGGAATGAAATAACATGGACCAGAACTTTGGAAATACTTGAACATTACAAGTCTGACAAATACATGACAACACATGAAAAAGCACCAAGTCTGAAAATGACAATTCTGGCTTTGACATAGCTATGACATCACTGATCAGTTGGTATACCCAGAAGCTTTGCAAGCTTTGAACTACAACTTTGCTTCCTCTTGCTTGGAGTTAGCTTCTTCCTTTGGCACGAAGGTGCCTGGGCTTTGGCTTGACTAGAAGCAGAACCATAGATCACTTGAATGTTCACACATGACTTTGCCCTTGCACATGGCACAGTTGCCTCCAAGTTCATAGTAGCAGAACCATCATGAGTTGTATTGACTTTGGCAGAAGCAGATGTTTTGATGATCCTCTGATTTGGCATGCCAGGCTGTAGGTACATATGTTTTCAACTAGAGGTTAGTAGTTTGTCAAATACAAGTAATTAAAAATCAAGCTATGTAATTAGCAGACGAACCCACATTCTAAATAGTTGTCCCTGTCCTCTCTGAGTACAAGATTCCTACTCCAGTGCAACTCTTTTTGGTTTGAGCTGGTGGGTAGCTAGCATTTGACCTAGCCTTTCTCTTCCTGTCTATATTTGTACAGATCTGTTGTGAACCAGGAATAACATCCTGCAATGTCACATGTGCATAAACTATGTAATAAATAATATACTAATGGTAGTGCATATTACCAAGGAAATAGAGGTAGCTGATGCAGAATTCCCAACACCTGCAACATGAACTTGTTGACCCTGGCTGGCCCTTGATGTTTAATGTGTTTGTCCATTTATGTGTCATGTGTCAACCTTAGGCATTTTTGTTTCTTTAGGCTTCTCATTTTGCTATCTCTTCCTATTTTTCTTTGGCCTGCCAGGCATTTTCTAAAACTTTGGTGACCTTGGTCTTGGCCTCTCAGATGTGGGCCAACAACTCATACCCTCAACAGGTTGCAAGCAGTGCTCATAAGTCTGCTTGTACTCTTTAATGGAGTAGCATGGTGCTATGTAGTCATCAAGGGTAGTGCTCCTCCAATAGATACAACAAATAGCACGTGGGCAAGGCAAACCAGACAATTGCCAATATATGCATGAACAAGTCATGTTGTCCAAGTTAACTATCCACCTAGTATCTTTATGTGTGACCTCAAAACCATCCTTGCCATTGCACACTGCATGACAGAAAACTGATTCATTGATGTAGTCCTTCAGCTTCTTGAAAATATTGGGGCATATTGTACCTGTCCACTTCTCTGCCTTGCTTTTGTTGGTATGGATTCTAACCATCACTTTCCAAATCCACTCAAGCATGCTAATGATTGGGAGGAACCTGGACTC
The DNA here is from genome assembly GCA_036346395.1 of Hsuehochloa calcarea. Taxonomy (NCBI): domain Eukaryota; kingdom Viridiplantae; phylum Streptophyta; class Magnoliopsida; order Poales; family Poaceae; genus Hsuehochloa; species Hsuehochloa calcarea. Next base: position 24,790,189 of record CM070605.1, read on the forward strand.
AAGTATGGCATGATTGAATGATTCACGCATGTTGTTGTCCACAGAATCACAATATGATCCCAACTTGAACCATGCCCTGCTCCAATGCTATGAATTTATCCTCATGATTTCATTAGCACCTTCAGGGTATCCTTTGCAAGATTTGCCCTATGGTGGTTGAAAAGAATTACACATGGAGCTTTGGCACACATCCAAAATTTCTTCTGCCAAGCTTTGTCCTTGTAAGTCTTCTTGAAGTTGGCATAGATGTGTCTTACACACATCCTATGCCCAGCTTTTGGTACCCAATACACCATAGCATTTAGTAGACCTTGCAACAAATAAATTGTTAAGAACTGCTCATGTGATTTGAGACAAATGGTTAAGTACTGGTTTAGTAATGGCACTTACTTTATGTTGATCTGAGATGATAACCCATCCATCGCCATTTTCAATTTCTATATCTCTAAAGAAAATCCCACAGAACCAGTCCCATGCTTCATTGGTCTCCTTCTCAACTACAACCCAAGATATGGGGTACATCTGATTGTTTGCATCTCTGCCCATTGCACAAATTAGCTCACCATTAGTTGGACCTTTGAAGAAACAACCATCCAAACCAATCACTTTCCTACATCCAGCAAGGAAACCCCTTCTGCAAGCATCCAAACATATGTACATCCTTTGAAACACTGTTTCTGTAGCATCTGGATGAAGCTTAACCACCACAGGGCTGCCTGGATTGCTCCTAAGAAGCTCCATTTTGTAGTCAAATACCCTGCCATACTCTCCCTTCTTGGAGTCTAACATCTTCTGCAAGATTAGAGACTTAGCTCTTTTGCACTTAGCAATGCTCACATCAGCATGCATTTGTTCCTGAACTGTTTGCTTCATGTGCTCAAGCTTCCAGGTTGGGTTTGCCACGATGGTATTCTCAATCTTCTCAGATATTCTCCTGGAAGTGACAAGCTTGTTGTCCCTTCTTGGTGGGCATGTGTACTCATCCTTGAAACTACTGACTTGTCAACCATGTGTCCTACTATTATTTAACAACAGGATGACCCAAGGACACTTTGTCCACTGACATTTAGCCCTAACCCTAGTTGTCATTCTTGGAAAATGTAATAAAATGCATCCTAACAAGTCCATACTGCTTAACTGCTTGAATGAAAAGGTCCTTGCAACTAAAGATCACGCCCAAGCTAAAAGTAAGGAGGCTGGCTTTTGGGTCATGCCTGGGGTACTTTGGTTTCTTCCTCAGTAGCTCACCATCACTACCTCCTTCCTCATAGCTATCCTCTTCCTCACTCTTAGAAACATAAGAAGTGTCACTGCTCTCTTGTCTTTTTCCCAAATTGTGTACTTTAGAATCATCGAAGGCCACTAATTATCTAGCCTGGACAAGGGAGACTCCTGACTTCAACTTGTTATTGAATTCTTTATATCTCTTCTTGTTCTCAAAGGCTTCCTCCTCATCCTTTGAGGTCTCAGCATCTCCAGGTAGATAATCACTGCCAGAACTGGAGTCATCCTGATTTCCACCCTCAGTAGGGGCTGGGGCTGCTTCAGCTATGCCAACCTTCCCCTTGCATTGTAGCATGTGTTCTTGCAGGCAATATCCTTTGCAGTATTAACTGGTCACATTGGTTTGCTAACATTGTCTTACACAACCTCATCATAATCTGTCTGCAGCCAATCTTCAACCTCGTCTTCCCAATCACTGCATTCAGCTTCTTTGTCATTCACACCATCCAAGGCAGCATCAACTCCCACTGCCTCAACAAAGATGTCCACAACACCACCATCAGTGATACAATCACCCATGGTCTTGGAGGACTTGTCATCTGTTAGGACCCTTAGTCCATTCTTTATAACTTTGCTAGCAAAAAGGTAGTGCATTAGTACCAACTCAACTTCCTCACAATGGTCCTTCAAATGACCTTTCACCTCGGGCAGCAACAATTTATCACGATCTATGTAAGACATACCCTCTCTGCATCCGCAATAATGCAATCGCTTGCCATCATCAAAGAAATCCCCACTGTAATGGAACCTAACTGCTAGCTTGTCCAAATTTTCCATAATCAGATGATACCTACATGAAAATTAACATCCAACGATTCATACACTACCCTATCCAAAACACCAAACGAACTTGGCGGCCACAAAACACCCAACCTAATCGCGCAATCCAAGCCACAAATCATGTCAGATCTAAGAATAAAGAACTCACCAGGGTTCACTGCAAATCCTCGCGCATCACTGATGTAGCCGGCACAGTCCGTCAGCTGCCCGGGGTCTACCCTCTCTGACGCGGGGGTGGGGGGTCTACGAGCGGGAAGCTCGGATCAAGGGAGGACTGTGGGGATTTCTTCTCGTCAGGATAGAGAGTGAGGGAGAAAGATGAGTTTCTTGTCAGCAGAGAGAGTGTGGGTGAGTGAGGCATTCACAGGAGCGCTGCCTCTTTTCGTCGCGCGACTCAGACAATGTTTCGCCAGCGTGGACGCTTGGGTGGCACGGGGAAAGGAATCTTTGGTCCACGTGGTATGAAACCGGCCTCAAAAGGATTAGATGACGGTTTTTTGCACGGTTTAGACACTTCGAGTACGCATTCTATCCGATATTGCACTTGAGAGACGAACTTTAAACTAGGTCAAGAGTTTAGGGACGAACAATGTACTTAATCCTAAATATTACTATAAAACTGGTCTCAACTCGTTAAAATTTGTTATGTCGTAGGATATTAGGATCCGATCGAATTGAATATGTATTTGATTTGTATTCGTATTCGTTATAATATTCGATTTGTATTTGAGCATATTCGAATTCATATTTGTATTCGTTCAAAAAATATGAATATGAATATGAAAAGATCACCATTAAATTCATATTTGATCTGTTTACACCCCTAGTTACTTGCATTTGCATCAAATCTCTCGCGTATACGCCAGCTTGTGTCACTGTTGCTAATAATGTTTACGACATCCATTAACATTTATAGTCGGTATATGAGGTCCAGACTCCAGACGCACGGATGGTTCTGAAGGACGATGTTGTAGGATCATTAATGACAATCAGAGGGGGTGAATGATTGTAATCCGCAGTGGAATCTTTTTCCTTAAATCTACTGTCTTCTGATTATCCAACTAGCCTTTTTCGCAAGATCCGCAAAGCAACGTCTCTGGCCAGCCCAGTCAGCGCACGCCGATCAATGTGCGCATATGAGCTAGCGCCGCGTCAAGTTTGCTTTGGATGTAGCGCAAGATGATGAGATTTTCTTTCTTCATGTCAAGTCAAGAGACAATCTTTCTCCTCTTTGTTTTTTATGTCAAGTCAAGAAACAATCTGATACTTCGATGGCTTGCTTTTCCTTCACGGGAGAAGTGACGCAAACTCCTGTGCTTGCTTTTCCTTCTCACGGCTCGTGGATCGACAAAGAAATACTGTTGTGTCTTGACGAATGGACAGAAATCCTTCGAAGCACACAGCGGACGCGATGATGACAGCGGCTGGTGGACGGATCGAGGGTGGATCGAGGACGTGCGTAGCGGAACCAGACGCCGGATCGATGACACTCACGATACAACGTCCACGAACGAGTCGACTACTTGCTTCAGACGCAGACGACGATTTTGCTTCGGACGCGGACATCCGCCGTGCGCGCCAACAAAAATCAATCAATGAATCAGCTATAGAATCTCACGACACCAAGCACCAAGGCCGCCAAAAACCACGTCGATTTTCTGGAGTTCGCTCTATTTTTCAAGATTGCGCCGCTACTCTCACGCTCATCCTCAAAATCCACGGCCGCACCAAGCTGCCGCCAGCTACTTATACTCTACAGCTCATACATGTGAGCAATAAACCTAGAACCCTAACGGGCGTTCTAGCATTATCACCTAATCACCCACATACGACCCACTAAAAACCTAAGGCCCAATACATGGGCTTTTATACCAGATGACAAATTTCAATCCTGTCCAATTTTGGACACCCCAAAATTGTCACATGTCGTAGCCTTCGGAGCACACATCCGTAGCTCCAACACACATCATCCATCTTTGATCTCCATGCGCCCCAACTCAAGCTCGACCGTCTCCTCTAACATCCTTGACCCTTTGGACCATGACTTCGCACCAAGCCATCTCCCGATCATCATCGTAGACCACGATCACCTCTGAGTTACCATGCACATGCAAAAACCAAAGCAATATATTTTTCCAGCACAAGTTCTTTCCAACTTAACCATCATAAGTCCACACAATGCGACATACCTCAAATAACATCAGTAAATAATATTATCAATTATTCATCAACTAATTTAAATTTAGACCTAGCCACATGGTCTAACAATCTCCCCCTTGATGAATACATTGACAACACTTAAAAAACGCGAGTATAATTTTTGAAAGAAAAGAAAAAAATTTGCGATAAGAAAGTTTCAAAACTGCAAAGCAAACACTTCAAAACCACAACTGAAAAACTCCCCCTCAACACAAGAGAAGCGAATTTAAAATTTCTCCCATTTTTCTCCCCCTTTGGCAATGTAAACATCAAAAGCTTTAGTGAAAGAATAATTCTAAAACAAAGGAGTAAGGAGAGTAAAAATTAAAAAGCTTTGTAGATTATCCAAGTCATTGTGCATTGTTTTAATAAATTGTCTAAGCCATCTTTTATAGTAGAGCTATCTAGATCATATAGAGTCATATACCATACAACAATGTCAAAACAAGTCTTTATAATGATTAAGCAAATTAAATTAATGACAGACTACTCAATAAAGACCAAACCGATTATAAAGAGCACAATGAGATATCACAATGAAAAGTTAAAGCCTAAAAATGAGGTAAACATTAAATCTAGATGAGTTAGCAGTCTCATATAACAATCTATCATTCCAACTCAAGTCTTAAGTATGTGACATGCTTAGAGCATACTTCTTTTCAAAGGTAGCATACTTGTAGCATACTTCTTTTTAATTGTGACATGCTTGAAGCATACTTCTTGTCATTTGAGCATATTTTATGCTCTTTTTTATTTGTATATATAGATATGTATAACATGCTTGAAGCATACATCTTTATAATTTTCTCTTTCTCATTTTTTTTCTCTTTTTATAACATGCCAAACTGAGCGAACATAAAAAGATTGCAATAAGAAACATACGAGCTTCATAGCCAAGATTTAAAATAAGACTCACAATCAAACTGATCTTTTTCGATGAACATTGCAAAGTACTAACTATAATCAATCTAGTCAAAGTATACCACCATATCATGCTTTAGTTCAATGTGGCGAAGTAATTATAACTAGTCATTATCAAAGCTACACAGTACATGACTAAATATGATAAAGAAAGCTCTACAGCTCATTTGATTTCAATGGCTTGGAATTGATGAATTATTTGACAAGTATAATAAACAAAGCGAATTGTTTGACAAGTATAATAAACAAAGCTTCTGACAATTTAGACGATAAGCTCCCCCTCAAAATAATCTCATAGGATGCAACTGTCGGACCCAGATTTTCTAATCCCGAATCCTCTGTGAACAATACTGTGCTACTCTCTGGATTAGTAGGTAGCACTCATAGGCTCATTGCTGAATCATTTCATACATGGCGCGAAGTGAGACATTTAAATATAACAACATCAGAGTGACATAGACCACGTCGGGTCGAGTTTTACATAAGGGCCACTAGGCCAAATTGATTACAATACACAAAAGCACGAAGCTGCAGCGGAAACAAAAGAGAGGATGGGGCTCATCTCTCCACAGGCAAGCGACTGGGGTGACCGACGTACGACCGATATTATCCAAGGATTTGGGTAATATTGGTTGTACGCAAGTACCGACGAGTCCACTAGACTGGGGCGAGACCTACACTACAGAATCTATACTACTCTTCAGGGTTCCCTTGGCCATCGACTTCAGGATCCTCGTAGTATGCGTAGTCTCCTTGATCCAAATCATCTGGAGGGTTTGGGAGGGAGCGAGAGTGAGCACAACTACCGTGCTCGCGAGCCAACACACAGTATGCAATAGTATAAATGCAAGGCTTAACAAGAATGGCTCATGTTCTTTTATTTGCTAAAGCAACATTTTCAATTATCATAATTTACAAAGTCCTATGACTTAGCATTTTACACAATTTGCATTTTTATTAAAGAGAATAAGTGCAGTATTAAATAACAGCGGAGGTTACCTCCACCTCATGCTAAATTTTGATAGCGGTTACATCCACCGATTATCAACACTGGGTAAGGCTACCCAGGAAAATTCCAAAACAAGGGCTAGATGAGCCCACCACATTTTTAATCCACCCACAAAGGTTTTTGAAATAGAACTAACTCAGGTTAAGTTCCTATGTCTGCCTTTGACCGTAGGCACGACTGTTTAAACAGTTTAGACTATGCAGAGGTTGTACATTGTACCCACAAGAGAAAATCATACCCGTTACCCCACATGATTTTTTAGTCATGTAGTTGAGCGATCGTCACAGTAACGTTTCAAACTATCTTGCCCCTTCCGTCATCTCACCCCTATGGCCAATTCCATAAGTAACGCGGGATGCTTGCCACAACGAGTAGCGCAGCTGTCCCCGGTCACAACGACTAGCGCAGCTGGCAACTTCACCGTTTTCGGTGTCCCATTCAAGCTAGCATACGTCCTGCCGCTTGCACACTTCTAAACACCAGTTGTTGGATGACATTCAGGGTTCAATAATTTTACTAAGCCAAGTTGCACTTTGCAGACTTGCGGTTGTACTTGTTTTACACAGGAGGTCATGACAAGATTAAGTCCTTAATTCATCTGGACGGTTCATACCACATACCAACCATTCTCGTGCTACGTCCGCACCCAACACTCTTTCCATCCGTCCAGATGTGATACTAGCAAGTTGTTTTAGGGTTTTGGGAAGGAAAACCAATTATCGCAACACATCAGTCATCTACATCCAATGACTGCCCAAAACTATTTTTTATGATTACAAGATGATGATTGGGACATTTATTGTCCTGGTACTTAAGCAAGACTAGCATGTCGCTTAAGTACAACCTAGGCTAGTATTTACCATATATTTACTAGGGTGACAAAGAATACTGGATTCGATTATCAAAGGATGGGTAATAATTAATTAATCATCAAATGGGTGTTTAACTACCTTAAACTTTAACATACATTTGATTACAGAATTAAAGCATGCAACTTTGATATTTTTAAATAAATATAGTTTGCATAAAATGTAGGCTCGGAATTATCAGAGTATTGACTCGCCTTGGTTAAAGGCAGTGGGGTCCTGGTATTCTTGAGCTTGGTCGAAGTTGAGGTCTCCCGCGTCTTCGAACCCTAATCGGACGAAAGTACCGAAAAAAGACACAACAACAGAGAGAGCAAATAAATACCAAACTCATCATAAATGAACTCCAAAATGAACAAGACCAGTGCCATTAGCAAGATCCTGATTTTAGAAAATTTTAGAAACTGGTTTCATAATTTTAGCAGTAGGCGCCGGAGGAGGAGGCGGGCGGCGACGGAGCGAGGGCCGAGCCGGCGGCGAGCAGAGTCGAGCGGCCGGCGGAGATGGCGACGACGTCAAGGTGGAGGTGGCGCCGGGCCGAGACGGCAGAGGCCGGACGCGAGCGGTGACGGCTCGAGGAGGCGAAGGGGAGGGAAGGAAGGAGGAGGCGGGGCTCGGCTTAAATAGCCGAGGCGAGGGGAGGAAAGCCGGGCGGGGGGGAGGAGGAGAAAGGGATGGTCGGCGCAGTGCGGCGAGCGTGTCAGCGTCTTTGGCGGGGCGGAAACCGAGGTGTCGGCGTCTGCGGCGCGGCGGCAACCGAGGCGGGCGGCGCCGAGAGAGGCGATGGCGGCGGGAGCTGCGGATCTGCCGGCGCGGAGGAGACGGTGGTGCCGTGAAAGCGACGGACGCAGCCGGGCGCAAGGGAAGTGGGCCGGGCCGGAAGGAACCGGACCAGGCCAAATCCGAGGTTAGGGTTTTGACTCAAATTTTGAAATTGAAATCCAATTTTTTTTTTTGATTTTGAACTTATTTGCAAAACTGAGGATGTTACAGCAACACACCCAACTCACTTCGCAAAAGAGCAAATCATGTAGAATCAAGCAGTTTTGTGAGAATATCAGCAACTTGAAAATCTGTATCAATAAAATACAAAACAACATCTCCCTTTTTCACATGGTCTCTAAGAAAATGATACCGAATATCAATGTGTTTGGTTCTTGAATGTTGCATAGGATTTTTAGCAATACAAATAGCACTAGTGTTATAACATAAAAGTGGTGCACTATCTAATTCTTGGCCAAAATCCTTAAGCGTAGCTACCATCCATAGCACTTGTGAGCAACAAGAAGCAGCAGCAACATATTCAGCCTCAGTAGTAGAAAGTGCAACAGACAAATATTTCCTAGAAGCCCAAGAAACAAGAGATGTGCCTAAAAAGTGACATATGCAAGAAGTACTATTCCTATCAATTCTATAACCCCCAAAATCCGCTTCTGAATAAGCTCTAAGAGTAAGGCAAGATGATGAAGAAACCATAGACCAAATTCTAAAGTTGACTGAAGATACCTGAAAATACGCTTAACTGCCTGACAATGTGAAGCACGTGGGGAAGCTTGGAAATGAGCACAAAGACATACATCAAAGTGAATATCTGGCCTTGAAGCAGTGAGATACATAAGTGAACCAATCATACTTCTGTATTCTTTTTTAACAACATGCTCTCCATCCTTATCAGGATCTAACACTGCAGTGGATCCCATTGGTGTGGAGACTAATTTACTTGTCCCCATGTCAAAGCGACGAAGGAGATTCTTAGTGTATTTAGTTTGATTAATAAAGATACCCAGCTTTAATTGCTTGATCTGAAAGCCTAGGAAGAATGTGGTTCTCCTATCATGCTCATCTCAAATTTCCTGCTCATAGTATTTGAAAACTTGAAAACAGGAGCATAAGAGGAGCTACCAAAGATGATATCATCCACATAAATCTGAATAAGTAAAAGATCATTGCCATGCTTAAGAGTAAATAATGTTTTATCTACCTTGCCCATTTGAAAGTTATTTTAAGCAAATATGATTTAAGCATATCATACCATACTCTAGGTACTTGTTTTAAATCATATAAATCTTTGGACAGTTTGTACACATGATCAAAAAAATTTAGGATTTTCAAAATCAGGTGGTTATCTTACATACACTTCTTCCTCAATATAGCCACTAAGAAAAGCGCTCTTAACATCCATTTGATACAACCTGAAATTCTTAGATGTAGCAAATGCTAACAGAAATTTAATGGCTTCTAAACGAGCAACAGGTGCAAAAGTTTCACTAAAATCAAGACCCTCTACCTGGGTAAAACCCTGAGCCACCAGTCTAGCCTTATTTCGAACAACAACACCATCCTCACTTTGTTTATTCTTAAAAACTCATTTAGTTCCAATAATATTATGACCATGAGGAGATGAAACTAAAGTCCAGACTTTATTACGCTCAAAATTTTCTAATTACTCATGCATGACATTAATCCAAGACTCATCAGATAAAGCGTGACTTACATCTTGGGGTTCAAAAGAGGAAACAAAAGCAGCATGAGCATATGACGCATCAGAGTTATGCCTGTTACAAAGAACTCTCTCATCTAACTCACCAATCATTTGTTCAGGAGGATGACGTCGTTGAATATGCAAAGGAGCCTGAGGTGTCGTTGGTGACATAGGTGTAGCAGTAGTGGCCTCTACCACATTGGAGGTAGGATCAGAGCCACTAGTTGTAGACTCCATCGGTGTAGATACGTGTGTCGAAGAGTGAATAGAGGCTACCCTTTCATCATCGTCGGAGTCATAGAAAATATCTTCGGGTGCATCATTCACCTATATACCTACATTGTTAGGTCTGGTACCAGGACTAGCCTCATCAAAAGTGACCTCGCAGGTCTCAGCAATTTGTTAGTTTCTAAGTTGAATACATGATAACCTCGAGTGTGAGCTGCATATCCAAGAAAAATACCATCTGGGGATCTAGATTCAATTTCATCAAGATTTCCATGTTTAAGAATAAAACGTCGACATCTAAACATCCTCAAGTGAGAAATTTTAGGAGAATGGCCAAAACGAAGTTCATAGGAAGTCTTATGCAATTTAGCTCGCAAAAATAATTTATTAGAAATATAGCAAGCAATAGAAATAGCTTCAACCCAAAACTTCCTAGGAGTAACATGTTCATTTAACATCGTTCTAACCATCTCAACCAAAGTTTTATTTGTTACGTTCTACAACACCGTTCTGTTGTGGCGCACGGGCTGAAGAGAATTGATGATCTAAACTTTTTTCAGTACAAAAAGAAGCAAATAACGAGTTCTTGAATTCAGCTCCATTATCACTTCTAATTGTTCTAAGTGCCGTAGGGAGTTAAGTGGCAAGCTCTCTAAAGTGACCAAAAGCTTCGTCCTTAGATGCCATGAAAAAAAAACCAAGAGTATCTAGAGTAATCATCAACAATAACAAGAATACACCATTTACCTCCAGCTGACTGAGCTCTAGTAAGACCTACAGTGTCCTTGTGCAACAATTGACCAGATGCATCTGTCATAACAAGTGTGAGAGGAGGATGTGATGTAGATATCATCTAACCGTGACGACAGGGTGAACAAACAAAATCTATTGACTTTTCAATTTTAAGATTTGGCAATCCTCTAACAAGATCCATACTACTAATACGAGCAAGATGATCAAAACCAATATGACCTAGTCTATGGTGCCAATGAAATAAATCCTTAGAAACAGATGAAATAAGACACCTAAGATCAGAGAATGAATATGAAAAGCCACCCATAAACAAACGACCAACTCGAATAATTTTGCATACTAGATCGCCAGATGAGTCTAAAATACAGCATGAATGCCTTTTAATGCTCACCTCAAGATTATCGTTTATCAACGGTGAAACTGAAAGCAAATTATAGCTCAACTTACTGACAAGAGCAACGTCTTTTAAAATAAATTTATCGTTGACACGCGCAGTACCTTTTGCAAGAACTCGTCCTTGAGCATTGTCTCCAAAAGTAATCATCTCATCACCGGTGGCATGAGTGAGGGAGGAGAACCATCGAGAGTCACCGGTCATGTGGCGAGAGCAACCAGAGTCAATGAACCATATGTTCTCCTTCCGCTTGCGAAGTGCCTACAAAGCATGAACAATCATCGGTATCTTAGTACTGGGGTTAAAGAATAAATCTTTAGGTAACCAGTACTGAGATACCCAACAAACAGAAGCAACAGCAGGCATAGAAAAAGAATTTTGACATTCAGATCTGCGGTCGGATCATAGATTTACGTGTTTGGTCTAACATTGGTCGGTATGACCGCATGACAAATGTCGGTCGTACTGGTCCAGTCACAAAAACTCTAAAACCTGCAGAAATTTTTTTAGAGGGAACAAAGCGATGATAAAGTGCTTGAGAAAACTCCACTCTAGTATGAGAAATCTTCTTTAACCTGTCTTTCTTTTCTTTCTTTGCTTTTCGAAAACAAAATTGAATCAAATGGCCCTCTCTACCACAATGAGTGCATTTATACTTGTCTTGGTGAGAAATTGTATCTATTGTCTTTACATCACCCACTTTGGTAGATAGGTCCTTTGCAATACTAGCCGATTTAAAATTGATTTGTTTTGGTTCAGATTCTATTTTAAATTTTCCAGGTTTAAAAAGCTTAACAACCTTAGGAGGATTATTCTTGGCATGCTCAACAAAATTAAATCCTAGACCCTGATGTTTAACACTCACTTTTGACTTGTCTCGAATCATATTCAAACAAATTTTGCCAAAGAAAAATCTCTCTAAAGTGTTTTTGAGATACTCATTGTCTTTAGTTAGAGTGACACAAGTTATGCATTTAATGGATTCATTCACAAGTTTCTTAGAAGTACTAGACTGGGCCAAATTTTGCTTTTCAGCAAAATCATTAAGTTGTCTAGTCAAAGCTTCTATTTCTATGGTAAGTTTAGGACAGTTAGAGCAAGAAGATATCTCATGATAAAGCATATGTTAAATTGTTTCCTGAGATGAATTAAGTCTAGCTTCTAGCAATCCACAATTAGAGCAAGTTTTAGTTTGAGCATTTGAAATACTTGACTCTAAACATGTAGAAGCACTAATCTTGAGCTTCTCAATTTCATCATTTGCCAGTTTTAACTTTTCATCACAGGAGTCATGAGCCAACTTTAAATCATCAAATTTAGCATTTATATTCTTAAGTTGAACCAAGTTTGATGCATTCATTGACCCAGCAGTGTCCAACTTAGAATGTAAAACTTGACAAGACTCACAAGACAAGACTCACAAGATTCTTTATCAGAAGTAACAGCTTTAAGTCTATTAATTTCAAAAGTTAAGCTTTCAACAAGATAATTATTTTCTTTCAGTTTCTTTTTTTGTCTTTTTCAATTCAATAGCAAATTTAATCAAACCATCTTCAAGCTCATCATATGATGGTCTTACCTCATCGGGATCACTGTCACTGCCGTCGTCGTTTCTTGCCATGAAGCACATGCCCGTGAAGTCGTCGTTGTTCTTCTTTTTACCTTTAGCATCATCATTTTCGCGGTTGTCGTCATCGTAACTCTCATATTCCACATCACTCAAATCCAGATGCTCGATAGCCGAATGAACCTTTTCTGCAAATTTCCGACGAAAATTGTCACTCTTGATGTTGTTCTTCTTGGATGGCTAACGATGGTAATTCTTGTCTTCCTTGATCACCTTCCCATTGAGCTTGGAACACTCCACCTTAATGTGACCTGGCTCGCCACACTCATAACATTTGATCAAACTTGACACACCACCTCGTTTTCTCATCCTTATGTTGTTGAGTGCCTTGTATACCCGTGAGGAGATCAACACCAAATCCTCTTCAGGGAGCTATTCAAACTGTTTCTCTGAAAAAGAAGACAAAGTAGACACAAAAAAAGAACTCGATGAAGCAACCTGCATGGGGTAGTCACAAGTGCTAAAGATGAAGATTTATCAATCTTAGATGACCAAGCTTGTATCTCATAGGTTTTCAATCTAGAGAAAAGATCATCTGTGGTTAAAGTATCTAGATCGACAGTTTGATTGATAGTTGTCACAACCATCAACCACTTAGAACCTAAAGATCTCAAAATTTTAATTGCATTATCTTCATCAGTAGGAATAACATTAACACCGCGCAAATTACTCAATTTTTTTTTTAAAATGAGCAAAAAGATCATCAATAGCTTCACCAGGCTTCATAGCAAAATCAGAATATTCTTTTTGATAAAGATTTTTACGTATTTTCTTAATTTTAGTGGTTCCTTCATGGTAATTGCAAAGAGTTTTCCATATTAAGTGGGCAGAGTGAATATGAGCTACACGATCAAATTCTTTGCGAGAAATCCCTTAAAACAGCTAGTTAGAGGTTGAGCATTTAAATCAACGTCGGTTTTATTTAGATTAGTAACAGTAATCGGTGCCTTATAAGGGTTAGAAATCTTATTCCAAACATCACTACCTTGAGCCTCAATATATGCTTGCATACGACACTTCTAAAAAGCAAAATCAGTACCATTTAGCATGGAGGGATGATTCACATACCTTTCTGACACCATAGCAACCTCACTCTGATACCACTTATAAGATCGTTAATGAGAATCAGATGGGGGTGAATGATTGTAATCCGGAGTGGAAGCTTTGTCCTCAAATCTACTATCTTTCGATTATCCATCTAGATTTTTTTTGCAAGATCCGCAAAGCAACATCTCTAGCCTACCTGGTCGGCGCACGTCGATCAATGTGCACAGATGAACTAGTGCTGCATCAAGTTTGCTTCGGATGTAGCGCAAGATGATGAGATTTTTTTTCTTCACATCAAGTCAAGAGACAATCATCCTCCTCTGTTTTTTTTTAAAGTCAAGTCAAGAAACAATCCAATACTTTGATGGCTTGCTTTTCCTTCATGGGAGAAGTGACACAAGCCCCTGTGCTTTCTTTTCCTTCTCACGGCTCGTGGATCAATGAAGAAACACTATTGTGTCTTGACGAACGGACATAAATCCTTCGAATCACACAATGCACACAGCGGACCCGATGATGACGGCGGCTGGTGGACGGATCGAGGGTGGATCGAGGACGTGCGTAGCGGAAGCAGACGCCGGGTCGATGACACTCGTGATACGACGTCCACAAACGAGTTGACGTGCCGAGTCGACTACTTGCTTCGGACGCGGATGACGATTTTGCTTCGGACGTGGACGTCTGCTGTGCATGCCGACAAAAATCAATCAAGGAATCAACTATAGAATCTCACGACACCAAGCACCAAGGCCGCCAAAAACCACGTTGATTTTCCGGAGTTCGCTCTATTTTTCGAGATTACGCCGCTACTCTCACGCTCGTTCTCAAAAAGCCATGACCGCACCAAGCCGCTGCCAGCTACTTATACTCTACAGCTCATACACGTGAGCAATAAACCTAGAACTCTAACGGGCCTTCTAGCGTTAGCACTTAATCACCCCACGTACGGTCCACTAGAAACCTAAGGCCCAATACGTGGGCTTTTATGCCAGATTACAAATTTCAATCCGGTCCAATTTTAGACAACCCAAATTGTCACATGTCGTAGCATTCGGATCACACCTCTTTAGCTCCAACACGCATCATCCATCTTTGATCTCCATGCGCCCCAACTCGAGCTCGACCGTCTCCTTCAACATCATCGACCCTTTGGACCATAACTTCGCACCAAATCATCTCCCGGTCATCGACGTAGACCACGATCGCCTTCGAGTTACCCTGCACATGCAAAGATCAAAGCAACATATTTTTCCAGCACAAGTTCTTTCCAACTTGACCGTCATAAATCCACACAATACAACACGCCTCAAATAATATCAGTAAATAATATTGTCAATTATTCATTAGTTAAATTAAATTAGATATAGCCACATGGTCGAACACATCGAATTTGTGCATCCTGGTTTCCCGGACTAGGTGTGGGTCTCCTGACGCTGTGGTTCTGCTATGTCCTAGTAACTCTTACGACTTTTGTTCTTTCCCCCGAATGCTTGAAGAGACAGATTCGGCCAAACCTACGTTAAACTGGTACTCTGGCTGCAGTTTCTTCAAAGATTCAGGAGATATTAATTCCAGTTCTTGTGTCATCCAGCCCAGCCTTAAGTGGGTTTTTGCACCATCTGCATGACATCAACCGCTGAACTGCAGACACGTCGTCCTCTGGCCAAAAAAAAAAGTGTAGATCCAGAGGCAACATGGCTTAGAATCTAGATTGTAGAATTCAGAAGGGTGATGTGAAGACCAACATGATACTGTTAGAATGATCTCATCTCAGGCATTTGGCCCAACGGCCAAATGCCTCCCCCTTTGTTCGCGCCCTGATCGGGAGCGCCCAGCCCAATTGGCTGGTGGGCCCCTGTCGCCAGCGCCACATAAATAGAGGTGGGGGTCGGGGCGGCACAAAAAACGAGGTTCACCGTGCCGCCACAAACCCTAACCAATAAACCCTAGACCGATCTGGGAGGGGGCGCTCCAGCGACGGGATCTACCACCGCCGCCTCTACTGCCAGTGAGATCGCCGCCGCCCGGGAGACGCCGCCACCAGGGAGAACCCCTCACCGACAAACCACGATGGCTAACCCCTCCTCCTCTACATCGGACGGTAACGAACTCTAATGCTCTCTCTCTCTCCCCTTCTCTCTCGGATCTGAAACCAAAAACACCCAGATCCATACCAAAGAAAACCCCAACAATGGTATCAGAGCCCTCTAGGCGTAGATCTAGACGGCAAAAGAAAAGAAACAGAAAAGGGGGGGGGGAACCCTAACCCTATCCCTAGATCTGAAAAGGCCGGGTCTTACCTGGCCGTCGTCGCCGGGCCGTCGTCGCCGGCCGTCGTCGTCGGCCAGCGTCTGAGAGACCGGCCGAGCCGTGGGCTCGCCGGCGCTCCACGTCGTCTTCGCCGCCGAATGCTCGGGACCAGATCCGAGCGCCGCCGGCGCGTGCAAAGGGTCGCCGACACGGAGCCGCTCGGCGGCGCGCTCCTCTCGGAGCGCGCGCAGCCGGCGAGAGGGCCCGCGGTGGCGCCGGTCTTCTTCTTCTCTCCCGCCGCGGCCGCTTCTTCCGCTCGGGAGCGAAGTGAGAGAGACGAGAGGAAGGAACAAATGAGGCTAGGGTTTTCGGGAGATCGCAGCCGCTCGCGAGTTTTATTCCGCCGAAAACGCCGCTCAGCCGTCCGATTCGCGTCGACGGTTGAGATTGCGCCGAAGCGAGCGGTCGCCGAAGAAGCGCGGCCTGTTGAATCGGCCGTCGGATGTGAATCCGACTACCAAAACGCCATCAAGAAAACCTAGCAGGCCGCCATGGGCCGAGGCTGCACAGTAATGGGCCGAAATGATTGTTTGAACAGTAAATTCAAGAAAAATGAATTTAATTATTTTCAGAAGCAATTTTGAATGGAATTTGACTCAAATCTCTGTAATTTTTTGCACCAACCTGTTATTTTTCATAGATTAAAATGTGTACAGTTATAATGCTTCTGAGAATGAATTATTTTTAGAATAATTTTATGTTTCCGCTGCAAAAGTTAAATGTTGATTAATTCTTTTAATTAAATTCGAACCAACGGGAGAATTTAATTTTTAAGAATTGTTGTGAATTATGATATTGTTATTTTCTGACCAACGTTGATAATAACAGTATTATAATTTTAATTGATGATTTTTATGCATTATTTCTATTTCTGCCCAACGGTGATATAGATTTAATGTATAGGTAAAATTGTATGTTTTAATTTTAACCAACGTTGAAACTAAGGCATGCAGTTATTGTTATTATAAATGTTCTCACTATATATGGATTGTGTTTTCAGGAGGATATTCTTTGATGGGCTACATCGAGATATCACAGTTCTCAAAGGAGACAATTACGGTGAATGGAAGAAAAAGATTGACCTGGCCTTCATTTTAGCTGAGGTGGACTGGGTAGTCACCACACCGTGTCCTACAGAGCCTTTGGCACCGGTGAGGGAGGCAAATGAGGATGATGCTGCTTGGCAGATCAAACAGAGGGACTTTGCTCCCATAAAAATGTCATATGATCTTGATCATAAAAAGTGGGTCATTGCCAACAAGAAATGTTTGGCTGTGATAAAGAACACGATTGAGCCTGCAATTGTGGGCTCAATCGCAGAGTGTGACACTGTCACAGAGTACCTTGAGAAAATAAAGAGTCAGTTTACTGGCTCTTCAAAGACTTATGCTACACAGCTGATTAAGTAGCTTGTGACAGAAAGGTACTCTGGTGGTGGCAGTGGCATAAGAGAGCACATACTAAGGATGAGTAACTTGGCATCCAAGCTTAAACCAATGGATTTGGCTCTCAAGGATGAGTTCCTTATTCATTTGATTTTTGCTTCCTTGCCGGAAAAGTTTGACACCTTTGTTGTCAACTACAACATGCAGCCCGAGAAATGGAATTTAGAAAAGTGCATAGCTATGTGTGTGCAGGAGGAAGAAAGATTTAAATCCTCACATGGTGGTTCTATCAACTATGTGAAGGACAACAAGAAAATGAACTTCAACAGTAACTTCTCAAAGAACAAGAGAAAAACCCCTGTCTATCAGCCTCAACAGAATAAGTTTGCAGTAGACAAAGATCAGTGTCTTCACTGCAAGAAGACGGGACACTATAAGAAGAATTGTCCCGATTACTTAAAGATAATAATGGCAAAGAAAGGTGAGAATATTATTACCTTTATAAATGAATCCCTGTATGTGCAATATTCGAAATCTACTTGGTGGATTGATTCAGGAGCAACTGTTCATGTTGCTAATTCTTTACAGGGATTCCGTTCGACGAGGACTACGCAAAGAAAAGAAAGATGCATTAAAGTTGCAAATGGAGTCCAAGCTGAAGTTGAAGCCGTCGGCGATCTTTCATTAGAGCTAGCTGATGGTTTCACTCTTTTACTTAGAGATGTTCTTTATGTTCCCTCTTTACAGAGGAATTTGATTAGTGTTTCAAATTTGGACAATGATGGTTATGATTGTCATTTTGGAAATAGCAAGTGTGAAATAATGTTTAATAAAGAATGTGTTGGTCTTGCCATCAAACAAGATGAGCTTTATTTATTGTCACTTCGTGAAAATGTGAATTCCGTATGTGATGTGAATGAGCGTATATCCTCGCCTGAGAATGCGAACAGAAAACGACAGAGAACTCATAAGGCATCGTCGAAATTGTGGCACTGTCGTTTAGGCCATATTTCGAGGGGGAGAATAGAAAGACTAGTTAAGAATGATATTCTTCCTCTATTAGAGTTCTCAGACTTAGAACAATGCAGAGAATACATTAAAGGAAAATATGTAAAGAAAATTAAGAAAGACGCAAAAAGAAGCACATGAGTTCTACAAATTATTCACACAGATATTTGTGGTCCTTTTCCTGTGAAAAGTGTGGATGGATATGACTCGTTCATAACATTCACGGATGATTACTCCCGTTATGGATATATTTATCAAATCAAAGAAAGAAATGAAGCCTTGGATAAATTCAAGATATTTAAGGCTGAAGTTGAAAACCAACACGACTTAAAGATTAAGATAGTTCGATCTGATCGTGGGGGGGAGTACTACGGTCGACATACCCCATATGGACAAGTTCCTGGACCTTTTGCAAGGTTTTTACAGGAAAATGGCATAGTGGCCCAGTATTCTACACCAGGCGAACCTCAGCAAAATGGAGTAGCTGAAAGACGCAACCGTACTCTGATGGATATGGTGCGAAGCATGATGAGCTACTCCACACTCCCATTGAGTTTATGGATGGAGGCGTTGAAAACCGCCATTCATATTCTCAACAGAATGCCTAGTAAGTCGGTGCCCAAAACACCGCAGTTGTGGGGAGGAAGAGTTCCTCACTAAACCACTTACGTGTGTGGGGAGTCTGCTGAGGCTAAAGTATTTAACCCAAACCTTGGGAAGCTTGATCCCAAAACAGTAAGTTGCCATTTCATTGGCTACCCTGAAAAGTCAAAAGGTTTTCGTTTCTACTGTCCAGACAAATATACAAAGTTTGTAGAAACGAGACACGCTGTATTCTTAGAGGATGAAATGATGAGGGGGAGCAAAGCAGCGCGGGAAATTGATCTTGAAGAGAAGCGGGTATATGTGCCCACTCCGATGATTCAGGAGCCATTTTACTCATCGCTGTTCTCACTGCAACAAAGATGTCGACATCAGTAGTGACAAAGACTGTTATTGTTCCTCCTGTGGCAACAATGAATGAGAATGAGGAACACGTTCTTGAGATCCTATAGAACCCATTGCCACAGATGAAGGGGAGCAACAGCAACCTCAAACAGAAGATGCACCAAATGAGGAGGCCCCGAGGAGGTCTAAAAGAGTAAGAAGATCAGCTATTTCTGATGATTATCAGATTTATCATACAGAGGAATTTCAAATGGAGGATGATCCCACATCATTTGAAGAAGCCATGAGAAGCGGAAATTCTTCAAAATGGCTTGAGGCCATGGAAGAGGAAATGAGGTCCATGAAGGCTAATAAAGTCTGGGACTTGGAAATTATTCCTAAAGGAGCCAAAACAGTAGGCTGTAAATGGGTCTACAAAACAAAGCTTGACTCCCAAGGGAATGTAGAAAGATACAAAGCGCGACTTGTGGCAAAAGGCTTTACGCAAAGAGAAGGGATTGATTACAATTAGACCTTTTCTCCAGTCTCAGTAAGATTCCTTCAGAATCATAATGGCATTAGTAGCACATTATGATTTAGAGTTACATCAGATGGATGTAAAGACGGCATTTCTTAATGGGGATTTGGAGGAAAAATGTTTACATGGCACAACCGAAAGGTTTTGTCGTGGAAGGAAATGAAAGAATGGGATGCCGCCTAAAGAAATCGATTTATGGGTTAAAGCAAGCTTCAAGACAAGGGTACTTGAAGTTTGACAAGATAATAAGAAAATTTGGGTTCAAAGAGAATGTAGAGGACAACCGTGTCTATACAAAGTTTAAAGATGGGAAGTTTATCTTCCTAATCACAGTATGTGGATGATATCCTCTTGGCTAGTAGTGATGTCGATCACTCTCGAGACAAAGAAGTTTTTGTCCTCAAACTTTGATATGAAAGATCTTGGTGAAGCTTCGTTCGTTCTAGGGATCGAAATTCACCGGGATAGAAACAAGGGAATATTGGGACTGTCACAAAAAGCATACATAGAGAAAGTATTAAAGAAATTTGGTATGCATAAATGTAGTCCTTCACCTGCACCTATAGTCAAGGGCGATAGATATGGGGATTTTCAATGCCCCAGGAACCAGTACGAGCTCGATCAAATGAAATCGGTTCCATATGCTTCAGCTGTCGGAAGCTTGCAGTATGCTCAAGTGTGTACACGCATACGACTTAGCGTTTGTTACTGGGTTACTTGGCGATTCGAGCAATCTCGAATAGAACATTGAAAATTGATAAAGAAAGTCTTGCGTTATTTGCAAGGAACAAAAGGCCTCATGATGACATACGAAGATCGATTCACTCCATATAGTGGGGTATACAGATTCTGATTTTGCGGGAGATGATAGAAAGTCGACATCCGGATATGTGTTCACTCTCGCTGGAGGAGCTATATCGTGGAAAAGCTCAAAGCAAACCGTCACTACATCGTCCACAATGTATGCCGAGTTTGTAGCATGTTATGAGGCTACGGGGCAGGTGAACTGGCTAAAGAAGTTCATACCCGGTTTAAAAGTGGTTGACGACATCAATAGACCACTTAAGTTGTACTGCGATAATGAACCCGCAGTAATGTATGCCCACAACAATAAGTCAAGTGGTGCTTGCCAAACACATTGATATAAAGTACTATGTTGTGAAAGATAAAGTTCGGGATCAAATTATAAATCTTGAGCATATAAGTACACAAAGATGTTAGCGGATCCGCTTACTAAAGGCTTACCACCCAACGTGTTCGAGAGAACATATAGCCTGCATGGGTTTAAGGAAAGCCTATGATTCTGGACTAAAAGATGGCCCAAAAGATTAAAGTAACTATTTCAGAACAAGGAGGTGTATTGTAGCTGTTGAATCTATCGGCGATTGACCGTGACGATGAGACATGTTCTATGCACCAATCTGTGATGGAATGAGTAAAGTCAAAAGTAATTAAAGATAAAGCATAGATTGAGATCAAAGGGGAGAATGTTAGAATGATCTCATCTCAGGCATTTGGCCCAACGGTCAAATGCCTCCCCCTTTGTTCGCGCTACGATCGGGGCGCCCGGTGATTGGTGGTGGGCCTGTCGCCAGCGCCACATAAATAGAGGTGGGGGTCGGGGCGGCACAAAAAACGAGGTTCACCGTGCCGCCACAAACCCTAACCAATAAACCCTAGACCGATCTAGGAGGGGGCGCTCCAGCGACGGGATCTACCACCGCCGCCTCTACTGCCAGTGAGATCGCCGCCGCCCGGGAGACGCCGCCACCAGGGGGAACCCCTCACCGACAAACCACGATGGCTAACCCCTCCTCCTCTACATCGGACGGTAACGAACCCTAATGCTCTCTCTCTCTCCCCTTCTCTCTCGGATCTGAAACCAAAAACACCCAGATCCATACAAAAGAAAACCCCAACAGATACAATTCAACTGCACGTAAAAGTCGGCTCATTATTCTCACAACATTCTCGGTACGGACTACACGAGTCGGCAAGAATGTATGTTAGTGATCTTGTCTCACAAAAGCATAAGAAACACTGCACCTGCACCATTGCAGTTCAGCGAGAAACGAGGCTAGCTAAGAACTCTGATAATATCTTGTCGGATTTTTATTATACAAGGAACTTCTAAAACCTCCCATAAATACGAACTCTCAAGAATTGAATTGAATGAATGACCATGAGCACTATGTATAACTACCATATGTGAGTGAGCGATTAGAGCCCTGCCCTTAACGAACATTCTAAGAACATATAACCACCTAAGTTTTCAGCCAACATATGCTACAAGGTAGAAAAGACCTCACAAAACCATGGCCTGAGGCGGCCCGTATCCGCTCCGGTGTTTCTTCTGCCATGTCCACGCAACCCTGAGGCTCTCCAGGAGATCGGTGCGCTGAGCTGTCCAGTTAAGCTCGCGGTTGATCCTCACGGGATCGCTGTACACTTCTGCGTAGTCACCGGGTCGGCGAGGGTAGTAGTCGACCTTGATGTCGACTCCTGTTGCCTTCTTGCAAGCTTCTACAAACTCCTTCACTGACCTACCTGATGAGAGCCATGAGCCAAGCGGAATGAACATGTATTAGCTCACCAAAATGGTGATGTAGTGATGTAGAGAATGTGATCTTTGTTTCTCTGCTATTAATCATAAAAGAATATGTAGTGGTCTGAGGATGACCTTTCCCAGTGCCAACGTTGTATATGCCAACTTTGCCGCTTTCTGCCTTGTTGAGTGCCTTCACATGGGCGTCAACCAGGTCAGTGACATCAATGTAATCTCTTATACAAGTCCCATCAGCGGTTTCGTAGTCAGTACCTTTGACCTGTGATGGCAACAGCTATTTATCTGTGATCTACTATAAGCTAAGCAACCTTAAAAATGTGTTGGTCTCAATTTACCTAGTGCACTAGGCTATGTAATCAGTAACAAACACACACACTGTTCTTGAATGTAATAATCCCATAGTTGAAACACCAAGGGCAACAATTAATTAGTTGTTGATAGATTTACCTTCAAACCAGAGATTATTCCCAGTGCTGCATCGAAGCATGCACCAGAAATACGGCCATGCACACGCAATTCAGGTCTTGGAGCCTCACCCAGCCTTCCTTCTGGGTCAGAACCAATGACGTTGAAGTATCTAATAGTGTTAGGTTACAAATTCATAAATCAGCAATCAAATGGAGGTTTTTAAAAAGAGACTTCACAGTTTTGCCTTTTAGTAAACAATGCCAACCTTAAAATCATCACAGCCATGTCTGATTTCTTGGACTTGGAAAAATCCAAAATGATGTCCTCTGCCATTTTCTTGGCCTTACCATATGGGTTGATTGGGAACTGTACAACAAGGTTTAGTGAGAAACTTCAGGGGAAAAAATATTAGGAATTTTGCAACCTGTGGAAGACACACAAAAGCCTTCTGCATTATCAGAAAGAAGAGGTTGCAGAAGCAACAGCTGACCTGGGGGGTTTCTTCAGTGATAGGCATCTTCTCAGGCTCTCCATAGGTGGCACATGTGCTAGAGTAGATCAGAGTTTTCACATTGTGCGTTGCCATAGCTTCTAGCACAACTAAAGTATTTGCTGTGATATTATGGTAGTACCTGTTCAAAGTGTTTTAGTATCTTGTGCAAGTATCTAAGTTGACGGATAAGAGACTGACAAGCAAAAGTCTAGTACCTTAGAGGCTCAAGTGTGCTCTCACCAACATAAGCGACAGCAGCAAAGTGCATGACAGCATCAAATGCATTTTCTGCAAATATTCTATTAACCTGAGGATATGTTAAGGAACAGAATGTTAAAAATAATTTCTTCATCAGATTTGTCACATTTTGAATTTTGAATGAAAGATATATCAGCGGCAATATTAAATTATTCCCAAAGACAAGAAATCAGGATACAGCTTTTGGATCGCCTAAATCAGCATATATGAATTGCAATCGCCCAGGCTCCGGAAACAAGCTATGAAGAACCTTGATTGCCCCAATATTTCCTCTTGAGAGATTGTCCTAGAGATACGACAAATTTGTAAGTGTTCTATAAATTTGCATTACAGCATATTTGAGCAAGAAACAGCAATGCGAAGTCGCGAAGAAGTACCACTATGGTGACTCTGAAGGAGTCTTTCAGCAGGCGAAGAGCAGCATGTGTACCTATATAGCCAGCGCCACCCGTCACTAACACATGTGTCACGCCAGGTTCATGGATGGAGAACTGAGCGCAGCACAGAAGTTTACAGCTTTTGTTAGGACACAACTGTGAAAAATTAGTTTCTTAACTACTCAACAAATTCACAGCAACTATTTAATCTCCCTTATTTTGAGCACATAGCGTCTCTCAGTGCAAACTAATCGCATGCATGTGGATCCAACTATGCTACTTCAGAGCTAGAAGGTTACACTTACCACACTGGGAGACCTTCTATGGCAGGGTGGCTGGGTGAGCATGACAACACACATGGCGGCGAGGACCGCCACCATGAGTATCTTACTGAGGTAGCGCGGCTTGCGCTTTGGATCGGAGAAGTCCATTTCTGCGAATAGCGTGGGTTCAGCAGCATGTACATACGCAAAATCAAGAACAATCTTTTAACCATGAGAAAGAACACAAACTACTATAACTGCAAAATCAAAATCAAAATTCCCAATTGCACAAGCTACAACAAGACCCAGTTACAAGAAAATTAAGCATTCCTAGTTAAATTGCCACCAACCCAATTCCAATCATCTTATGATATAACAATTTCTCCAAGAAACAATGAACAGAAAAGCTTATGAGTAATTCTGAGATGAAAGCAGACCTGAGAAGGACCAATATCTACCAGGCCTCGGCTGAGGCCTGCTCCTGTTGGTGGGCAGCATCTACCTCCAATCCCCTCAAAACAATCCAAGCAAAATTCGAACTCCCAGCCGGAAATCACTCCAAAAATTTCCTGAACCCCAAGAAAACTTGCTCGAGCAGCACCACCTAAAAGAATAACATCAACCAAGAAAGAAACCTCAAGAGTCCTTGGAAGCCGAGAGGACAGACACAGCCCTGCAACCACCGAAGCAGGCAAGCGGGTGCAGAGACAGATCCACCCTTTACAGCTAAAGAGAGAAAGAAAGCGGCGGCATACGCAGATCGCAGGAAAGAATTGCAGAATTGGGAAGGGAACACGCGTAGGCGGCCAAGAAAAAAGCGGAAGAAAGCCCGCGCCTTTCTTCTTACCGGGCAGGGAGGAGAGAGGAAAGCAGTAGTAGTAACTAGGTAGGAAGAGTGGGCGAAAATGGCAATCAATTCTGGGAGTGGAAACGGAAAGGGAAGGTGGCGAAGCAGATCAGAGGATGCAGAGGAGGAGAGAGGGAGTGAAATGGAAGAGATGCTTACCTCTGCCTCTGCGTGTGTAGTAGTAACTTGCGAGCTTCACCGGCTCATCCTGTGACCGTAGGGGGGAGAGAGAGACAGAGAGAGAGAGGTGTCGTCGCTTGGAGCTACCGACCTCAGTGGCAGTGGCCCTGACTCCCCCCCACCTCTCTCCTCTTTCTCTCTGGCTGCGAGTTCGTTGAGTTTTCTCATGGGAGAAGGCGGCTCTGGTGTGGTGTGGTGCGGCCCGCGCGGAGCTGCACTTGTAAACGCGCTGACGTCGTCCCCTCGTCGGTCTGGAACTGGATAGTAAAGGGGATGCTCACGTTTGGAATGAATTTTTTTCTCTCTCTAATTGCTGTGGTAACTTAATTGAACTATTTCTCGTGAAATATTTGTAGAATTTTAGTAAAATTAAAATTGGCCTGTTTCACATGAAATTCATATGTTTCAGCCAAGCCCACCGCTGCCTGGTTTCAAACGCCTGTATTCTCGCACGAATTTGCATGCGAATTCCCACGTCCTATCCTATGGAAGTGAATGTTTTCTTTTTTTTTCTTAAGTTTCTATAGGATTTTCGGCTGAAAAGAAGAAGAAAAAAAAACTTTTCATCTACAGAAAAGTTGATCTCGAGTGTTTAGATTTGTGGATCAAATGAATTTTCATTCTACATTGGCTTTTACCCATCGGTACACCTACGACTAACTACTCGCTTAATTTGCTCCTTAAAACTTTTTTTTGGTCCAGTAGACCTACTGCTTGACAAATGTTTCTCTCTTTTTGGTTGTCATATACACCAGTACCAAACTATATAAGAGTGTTAATACATTTTTGGCATTTTATTACCGTCGAAGCACGTATATATGTGGAGTGCTCAATTATATGGGTACGTACCAATCAATTAAGTGAACACGTGGCGTGACGGCGAAATGGCTCCTAATAATGTGAGTAACCGGCCGAGTGACTTAACATAGGTTAGTAGAGTAAATTGCACTTGAGATCCTTAAACTTATCCGATCTTTTTAATTACGCTGATTCAACATTAATACCATATATATTCACCTTCGTCCGTCGATCAATTTCTTTTTAGCTTCGTCCGTCAAGATCAGTTGATGGGAATTAAGGGGTTGACAATTTGTTTGGACAAGCATACTATATATTTTCTTCCCGACATCCTTCTCTCTTCAACTCTTACAATTTTTGTATGTTTCACACAAAAAATTAAAAAAAAATTGACAAATTGAATCTTGCTCCAACCAATCCTGCTCCAAGCAGATTAAGGTCAAGATCGGTAGGTCACCGCATTGGCGTTGATGAATCACCTAAATCTACGCCACCGACGGACCCTCTCCGTGTGTTAATAATGTACATACTCCATCCATATATAACAGGTCACAGCTAGCTTAGCTACGATCGATGTTTTTCTTAGTGTTTTGCTTTGATTCTACTGTACATGCGAGTTAATTAATTAAGAACGCCTAACGACTAAAGTTGACATGTTGGAAGCATGTGCTTGACACATGACAAACTGCCTGCCCTTTTTTTTTTTTCTCTCCAGGCAGGAAGCTGCTAGTGTGCCTCAATTATTGGCATGCATTTGCCACCGAACACCTCATCCTTTGCTTTGCTCGTGCCAAGTGCCAAGATGCTTTGGTGCCATACAGTAAGATAATATTTCCATTGGTGGCAGAGAGGCTTTCCTACTTGTACATCATGAGTTACATATACTTCTTCCGTCGATGGATCGCGTCGAGATTGGTTCCTCTCTCACATCCACCATAATATCTGTTTGCGAGAAGAAAAAAAAAACCTCCATTTCTATTCCTTCTCCTCTCCCCCACTCTCTCGCGGCCACATCTACATTCCCCACCCGTTGCATCCGCTACATTCATCTTCTACCGGCGCAACGCACGAGGCCATTCTCCACGTCCGTCGGAGTTGGAGCCGCGGTACCGGAGTTGGGAAAGAGAGGGAAGGGGAGGGAGAGGAGGTGGGAATGATGAGAAAATTATGATTTTTTTTTGTTGCAAGATGGAGTGAGAGAACTGCACGTTTCTCAAAGCCCATCCAAGGTCACTCTGCACTATTTATCATGCTTTGCCATGGTTCAAGTTGCTTTTCTTCGGTGATTTATCGAAATGCAGGATTTTCATATATTATGGGCTATTTCCTATAACATTCTGCCGTTTCTAAGGGAACCTTAATTTAGGTTATCGCTCAAAGAAATCTGCCTTTTACATGCGAGAAAAAAAGAAGTTTGTCTCAAGTGTGCTTTTGCATTTGCAAAGTAGTTTGCCGGTCTCCAGAAGATGCGAAATCAGTCGTATAGCAGCCAATGAGAATAACCGACATTATAGCATACTCTTCCAACAGCACCGAAAGAGAGAAAAAGGGTTCCAAGTCGCATTCAATCTACAATTCCAAAACTTTCTCCTTCCCCGTTCAGCTGCTAGTAGTATAGTACAAACGTTTTATTTTGTTCTCAAACAAAAACGTGCACATCGACTGTGAATGATGATACGTGCTTGATCATGTGTCAAATTTGAAGTGCTTACATCACGATTGCTACAGCACAGTTGCCACCAAAACCTACATTACACCAAACCATGGATGCAACATTCTGCTCTCTGCTCTCTCTCTCTCTCTCTCTCTCTCTCTCTCTCTCTCACACACACACACACACACACACACAAAATATAGATCCAAACTAATGCACTAAATGTTAGAACGATTTTTGTGTCTGGTATATTTAAACGGAGATCAGGATCAAGTTGTTTTGTATATATAAATGAAGGAATTACCTCAAAGGCTCAAAATGTGCAAAACTTGACTAGAGCGAGGTAGGTAAAATATTTGTAGAATCGGATACGACAATCAGAGGGGGTTGAATGATTGTAGTGCCTCCTTTTCGAATTACCGAAAAGGATCTACAATGGCTTCAACCGACAACTGAATACACAGTACTCATACGAGATGCCTCCTCGTTGTTGTGGTCGAAACTGCTCTGATATGTTCTACCAGTCAATGCTATTGTCGACAACCAGATGACCAGCATAGCACATGGTTGAAGACGATGAAAATGACCTGATCAACGGGAGTTCGACCACCTAGTCGAAAGAGATTGTCTATCGGATTTCTTTCATCCTAATATTTCAGAACATCACGCACTGCTTGGAACGAGAACAAGTCGAAGACCTTTCGGAATAAGAACTAGTCGAAGACTGGTCAACACAAGCGCTGGTCGAAGACAGAAGAACATGCCACCGGCGATTACTAATGTTTTTTGAGTAGATCTGATATGTTATTTCTGAAACATGTTCTATAGCTACAAAGTGCTCTCACGACACCCCTCAAACCCTAGCATGAAAATATAAAAAGCTTTCTCTGAAAGCCGTCGCCAAAATCCTCGAAAAGCCTCGTCTAATTCTTAACCTCTTCGGCCTTTATATGCTAGAGCCATAAACCGTATCCTTATCAACACGTACACATAATCTTATCTCTTCTGAAAAATAAGGGATTTGGAACCCCTCAAATCACAGGTTTTCTAATATCTCTCAATCTTCCAGTTATGAACGTCTTCCATAACTCCTCACGCATTGAAACCTCTAGGACTGCACCTGCCGTAGCTTTTCCACGCATCATGCATTAATCTTTGATCTCCATATGCCCCAGCGTAAGCACGACCACCTCGTGACATCCACGACCACCTGAACCTAGGAATTCTCCATCCTAGTTTCGGTCCTCCTCATCATCGGCCATGACCGTCTCCACGTCCAACCTGCACATGTAAAGATCAAAAAATATTTTCCCGGTATAAGTTCTTCAACTTAACTAATATCAATTCACACACGCATATCACACCCTCATCTATCAATAAACACGAACCAGATCAACCACGACATTAATTTCCATGCTTTCATAAAAAAAACTCGAAACCACTATGTAAAACCGGTCTTACCGCTGTGTACACGCCAGTCATACCGCTGGCCGGCCAGATATGAGTACTCATGGTACTCTAAGAATACAAAAATTGAAGCACTCGAAGCCTACGACCACCGATCAGAAGCCTACAACCACTGATCGCAAAGTCTACGAAGCCTACGTGATACGGGCATAACTACTACCAAAGCATTGGTTTGCATCCCTAAATTGCAAACTAATGCTAGAACTCAAATTGGCTCCGTCGGTGTTGTTTTACAACAAAAGGTAAAACAAAACATTGTGAAGGCCAACAGGGTGGATGGAGATGCCGGCCAACGAGAGGGAACATGCTCTCAGGTTAAAACCCTAGCGCATGCGGGCTATCAAGAAAGACATGTGGTGACATGGCAACAAGGGTTGCATTGGCGTCAAAGAAAACATCAAGTGCATGGAACATGTTCGCAAAAAAGCTCGAGAAGGAAAGCCCACAACACAAGAGAAACGAGAGGAAGATTTGGCCATGCATGGAGAGGACGCCAGAACATGGCATGTGGGTTGGTTCATTTGGATCCAATTCGATGACCAATTGGTGATTAATATTTTATACCAAAACTAGAATAGTTTAAATTCTAATTAAAGAAAGTCTTTTTTTGGATTCTTGTTCACGTGAATAATGCAGACTCGGATTCGTTCACGTGAGCGATGTCCGCACCAATCTTGTAGCTCTCGGGTACTATTCATCCAAAAATTTGTGCTTGCGTGGGAGGCTATATAAACCCCCCATGGCCGCACCATATGGAGGACAGGTTATGATTTAGATAATAAAAATCAGAAAAGCCGTTTTGGCGCATATCGTGTGTTCTTGAGTCGTGATATGAGTTGGAGAGATTGAGGGAGAAAGATTGAGAGCAAGATCAAGATATATATCTCGTGTTTCGGAGTACTATTCACCTAACGCTACTACTTGCAATTCAATCCATTAGATTGGTTTGTGAGTATATTGATTTTCTTACAATTCAATTCACCGAATTGGTTTGTGAGATTGCTACTGAACTTCGAGTGTACCGTGAAAGATTGGGCCAACAATCAGGATTCATCTAATCAACTAGGTGGATCCGTATCACTACGACCACCGATCACAAAGCCTACGACTACCGATCACCGACCAGACACTATAGCTTTTGACCATCGATCAGTCACTGTAGTTTCGACCATCGACCAGTCACTGTAGCCACGACCATCGACCAGTCACTGTAGCTGCGACCATCAACCATGCATTGTAGCCTCGACCATCGACCAGTCACTGTAGCTGCGACCATCGACCATGTATTGTAGCTTCGACCATGCGACTCGACTGTCCTTCGTACTCGGTACACACCTCGACTTACGACTGAGTATATTACTCGGTGCTCGGAGCTACAGTACTCGGAGTTCTACCACTCGATACTCGGAGCTATAGTACTCGAAGATACATTACTCGGAGTGATGCGGGGTGCCCGATCTTCTCGACGTAGGACCTCTCGATAACTTGTGTATCCTGACGAACCACCAGCTGATCCCCCGCGCCAATGCACGGACTTGCAACTCTATGGAAAATTCGCCCAAACACACACTTGATACAACACTCTGAACTCTATTACTCGGCACTCGGAGCTACAATACTTTGAGTCTAGTCGAAAGGGGTCATCGAGTAACACCGTTTGGACCACCCGATACAAGGCATGATCCGACCACCCAGACTGAAAATTGCAACAGCCGAAACTTTCACACACGCAAATATCAAAGCAACTCAAAATTTAATTATTCATCATCACCAAAATTACCATCAATCCACATGGTCTAACAATATCAGCCTCACTTCGTTTTCCATGGAATTGTGACAATGCCACCACAATACATCGGGCCACCTAATACTATAGAAAAGAGGATAATAGAGGACAAGCCTAGCTATTCGGCTGCAGGGCCATGGTCTCCGTATATGTAATGCGATTTTGATCTCCTTTTTCTATCTAGAAAAAGAGATGTGATATATATATATATATATATATATATATATATATATATATATATATATATATATATATATGGGAACATATTTAGTGCTAATGAGTAATTCAGTGCTAAAGTGCTAATACTAACCTTGACCGTTGGAGGTGGGAGCATGCATTGTGTTTAATGAAGACGCATTAATGAATTGCATTAAACGTGGAGCATGCAAAGTGATTAAATGGTTTAGAGGTGGGAGCCCGCATTAATCTTTTGGTTGTTCAATCCAGATCCAACTGTCAAGATTGGTATTAGCCCATTAGCACTGAATTGCCAATTAGCACTAGATATGTTATATATATATATATATATATATATATATATATATATATATATATGGGCAATTCGTTATATGTCACTGAATAACTTTAGATCTTCATAATATGTCGCTGATGTCTCACTGATATATGGACTCTGGATCCATGTATCAGCCCCACAATGAGTAACATATTACGAATCATATAGTTATTCAGTGACATATTATGAATTTTCACACACACACACACACACACACACACACACACACACACACACATATATATATATATATTAGTCTAAATAGTTTGACCAAAGTCTCAGGTGACCAGACCGGCCGACTAAAGGACAGAGAAACAATTGACTTGGAGAGTGAAGTTTGATTTCATGTGCCTCTAAAAAAACAGGTGCAATCGTTGAATTATTCAAATATACTCAAATAACCCTCGCAAAAAAAAAAGTCCAGTAAGTCTAAGTTAGGTCTCACATTTCCATTACTTATGCAATTGTTCTCTCCCAGTACACAGATACAATAACCTTGAATTTATACCATTCCATATCATTTAGATATGAAATTTCTTAAGATATGCCTACCTTATTTTAGATCATCCATTTTGGAAGATCCAATAGTTGATATTTCTATTACCATGTAGGGGTAATAGATCACACTTAACATTCAAGGGTAGTAAAGACTTTTTGACTGCATATTATATAAGGAAACATATATTAAATTGGCATTACCTTTAAACGTTTGTCCTCCATTAGGAAAGCTGTAAGTGTGTCTCATACCACATACTATTTTTCTGAACAACGATAAAAGGTATCAAAATTCTAAATTAAAATTATTAAGCATGAAACAGTATTTCAGACACTAAAACTATAAGGACACAGATTAGGAAATTCAAATATCACCAAAGAAATTACAAAATATTTAAAAAGACAGATACAATAAACTAAATTTGAAACAATAAAAATATATTTAGTAATGTTTTTGTTAGACGAAAATATATAGTAATGTTGGGATAGTGCATTACATGCTTTTTCTACATCCTCACTATGCATTTAAATTCATAATCAATAAAACTTAAATCCCGCCGACAACATATATCATATTCAAATACTTAATTTTGAATACTAATGTTTTGTAATTTTATGGTTGCATGCGTAGCACCACTCCTTGAGCAGCATTGGTGGAATCATTTATGGTGTTGCCTTTTAAGATTTGACGCACTAACCTACTATAATAGGTTAACAACTTTTTCCCTAAACTGCCCTTAGACAATAGAAGGCTATGATTCACCCAAACTCTCACCTTTTTAGGAGTAAGCGGTGCACCTTTAAACAACTCTGTAGATACAGTTTTAAATACAACCTCCTAATACAAACTTATCTAAAGAACCTGACCATTCTTCAACAAATACCCAGGTCTGAAACCCCTCTCTCCTCCTCACACCTGCTAACCCTTCTCTCCCCTTCTCCTCATCTCTCTCCCTTACCCAGGCCCCATCCCTTCTCTCTCCCTCCCCTCATCTCTCCCCCACCTCTTCTTGGCCTTTCTACAGGGATGGAATGGGCCAAGAGCCCGGCTGCCTGTATTCTACTTACTTGGCCCATTGGGCTACTCCACGGTACCGTGTCTCCGGTGTGTGACCCCTCCCAATTAGTATCGTGTCGGTTACTCTTTAATTTCCAACTGTAATTAAGAGGGGAGTTGGCTAGACCGAGCAAGTGCTTCAAGCCTTCAAGTGGTAAATTAATTCATGGGAAAATTATATAAGATCCTGTGTGGAATAATGAGGTAAATCACATGCATTAGCAAGTAACACATGAATTATATTGCGGCATGGGATGGGATTTTCATCGAAAATGTATATTTGGCTTAAGCCAAAATAAGTTGGTGGGAATCAAGTCTTAATTTGGCTTGGCGCGCTTTCTTTATAATTGGTGATGACTTTTTTTTCATTACAAGGAAAATGCACATGCACGCACATCACACGTATCTATGCGAGTACGTCCTTTTGTGTGTGCGTAAAGTAAGTTAAACATCATGATTTGAACCTTTGTAGATGTGTATGTATGTATGTATAAACTAGGACAAATCTAGGAAAAGACGTCATTATGGTCACCATAGTCACATTGCGATACGAATTAGTAACACTACATTGTAATGCCAACACGAGCATCAACTTTCTTCGTAGATGACACTGATGTCACTTGGCTCCCATCCTTGTATATACAAGCTGGATCCGCCCTTTATATAAATGTATTATGCATGGACGGTGATGAACAGATAGGTATATATATATGTACGTACTACGATCCTCGGGCTCTCTTCCTGCTATGGAGCGACTAGCGGTGTGAGGTGACCTGAGTGTAACCACCGTCCATCGGTGCATGTGAGACAGTACAATGCTGGGAGGGAGGGATCGAGCTGCATGCAGAAAGGCTGATTAAACCTAGCTAGCTGGCATGATATTGTACGTGCAAGCTAGCTAGGGCCGCGTACGTATGCAACATATGATTAGCACTCTGCATTATGCAGTCTACGTACAAACTAGCTATAGCAAGGGCCATCTGGCCATGCATGCACTGCATTCATATTTCGTACAGCCAGTCAGGTTAGTGATTGCGTATGCTGTATGTGCTCATCTGTTCGTACATGCATTCATGTATAGGCACCGGCCTCTAGTAGCTACCATGCAGGACTAGCGCGGTTACTTTGCAGAATACACGGGACCCATAGTCTGGACGTACAGTATGCCAATGTCCCCGTAGCTGCACGGCCACCACCTGTTACAGCGTCCGCACCACTGACCAGACAAACCTCCTCCGCATAAGTGTCGCTCGATCATTGCCGTCCTCCCTAGTCCGGTGCGGTCCGACAGTGTCTCCGGACATCCCACCTCTAACACAGGAGGAGTGCCTTCACACCGTTATAAAATACCTGACTGGACTCTCGCACTCGCTCATCAATTGAGTTTTCATTCTCGTTCTCGCTCTCGTCGCTGAAAACACAGAGAATATAATTACATTTTTTTAGATTAAAGTTTGGAGCAGTTGTTAGGTCCGTAGTAGTTTTTAACGGTTCCCCTGAAGGGCAGATATTTTTTTATCCGCTGCAGTTGCCGTTATTACTGTAGTCATAGTTATTAGTCTTACTTAGCTAGTCACAAT
The DNA here is from genome assembly GCA_036346395.1 of Hsuehochloa calcarea. Classification (NCBI taxonomy): domain Eukaryota; kingdom Viridiplantae; phylum Streptophyta; class Magnoliopsida; order Poales; family Poaceae; genus Hsuehochloa; species Hsuehochloa calcarea. Next base: position 24,824,690 of record CM070605.1, read on the forward strand.
TAATGTAGTTTGTATTTTTAATTAAATAGGTGTTAATAATTTAGTCAAGATTAAGTAAGCTTTATTATTTGAGTATGAATTAGTTAGTGGTTAAAATTTAGTGGAAATTAAATAGTCATAATTAAATAGTCGTAATTAATCAGTCGTAATTAGTTTAGTCTTAATTAGTTCGGCATAATTAATTTAATAAAAATTAATTAGTCATAAATAATTAATTTAGTGGTAATTAATCAGTCGTAGTTAGTATAGTGATAATTTGTTATGCATAATTAATTTAGTTGAAATTAAATAGTCATAATTAATTCATCATAATTAATTTAGTGGTAATTAATAAATCGTGTTTTTTGAGTCATGGTTTATTAGTGGCAATTACACTATTAATGCATTACTCTTGTGAGATCTTTCACTCTTTGACAACGAAAGCCTTGAGGATGTCAGCGATGTGTTATAGGGACATCTTGCAATCTTGCTTCTAGAGTACGTACGGGTAAGTAATTTTTGGACAAGTATTCAATTTGTTGCTATTTAATTAATTATTTGTATTTAAACGATTACTTGCATGCAATTTTGTCGTCATTGTTTGTGCCGCAGGTAATTACTAACGATTAAATTACTTATAATTAAATACTATTAATTAGTTCAGTCATATTAAATTTGTGGTAACTACATACCATGTTTGTTATATCGCGTACCGCAGATCGGATTGTTGTGGCTTTAGGTAGTTTCAAACATACAAGACTTGGTAGTATTTTATTACGACGGTCTCGTACGGGCCGAACCCAATGGGTTGGACCTGTCGAGATACCAGTACCAGGTGGTCCGAGCGGAGGGGCTCGATGCGATGAATATTTACGAGCTTCAGAGCTACATCCGGAGGGAGTTCGACACGGAGCTAATGACGAAAAAACTTGTCATCGAGGGGATCACCTGCATGAAGGGCGTTAGCTATTCAAGGTGAATGGAAGTGTAGCATGGGGCCAATACATGCATATATATTGCCTCCCAGCACGAGGCGACGATATACGAGAAGCCAATGGTGTGCGTGAATTTCGTACGTAGGGCGCCAGGAAACTTTGATGATGTCAGGGAGTCAGCAAGTCGGCAACCGCATGCGGAGCTTGAAGACGGTAGCACAGAATGTGTTGTCTCGGAGGGAAGACTTGGGCATAATTTTGTGCAAAATGATCCAGACTCTCGGGTTGGAGTCCGACGAGGACGCTGATCTAGACTCGGATGGTAGCGAGGAGGACGCACACCAGGCCAGTGGTCCAACAGGCGGAATTGTGTCATCGGAGGTGCCTTATGTGGCATCGAGACTTAATGATATCACGGTGTGTACGCTCGAATTGTTGCAATAAGAAGGGTCCTAGTGGGGGTTTGATGCCGACACCCTCTTAGTTGGGCAACACTTCGCTAGCAAGGCGGTCATGCAACAAGCTATGGCACGGTACGCCTTTTCCATCAGCCGTATGTACCAGGTGCACTGATCTAACCCAAGATATTACGCAGTGAAGTGCGTAGTGGAGGCTGCCCTGGCAAGGTCAGCGCTCATTGAGGAAAGTTCTTCAGCTCGGTCTTTGCGGTCAAGGCGGTGATCGAACACACCTGCGAGCTTAGCGAGCCCCTGTGGCAGCATCGGAATGTGACTTCTGCATATGTGACAAGCCTAATCAGCCACCTTGTTACAGAGGACGTGTCTGTCTCCCCCAAGACGCTGATGTTAGAAGTCATCAATCTAGTTGGTTATCCAGTTAGCTACAGTAGGGTCAGACAAGCCAAGCAGAAGGTTATCGAGTCCATGTACGGAACATAGGAAGAGACATACAACCTTGTGCCGAGAATGCTTCACCAGATTGTGAAAGCAAACCCTGACACGTACATAAACAAGCTTAAAAGTGAAGATACCGATAGAGGCCCCAACTGCTTCATATTGGGCTGAGTGTTCTGGGCATTCACCCAGGTAATAGAGGGCTTCAAGTTTTGTCGTTCTGTTCTCTCGATGGATGACACTTTCCTCACGGGGAGGTTCAAGGGCACTATTCTCACTGAGGTGTCGGCCGATGCGAATGACCAACTTCTCCTAGTTGCTTTTGCCATTGTAGAGAATGAGATCACATCCAGTTGGTTATGGTTCATGGCGAATGTGGAGCAGGCGGTTGTGGGAGACTGGCCCAATGTATGTCTTATCATTGGTCGTAATGCTGGGTTGTTGTCGGCTCTTAACACCATGCAGAATAGGACGTAACCCCTTCACCAGTGGAACGATGTGGAAACCCGGTGGTGCATGAGGGCATCTTGCGTTAAACTTCTTCACGCAGTTCCATTGTCAGGAACTTATGAAGACATTCAAGGCGTTGTGCCTGCAGAACCAGAGGTGAAATTTTGAGGCAATCTGGACAGATCTCAAACATTGTACTATGAGGCATAAAAGGGAGTCCCCTTCAGAGGCACTTGAGGAATAGCAGGCCGTAAGCGACCAATCTAGGAGCAGCATAAGTTTCACATAGTGGATTAATCTCCACGCTCGTGAGTTGGGTCGCTGCTCTATGACACACACAGTGTGAGGTACGGAATTATGACAACCAACAAGCCTGAGATGTACAACAGCGTGCTCAAAGGTGTGTGGTGCCTCCCTATCACCGTGATCGGTTGAGGAGATATCGACTAGCATGGTCGATTATTTCATCAATAGAACCACCGTAGAAAGGCAACAACTGGAAGAAGGGAAGCAGTGGCCCGAGAATATGCAGAGGTATATGGACCAGAAGATGCAAAAGGTCCAAATGCACGACATCCGTGTGATCGATGGCCTCAGGAGGAAGTACGCGATCTGGCTGCGGCTAAAATATGTCAACAGTCATGCAGGGGGAAAGAAAATATGCTTGCACCCTGGGTGATGTGGCTACATGCACCTGCAACAAGCCGAAGCTCCTGCACAAGTCATGCTCGCATGTGTACAAGGCGTATGCGTAAATGAGGCAGATGTCCACACCATATATCTCCGAGTACTACGACATGCAACACCTTTTCGGCTCGTGGAGTGTGGAGTTTCACTCTATGGCTTGTACATGAATTATAGGGATCTATGGCCAGACATGGCGAAATTGGGGCCGAACAAGGCTTGAAGTCAATTGGCAAGGGATGACGGCAGACGCAACGCTTCCAAAATGACATGGATGACAGCCAGCATGGGGGCCTTGTCCGCACGATGAAGTGTAGGATATGCAAGACTCTTGGACACTCTATGAAGGTGTAACACCCCAGCCCAACATTGAGCCTAGAATGCCACTAAACTACTGTAACAGCCCAAATTTCAAATTTCAGTTGAAAATAAAAATTTAATTATTTTTGTGGATTTTTTGGATTTTTTTTAAAAAGCTTTTCCTTAATTACTTTAAAGCTAAAATAATTTATTTGCAAAATATATTACCAATTAAAAGTTGGAATTATTTTATTTAAATCCAAAATGCCCTTGAGAATTTTCATGAATTTTCTTACAATTTTTGGATTTTATTTGCTAGTGTTTATAGCTTAATTGAATTTCTGGAATTAATTTAATTGGAAAATTTGAACGTTGGATCATCAATCCCTTGTCACCTTAGTCAAATAAAATTTAAAAATACAAATATGCTTAGACATTGCTTAGATCACAAATATTTGATTTTTGGGAATTTTAGCCAAAATAGTAAGTATTGATTAAAAGCCTATGACATTGTTTTGTCATGGTGGATTTTTGCAAATATCTTTGAAAAATAAAAGTGAAAATGGGTTTGGACGTGGGCGGAATGGATGCTTGGTGGGTGCATATTTATGCACGGGCTTAATCCGGGTAGGGTTGAGGCCCAAGGGTTATTTTGGAAGTCGCCCAAGTCAGTTAAGGACCGGTCTTCGAGCCGCATCTTGCAAAGCTCCACCATACTACCACAAGCCTGGAATGGGACAGGCTAGGCTGAATAATTTGCAACGTTCCATTGTATGTTGTGTTATTTTGGTATGTGGGTGTCGGTTAGACAGTATTCTGACTTGACGCAAGAGGGGGTTTCCGACGGGTGGCTATCCCAATGGAAGTGAAACTTTAGCGGTGTAAGAGGGGGCTTTGAGCGGATGGTTAATCCAAAGGAAGTGAAACCTTAGCAGGCATGACTAATTTGGAATGACGCATTTTAAAGGTCTCGTGATAATCACTTAGTCGCACACCTACGGAAGTGTGTGAGACGGATATTAAAAATTGATTATCTCTTATGGGTAAAGTTGTACAACCTCTGCAGAGTGTAAAACTATTCGAATAGCCGTGTCCACGGTCATGGACATGATGAGCAAAGCCACTATAAGCTAGACTTTGTTTTTGGTTTTAAAATGATTTTGTATATGATTTTAGGATGGTTAATCCTTATAGTAAAATTGGGCGGTTAGCCATGTGATAGGAGGATATCCATCGCCATGTTTCATATGGAGGTTATCCACTATAAAATTATCAATTTAAAATTTGATTTTAAGTTAAGGATTAAAAATGTGCCTTGAAACTTAGTATGATTATTTAAAACTAAAAATGCTGAATTATGGTAATAAACCATTACAGCCTTCCTTTGATTACTTATGCATGCATTCTAAATTCTGTATTGGGTGTAATTTGAAAGCACATTAGTGGTGCTCATCCTTGCTGAATATTATTTATTCAGGAGAAGACTTTTATCCAGACGGTGAGGCTACGCCTCTAGACGACTGTCTGTGGCGCATCGTGTGGCCTACTACCTATTTGCTTCCGCTATATTTTGATATTTGGCCTCAGGCCTATTTTGTAATCAACTCTGTTCCTTATTAATAAAGCACTTGATATGATTGTGATAACACATTTTGTGTGACTGTGTACACTAGAAATCCTGGACTAGTGTGTAAACGAAGTGAACTCGGGATCCTTCGTTCCCGGGTTCGACAACTACACTAACTATTTAATTTACATCAACTTACTATAAAATTACAGTAAGCATATCAACGATGAACCCCATCCACGGGTCACAGTAACACAAGCATAATACTAAGACAATCATAGATAATTTAGTCCTAGGAGCATAGCAAGGTAATTAACCAAGATTAACGCAAACCAAGCATCTAAGGTTATTCAATACCATCATGTCCCAAGTATAAATCATCATATTATACTAAAAGTTTCTCATGTCTAATGAATCAACTAATTGGGTATAGTGTATGATTCCAAGTGCGCTAGCCCTTCCCGAGTCAAACATCATCAACGGTCACCTAAAAACAACAATAGAGCAAGAATGAGTCCAAGACTCAGCAAATACATAATAAATCTATAAACAATAGTTTATCAACTATATTAAAATTTTTCATCATCATCTATCTATTTAATGTTATTCTTATTCTCAAACAATCAAGCCATATTCCATATAGGTAAAGTTGCACAATTTAACAATTTACTCATATATGCGAATGCACCAACATGCTCATGCTCATATGCCTCTTATCAGCTAATACTGGTATAGTGAAGTGTTCACCCGTCGATGACACATTCTATCCTTCACTCCCGTAAAGTACCCACCGAAGTAGGATTTTATCTAGAATACCCCGGAATAGTCATGTATCTTTCTCACCGACCTCACCGGAATAGGTACATAACTTACTCACCGACCTGGCTCGTGCAACTCCTGTCATGATGAATGTAAATGATGCAACATCTTTAATTATTCATGAACATAATTCATCTCATTAACTCAATATCTCATTCTTGTTAACTCAATATCATAATCTCATTCACTGATCAAGGTCATCAATATCATGTATAAGAATAAGATTAATGAAAGCATAATAAATAACATGATAAGTAATATCAATGATCATGGCGAACAACCCATTGTTCACCACTCTACCATGTACTTGCCTTAACCGAGAGACGGATGACGACGGAAAGGCTCTAACCCCGGTGCTCACCACCACCTGGAAACCGTAAAGTATACTGAATATATCATTCAAAAGTACACAACATAGAAATGAAAAAAATGAAATCAATCGTTCTTAATCGCAACCCAAGAATTAGCCGATATACTCCCAAATCTCAATCTATCCAAACAGACAGCTATCAAAGTAAAATTCATAACTTTTGAGTAAAAACTCCAAAAGTCATGAATTTAATTTTCCTGAAATCTACACTAGCATATCTACAATTTCTCAGGTGACTGAAAGATCAAATAATCCCATCTAAGCTTTTGTTTTTTTTATTCCGAAGACCGTTTTATCATCTTCGGTACTACTGACTTGGGAATTTCGTAACTTTTATTTGGCACATCCAAATTCAATTGTCTAGGACTCTCTGGGACGATAACAAAATTATCTACAACAACTTAGTTGGCAAGATTCTCTAATGCTACCACTAAATCAATCGTTCTTAATCGCAACCCGAGAATTAGACGATATACTCCCAAATCTCAATCTGTCCAAACAGACAGCTATCAAAGGAAAATTCATAACTTTTGAGTAAAAACTCCAAAAGTCATGAATTCAATTTTCCTGAAATCTACACTAGCATATCTACAATTTCTCAGGTGACCGAAAGATCAAATAATCCCATCTAAGCTTTTGTTTTTTTATTCCGAAGACCGTTCTATCATCTTCGGTACTACTGACTTGGGAATTTCATAACTTTTATTTGGCACATCCAAATTCAATGGTCTTGGACTCTCTGGGACGATAACAAAATTATCTACAATAACTTAGTTGGCAATATTCTCTAATGCTACCACTAACATGATCTAATCTACAATTCAAAACTTGAAGTCAGAATCTGATAGTCCGAAGGAACAACAGTACAAGAAAAATCAATATCTTTCAAATGACAGAACCCAAATTCATGATCTTTATCAATCTAAAAATCTAATAAATTTTCTTACGAAAGTTGTATTGGGAGACCCCCTGAATCGGCAATTATCTAAACCTTATCTATTAAACTAGACGACTGCTGTAATCTCGTCAGGGTTTCTAGACAGCAGTAAATAAACTAATTTATCTCCCAATGTACAACTCCGAATTAGGTGATCTCGGTGCCTATAGAAAGCCGACGACAAAACCCAAAAATCTCTAGTAGACGACAAATCCAAATTTTGCAATTATGGAACCCAAAACTAAAGCGCAATACTATCAACATAAAACCAATCTGCTACCCGAAACTTCAGTTCTGTCCCTTTAGGTTATTAAATCATACCTCACAAATCACAGATAATAATTGCATGAAAATTTATATAAATACTAGTAGGGTGCCCATGCGTTGCAATGGAACCACAGAAGAAAGTACAAGCTTTACTTAGTACTCATGTTCTACATTTTCCCTCTTTGGCTGCCACATTCAAATTGGACAATACAATCATATTCTGCAGTTCACACCCCGATAATGATTTTTAGATAGCAACTCCAAGTTTGGTTGTAAACAGACATTAAATGGATAACTTGTTAAAAGAAACAGAAAACTAAAAAACTAAAAAAGAATCTGGTGTATTGTTTGCAGATAGTAGCCACAAGCCCAATTCCTTCATGTACACACACAAGTGCTAATACTATTTGCGCACATTTATACAAGTAACTGAAATACTACTACAAAATAGTTAGCTACAGAATAATATTATTGCAATTGATCAAATGGATTGTTACAGTAACTGCAAAGGTTTATTAGATTTATACAACCTTTTAAAAATAGTCTGATTCAAGTCATTTCTAGATGTAAAAAATCGCAAAATATTAATGGATACTTGTTCTAATTCTGGAGGGTACATGTGTCGGGTCCATGCCGGAGTTAGATTTTTCCCAGAATACTCATGAGGGGATAACGAGAGATAACAAAATCCTAAGTGCAAAACGTGCTTACTAACCTAGCAACAAACTGGGCTTGAGTGACAATGCGTGAACAATATGACAAATCCATATGGAAACCTAAAATGACTACAGTGGTCTATCTCAAAGCTTGTCTTCAATAAATTGTGTCTGTCTGTGTCGATTTCAATGCCAGATCAATTGACAGACAAATCTCATACAATCCCAGATCAAGGGGATTTTTTGGGAGTTAGTTCACTTGATCTCAGTTTTATTATAAGTAAAATGGGCAGTAATTGACATATCTTTGAACAATGCTGCGATTAAACAATGATACTGAATTTGCGATCCTAATTATAACCAACAGAATTACAGAACAAAAATTGATGTAAATATGAGAGTATAAGAGTAATAACTACCTCTTCAGTGATCACCTCCACCACTTCTCCTCACCCTCCGGCGTCGGCGACTCCAACCCCCGATTCTTCAGCTACGCGAGCATTGCCTCAGCCTTGCGATAGTCCCACACCAGCCTCCGCCCCCTCCACTGTGTGTTCTGCCTCGCCCTCAGCTCCACCATCATCTCCACCTCCCACGACCCCTCCCTCTCCGCCGCCTCCCATGTAGTCGTCTCCGGCTGCGGCTGCGGTGCCACCGTAGGATCCGCCCTGAGTCCGACTCGCAAGCGGCGAATCTCGATTCCGACCGCCTCAGCAAGGCCGCCGCGGGTTGCTGGGTGGTACCCCATCTGCTTCAATAGCCTGAGCCTAACATTGCTCTCCGGGATGGCCTTCGCGAGCCCGGACATGGTGCAGGTGTCCTCCTCCCGCTGCTTCCTCTCGTGCTCCTGCCGTCACCGCTAATATCTAATATATCTAAAAAAATTGGCATGTGAATAATCCATCAGATTTGTGAAGTGGATAAAAGAAACTAAATATTCAGTCAAGTATAATCTTAATTAAGAAACAAAGAGAAACTTGGGATGGATTGTTAATGTAATTTTCAGTACTTAGTGTCAATCAGACTTCAATCAAACTAACTGATGAATTCGTTGGACACTGTTCAGTACAATCAGTGATAAACTGACAGACAAGAAGATGACTTCAGTCACATCAAAAGCTCAAGCCCAAAACTGGCACTTCAAACATTGATATACCAATCACCAATAGCTAATCACTCAAATAAAATTTAGCAAATCATCAAGTTCAAACACGACATTAACATCTCAAGCGTTGATTTTTCGTGTTGTTTGAACCTCAACAGTAAATTTACTAATCCAGTGTGCAGGAAAGAAACAGACATAACTGTTGTTACGCCTGTGCCAATCCTCAGCAATCCACGTGCATATGCGTTTGGTTTACTTAAAAGCTAAAACAACTCAAAAGATGCAACTCCATATATTTTTAATTGAATATTTCTATGATCAGGAAAAGGAAAAGTCAGGTCTTGCCTTTGCTTTGCCTTGCCTTTGCTTTATCTTTTCTTGAAAGAAAGGATAGCCTGGTGCATATGGCTGTCGACGAGCTCAACCAAGTTGACGGATACATACGGGCCATCACAGAAAATCACGAAAGGAGCCACCTACTCGTATCACAATCATATGTATTTGGGGGAAAAACAAAAGCATTTTATCCATGTTTTGTAGCATTGACTTAATGCAATAGTGCTCCCCTACGGACAATTAGCTACATGGAGTCCATCAATCCTATAATCACACATAAAATGAAAATTAGGGTGTGTAAACGCCCTGCATTGTTTACGATTTTGTCCCTAGCAAAATATTGATTATTGATCGACAATGACATCAACCCCCTATATGACCCGCTTACTTAAGAAAGCTTGCAAAGATGTACCTTTCATTTTTGCCAAAGAGCGAAAGATAAAAACAGTTCCACTAATAAAATCTTCAATAAGTAGTTCTTCCGTGCTTTTCAGAAACTAAATTGCAAAAAAAAAAAAACAGTGTGATTTGTATTGGAACATTGATTAATTGCAAACCAGTCCATCGGTTGCTTTTTAAGCTGTGTAAGTTTTTTTAGAAAGCATCGATCCATTGAGGCACTACCCTTTTGCACTTATTAGAGAACACCATAATCCCTAATAATTTCTTTTGAAGGAATAGGTATCCAAAAATCTATTCACAATTTCGAATCACATAGATGCACATGCGCTCCAATGACTGCTGATTACCACCTCTCTAAAATTTCTCATATAGGATAGAAACAATATCACGAATGCCGACCAGTATCAAAATTAACACACATAATCAAATAATTTATAACCTTAACAAAGGACAAACATTGCTTTTAAGCTACTTTCGATAAGGTTTTTTTTTTGCCTTTGATATAACCATATAAATTGAAAATCTTAAAGCCACATCAACAGCAAAAATACAACCACCCCACTTACCGTGACAAATGACCAACAAATGCATTTAGTCTAAAAAAAGCATCAAACGTACACCCACTGTCGAAATCCATCCCCCAAAACAGTACTACAAGCTTCCGCCCATTCAGACATTAGCAGCAGAAAAACCAAATGCAAGGGAGCAAAATTGTACCGCTACGGTTAATTCTTTTTTTACAATCATCCTTTTTTTTTAATCTACATATTAAAACGTACTTACGTTTCTACCATGCTTGTACAGAAACAAAATAACACGGTAACAGTGACCAAAAAAAAAGGACAAGGAACTGAGTACTCACTTGTGATCGAACAAGTCCTTGACCGCGACCACCTCGCCGCCAGCAAGCACGCCGCCGTACACCGTGCCGTAGCCTTCCTCCCCGACCACGCTCCCTATGCGGAACCCGACCGCAGAGGACGGTGGCCCTCGTGGCCATATATCACCTTCCTCGAATCTGTAGTTACTCATGGGCTTCACGACTAACTGGAAAAGTTTAACAACCCTTTAGTTCTATGTCAATATCAAGACAGTGCAACAGATAAGGAAAAAACAGTAACTAATTGATTAGATTTGGGGAAACAGTGGCCGGCATCAGAAAATTTCAGGTACCCCATTGACTCATGGCGTGAGAAAAATGATTTTCTGTAATAGGATGAAAAAAAAGAATACAAAATTACTAAATGAATGATCTAGCTAAACTGTTCAGGGCCTATTTACCAAATGAACAGGAAAAGAAATGGACAATCTTACTTCTACTCAGAAATGACAGCAAGGGACAGTTTACACATCTGTGGGGTATACAAAACAATCTGCTGACAAGAAGAAGAAATTACCGCACGCTGTAACAAGAAAACAACGTCAATTCAGTGATACATACTTTGGAATATTGATATAAGAAGGTGTATACCGTTTTGGGAAGCTTCCAAGTTGGACCTATGCCCTGGCAGGCATCTCTCAGACGCTTCAAAACAGAAATCGTCTACAGGAGTCGTCTTCCCAATAAAGCATGCATGATGTGATCCAGGGCGTATCTAGAGCCTTGAAAGCGTAAGAGCTAATTCAAGTTTGGTCAACTCAGATGATTCATTCTAGAGCCTTGAAAGCGTAAGAGATAATTCAAGTTTGGTCAACTCAGATGATTCATTGATCAACAATGTAACTGCATTAGCTTATCAAAAATCGAAAGAGCAAGCAATGTAACACATCCTCCTCTCTTCTCGCCACTTGGCGCCTACCTGAAGTATCACCGGAATCAGCCCCGTATATCCGGCGTCCCACACTTGGCCGGAACAATGCGGAAGTAGTGCACTTCGCCGCCGACAATCTGGAACGGCGCTCCGTCCTTCCAGAAGGTGTCGTTCTCGATCCAAAACCTTCTCGAAGCCTCACAGCCGACCTAACAACATCCTCTCACCAACGCAACAAATCAGTACCACCAATTCAGCCCAAAACGATCGACCTAAATTGGTCTTCGGATTCTGAAATATGTAAGTAACTATATGAAGTTGTTTGTGCGATGCTCCTTTACTTGTTTGCTTCTTTAAAAAAAGAGTATATAGTTGCTCGTGAGAACCATATCTGTAATGGTCATGATTAGGACATTTATGACATTTGACAACTAAGTGAGAGCTAAAAAAAAGTAAAAGAGACCCTTTAGAAGGATATCAGAGAGAAATTGTTCTTCTCCGACTATTTCAACAACAACAACATGTGACCAGATAATGGATAACAAACTTATAAACAATATCACTCGTCGGAAAGTAAACAAATGATGAGTCTTTATTGAAATTGAAAATTGAAAATACTATACAAAGAACTTACACAGTTGATCAATGTTCCAAGAATTTGACAAAACACGCCCATCTGACATGGTTAGTTGTACCGAACCTAGTCAGATGACTTCGACAACTGTGTATGTACCTTCCTATTTAGGCGAAAGTTTCCTGCGATTTGTTTGCTTCTGAATTTTTCTGAGAACCAGATCACCTACAGTTAGGCTGCGAGGCTGCACCTTATGACTGTGGTACATCGCATGGCTTGTTGGTAGACCGTCGATCGTACAAGGGTTTGGTTTCATCATTCTTCAAGGAAATTGATGTCATCGAGTCTTCGTTCAGCCTGATCATTCTCATTAAAACAATTAGTTCGAGCAGAGCCAATTATTAGTTCCGGAGGAAGCATGGCTTCAGCACTGTAAACCAGAACAAATAGCATTTCACCGGTCGCACGACTGGTCGTGGTTCGAATGACCCATAACACAAAGGGAAGTTCTTGAACCCAAGCTCCTATCTGTTTTACTAACTGGTCAAACACTCGGCGTTTCACTACTCCGTTACTCTGCGGATGAGCCACGGAAGCGAAATGTATCTTAATACCTAGATCTTCGTGGAATTCCTAAAAATTTCTACTCAAGAACTGGGTATCGTTATCTATTATTATACGACTGGGTATGCCAAATCGTGTGATCACATTTTTTGTGTGTGGAATCTCTCAGCGGCTTCAGTTGTTGTTGTTTTAACAACTTGTTCGGCTTCTATCCATTTTGTGAATGTATCAATCATTACAAACAGGAATTCAATGTCCCTGGGTGCTCTTGGAAAAGGTCCCAGAATGTCTAGTCCGGATGTTGCAAAAGGCCAAGAAAGAGGTATTGTCTGCAAAGCTTGTGCCAGCTGATGTACTTGTCAAATTTGAAATTGATATTGTACGCACTTCGTCATAAGTTGTTTTGCATCATGGAGGGCAATTGGCCAGTAGTATCCTTGCTTGAAGGTTTTACCGACCAGAGTTCTGTAGGAATGATGTACTCCACAGACTTCTCCATGTATGTCGAATAATAGCTTAATACCATCCGTTTGAGATATACATCTCATCAACACTTTCTGAGATCCCCTTTTATAAAGGGTACTTTTGATCAGAGTGTATGATTTGGATTTTTGAGCTATATGATCAGCATCTACATCGTCCTCAAGAATTATTCCCTGCTGAAGATAATTGTAGATTGACGTCATCCAATCGCTACTAGGATCGATTTGTACGACCTCCAGTGGAGCATGCAGGTTCTCGGAGTGCTCGACCACCAAGCGTGAATCAAGTTGCTCTAGAAAAACTCTGGGCTGGACATGTGACCTTGTGGAAGCCATCTGTACCAACTGGTTTGCCAGAAAGTTTTTCTTTCTAGGAATATGTTGGATCTGGAAATCGAAGAAGTGTTTTTCGAGTTTGCCGTACTTCCGCCAAATAAGATGGCATCTTGGTACTTGAGCATTGACACTCTTTCCCTACTTGATTCCCTATTAGTTGAGAATCGTCTTTCACTGGTAATCTGCGAATCTCGAGCACTCTGGCTGCTCACAGTCCTTCTAGTAAACCTTCGTACTCTGCCACATTGTTTGTAGTAGGAAAGTTTAGCTAAATGGTATATTTAATTTGTTCCCCAGTAGGACATATCAGGACAACCCCAGCACTTCAGGCTTTGAGCATCAAGGAACTGTCAAAATACATTGTCCACTCGTCGTGGTGTTCATACTCGGGCCCTTGGGTGGGTTCAGGGTTCGTCCATTCATCAATAAATTATGCTAAAGCTTGGAACTTGATTGTTGTTTCTGAGATGAAATGAAGGTCGAACGCCCCAAGCTCGACCACACATTTTGCTATTTGTGCCGATGATTCCTAGTTTCCGAGAACTTGACCAAGATGATATCCAGTTGGTACGATCACTTTGTTGCCTTGAAAGTAATGCCTTAGTTCCTTGAAGCTATAAGGAGACCATATAGCAACTTTTGTGCCTATGGATATTGTTCCTTTGGTCCATGTAAGATTTTGCTTATGTAATATACTGGTCGTTGGATATTATCACGTTCCACGAAAAGTACAACACTGAACGCTTGTGGTGTTGCAGCCATGTATATTAGCAATGTTTTTTTGATCTTGGAGATACTAAAATCGGGGTACTTGTAAGGTACCTTTTAAGCTCTTCAAAGGCATCGTTTGCCTCATTGGTCCATTTGAAACTTCCATATTTCTGAAGAAGCTTAAAGAAAGGTAATACTTTTTCTCCTAACCGTGCTATGAAACGACTTAGCGCTACCATATAGCTAGTTAATTTTTGGACTTCTTTCTTTGTGGTTGGAGGGCGCATTTGGTTGATGGTCGATATCTTTGCGAGATTTGCCTCAATTCCTCTAGCCGAAATGAGGAATCCAAGAAGCTTTCCAGAGAAAACTTCAAACACATACTTTTCTGGATTTAACTTAAGGTTATGTCTTCCTAAGTTATTGAAAGTTTCTTGTAGGTTGAAAATGTGATCGCCCACATTGATGCTTTTGACTACCAAGTCTTCAACATAGGCTTCCAAGTTCTAACCTATTTGCAGACTAAAAGTCTTTTGTATTAACCATTGAAAAGTCGCACTAGCATTTTTTAGGCCGAATAACATCTTTAGATAATAGTAAGTGTCATATGGTGTGATGAAGGAAGTTTTCCCTTCATCATTTTTACTTATATTAATCTGGTGATACTCTGATTACGCATCTAAAAAACTCAATAATTCACACTCAGAGGTAGAATCTACAAGTTGATCAATGCGTGGAAGGGGAAAGTCATCCATCGGACAAGCTTTATTAAGATCTGTGAAGTCAATACACATTTGCTATTTCCCTTTGATTTTTCTAACCATTACAGGATTGGCGAGTGACTTTGGGTGGTCGACTTCACGAATAAACCAAGCCTTTCGGAGCTTGTCGATCTCCGACTGGATTGCTTCCTTCCGATCAGGTGTGAATTGCCTCAGCTTTTGCTTGACCAGTTTTTTATCGGGCTGGAGAGCTAGCCCGTGCTTGATCACCTCCCTAGGGACTTCGGGCATGTCGGATGCATGTCAGGCGAATACATCCAAGTTGCCTCGAAGGAATGAGACGAGCGACTCTTCCTATTTATGATTGAGTCCTGCTCCGCTAGCACCTTTCGGGCGGTTGTGCTAGGATTTCCTGACCCAGACGACGTTTTGACGCTTTTAGGGGAAGTGTCCTATTCAAGTGGAACCTCCTTGGCCTGGTCGGATGGTTTTGGTGCCATCTTTGGTCTTGAGTGCTTGACTTATGTAGAAAGTGGATTAGTATCCCTGGTTGGAAGTTCATTGACCGGTTCTACGAATTTCCAATCACACGGATATGCCATCTTCTGATCCCCTCAAACCGTAATGACACCTTTAGGTCCCGACATCTTTAAACTCTAATAGTCGTAATACGTAGCTATCAGGAATTTTGCCACTACTAGACGACCAAGGATTCCATTGTATGCATTCTCAAAATATACTACATCAAATAGAACCTTTTATGTTCGGAAGTTGTGGTCTTCCGAACGTAATCGGTAGGGAGAGTTACCCTATCGGTTTGGCAGTAGACCTGGAACTATGCTATGGAAGGTATACTTCACAGGCTTTACTTTGGACATGGAAATTTGCATTTCTTCTAATGCTCCTGTAAATAAGAAGTTTAAAGAACTACCTATATCTATCAGAACTCGATTAACTTTACAATTATTAATTGTAGGTTCAACAACAATAGGGAACCTACCTAGTCGAGTCAAAGAGATGGGGTCGTCTTCTTTGCTGAAGGAGATTACTATCTCCGACCACTTGGATGGCTTGATTGTGATCGTAGATTCAACAAGGTTCACCTCCCACTCTATGGCATTCAGATGGCGTCTTGATTCATACGAGGAGGATCCACTAAAAATCATATCCACAGTGTGCTGATGTAACACCCTGACCCAAATTCGGCTCAATGCCCAGCCCACCGTGGGGCGGACCCGCCCACAGATAGCACCTCACTTACACTTTCGTCCTCGCTTCGTGTAAAAGGGTTAACCCGGAGGTGCTACATTTGGATCCAACATGCATTATATACTACTACAACTCACTTGAGACAAGCAATGTGGGACTAATCCCACCACACAACTCCTCATGGGCCACATGGGCCACGCTACGAGCAGGCCGGGGTATTACATTCACCCCCTTAAGGGTCGACGCCCTCAAAGATACCGCATACGCAAAGAATGCCTGTAACCACCCCTCGGTACACGTCCGTGCGTCCCAGTCTTAAGGCACATATGCCATGCCATGTGTCCACTCCGGGCCCACATGTGCCATGCGCTATATGCCCGCCCATATCATCCCGCAGCGCCGCCTGCAGCAAGGTTGATACTCTGATACCATCTGTAACACCCTGACCCAAATTCGGCTCAATGCCCAGCCCACCGTGGGGCGGACCCGCCCACAGATAGCACCTCACTTACACTTTCGTCCTCGCTTCGTGTAAAAGGGTTAACCCGGAGGTGCTACATTTGGATCCAACAGGCATTATATACTACTACAACTCACTTGAGACAAGCAATGTGGGACTAATCCCACCACACAACTCCTCATGGGCCACATGGGCCACGCTACGAGCAGGCCGGGGTATTACAACTGAGGCTCCTGGTACTTCATTTATTCATCGCAATCCTTGTCCTTTTTTGGAGCATGGCTCTCCAAGCTCTTGTATGGAAGGGAAAGGTCCTTTACTTGCATAGTAATCTTCCAGCTTCTTTTGCCAAGCTCAGCAGGTGCGCAAATCATGTTATGCCGCTTGATGAAGTGGACACCACTTCTTGTTCTTTTTGTATTCGTTGGTCGGAGTCTTGGCCTTGTTCCGACCGGAATAATCTTTCTTACCCTTGGAAAAAATTTCTGGAATTGCAAGAACATATTTGTTGTCGGGCTTGCGATTATTCTTACCTTTGAGAGTCTTCTTGTGCTTCTTCTTTGATTTATCCTGGCCAGGTTGAGGATTTTTCTCCTTTCGATCAATAGCTTCATTCCATTCGACCGTTGCACAAGCGGTCGCATATCTGTCAGCCATGTCGAAGAGTTCAATAGTCGTTTGTGGAGGATTTATTGCGATATCCTCCGTAAACCTTCGATTTCTCAATCCTGCTTTAAAAGCCTAGATAACAGAGGAATCTGCGACCTCCAAAATGGAGTTACAGACCTAGCTAAATCTCTTGATATATTGTTGAATAGTTTCAATGATTTTTTGTCTGATTCGATGTAGATCATCTTCTTTTCCGGGGCGGCCGCACGTCCCTTGAAAGTTGGCAATCAGTTAATCGCAGAGCTACTCCCAAGTGTAAATCGATCCGACTGATAGGTTGAGCAACCACGACCTAGCAGATCCTTCAAGAACCATGGGCAAGTAATTTTCCATCACATTATCATCGCCACCAGCAGCCCTGATGGCAGTAGTATAAATCTAGAGAAACTCTAATGGGTTTTGAGTGCCATTTAACTTCTCTATATTGGCTGGTCGGAATCTGTCTGGCCAGCGAACAGCTTGGAGGCCTACCGAGAATGCTCGATAGCCTGTGATACAGTCATGGTGCCTTCTCTGGAAAGGAGCTGGATTATAATCGGTCGGGGACCGATTCCTTGGGTTAGCACTCCGAAGGTCTGGTGTCCCAATCCGGTCGTGGACATTAATATAACGCCTTTGACCAGCTGCTTGGTTCAAATGATGCTGAAGATCATCCAAACCAAGCGGTCGTTCCTCCTAACAAGGGGGAGGAGTGGTTGCTTGGAAGAGCCGTCTTCCCTTGTGACTCCCTGGTAGGAATCTTCAAGGAGGTCTAGGTATCGACTGATCCATTGTCCGACCATGTTGTCCTCTGCTGAGTGAGGAGTATTGGGAAGAAGTCATGGTTTGACTTTGCGAGTTCCTTTGCTCCTGGTATATTTCTGTACATTGCACGGTCTGTTGAGGATCTCCAATACCTACTCTACGAGTTGAACATAACTGGGAGTTTCTACCAGGGCAGGATCTGGGTTATTCATAATGTCATGAACTCGTTGCAGGTTTTGGATCGTTATCGATGGTCTTCGAGGATTCCCACTGGCAGAGGGTGTTCGATGGCTCGAATTTCCCCCCGACCTTCCGGTTTATCCCGTCCGACCCATCACACGTGGTGGGGGTAGAAACAAGCAAATTAACTGATCGATGTCCATCATTTCGATTAAGTTCGGCAGTTGGTGCTTGAGTGCCCGCAACATTTCCACCAGCACGTGGTGGCTGGTTAACCTGTGGAGAACTGTGCACGCTATCTTGATTGGTATCTCCGATTGCGTAAATTTCGTGCCTCCAACAGCAGTCTTCCGATGAGCTCCCATCGTAGCTAAGAGAGAGCCTTCCAGTGCTTCACAAGGATCCTCCACGATGGGGAGCGGTCAGATATCACCACCTTCGGTAGGCTTGTGGTGGACTCAGAGTGATCCGGCGGATTGTCCATCTTATACTGAGTTTTACCATTCCCACTTGGCCTTCGACTGGTGGTAACTTCATTGATACCCTTACCAGATGTCGGTTGGCTTCCTGAATACGTAGGATCCATTGGCGAATACTGGTCGCCCATGATCGTATTGAGAGATTATTGAATCTCTGATTGCAGCGTTGGGATTTTATCGCTGTTCTTACCTGTCGGGAGGACTAGGCTCGCAGAGGTGTTCGAAAATTCTGAACTGGTCAGGTCGACTGAATTCTCCAGGAGCGCCACTGATGGTGGCGGTGAGTCCTCCTCCATCTGGTTGTTCTCACTGGTTTCTGCGAGTTGTGTGTGGGCGGCAGAAGAGGATGATGACGACATCGCGTCATGCTCCATAGCGCTGATGCATGCATCCATGTCGAGGTTGGTGTAGTCTGCCAAGTCGAACCAGTTTTTCTCATCCCCAGTCCCTGCCATGATTGCATGAGCGATAATAGAGTAAAGGAAAGTGAATGAGGATTGCTGAACAAAGTAATCTTCAAGAACTCAATGCTTTCTTCCCCATGGATGACGCTAGCTATCGACAATCAAGTCGCCGATTTTACAACAGAAAAAGAGGAAAATGGTTGAGAATTCTTGGGTGAGAATGGGGTTGTTCTTTATTGCAATGAACTGGCTATTACAAGGGGTGCCTTCGACAAGGCGGTGAACTAGCTCTAATTACACTGAGAGTCGCTATTGCTCTACTTATCTTCAGAGTGTTGGCTCTTTGATTGCCCAAGCTTGATGTTGAATTGGATTGTCCCCTCGCTGCCCATCATCTGCCCTTAAGTAACCGCTGAAGAGATGGCAGTTATTCTTGAAGGAGACACATTTTAGAAGAGTTGCATCTGGTCGGAGAGAGGGTGACAGTTGAGGAAAAAACAACTGACCTGCAGTTAATGTCAGTGAGAGATAAAATCGTATGATGGTTGTTATCAGTGACTCGGGGCCATCAAACGTCGTGCGATTTAGAATAAATGTAACATGCGCTCCATTCATCACACGGTAAGAATATAGTTGGAATCAAGTCCAAGTGCCAGTTCATCGCTTCCGCGAGCAGTCACCTGGTCGGAGACAAGGTACAAGACATCGTCCGACCAGGGTACCCATTATTAACCTCGGGAATACTTACGACCAGGGGTCATTAGCCTTAGGTGTTATGACCACGAAGGATGTGTGATCATTTATTAAATATTAAATTAATATTAAGAGATTTAATCCTCGTCACATGTGAACCACGTTGTTTTCTGATTTCATGTTAGTCCGAAAACGATTTACTCCGATAATACACACATTGTTGGTGATATGCCCTAAAGGCGATCATAGAGATGATTGTATCACGTCTATATTTATGAGTTATAAAATAAATATTATTATGTTCCTTGAATAAATTATCATTGATAAAGATTAACAAGTATGTGACTTGTTGGTGAAGCTCTTTAACTTATATGATGTCGTTCTACATGAATCCCTTGTCGGATGTCACTGGCCAGAACATTAGTGACTTATCGACAAGCACATGTATTGATTGGTGACCATGTTTCACCGGTTGTGGATATGGGGATATCGAATCAATAATGTGAACACATGTTAGATAAGATGGTGTTGGATTGACCCACCTTTAGACACTATATATATTGAGATTGTTATGATTTTATGTGTCATCAGTTGGTCTCAACCAATAATGATGTATATTCCTTAGATCTACGATCAACATGGTTTTCTACATGTGTAATAGTGCATTTTAGGGTTGCCAAACGCTACTCCGTAACTGGGTAGTTATAATTGTAGCTTTCGGGCGTGCTATGAAATATGCGAATGAATGTGACTGGTCGGATATGGGATTTGCCCCTTCTAACATAACAGGGGAGATATCTCTAGGCCCCTCGATGTGGTCGGATAAAGAAAGTGGATTGCCATACCACTAGTAGTCGAAGAGTCGACCACATGAAGTTATCCAACACTTGATCGAGAAAGTATTGAACGATGACAAATTATCTCACATGGAGTTTAACCAGATATCGTGTGGCAAAGGTAGAATACACGAGTGGGTCATTTAGTTTGAACATATACGAACTAGTCTTTTGGAGATACGAGCTGGTCATAGACTGGTTGAACATAATTACTAAGTAGTAGTAAATTGGTCATAAGGAATTATGAACTGGTATTGACTAAATATGAACTGGTCATAGATCATATTGCATTAAGGTTCATCAGATATAATTTATGTGTATTTAGGAATCGTTATGTCCTGTTTGGAGCCGCTAATGACTTGTGGTCAGAAAGGTGTTTTCGAGTCACAACTTATTACGCACGAACCTACCGGGTCACACACTTAACGGGTTGGAACAAACGTGTTCGGATAGAATCTATATAAGAGGATGCATGAGGCTATTGGAAAGACAAGAGACGGCACACGTGACGTGAGTTGTTCCACTGAAACCCTAGCCGCCATCTTCTCAAGAGCCCTACCGTGTGAGTTGGTGCTAGCACACCGGCGTACGGTGTTCCATCCCTTGACGTGTGGATACCATAGAGGCAACACTGCGGTTGCTGTTGCACTAAAGGATGATACACGACTTCGTAAGGGATGCGATTGGTTGCTGGAGGAGACGTTCGATGACCACGACGCTGGACGATCGACTACGACCACTACATAGACGCGCTCTACATTGGATCAGGTTGCTTCAACTTTTTTTACGCTGCACTGCACGCCTGGTGGTCACGATCTATGAACTTTTGCTTGCATGCTATTCTGGTTTATGTGGTAGAATTTTGAATTGGCAGCTAGTATAACTTACTCGTATCACTTCACACATAACATACCAAATATGCATACAAATATAGCAAAACAAACAAGGACAAATATAACAAAATTTGCATACACACGGGATACAATATGTCTCACTCGTCTGAGTCACTCTCTGCTCACTGCGTGCGCGTCCTGGTTTTGCGTCGAGCATGTCCCGTGGGATATGTTAGCGGGTTGTCGGACCCGGGAGTAACACCCCTAAATCCTCTGTGTATTTTTGAACTAGTCCCATGATCAGTAGTTAGTTCACACTGTAAAAAAAATATGGTAACATCTATAAATTGTACAACTTTATTAATAATCAGAGTTGATTACAAGAAAATCTTATAAGCCAACAATAAAGAACACAGCGGAAGACGATGAAGAAGTAGCAGAGCCAACTAATCTGTCACAGGCAATCGACTGGGGTAGCGGCCTAGTCATCGAGATCCACACCGATAGAGAAGTCCTTCTCCTCAGGAATTTATTTGCATTAAGCAAGGGTGGGTACAAACAACTGTGCTCGTAACTTACACCCATAACAGAGTTAATGCGTGCATAGATATTATCAATGGAAGGCTTATAGGGTTATTTATGCTAAAGAAATATTTGACATTTCAAATACAATACTAAGTTCAAAAGCTCAAGTTTTATAATTTCTAAAACTGAGTTTTAACTGAATTAAAAAAGCTAGTGTAGGCACCAACCTAACACTAACTTAAACACATACACCAACCCAGGGCTTCGACCCACAATTATTCTCATGAACACCAGTCCATGACATAAACTGTTTTATTAATCATTTTGAAATCAAAACCAAAGTCTAATCCTGTAAAGGCTTTGCTCAGCATGTCCTTGACCGTGGACACGACGATTCGAATAGATTGATACTCTACAGAGGTTATACAACTTTACCAACAAGAGATAATCGACTTATATTATCCGCCCACACACTTCCGTAGGTGTGCGACTAAGTGATTATCATAAGGTCTTTACAATGCGCCATTCCAAAGTAGTCATGCCCGCTAAGGTTTCACTTCCTTTGGACTCACCACTAGAAGACCCCTCTTGCGCCATGCGGGAATATAAAAATATGTCACTCGGACACCCACACAACCGGATGTCACAACCACGGTGACATATTGTAAATTATTTAGCCAGGTCTTACCCACACAAGACTTATGGTAGTACGGAAGGGCTTTGCAATCCACTGCTCGCAGACCGGTTCTTAATTGATTGGGCGACTTCCAAAATAAACCATAGACCTCAACCATTCTCGAATTTAGCTCATGCATAAACCTACACCCACCAACTATCCAATTCGCCCAAGTCCAAACCAGTTTTTTATTTTATTTTTCAAAACATTTGTAAACTTCTATAACACACCAATGTCATGGATACAATTTAAACAATATTTGATTTTTGGCTGAAAATTCCCAAATCAAATAATTTTAGGTCTAAGTATGACTAAGCATAATTTTTCCCAAAATATTCTAGTTCATACTATTGTATAAACTAGATTTTATCTAAGATGTCAAGGTATGTGTGATTCAATGTCAAAATTGGTTGACAAAGGAATCAGGAATAACTATAAATCTAAAACGGGGTTTTTAATTAACTTGAGTATAAATAAGCATGCAATAATAACTTAAAATATAATTTTAATAATTTTAAATAATGGGATCAAACATGATCAAAGATGTAACTTGCCTTGCTCAAATTCTTCTTCTTCAACTAACTTAAATTCTTTGGAGTCGTTGAAATCTATACGCAAAAATACAACAAGAACAAACAAATACAAATAAATTCAAATGAAAATACAACTAAACACCAAATTAAATAATTTTACTTCTGGAAGGCAAATATTGAATTTATATGGATTTAGAAAAAAGAATCGACGGATTTTGAATTCGTATGAAGAAGAACGAACATCTAGAAGTTTGGATATCACAAGAAATGATAGAATTTCGAATACTGCTCACTTTGAAGTACTATTTATCTTCGAGCACTGTTCACTTTCAAGTACTATTCATCTTCAAGTACTGTTCACTTCTGAGTATTATTCATCATCTGAGTACTGTTCATCATCCGAGGAATGTTTATCTTCTAGTGCTGTTCATCTTCCAAGTACTGCGATCGAAGGAGATTACGACTACGCTGGTCGAAGGAAGGTTTCGACAACACTGGTCGAAAGAAAGCTACGACTATCTAGTCGAAGGAAGCTACAATACCTAGTCAACGGAAACTACGACTATCTAGTTGAAATAAGTTACGACTACCTAGTTGACAGAAACTACGACTACTCTGGGAAGCGGCGGCGGCGCTCGACTACAAGCTCGTCGGCGCTACGCGCCACGACAAGCTCCGCGAAGGTGTGCAAAAGGAAGAGGAGATGATGCTGAACCTTGAGCGATACCTTACGGCGGCGAAGCCCAACAGAGTGGCTGACAGCGAAGAAAAAGGCGGCGGTGAGGTACGGGTTCTGGTGGCAATAGTGCTCCGATGATCCTCTGGCGAAGAAGAAGTATGATTGAGGTACAACACGACACGGCGAAGCTCCCGGTGTAGACAACGACACCAGAGATCGACGGACGGCGGTGCAACCGGCGGTGCTAGCACTGACGTCGAAGAGCTTCAGCTTCAATTCCGGTGGATAGAAACGGGTAGCGCGGTTGTGGTTGTGGGGATTGGACTGAGGGGAGAAATGCGAAGGCTATACCCCCTTTTATAGGGCAAGGGCGCAGCTGGAACGCCAGGGACGTGCGTGAGCGTTTTCGACCGACGTGGCGGCGATGAATAAAGTGAGTAAATGATGAAGAAATAGTCGATTGGGTGCTGCAGTGAGTGGAAGGTGATCGTGGCGAAAAATTACGCATGATCTCGAGTGAAAATGAAAGCATCAATGTGGTTTAATCGACCAGAACAGGCGACACTTTGTTTCAACGAGAGGAAGGCGAAGGACTGGTCAAAGATGACAGGTGGGGTCGAAGCGGACGAGAGAGAGAGAGAGAGGAAAGTATGGTCGATGGTGCAGCTGGTGCGGAAGGAAAAGGCTGTGGGACGGGGAAGGATTCGGCCCGACCACTGCTACAAAGGTTTTAGCAATTTAAAATAAATTAGTTAATTCATTTAAGCTTTAGAAAATAATAATAAAAGTCCAAAAATCATAGAAATATTCACATAAATTCCCTGGGTCATTTTGGACTTAAATAAAATATTTTTGACTCATAATTGGTAATTAATTATTGCAAATAATTTATTTTGTCTTTAAAATAATTAAGGAAAAGCTTTTAAAATTTTTGAAAAAAATCCAAAAATCAATTAAAATTTACCTCCAACTTTGAATACAATAAAAACCCAGAAAGCTCAATTAATTTCCTTTTTTACTTTTAAAAACATGGAAATTCAAGAAAAACAATAAAACTCTTTTAAATTATAGAAAATCTAATAAAATAATAACTTTTTTTGCAACAAAACTTTGGGATGTTACACCTGTCCAGAGATCGGGTATCGGTACGGAGGGGGTGAAAGATCTAGACCCGCCATTATGAGTTAATTGATTGTTTTGGTGATTAATGACAAATCCAAATATGAGACTAACTCTTTTATCAAGTATTATCTTTGTGTAGTCTCATTTGGATATAAAGGTGAAACACAACGAGGTATGCAATCGACATCTCAATCTTATATATTGTTGCATTTCTCGGATCCAAAATATAGGATTGAACTCAACCATAAGTCAAACTTGAATATGTGCATATGATCGTATTACACATTTGTGTATGCACACATTTAGGGGGAGTTTTATCCTATACTTTGTAGTTTCATTAGTATTGATCCATATTCCATTCTCCACATATATTGGGATCTTTACGTTGAAACAAAACCTTTTGAGTATACAAAACTTGTGTAGTTCGTATATACTCATGTTATAAGTATATAGAACTTGTGTAGTTCTTGTATACTCATGTTAGAGTATATATAACTTGTGTAGTTTATATATACTCATTTGTTCTCTCATTTATCATCATTAAATTTATGAGAATTTTAGTGGTCATCATCAATTACCAAAGAGGGAAAGATTGAGGTATCTTGTCCCACCATTATGAGTTAATGGTATGGTGTGGTAATTAATGATGATCACATTGTGGAACTAACATTTTCCATGAGTTGGATATATAGGTTATGTTCCAGGATGATGAAGACTTGGGATGATCATGAGTTGATCATCAAGTCAAGAGCTTGGTGTGAATGATGCATCATGAGTTGATGCTTATCAAGAAGAAATGATCATAAGTTGATCATCAAGACAAGAGAAGACCAATCATTATGTGTTGATGGAGGTAAGTGAAGAAATGCATCATGAGTTGATGCATGTGAAGACTCGGGATGGAGAAATCATCATGTGTTGATGATGTTCAAGACAAGATCCCGAAGTGAAGAAATCATCATGTGTTGATGATTGTCAAAGTTAAAGACCCGGACTTGAAGTGTTGATGTGCGTCATCAAGCTTCAAGAAGATGCAAGGCAAAGGTATGACTAGCTAGGGCTAAGGATGTGTTCCTAGTCTTTTACCGGTCTTGGTGTTTTGTTGGAAGACCGGATTGCTAGTATAGGTTGCCGTACTATTAAGAGGGGTCTTAACTAGTAGTTTGAGTTAGTCATGTGTTGATAGCTCATTATGTTTGCTCTAGCTCATCTAGGCATGATGCTATTTATTTGCGAATGTGTTTTGCAAATAATCGAGGCTCATGCATAACCCTTGTAGCACGTGACTTAAGTTTGCAAATGCGTTTTGCAAATGGTGTAAGTCCATGTACCTTATTCCTTGTGATGAGTATTCTAAGGGTTAGCAAATGTGTTTTGTAACCTACTGAGAATATCATCTTTGAAATCTTGTCGAAAATTGCATTCAAATGAGCGAATGTGTTTTGCCATTTGGAGTGGAGCAATTGGAGTTGGCTCTGTGGTCTGCCGGTCGGACCGGCAGTGGCCACCGGTCGGATCGATGGCAACTCGGTCTGATCGGTGTCCTACGGGCGGTCTGACCGGTTTCACTTAATCCGATTTCTTTGTGCGGAAGTTCCGCAGTTGTAAAAATCGGAACTTCCGCGGTGAGGAAGTTCCGGAGATCGAGCGGATCGTTTTTTCCAGAGAGCTCCCATTTCGGGACTTAGCCGAATTCGCGACGGGCGGTCGGACCGCCAAGCCAAAGTGATCGGACGGTTCACGGCGGTCCGACCGCGGTCATGGCGGTCGACCGCGGCCGAAAACAACGGCTATTTTTCTAGCCGTTGGCGCATGGGGCGGTCCGACCGGCCATTGGTTGGCGGTCAGACCGGCCCTGGGCTGTTTTGATGTAATCTTCTCCCCAACGGCTAGTTTTTGAGTGTGGGCTATATATAGCAACCTTGGCCGGTTGGGAGAAGTTGTTGTGCCATTGTTAAGTGATATACTCATTCTTTGAGCTAAGAGCAAGCCTCTATTCTCTTTTGTGCATGTGTTGCACTTGGTGAGATTAGAGAGCAAACCCTAAGTGCATGTGTTGCCTTAGGTAGTGGATTGTGTATCCACGTGAGCGTTGACACTTGATTAGTTCAAGTGAAAGTTCGGATTTGTTACTCTTGGTGTTTGCCGACACCTAGACGGCGTGGAGGCGTCGTGCGCGGTGATCTTCTCAAGAAGCTTGTGAGAAGACCCGGCGTGTTTGTGAGTGGTTTGGTGCTCGCCATCTCCGGAGTGAAGGAAGAGCAACCATAGTTGAGCGAGGTGTTGGTTCGGTTTGGAACTGGTCCAAGTGTTGGACTTACATCGGAGGTGTGTGCTCATTTGAGGAGCCGGTCCAACGTGGTTGGGCTTACCTCAACGTGGATTAGGGGAGACCGGCAAGTCTCCGAACACCACGGTAAAACATAATCGTGTCATCTTGTGTTTACTTGTGCTTTACTTTGAGCAATTTACATTCTTGCTTTAATTGCTTATATATCTTGTATGATTGCTCATATTGTATTGTGTTCATATTGTCGGTGCACTTAGTTGAGCCTAGTTGATTTAGGTTTTAATTGAGCAAAACCAATTCGCTATTAGCTTCCGCATTTATATATTGGTTTAGCGCGATAGAATTTTTAAAACCGCCTATTCACCCCCCTCTAGTCGGCCACCTCGATCTTACAAGTGGTATCAGAGCTTGGTCTCTCATTTATTAGACTTAACCGTCTAGAGAGTAAAGGATGGCAACTAGAGATTTAGTGCACCTGGGTGAAGCACCTCTATTTGATGGCACAAATTATGCTCAATGGAAAATCCGCATGTCTTGTTATTTTATGGCCATGAGTCCGAAAATATGGCGGATTGTAGATGTAGGCTTTTCTCCTCCATTGGATCATTTTGCTCCAACCATTGAGGAAGAGAAATGCTTACATCTCGACGCTCAAGCTACTAACGCCTTATTTAGTGCTTTGAGCGTAGATATATTTGACAAGGTATGCAATCTCAAGAACGCTCATGAGATGTGGACATATATTCAAGATCAATATGAATTGTCCACTTCCACTAGTGACGATTGCACACAAGAATGGATGTCGGAAGAAGAATGCTCAACTTCAAGCTCCGACAACGAAAATGAGGACTCCTCAACTCCCTCCACATCAACTCAATGCTTCATGGCTAAAGGTAATAATGAGGTAAATAATAACGATGAGCCTTCATATGATGAGTTGATGGATATGCTAGAAGAGCTCAATGAATATTTAGGAAAGGAGAAATTAAAATTCAAAGTTTTGAAGAAAGAGTATGTCTCTCTTCAAAATGATTATGATGTTATAAAAGATGAACATGAAGCTCTCCTCCTAAATAATCTAAAGAGCTCTAAGGTGGATATGGGCATTGAATGTAATTTATTAGATGATTTGCCATGTATAGCTTCTATCTCATGCATTTCATCTAAGGTTAATGTATCCACCTCATGTGAGGATTTAATTGATATGCCTTGTTGCTCCAAAATAGATGCTCCTATTTCCTCCATATCTTGCAATACTAACATTGTAGAGGAAAACAATGAGCTCAAGGCCCAAGTCAAAAATTTGAAGAATGACTTGGAAAGAAGCCAAAAGGGGAAGGCCACTCTCGACGATATATTAAGCAAGCAAAGACGCTTGCAAGATAAGAGTGGAATTGGCTTCACTCCTAAGAAAAAGGAGACAAGCAAGACAAGGCACAACGCAAGGCACACGAAGAATATCAAGTGCCATGAATGCAAAGGAAAGGGCCACTTCGCCTCGGTGTGTCCTAACGAGGTGAATGACAAGCAATTGTCATCAAAGAAGAGGCAAACCGACAAGGAGCAAGTAAAGAAGGTAAAAGATGAATACAAACTTCGAACTTGCTACAATTGCCGGGAAAAGGGACATATGAGTAAGGATTGTCCCAAAGGTATGTCTCCTAAGCCATTTATATATAATGATCATTATTCGCTTAGGAAAGATAAAAATGGCAATGTGTTTGCTAGAATAGTTAGTTCACATAAAACTAATGCTAGGGCCATTTGGGTGCCCAAATCTATTGTGACTAACATTCGTGGACCCAACCAAGTTTTGGGTACCAAAATGCGCTTAAATGCTTAATAGGTACTTGGAGAGGCATTGGAGGCTTGGCTTATTCATATAAAGATGGATTTCATCATATATCAAATTGGAGCCAAGCTTGAGGATTATCACTTCATATCAAGAACCAATGCCCTTACGGTAACAAGTACTTATATTGAAGTATCTAGCCCCTTTATACCTTGTGTAGGTTGCATTTCATGAAAATCTTATTAAAAAGGGTGTTCTTGCTCTATGTTCATAATGTTCATTATTAATATCTTGAGCAAGTTGAAAGTGGCACATTAAGGGGGAGTGTAAATCATAGCCATGTGTATCACATCCCTAAATGTGCCCAAATAAATTAAGTGCTAGTATTGCTTTTCAAAAATAAGCCTTTTAGCCAAAAGTCAAAAATTTGATAACTATTAGTAATTCTTTGAAATATTAATTGCAAAATGTATACAAATGCTTTTGAAAGGTTTACCAAAGGTTTTGGCTTTAGAAAAACCTATTTTAAGTAAAAATGCATTTCTAGCCAAAATCCTACATTATAGTATCTTGTTTTTGACATAAACTAGATTTTTGTGTAAAATCTATTCTAAAAGGAATTTGAAAATCTTGTCAAAAGGAAAATCCTAGAGTTGGTTATTCTAAACATTTTTGGTATTCAAAGGTTTTTCAAAAGACCAACCTAGAAAAAGATATTTGATTTTCAAACTCGTCCAAAATACTACCTTGACCTAAATGGTCACTTTCTAGCACTTAAGTGAGTTTTGCCACATGAACCAAAATTCTGCACATGATTGAGTTCATAATGGTATTTATGACTCATACATGCAATTGGACGCCTTAAATTTCTTCATTTGCTCTTTTTGCGTGTTTTGATGAAAGTTCATGGAAATATGTTTCATTTCCGAAAACCAAGAGCTTAAGTTATAAAAACTATTTTCATTTTTATTCTTATGGGCTATATAAGTTGGAAATACTCCAAAGATGTTTATTTGATTGATTGTGCAAAGATTTGGAGTAAAATACAACAAATCTCTCTTTTCCTCTCCTTCTCACTGAAACTGTGTGTCAGTTTCAGGCGTCCTCGGTCCGACCGGCCTCTATCGGCAGTCCGACCGGAAATCCCACCGGTCCGACCGGCGTTGGCCCGGCGGTCAGACCGGTTTTGCGTGAAGGGCATAAAAACCCTTCACCCGAGGGCTCTTCTCTCACTTCACTTCTCTCCCAAAACCGAGCCCTCTTCTTCTCTCCTCTCTCAGGCCGCCAGCACCTCCTCCCCTTCGGATCTCCTCCTCCGGCCGTCCATTTGGGGATTCAAGGTATCTACTTGCTCTCCCTCATCTCCTCTTCCATTCCCTCCAATTACTTTGTGGATTGATGGCCTATCTCTCCCACATTTTGGAACCCTAGGTGAGGGAAGAACTTGCAACTTTCGGATTTTTGGCTCTCCCTTCTCTTCAAGGAGGCATCCCCTGTGTTACTCCTCTTCAATAGAGCCAGTAAGCATCCTCAATCTACTTGCATTACCCTCATTTTGTGATTTGCCCCAAATTCTAGGGTTTGTCAAAAATCCTATCTTGTACACTAGATTTTGTGGCAAAGCTTTGTCCTGCAAGTAGTTTTTGAATAGACAAATGAATGCACTTGATGCCATTGCATGAATGATGAAAACTTGTGAAAATCACAAAATTCATCTCACTGGTTCTGATAACCGGCGATCTGACCGGCTCCACACAGCAGTCGGACCGGCCTCAGTGGCAGTCCGACCGGCGCCACAATGGCGGTCGGACCGGCCTCTGTGGCAGTCCGACCGGCCGTGGACAGCAGTCAGACCGCCTGTGTCCAGAGAGCATGTCAATGACACCATTGTATATTCATAAGTTTATTATTATTCCTTGTTTGATCCTTTGATTATCTTCCCAGGAGCTATGCCGAACAAGCGCGTGGCCAGTCGTTCGGGTGGACCCCCTCCTTCTCCCTCTCCTTCTTCATCCAGAGGAAAAGCTCCAGTTGAGGACGACATTGAGGACGTTTCTATGGAAGAAGTGGAGGAATCAAGTTCAGATAACAACGGCAGCGATAATGACTTTGATGAGAACGCTGGAAATGATGTTGAGGAGGATGATGATGATAATGAGGACGCTCCAGACGAGTCTCAATTCTTTGGTCTTAATGTCTCAAGGTTAAGAAGTGAAGAATATACAATATTGAGACATGTTGATCAGTATCAGTTCTCAGAATATGCAACGATGGGTATGTTCCACACCAAGTTTCAGCAAGATGTATTCAAGATCATCTATGCGAAGAAAAAATTTGCTAATCACAGATTTTTCAAATGGAACTACCTGGCACAGAATCCAACCTACAATGGACTTTACAGACTTTTCAAATATGTAGGTTTAGATTCCTTGGTTTCCCTGAACTGCAGCTTTCATTCTAAAGTCATCAGACAGTTTTATGCAACAGTTTTCGTGTCTCCGGATTACGACAAGCTAGTTTGGATGACTGGGCATAGAAAGTTAAAAGCTACAAGAAAGCAGTTCATGGATGCCTTAGGTTTGAAGGAGTCAAGGGGTATAAGGATCCACTTGCAGGAACCCCTAAACCTTGCTCAAATAGATGAATTTTATGATCAGAATAATCCTCATTCTTGCGGTAAGGTGACAGGACTCCTTCCCCTCCCTAGTATTATTAACAGGATAATGAGATCATCATTCTTCCCTAGGAGTGGGAACAATGATGAAATCCATGGGAGGGCGTGGAATGTGATTCAGTATATAATGGAGGGCACTCGCTTCGATGTCATAGATCTTATTTTCAGAGAGATTGACACCTCCAAGGGAGATAAGACTAAGAGTATTTATTATGCTCCCTACATAATGAGGCTTATCAAGAGCATAATTGAATTCAAAGTTCCCTATGACATAGAGCATAAAGAATACAGACCCAGGGACGCTCCTCCTCCTCCTGCTCCAGCTGCTCCTCCTGCTCCAGTGGCTCCTCCTCCACCTCCTCAGTATCAGGGACAGGGCTCCTCTTCTCAGGATCCTCAGGCTCAAGACCCTGTCCTAGCAGCGATGCTTCATCTTCAGCTGAGTGTGGATCAGATTTGCTCCTCTCAGGAAGCTTTTCAAGCGGCTGCATTTTCTCGATTGGATGAGTTTGAGGCTGCTACCACCTCTAGGTTTGATGCACTGACTGCTCAAATGTCAGATTTGCGAGCAGACTTCACTGCCTTTCAGCAGCAGCAGCAGGTGCCTCTTTACTATCAGCGATCTGGACGTGGACCGCACCTACCCTCCTTCTTTTGGCGAGGAGATCAGCCTTCATCCTCTCAGGATCCTCCTGCTGAGCAGTAGCCTTCTGTTCTATTTAGGTCTTTAGACCTTGTACTAAAAAAATTATAATATCTTTTATGACTACTTGGTTGTATGACTCTTATTTTGGCTATGCTATCTTTTACTACTCTGTGTGAGAATGTGATTTTTATGTCATGATTTATGTTTGCATGAGATGTGGATGAGATGTGATTATGATTGAATATATTTGTGGTTGATTATATCTTCTTGTCTCCTGTCGTGGATG
The DNA here is from genome assembly GCA_036346395.1 of Hsuehochloa calcarea. Classification (NCBI taxonomy): domain Eukaryota; kingdom Viridiplantae; phylum Streptophyta; class Magnoliopsida; order Poales; family Poaceae; genus Hsuehochloa; species Hsuehochloa calcarea. The sequence goes on from CM070605.1 coordinate 24,857,221, forward strand.
TCCTTTTCACAAGAGAAATTCTGCCAAATTTTTATGAAAATCTCTCTCAACATAGTTTGTGAAAATTGTTAAAATGAGAGATTATCTAAATTTCTTTTCAAAAGGGGGAGGTTAGTTGAATATGTTTCAACTATCATTTCAAGTGGTTCTCAATGTTTTGATTTACAATGGGAGAATGTTATGATCAATAGGTTTGTAACCTATCTTTGTTTCTCCTCTCATATCTTGAGAACTAAATTACCCTCTTGGTCATATAAGTTCAATTCATACTTTTTGTGACCAACCTCATTTTTTTTGCAAGTGGTATCGATTTGCAAATACTCCTTTTTGGCTAAGATTTATCTTGTGTTTTTGGGTGATTTATGCCAAAAGGGGGAGAATGTTTTTTATCAATACTCTTCATTTGTATGTTTGATTTGTTTAGACATGCCAAAAGAGGGAAAATGCATTAGTTGTGTAAGCATATATTGCATATATTTTCATATGCATTTTGTTTAATGCTTTATGTTTCACCTCATTTGATGCATAGACATAGTTCATTAGTTTAAATTCTTTTCTTATGTCTATGCATATCCAAATATTGTTATTGATAATGGATTTGTCATCAATCACCAAAAAGGGGGAGATTGAAAGATCTAGACCCGCCATTATGAGTTAATGGATTGTTTTGGTGATTAATGATAAATCCAAATATGAGACTAACTCTTTTATCAAGTATTATCTTTGTGTAGTCTCATTTGGATATAAAGGTGAAACACAACGAGGTATGCAATCGACATCTCAATCTTATATATTGTTGCATTTCTCGGATCCAAAATATAGGATTGAACTCAACCATAAGTCAAACTTGAATATGTGCATATGATCGTATTACACATTTGTGTATGCACACATTTAGGGGGAGTTTTATCCTATACTTTGTAGTTTCATTAGTATTGATCCATATTCCATTCTCCACATATATTGGGATCTTTACGTTGAAACAAAACCTTTTGAGTATACAAAACTTGTGTAGTTCGTATATACTCATGTTATAAGTATATAGAACTTGTGTAGTTCTTGTATACTCATGTTAGAGTATATATAACTTGTGTAGTTTATATATACTCATTTGTTCTCTCATTTATCATCATTAAATTTATGAGAATTTTAGTGGTCATCATCAATTACCAAAGAGGGAAAGATTGAGGTATCTTGTCCCACCATTATGAGTTAATGGTATGGTGTGGTAATTAATGATGATCACATTGTGGAACTAACATTTTCCATGAGTTGGATATATAGGTTATGTTCGGGATGATGAAGACTTGGGATGATCATGAGTTGATCATCAAGTCAAGAGCTTAGTGTGAATGATGCATCATGAGTTGATGCTTATCAAGAAGAAATGATCATAAGTTGATCATCAAGACAAGAGAAGACCAATCATTATGTGTTGATGGAGGTAAGTGAAGAAATGCATCATGAGTTGATGCATGTGAAGACTCGGGATGGAGAAATCATCATGTGTTGATGATGTTCAAGACAAGATCCCGAAGTGAAGAAATCATCATGTGTTGATGATTGTCAAAGTTAAAGACCGGACTTGAAGTGTTGATGTGCGTCATCAAGCTTCAAGAAGATGCAAGGCAAAGGTATGACTAGCTAGGGCTAAGGATGTGTTCCTAGTCTTTTACCGGTCTTGGTGTTTTGTTGGAAGACCGGATTGCTAGTATAGGTTACCGTACTATTAAGAGGGGTCTTAACTAGTAGTTTGAGTTAGTCATGTGTTGATAGCTCATTATGTTTGCTCTAGCTCATCTAGGCATGATGCTATTTATTTGCGAATGTGTTTTGCAAATAATCGAGGCTCATGCATAACCCTTGTAGCATGTGACTTAAGTTTACAAATGCGTTTTGCAAATGGTGTAAGTCCATGTACCTTATTCCTTGTGATGAGTATTCTAAGGGTTAGCAAATGTGTTTTGTAACCTACTGAGAATATCATCTTTGAAACCTTGTCGAAAATTGCATTCAAATGAGCGAATGTGTTTTTCCATTTGGAGTGGAGCAATTGGAGTTGGCTCTGTGGTCTGCCGGTCGGACCGGCAGTGGCCACCGGTCGGACCGGTGGCAACTCGGTCTGACCGGTGTGCTACGGGCGGTCTGACCGGTTTCACTTAATCCGATTTCTTTGTGCGGAAGTTCGCGATTGTAAAATCGGAACTTCCGCGATGAGGAAGTTCCGAGATCAGCGGATCGTTTTTCGAGCTCCCATTTCGGGACTTAGCCGATTCGCGACGGGCGGTCGGACCGCCAAGACGGGCGGTCGGACGGTTCTCGGCGGTCCGACCGGCGGTGCATGGCGGTCGAGCGGCCAAGGCCCAACGGCTATTTTTCTAGCCGTTGGCGCGAGAAGCGATCCGACCGCCATTGGTTGGCGGTCGACCGACCACAGGTCGTTTTGATGGAATCTTCTCCCCAACGGCTAGTTTTTGAGTGTGGGCTATATATAGCAACCTTGGCCGGTTGGGAGAAGTTGCTGTGCCATTATTAAGTGATATACTCATTCTTTGAGCTAAGAGCAAGCCTCTATTCTCTTTTGTGCATGTGTTGTACTTGGTGAGATTAGAGAGCAAACCCTAAGTGCATGTGTTGCCTTAGGTAGTGGATTGTGTATCCACGTGAGCGTTGACACTTGATTAGTTCAAGTGAAAGTTCGGATTTGTTACTCTTGGTGTTTGCCGACACCTAGGCGGCGTGGAGGCGTCGTCTTGCGTGATCTTCTCAAGAAGCTTGTGAGAAGACCGGCGTGTTTGTGAGTGGTTTGGTGCTCGCCATCTCCGGAGTGGAGGAAGAGCAACCATAGTTGAGCGAGGTGTTGGTTCGGTTTGGAACCGGTCCAAGTGTTGGACTTACCTCGGAGGTGTGTGCTCATTTGAGGAGCCGGTCCAACGTGGTTGGGCTTACCTCAACGTGGATTAGGGGAGACCGGCAAGTCTCCGAACACCACGGTAAAACATAATCGTGTCATCTTGTGTTTACTTGTGCTTTACTTTGAGCAATTTACATTCTTGCTTTAATTGCTTATATATCTTGTATGATTGCTCATATTGTATTGTGTTCATATTGTCGGTGCACATAGTTGAGCCTAGTTGATTTAGGTTTTAATTGAGCAAAACCAATTCGCTATTAGCTTCCGCATTTATATATTGGTTTAGCGCGATAGAATTTTTAAAACCGCCTATTCACCCCCCTCTAGTCGGCCACCTCGATCTTACAGGAGGTACGGAGATTGTTGAGTGGGCGGAGGCGCATCAACAGGCTGACTCTGGCCCAGTTGAGTCTGTTCAACGCCGTAGTCGTGCAGCTGAGTCATGCCAAACTGGTTGCCACCTGCAATCGTGTCAGTAATAAATGATTCAAAAAATTCACTCTCGGATTGTCCGCCCCCTAGATACGCTATTTGCATGTCCCTCGGTACGAATGAGCTCTAGCCTTGAGCATACGACATGCCAGTGACCCCGGATGAGCTCTGCCTACGTACGGTACTATGTACTAGTCAACGTTCGAGAGGGGGTGGGTGCCCTAGGTGCCACGGTCCAAATCCTGACATGGCACCGTGTAAAGCTCCTTGGTCGGAGCTGGGAGGCTCGTATTCTCATCAGTGGATAGATGAACGTTACCCTACGGTCAACTAAAGGCTGCAAGATGGAATGATATTAAACGAAATAAATACTCTAGACGTAAACTGAGCATCTCGTACCTCCCGGATGTGCAGTACAGATGACTAAGGGGGAGTGCTAGTCTGAGTACAAGGTACATATGGTAGTAGTGATGCATCTCGACGGACCTACGGCTGGAGAACGACATGCTAGCGGAACCTAAGGCATAACCAAAAATAGAACGTAGATTTGTACATAACCTACCTCCCCGCCGATCTGAACTGCGGATGATCGACGGGAAGCGCTACAACGCCCACCGGTCTCACTGGGCCATGCTGACCGAGCAGGTGAGCACGATCCCCCACTTGGTGCTCGACGAGTAGGACGTCGTCTCTCGACTCAGCGAAGATGTACCTTAAAGTGCTTAGCAGCCCCGGTAAGGTTTGCTCTGTGCTGCGGATGGTGGTGTCCGATGCGCTTGCGATGTGCTGCAGCCGCTCCAACTGAATTGAGAGACAAAAACTTGTTTAGTAACAAAGAGTACAAATATCATCAATGAAATGACCAACGGTTGTAAGTGTCTTACGGTGTCATCACGCCGCAAAGCGCTGTGTTGATCGAACCAGTGGCGGAGGCTCTCCTGGTGCGTCACCTGCTCTGGACGCTCCAGCGGAGGACCGGTGAGTCTGGTACATAACACTCCATGTACCCACGGTATGTGCGTACATCATACGGTCGCTGCTCCTACAAGATCTCGATGTGCACCGTCTTCGTCCAAGCCGTAATCCAGTCATTCTGGACTGCTTGCCAGTCCTGAGCAAGTCGGCCCACCCTCGATTGTCTGCATTCCAGAAGGAGCAATGTTAGAACAGAGGACATAGGTATGAGGTGTAAACATTACTCGGATGGAGTTTGACTCACAAGTGGATGACTCACTGCAGGATCCTGCCATCGGGAGGGGGCACGACCTAGTACAAATCAAACTATCGTATTACGCCCTGCGGCGTGTAAGGCTCCACCATATGTGCAAACACCAAATGGTAGGTCGTCTCCCATAACCCGACATCCCGAGTGCGTTGCACTAACAGCCCGTGTGGCAATACCGTGTTCACCAAATCTGGGCTCCATGGTGCCTAGATGATGTCGTTATCTTGCAACAACTCGAACTCGTTGGGGAACAACGAGTAGCACCTCACCGGTCTGTCCTTGGGCGAGTATAGATGGGCAGCATTCCACAGGTAGCCCATAATGGGTCTGTCTATCGGGTCGCAGAACTCGCGATACAGGTGCACTGCTTTCTCGAAGGAGGGCCGCCCAACAGAAAGTGCTCCCAACTCCACAGCTGTAGGAGCACGTAGCAGACGGCCAGGCTCAGTTTGAGACTGGTGTCACGCCTCGAAGCGTCACACAACCCCTGTATGTGGCGTAAAGGACAGCTGATTCCCAGCTGTGCTGAGGCATCGCCCCAGCCTCCGCGTTAGCCAAAGACTCGGCGATGCAGACGAAGCTGGGGTACACCCAATCGCCCTATGTGGTTGGAAACAGGACTGAACCAAATAGATGAAGAAGGTAAGCAACGAGGTGCATCATAATAACCTCGCCAGGTGCATCCTTGTGGGCATTGGCTAAAATGCCTCAGCCAAGTCCGAGGGATGCCATGGGCATTGACTGGGACAGGTATGCCGAATTGATGCCCCAGCCTGGCCTTTTAGTACGCCGACGGATGACCTGGAACAAGTCGCTCACCCCGGATCGGGTGGCTGGTCAAGAATGAGACGTCCTTGAGGGTTGCCATCATCTCACTCCACCGAAAGTGGAAGGTGTTGTAATACTCCGGAAATGGATCGGTAGAAAGAAAGAGGTCGGAGAGAGCGAAAGAAAGTGTTTTCAGCGGAAAATTCCTTTCGTCGGGGGGGTATTCGTTAATATCGAGCAACTTTGGGCGCGAGTTCGCGACCAGAGGCCCATTAGTGGGCCGCCACCCATCTAGGGGCGGCCAAGGGGAACACCCTTTTCCCCCAAACCCTATTCCTCCCCTTTTCCCCCCAAGCCGCCTCTCCTCCCCCTTGTGCCGCCCCCTCTCTTCCTCCCCTCCTCCTAGGCGCCTCCCTCTCCATTGGTGGCTGTCATTGGAGATCCCCGGAGCTGCACCCCCGGCCTTCCAAGTGTTCTTCTTCGGTTCTTCCTCCGCCGGGCGATTTCCTTTCAATCGGGTTCGTGGAGTTGGAGCTGGCCAAAGGAGGAGAGGGGAAGGCTTTGGGAAGTTGTTCCTCGTCGTTCTTCGGGTCTACAAGGGTAACGAGAGACCCCATCGCTGTTTGATTGCGTTAGAGTTGTCGATTCCATGTTTTTGGTAGTATCGTGTAATTTCTGTTAGTAGATCGGTTCTGTACAGTAGGTTGCAACTCGGTTTTGGGTGCCTTAGAGGCAGAATTGGATGATTTCGCCTTCTAGAGTTTTGTTCCTTATTTCATTAGCTTTCTTTTGGCACCTGGATCACGAATTTTGACCCAGTAGATTAAAAGTTATGGCTGTTTTACTACGCGCTGGTCTGTCTGTCAGAACTGATGGGTATAGTGAGTTGCACCTAGGTTTTGATCTAGTTAGAGTCAGAATCAGGTTGGCCACCCAACTAGGTTTTTGAAGATAATTTCACCATGTTTCCAGGCTGATAAAAATCAATTTATTTGGATCAGTGGTTTAAAAGTTAGAGCAATTTCTTTAGGGCTGTTCAGATTTCTGGGCAGACTGCAGTTGTAGTTTTTCAATGGATGGTTAGACCCCTGTAATGGCCGAATTAGAGTTTACCCTCAACTAGAGTTTTGTAGCCAGTTAAGTTAAGAAAATTTGAGCACTGGTTTCAGGTCTTTTGGACTTACGGTTTTTTATTGGTGAATTTTCTAGTAAAACTGCCAGATTAGGGTTAATTGAAATGGTTGGGTAAATTGATCAAATTGACTTTTATTTGGTTAGTTTGGCTAGAAGATTGAGGAGGACACGTGTAGCATCGCAATATTCGTTGCCCTCATTTCGATTATATTTTATTGTAGGCGGTGAAGCGGTGAGTGGAGGGTATCACAATTACCTCCCAACCCGTTGCGTATAGCAGCAGCAAGTAATTTGTATTCCATGTTTGATGTCACGTATGATGTGTGAATGAATGTTTACATTTGTTCGTATATGTAGATGAATGCCATGTGTTCTTTTCATTTATGAATACTATTCCATATTGACATGTGATCATCATGACATGCATACAATATTTTGGTAAGACCCATCAATTCCAAGATGGGCACTTGAAATCCCATCAATTCCAAGATGGGTGCGTGAGTCCACCATTCCAATGTGGGCCACGTTACGTGAGTCCACCATTCCAATGTGGGCCACGTTGGACGATCGTATGAAACGTTCTTCATACGAATACTTTAAGTGAACACCGACGGGTGCTTCACTCGCTATACTGCAGATATGCTACAATATGTCCATTTCCTTCAATGCACCATTCCACTTCATTCATTCATACATTCGTTTCAGTATATGTTCAAATTGTGTTTGTGATATATGGCTCATTGTATGTTTGATTGTTACATCTGATTACTTCTTTGAGTCTATTGGCTCATTCTTGCTTTACTGTCTTATTTAGGTAAATGACGAGGAAGAATGATCTTATGGAGGGTAGTTCATCACGATGCACTCACTATCATTTATCAAACAATTTGAGGACTTTTATTATCATTAATTATGATTTGTGTTGCAATGTAATAAGCCCACATGGCCTTGTTTACTTATCTTGCTGAACTGTTTACTTCCATTTCGTTGAGTAAGACTGGAGGACGAATGCTTGTTTTCATACATTCACAATAACCGCTTCTTTTTGTTATGCTACTTGATGATATTCATTTGAAGAGTAGAGATTGTAGGTGACATCTTGACTTCCTTATAGTCAGGGTGTTACAGGTGTGCGTCCTGAGCCTCCACCTGTCGACAAGTGCTGACAACAGACTGCCGTCTAGGGTGAAGTGGCGTTCGACGGAGAGCAGCCTCACAAAGGGCAACAAGCCAGTGTCCCAGAGGATTGGGACGTAACGAGCGTCCAGCTGCCAGTAATCCCTCCCGAACCGAAGCGCCAGGGGTGGAGGGCCATCCGCGTGCCCGGCGATCCATGACTTGCACCGGTGATTCTCATCGTAGAAGGGTTCCAGAAGCTCCAGTAGAGGCATGGCTTACAAGAGATGGAAGACACAGAATATTAGTGACAATATTGATAATGATGATAAATTATTGGAAATTAAAAGTTATGACTAAATATCGACAACAAATTAATGTACACTAATTTACTATGACAAAATTAAATATGACAAAATTAATTAGGACTAATCAATTACCACAAATGAACCCGTGTTACATAATGACAACTACATTATTCACGACTAAATTAATTACGATGAATTAAATAGCACTAAAATAATTACGACTAATTTATTACCACAGATTAATAACAAAAAATTAATACGGCTTACTAGGGCCAATAAATTAATTACATCTGATAAAATATGACTCGTTTAATTACGACTAATTAATAACAACTAATTAATTAATACTTAATTCGAACTAATTATTTGGGACTAATTAATTATGACTAATTTATTGGCAACTAATTAACTATGCCTGAATAATTACAACTTATTAATTAAGTAAGATTAATTTAACTAGGGCTAATTAATTACAACCAATAAACTCACACAAATTTTATTACAAAAATTTGGAAACAACTAAATTAAGTACGTCTGAATAAGTACAACTAATTAACTACGAACATTACACTACGGCTAATTTACTAACCACATAATTATAAAAGAAATTACGAACGAGGAAAAAAATTACCTGCTAATATGGCTGCTAATAACGGTGGTTAATAATGATTAATCGTCTGCGAAACTGAAATTGGCAGAATGAGCGATAGAGCGAGCAAGCGAGCGAGAATGCGAAAGGAAATCACCATTGCTAGTTATTTATAGCCGTTGTGGGCTGCGCGTGGGGCTCGCATGCATGCATGCATATGCTGCAGACAAGGATGGGACAGGAGGGAATAAAGGAAGGGAGCGTGTATGCTTCAGGTGACTGAATTTTTTTTTATCCATAAGTCACCTTTCTTAGCCGTGCGATTTTGATCCAATGGATACCATGAGTTTCTGTGTTGAGACAAAAAAAAATTAAACTAGACAAAAGTAAATGTAGGTGAACCTTACAAATACAAAAAAATTCTAAACTAGACAAAAGTAAATTCGACACGAGGACTACCGTTTTCGGTAATACCACGTGAAACTGTGCTCTTCAGACCGAAAACTCGTGCATGCAATCGATCACTCGATGTAGCACTGGTACAGAAGGTATTTACCATTACGCAAGATCGAGTGTGCAATTTGCAACTACTTGTTCCTTGTCTTCAATTTCCTTGCTAATTATATCGAGACACATGAGCCATTAAAGTTGCTAGAGCAGCTAATCTGCACCTGATCCATGCATGTCAGAGCCAGACAATGCAACGCGAGAGAGCAAGACTGACTGACTAGCTTGCTGCACACTGATAAGACAGGCCGAGGCATGCAGACGACGACTGCCACCTACAAAGTTTTGTGCGTAGGCGGCAGCAAGCTAGCGAGACCATGCATGCATGCAAGGCATCGCATCATATCACATCAAGTGACAGGCCAATCCCAACCTGGCCCAACTGGTTGACAAGACGCCGATCCATCCACTGAGCCTGACAGTGCGTGCGGCCTGACCACCTGCACGCTCTGACCCACGCACTTGACGTTTTTTTCCCCGCCGATCGAGCCGCGCGCGCGTCCGAGCCCCTACCAGTCTACCACCACCTGCGCCGCGCTGCCCGCCGGCCGTCGCAACTCGCATCGCGCGCGTGGTCGCACGCCTGTATCCCATGCTTCCACCCTGCCACTGTCGTACGAATCCTCTCACTCTATAACCCATATATACTACTCGTAACCCTCTCCTCCCGAGTCCCCCCGAGTAGACTAGAGTAGAGTAGAGTAGAGCAGTGTGGTGTGGCCACTGGCCATGGCTATGTCGACTAGCGACGCGGGCTCTGCAGGCTGCTCGCCGGAGGCAGTGCCGGCGCTGCGGCCCAGCAGGTACGAGTCGCAGAAGCGGCGGGACTGGCAGACGTTCGTGCGGTACCTGGCCGCGCACCGCCCGCCGCTCGTGCTGCGCCGGTGCAGCGGCGCGCACGTGCTCGAGTTCCTCCGCTACCTCGACCGCTTCGGCAAGACGCGCGTCCACGCGCCGCTCTGCCCCGCCTACGGGGGTCAGGAACCGCCGGTGACGGTGACGGCGTGCCAGTGCCCGCTGCGCCAGGCGTGGGGCAGCCTCGACGCGCTCGTCGGCCGCCTCCGCGCCGCCTTCTACGAGCGCCACGGCAGCCGCGGCGTTGGCGGGGATCAGGACCAGCGGCTGCAGCAGCCCGACGCCGCCGGCTCCAACCCCTTCGCCGCGCGCGCTGTCAGGCTGTACCTGCGCGACGTCCGCGACGCGCAGGCCAGGGCGCGCGGCATCTCCTACCACAAGAAGAAGAAGAAGCGCAAGGGCAACAAGGCAGCACCCTCCAGCTGCAAGAACGGCGGCGGCTCGGACGCCGCCAGCGAGGTCGGCTCTCGCGCGCAAGGCCAAGAGTCGACGACGACTGCTGCGGCGCCGGTGCTGCATCCGCCGCCTCTACCGCTGCCTCCGTGCCTCACTGGGGTGCCGTTCGAGTTCTGCGACATCGGAGGCGCCATTGGAGGAGCTAACGCCGGCTGCTACGGCGGCTTCTACTTGCCATTGCTGTTCAACGCATCCATTTAGTTTAGCTAGCTGCCTCTACGTGGTACGTACTCATGTCTCCGTACTAAGTAGTGCATGTTGCCGTGTGTTTGTTGCTGCTGAGCTGCGTCGTCGTCGTGTACGTAATGTACGTACGTTGCTTTGGTTTTTGCTTTTTTTTTCTAGTAGAGTTTTTATCTATGCACGTACGTACGTACGTTGTGCATACGAACGCAACGCTAGTGGATTGTATATCTTGCGTAGACTTCACAAGGTCTACGTACTGTATGGCCTACTGCGAATGATTTATGTACGTGCGTAGCTGCTTTATTAGCGGTCATGTACGTTCACACCAAGAAAAGAAATTACTATTATCTCCGTCCCTCGGTATAAGCTAATTTTGACCTTTTTACGGTCTCTAATGTAAAACTTAGCATGTGATTCATGATTTATTAGAAAAAAAAAATACTGTGAGAGTATTCTGCAAAACAAAATCCAAATGTGTTATTTTCATCTAGTCAATTTATATATTTTAATATATATTGATGGTCATGATCAGTATTTAAAATCCTGGCCGTGCGGATCCCAAACAAACTTATATTGTATATTGTGGGATGGATGGCGTAGGACTGGCTAACACATGAAGCCAACTACTAGATAGCTAGGATTGCTCTCTACACTGCACCAAGTGAATTTTAGTAGAATGCTGAGATGATAATATATTTAACAATGTGAAAATATCTTGACATATACAAATAGATAGAAATTGTAACGAAAAAAACAAAGAACCGACTGATAGAATGATGGGTCACGCATTGTAACTTGCACTGAATATGAACATGGATAGATCGATCTGCTACAAAGTGTATGAGGAATGAAATAAGAGGTAGGTACAAAAATAATAGGCATTTGATCAAATATTTGGCATAGATAGATCCTGCAGGGCATAGATTCTGTTTCAAAACATTACATGCCTATGCCTAGGTAGGCTTGTAGGCTAGCTGGATGTTTGATCAGCATCCATATCATCATCTCTCACAAAAAAAAATAGCTTCACCATATATACAACAAAAGAATACAAATGACTTTCATCCATCATGCCACACTTGGTAAGTCTCGCCAGCAAAGTATTCGTTGTTCAGTCTGTGTGGTCAAAGAAGTGAAATTTGGACTGATTTGGCATCCGTATAGTGCAGTAAAATTTTAAAACTAGATTTTATACCTCCGAAATTCCCTATCTAGCCCCTCGTACGCACCTGCTGCGGCCCAGGACGGCAGCAGGTGGAGGCACTGTTCACTCTTTTTTTTGAAAAAATCTATTTAATAATATTTGTTTAAAGAATTGTTAAATATAATAAATAAGCTCAAAAAATTATAAAAAATTTTGTGAAGCCTCCTGGCATAGTGTGATTGCTTGTGTATTTTTTTTTCAAAATTTTATCTATTTCTATTGTCTCTGCAAAATTCTTTTAAGTGTAATATTTGTAGGAATTTTCTAATATAGAAACTGAGGTTCAAACATTATGAAATTTTTTTTGTCAGACTCCCTACACAGAGTACTTGATTGTGTAAATTTTACGTAATTTTATATGCTCCAAAATTATCTCGACAAATTCAGGGTTTAGGTCTGAAAAATTAGGACGAGACGTTTCGAAAATTAGGGTTTCATGATTTCATGTGACTTGAAATGTGTGAAGTTTACTACCACATGACTACTTTTGGTCGCTATGGTTCTTGATCACATTTTCGAAGATGCTGAGAACTTAACTGAAGGGGCTGAGAACGTTGTGATTACGAAAATACCCTAAAACATAGAAGAATCGGTGTCGATGTGAATGGTTATTTCTGAAATTCCACCAGAAGAGGCATACTTGCAATATAGTATTGCCTCAGGCCTGAGCCGGACCCCCACGCTGAGATCACCCCAACTTCGCCTCCCAGGCAGCACCCCTACTACGGCCTTCGAGACGTGCGCCACTGCCCAGACAGGTTCACATTCCCTGAGGATCAACTACGCCGTCCGGGCAAGCGACACGATGATGCACCCTAGCTAATGTCATGGCCGTGAAAAACTTATTATGTAATGTCATTGTCCATTCTGCCTTTGTGATTTATGTAATGCCCGTGTGCATTACGATACTGTGGTTTGTGTACACAAAATGTTCTCCGAAATATTCAGTACAAATGACAACTCTACCTCCCGATTTTAACTTACTAAACCGTAAAGACATAACGCAATGCTGGCTCGCGATACCTCCTCGGCCCCGCTACCTCGCGGACGCGAATTTTGTTCAACCCAATTGCAATTTACCCACAGGCTATATATATGGATGTTTTGGCTGCCATTCCCCTCACTCTTCACTTCCTCTTCTCCTTTCTTCCAGTCTTAAACGGGATGTTTACGGTCTCATCAAACTTTCGAGTGTGCAGGCAATTAGAAACACTACGACAGCACGTGGTTTGCCCTCGTTGCAGGGATCTGGTGAATGTGTTCACCTCCCATACGCCAACCAATCCATCCCGAGTATTCATGAAGTGTTCAAATCATACGGTAACTTGTGCCTGATCATCCCCAACGAACTTCTACGGAGACAGTATGTTTTTTCACTTACAGTTGTAATTCTTTTTACAGAACACAACATGTCGATTCCGGCTGTGGGCTGATGAAGCAATGTTGGAAGTTCGAGATATTGCAATGCAAATTGCTACCTTGCAAGAAGACACTCGTGATGTTGCTGCATTTCGTCAAGTGCCTCGAGCCTCTGATCAATATACGGAAAATAAAGATAATGGGCTTAAAACACTGGATGAAAGGATGGAAAGGGTTGAGAAAATACTTCAGAAATTAGTTAACATTGCTAGTTTTGCAGTTTTGCTTCTATTATTTCTTGTTCTTGCAAAGTAGAAGTTCAGTTCTAGTCAGATTGTAATATCCACTCTTTATATATGCATCCCTGCACTATATGACGTATGCCTTTGCGACGTTGTTGTACTCCTTTATATCATGTATGTCTCTGTCTAACTCCGTTATGAATACTTTGCGTGCGAATTAATCAAACCCTAATTTTGAAATACTACATTCCAAATATTAGAAACCTAAATCTGTAAGGTTGCAGACAACTTCATAATACTTACACCCACGCAATGACAGCTTTTCAGACCGAAATGACAGCACTCTGCAAAGTAGGACGTGACAATTAACACCCTGCCTCGCCAGCTTTTCAGACCAAAATGAAAGCACTCTGCAAAGTAGGACATGACAACACTCTTAAAAATGGGACATGGCTTCTCTCTGCAAAAAATATAAGATTTAACCACACCATGCCAACCCCGTGGCTTATAAAAGGAGGTGCAAGACAACTACTCGGCCAAACCCAACACTACACCACAGCTTGCGTCTAGGTTGGTCGAACATGGTCACTAAGTGGTCGAAACTTGGTCATAAGGAGTTACGAATTGGTCGAGACCAAATATGAACTGGTCGTATAGAGATACGAGCTGGTCGCTAGTGATATGGACCTGGACGTAGATCATATTGCATTAAGGTTCGTCTGATATATTCTATGTGTGTTCGAGAATCGTTATGTGCTGCTAGGTACCACTAACGATTCGTAGTCGGAAAAGAGTTTTCAAGTCACGACCGATTACACATGAACCTATAGGGTCACACACTTAAAGGGCTAGGATTTGTTTTAGATAGTGATCTGAATTCATATAGGCCACGAGTTCCCACGATCCTATAGCAGTAAGCCAAGAATAAGAGTAAAAGTCACGACCACTGTTGATAGTATGTGCTGATTATATAATAAAATTTGATCGTATTAATACTAGAAAATCAACTCTGGTTGGAACCTAGTGTGTGACTTCAAGCAGTTGTAGATCTGTTTTCCATAATCGAAATACCAAATAATAAATTACATGGTTGGAAGATAAGACTTGTCTTGATAAGAAAGAAAATGTGCAATAAACGATAAGTGGTTTTATTTATATGTAGTATCCAAACTGGTCGTAATGATTGTTAAGAACTTAAGACGTGAGAAACACCATGCGGAATGTGCCCATGCTCATGTTCGACTGGCAGCGAAGATCATAGGAAAAGGATCGTCGCTAGGAAGCTCCTTCCAGTGGGTAGGACCACGTGCGGAGAGGAGAGACTTCGACTAGGAGGCTTTCCGTGTCTCGACTAATAGCCAAACAAGAGTAAAACAGAATTTTGAAGTGAAGAAATGTAGTCTCTGAAATCTTAAGTATGTAAATAACTATATGTAGTTGTTTGTGTTATGCTCCTTGTACTCGCATGTTTCTTTAAGAAAAGAGTGTGGTCACGCATGGCTTTAGCACCGTAAATGAGAAAAAATGGTGTTTCACCGGTCGCACAACTGGTCGTGGTTCGAACGGCCCATAATACAGAAGGAAGTTCTTGAACACAAGCTCCTGACCATTGTGTTAACTGGTCGAACACTCGGTATTTCACCCCTTCATTATGATCACATTGGCTCTTTTGACTGCTCTGTTACTCTGCGTGTGAGCGATAGAAGCAAAATGTATCTTGATACATAGATCCTTACAAAATTCCTGAAAATTCCACTAGAGAACCGGACACCGTTATCTATGATTATACGACTGGGTACACCAAATCGTGTGATCACATTTTTTTGTGAGAAACCTTTTAGTGGCTTCAGTTGTTATTTTAACAACTGGCTCAGCTTCTATCCATTTGGTAAATGTGTCAATCATGGTGAAAAGGAATTCGAAGCCCCGGATGCTCTTGGGAAAGGTCCCAGAATTTCTAGTTCCCAGGTTGCAAAACGGTAAGAAAGATGTATTATTTGCAAAACTTGTACCGGCTGATGTAGTTGTCGACTATTAAATTGACATTGTACGCACTTCATCACGAGCTCTTTTCCGTCATGAAGGGCAGTTGGTCAGTAATATCCTTTCCTGAAGGCTTTACCGATAAATATTCTATAGGAATGATGTGCTCCACAGACTCCTCCATGAATGTCTGATAGCAACTTAATGCCATCCGTTTGAGACATGCATCGCATCAATATTACGTCAGATCCTCGTTTATACAAGGTACGTTCGATCAGAGTGTATGATTTGGTTTTTCGAGCAATACGATCAGCCTCTACATCATCTTCAGGAATAATATCATGCTGAAGATAATTTTAGATCGGCATCATCCAATCTCTACCGGGTCGTGCATGACCACCTCGCCAGCTTTTCAGACCGAAATGACAGTACTTTGCAAAGTAGGACGTGACAACACTCCTAAAAATGGGACATGGCTTCTCTCTGCAAAAAGATAAGATTTAATCATACCATGCCAACCTCGTGGCTTATAAAAGGATGTGCAAGACAACTACTTGGCCAAACCCAATACTACACCACAGCTTGCTTCGCCACGCCGGGATGGACAAGCAGAAGAAGCAATGGGACGAGATCCGCGATCTAGTAAGGGCTTCTACAGCACGGGCCGAACAAGCTAGGGCTGCTGCAGCCCGGGTCCGGCAAGAGGAGCTTGCCAGGCTGGCAGCTCTCCGCAATGAAACCCCCTGTAGCAGCAACCCCTGCAAGAACGTCCCAACCGAGCACTCGCCGCAACACCCGCCAAAGGGGGAGACGCCGCCCCTCTGTTGGTGCAGGGACACATGCAAGTTCTTCAAATTCAAGCACCGGATCAGCCTCGGCATGCGTTACTGGGGTTGTCTGAACTACTCCTCTGACTATCCCGACCGCCGTTGGGATACGAGCAGCTATCGGCAGCCGGTAAGGAGTATTTACAGTAAGTTCCCGTACCAATTCTCTTTCAGAGTACGCACTAACAATCTCTCACGTCTACACGTAGTCTCCAGAGTCGCTATGTGGCTTCCGCAAGTGGATCGACCTAGAGATCCACCCACACGACCAGTGGCAGCTCGACTTCGATGAGTGGAATGCCGAAAGGGGACGCAAGATCCAGGAGGAGGAGCGTCGGACGGAAGAGCACAACCAGCGTATCCGGCGGGACACGCAAGCCCATCTCGAGGCGTACAGGCGTAGGGAGCGCGAGGCACGCGAGAGGGAGCGCGAGAAAAAGCGAGAAATGGCGGCCGAGGCCAGGGCGGCCGGCGAGGAGTACAACGCCGAGCTCGGAAGGAAGAGTAAATAGTCCCGGTCCACGCAGTAGGTCAGACCATTCCGTAGTAGTCCCCTTCATACTCGTCATGTTTTTTACCATCCCCTAAGACATGCATAGTTACATGGTCCGGAGGCTTGTGTCGCAATGTACCGTAGTAGTAGCGTGAATGACTAAAGTAATTAACCGAACCATCATGCCATGTGACCACATGTAACGTGCTTCTGTCCGCGGACTGCAATGTAGTTCTGGTTCTGTGCCTCCGCTGAGCCAATACTATATTGCAAGTATGCCTCTTCTGGTAGAATTCCAGAAATAACCATTCACATCGACATCGATTCTTCTATGTTTTAGTGCATCTTCGTAATCACAACGTTCTCAGCCCCTTCAGTTAAGTTCTCAGCATCTTTGAAAATGTGATCAAGAACCATAGCGATCAAAAGTAGTCATGTGGTAGTAAACTTCACACATTTCAAGTCACATGAAATCATGAAACCCTAATTTTTGAAACGTCTCGTCCTAATTTTCCAGACCTAAACCCTGAATTTGTCGAGATAATTCATAATGTTAATTTGGACTTCAGTTTCTTATTAGAAAATTCCTACAAACATTATACTTAAAAGAATTTTTCTGAGAAAATAAAAATAGATAAAATTTCGAAACAATTACACAAGCAAACACACTATACCAGGAGGCTCTAAAAAAATTTCATAATATTTTGAGCTCATTTATTATATTTAAAAATTCCTCGAACAAATATTATTAATTAGATTTTTCAAAAAAAAAGAGTGAACAGTGCCTCCACCTGCGGCCGTCGGTGACGGCTGCAGGTGACCTGCTGGTACCCGCAGCAGGTGCGTACGGGGGGCTAGATAGGGAATTTCGGAGGTATAGGGGCCAGTTTTAAAATTTTGTTGCGTTATACGGCCAAATCAGTCCAGATTTCCAAAGAAGCTTGAAAGGAATAGCAACCTTGTATGCAAAGCATGTGAGATCAAAGGCAACCTCCCGAGACAAATAGAGACAAATCTGCTCTCTTTTTTTCAGATCATCTTAGAAGCAAAAACAAAAGATGAATTACATAATAGAATTAAGTGCAAAACGAAAGCAAGTTATGTATTAAATACTTTCAGGATCTATGCTTACGGAAATCTCCTACAATTTGGAAGGGAAACCATGCTAGTCAAAGGAAGCCATGTCTAAGAAGATGAGTATATAAACAGAACAGGGAACAGAAAGAATATTTGTAGAACAATAAATAGTTTTTTGGCTGTCTGACAATACCACAGCCTGAGCTAGAGAAAGCAAAACATCTTATGATAGCCGCGAGGGCCCAAAAAATATATTTCATCACAACCGTGGTCCCTAGCTAACACATCGAAATTATAAAGCAGCTGATCAAATCATATTAAGTCCCAATCAGTTGAGATAATAAGGTACAGATCAGTATTGCTTGCAGAAATGTCCTCAACTGATAATATAAGCCATGGATCAGTAGGGCAGCTAAGAACTGATAGTGACGATTAAATTAAGAGAAAGAACATATGTTTTTGCTTTTTTTTGCTCAGTGATAGTACAACTCACGCTCCTCACACATCCACCACTGCAAAACTATAAGACATTCTTGTGTTATGAAAACTAAAAGGGGAATCGACAAACTAAATATTTTCACTTAAATAGGTCATTGTTGTGTAAAAAGATTTGGTAGAGCATCAAACAGAACACATCAGTATTTTAGATATGTATATAAAAAAGATATTTAGACCCAACAAGGCTAAAACTCGCATATATCATTCTAAGGCAAAGACATATGGCTTTTGTTGGATACTTTAGTCTAGATCTCCCTGCAGTATCCCTTAACAACTGTATGAACAAAAAATCAAACTATAAGAATCAATATGACTTCGTCAACAATAACCATCTAGCTGGCAGTAGTAGAAAAGGGGGAAAAAGCACTAACCTAACCAGAAATCCAATTCCATATGAACAGCGTGCTAGCTGTTAGCATATGTGTATAGACATAGGACAACATATATATATATATATATAATCTACAATTTTTGTTATATACAAAAATTGTAGATTATATATGAGGCCATAACAAAAATTGTAGATTATATATGAGGCCATCCTACCACCGTTGTCAACTTGTCCGTCGACCGATGCTTTCATCGTCTACGGTGAGCCCGACACGACGTCTCCCTACTCTTGCAGTCTCTTCCTCTAGCTCTCACGTGCCTAGCTACCCATTTCTCTATCGGACACGCCAGCTACAGTGTCGTCTGCTACGTCTTACCAACACGGCTGGCAAAATTGAAGTACTCTAGCATTTTCTTGCAAGCCCTACCGCGCCTGCAAAAGATCGTTCATCGTTCATGTGCTAGCTTCCGGAGTTTCGGTGTCCGAACAAGCATGCGATGTGACTGTATTGCATGGTAGGTTGATGAATTATGGGTGAGGGGAGACAGATCGAGCTTGGTGTATGCAGATATCATTCATGCTGATACAGCTGTGTATGCATGTATCCAAGTGCTACTGCTGTATGCATTGCACTGTGTGATCAGTGATCGGCAACGACCAGCTCCCAATCAGCAATATCTTCAGATTGTCAGATACCCCACATCATATCCCGACCAAGTTTCAGTTGGCTGATCGATGCTGATTTTAGTTCCAGTTATCTTCAATTTCTGAAATTAGGATTTTTGTCTCATTTGCTGTGTTAACTGTCCTGTTCTAAACTAAGAGAACTTAGCACATGGACATGGATGTCGTATACTCTGTCTGAATTAACTAGGAACAAACAAAAATGCCAGCAATCAGCCCAGCAATGTTAAGAACAAAAGCTCCTTGATCCGATTAAGAATAATAAGGCATCATGTATGACCCAGATTTCTTAATCCAGAGTCTTCTGTGAAAACATCGTGCTATTCTCTGGATCAGTAGATAGCACTCACAGATACATCACTGAATCATTTTATACATGGCGTAAAACCATACCATTCATTAATTTAACACTTCAGAGTTTACCTAGACCGCATCGGGTCAAGTTTTACAATAAGAGCCGAACAGGCCAAAAGATTACATTCCAAAAATAGCGGAAGCGACAACAGAAGCAAAAAGGGATGATAGCATATCTCTCCACAGGCAAGCGACTAGGGAAACCCGTGTGCGTCTGATATTACCCTAAAAACTCAGATAATACGGGATGCACGCAAGTACCGACGAAGTCAGCTAGACTGAGGTGAGACTAGAACATCTAATGACTAAACTACGCCTCAAAACCTCATGGGTCTTCAGATGTCTGGTTCCTCGTAATAGTCGTAAGTTCCAAGATTTCCTACTTCTGAGGGTTGGGGAAAGAGCGAGAATGAGCACAACTTCCGTGCTTGCGAGCCAACACAGCAGATGCAATAATATACATGCAAGACTTAACAAGGATGACTCGGGTTCTTTTATTTGCGCAAAGCAATATTTGTAAATACACATATTAGAAAATCCTAGCACTTAGCAGTTTAACTGAACCACATTTTTATTAAAGAGATTATCTGTGCAATATCAATAACAACGGAGATTACCTCCACCTCATGCTTATTTTAAATAATGGTTACATCCACTTATCTCAACACTGGGTAAGACTACCCAGGATGAGCCCGTCACATTTTTCAACCCACCCACAAAGTTTTATAAACAGAACTAACTATTGCAAGTTCCCATGTCCGCCCGTGACTGTGGGCACGGATGTTCGAACAGTTTATTTCTCTGTAGAGACCGTACACTTTACCCACAAGAGATAATCGGCTTGATATAATCACATGTTTCCTTGGACATGTGAATCAAGTGGAGATTACCACAAGGCCTTTACAATGTGTCCCTCAGTACTTGTTACACCCGCTGAGGTTTCACCTGAGGTGGGTTACGCTCTTACACCCACATCAACCCTTGCCCCAGACCCCCCCTGCGCCATTAAACGGCTTTCGCCGTGCACTCCGACCCTCGGCCACGAAGGCTTACGACGTCACGAGTCATCTACCTGGTGCAATTCGTATTGACGTATACAAATTATTTAGCCAGGTCGACACCATTATAGACTTTTGGTTGTATTGTTTTACATTAGGAGGTTATCACAGGATTAAGTCATTAAAATTATCTGGGCGGTTCATACCACATACCAAACACATACCAATATATCCTGGGCTACATTAATACCCAACCACATACTCTCCAACATACCATCCGCCCAAATGAGGTATTAGCAAGTTTTTAGGGTTTTGAGAAGAGTAAAACAAATTAACTCAACCATTTCAGTCATTTACTCCAATGACTGCCCAAAACAATCTTTAAATTTAAAGAATGATGATTTGGGTGGTTAATACCCCGATACTCAAGCAAGGCTAGCATGGCGCTTGAGTACAGACTATAACTAGTAGGTTGACATATAATTACTAGGGAGGCAAGAATTAGGGAATTCAATTATCAAGAACAAGGTATAATATTTATTTAATAATTAAGTTGGCATTTAACTACCTTAGGACCATTTGATATACATTTGCATAAGAAATTAAAGCATGCAGTTTGATATTTTAAAAGAATATAATTTGTATGAAATGTAGATTCAACATGATCAAAGTGTTGACTCGCCTGAGTCAAAGGCTAGAGGATCTTGGTAGTCTTAAGCTTGGTCGAAGTGGAGACCCTTGTCTTCTTCGAACTCTACTCGAACGATCGCACCGGAAACGAAAAGATAAGCAAACAAAACAAATAAATACAGAATCCACAAATAAATACAAATTAACCAAACCAGTACCAAAATGTAGGTTTTGAAATTACAAATTTTTGGGTACAAAATTCATATTTTTTGGAGTTATAACGAAGGAGATATGGATTTTTTTGAAACTTTATAAAGGATTTTCAGTTAAAAAGAAAATCAGAAAAGAGGGATAATCTGCTACTGACGCGTGGCTCCCAGCGCACAGTGACCTTCGGTGCACGGAACAGTGTGTGTCCACGCACGGGCGCACGCGAGTCCACGACACAGTAATGTGTGGGCCCCACCTATCAGCCGCATGGGAGGTACTATGGGCCGGTGCGGGTCAAAAGGAGGCGACGCGTTCGTCTCCTCCGCCGCGCGGAGGAAACGAGGGGGTGGGAGAGAAAGCGAGAGAGGGAGAGAGAGAGGGGAGGGGAGGGGAGGGGAGGGGGCGCACGGCGGCGGCGGCGGGAAGGAGGGAGGGGAGAAGCGGCGGGGCTCGGGAGGCGCCGGAAGTGAGGGAGGAGCCGGAGACGGAGACGAAAGGCTACAGCGACGGCAATGGCAACGATGCCGAGGAAAAAGAGGCGGTGGAGGGGGCGGCACTTCGGTTCGGGGAGAGAGGAGCAGGCGAGGTTGGGAGAGATGAAGAGGCGTGCGGGCCGGCTTAAATAGCCGAGGGGGGAGAGAGAAACGAAGGAGGGGGCAGCGGCCTCGGGAAGGCGGGGAGGAAAACCAAGCGGGAGCGCAGGCGGCGCTGGCAGCGGGGAAGTGGGTGGCGCTGGCAGGCGGGTGCGGAGAGCGGGCCGGGCCCGGGGAAGACTGGGCCAAACGGGGCCCAAAGCCTAGGTAAGTTGAAAATCAAAAATTTTAATTTGAATTTGATTTTGAAATTTTGAAATCAAAAACCCATTGTTGAAACTTGAGAATGTTACACATCAAAATATCTTCAGATCAGAACAGGTAACATAACACACAGCTGGATGAGGAAAGAAATGGCACCTTACTCAAAGACAAAATATTACTACCTAAACCTCGATATATAAATTACAAGTTCTCTAATCAATTGCTTTTTCCAGTAGTCTTCGATTGGGGCAATGTCCAGAAAACGATGTCCCAGAGCGTCGAGGTGATGCCGAAGCCCCTGTTTTGGATTCTGAAGTGGTGGTTCAGGTGATACCGCTGCACGGAGAGCAAATTTAGCTGCAAGAACTGGACAAAAGCTTGCATATTTGCAGGACCAACAAGCTAATTAACTAAATGATACTAGAGTATACTCACCTTGAGGTATTTAGCTGGATCTTTGGATGGTTGTCCATGGTGCAAGTAGTAGTGAGTACAATCATACATCACATATCCCAGTAGGCCACCGCCGAATATTGCAGGAGTGGTAGATGGAGTTGTAAAGAATGCAACCAGATTCCAGAACTAGGGATGGACCAGAAAATGCCAAGACAAAAATAAGTAAATAGATAAACAGACAGTTCCATTGAAATCAGATGGTGCTTTGCTTAATGTTATGTGGATTGTGGATGCAACTTTTTAATGTCTATATTAGTGATAGCTCACCATTAGCTCTTCTATAGTTCTATGTCATCAATTATGAGGTCTAGAGTTTCTAGACAGCGGACTGGAGCCATACCGGGAAACACAAAATTGCTGTTGCAGCAGGAGGGAATACAAGACGAAGAGAGTCCATGGGGTGCTTATGGTGGCATCCGTGGAGAAGGTAATGTGCTGTGTTTGTCCTGCATCATTGACATTCCAACCCCTTGCTTATCAGAAGGAAAGATTCAACAAAAATCCTACCAACTAATGTCGTAACAGTTCTTACCAATAACTTTTAGTGTTAATATGGAATAGGAATCGGTGCAAAGTATACTCGATCAGCGTCCATATGAATATCCCGAATAAAGCCATAAGAGCTACTTCCTCAATGGCATGACCCATCCGGATGGACTTGACTAACAACCAGCAGACAACAGGAAGCCAAATGGCTGGCACGGCCCACCATTTCGTGCGTGTTAACAACTGGGCATTCAAATTTCGCATATAAGTTGGTTAAAAAAAACGCATATAAGAGGTCTGTTACAAAATCAGCAGTAGTATAAAAAAACTAGATGCATTACCTCCATGGTACCATTCGCAAAGAAACGTGGGCCTTCCTTGCTGACAATAGGCTGGTGAACCCACTCTTGATAGCGCTCTTCGAGATGGCCAACCTTCATCAGTAATGCACAAGAGTATAACAGTCAAAATGTGGATCTGGCAATGTAGAGCTGAAAACATTTCTGTCATAGGTAAAGGATCCGATACAGCATACAGCTAGCCACATCAAATTATTGCAGACAGCAAGGATCATTCACAGAACAAAGTAACAAACACTTGGAAAAATAACAAAATGTGACCTTGACAAATCAGCAATACAAGACAATTGCATACTTTATGTGACAACAGCAGAAGTATCCATTATTGAAAAATTCTTTCAGAAAACCAAGTAACTGACAATCAGTCAGGTACAGCATTTCTGGAATTTTAGCACAATTTTGGCTTGATTTTCTCTATTATATGAGATATCCTTTTTTTTTCATAGTTTGCAGTTTAAAACAATTGGCTTTGCATTGATATATAAGGTTCTGATCTGCACCATTGGAAATTTTCAACTTGTCCAGAAGTTTTGCAGGAAGCACTGAATAGACACGTAGAACGAACCTGGAAAACGAGAGGCTTGTTGAGATCAACGGTGAACTCCTGGACAACCATCTTCCTGCAACCAGAACTGCAGCAAAGATTCACACAATTACACATGTACATTTGCACAAATCAACACCCAAGAACTGAGGCCACATCCACAATTGAACAGCATTTGCCAGCTTTAACACACTTTAGCACTCGCCCTAACAAGCGATGAATCTAGTGCAATATATAGTCAATCTTTTATCTTCCCATTTGCTGCTTTACAGTGCCAGTTCATGTGAATTCGATCAAATGGCGCCACATTTTCGTTTTAAAAAAAAGGCACTACATGGTCAACTAAAACCGGGAAAATTGGGAAGCATTTCCCTTCCTTGTATCAATCTGGAAAGGATTATAGTTCTAGAACAAAATGCAGGTACAGGAACCTCATTCCAAGATCCAATCTTCTCTGAATCCCAAAGAAACTCAGCGAAGAGCCGAAGACCAAGAACCAGAGAACACCAGATCACGGGTTCACGCGAGAAACCAGAGGGGATCAAGGGAGCGGGGATACCTTCACAACCGAGCCAATGGCCACCTTCCTGCCTGACCTGGTCGTTCCTCGAGGGGGCGCGGCGCTTCTCCTCGCCGGACGCCGAGAGGGAGCGGAGGAAGACGAGCCGAGAGGGAGAGCGATGACAGCGAATAAGACGGAAATACCTGTTCGCAGTCTGTGGGCGCCTGCTCGCAATTAGCTGGTATATGCCTCTCGCGGTCTCGCTCCCCTCATATAATACTGTGGCGCTGGGCCCCACTTGCCAGCTTGGCTATGGCCTGGATTACAGCATGTCAGGTACCCGGGAATGCATAAATGAACTCGAGATCATAGGCTGTTTCATGTGTGTACACTATTGATCTTGATCATATAGCCACTGTGACCACTAGACTGTTGATCTTGATCATAGCCAGCGTGACCACTAGATCAAACTTGCCGCGTTGTTGTTCGATCGAAAACATCTATGTGTCAATGACAAGCGGACCCCACTAGTACATTCCTTCCCTCTAGATTACAGAGCTTTTGGAGAATCCGATATCCCCGTTGTACAGTGGCAATCATAAGTTCAAATCTCAGAAATAGTGGTGACCATAATGAGATCTCGAGGGAACGCCTCATGCAATAGTATTGCCCTACCTTTGAGGTGGCTTCTATCATTTGCATCTATTTTCGTTGCACTTGATTATTTACCACAAATTTAGAGAGACATTTTGATTATTTACCCTTTTAGACATTTTGTCTCTGTCTTCTTCTTCCTCCTCTCATCTTCTCATGTTTTCTTCCTTACTTGCTCTGGCCATGGTAGACCGAGTGGCCTGAGGCGACTGTTCACCCCGCCTCGTGCCTCTCCTCACCCTCTGTCTCCCTTCTTTGAATGTAGAGGTCCCTGGTGGTGATGTCTACAGGCGCCTCGCGGCTGGTACGCACTATCACGGCGGCTGTAGCAGCCTCTGCTGCCACCGAGTAACGATGGAAGGTCGACCTGCGGGTGAGGCAAGCGCGGGGGCAGCTAGGGGACGGCGCAGCAGTCTAGGAGGAGGGGAAGCCGAGGTGGAGGAAGGTGATGAGGAAGAAGGCGATGAAGGCGAGGGGAGGACACGTCGGGAGGAGGAGGCGGTGGCGGCGAAGTGCGGCCCGCGATGGGAGGGGGGTCTTGGAGCAGGGGTGGTGGTGCGTCTTTGGCTGGGTGGTGGTATCCAATTCTTGGGTGTTAAGAGAGAGAGAGAGGAGCATGGATGGTGGTGCGTCTTTGGCTTGGTGGTAGTATCCAGATCTTGGGTGTTACGAGTGTTGGGAATTTTGTGGAGTAAAAGGTTTGAATCACGCCAGAAATGCTTTCCTAAAGCAATTATTTGCACCCTGTTAAAATACTTCGAGAGTCTACTGTAAATAAGCTAGTAGGATAAGACAAGTCTAGACGAAGTTTGCATCAAAGCAAAGTGAAAACACGTCGTGAACAGAATAAGAGAATGAGATTATAAAGTGCCTCTCAATATCTGAAGAATGTCTCCTTATATAGAGTTTGAAAGGATACAAAATGAAGAGACGCGACTCTTCGAATGCACCCTCCCGTGAAAAGATGCGAAATGAAGAGACACGACTCTTCGAATGCATCCTTTCATGAAGAGACACAACTTGTTTGAAAACAACTTCCAACAATCCCCCACTTGTTTTAAAATAAACAAGTTCATACACAGTAATAAAAGAATATTAATACAGTTAGGTATCTTTCGATTTGAACCTAACTTTAGTAATTACACAACAAAGTTTTGATGAAATTAAAGGTAGCATAAAAGCTTTGAACCAATTATTCCTTATATCAAAACCGGTCATGCATTACACATATTCTTTACAACGTTCTGCCCACAAAAACACACTTAGCACTATTAATGGCCATGTGCTCATCCTATATTCATTAAAAAAAAAATGAGAAACTCTACTCCCATTTAGAGACGACACCATCTCATTTTTTATATAGGTAAAATTCTTCCAGTATCTCTATTACTTACAGATACTTGTCCTCAACGACTGAATCTCATTAAGAGTAAATTACTCAACCCTCAAACTATAACAGCCAACATTTTACAATTATATAAATGTTGAATCATCCACATCACAACTTGTTGTTACCATTTGAACCGTAAAACTAGTTAATTACTAGTGTTAGGTTGGGTTGCCATTGTTAATGGATTTATTATTGAGTTTAGTCTTGCCACAAACATATCAACTTTTTCCTTCTGCACTTTTCTTCTTAAAAGCACCTTTGTTTTTCTTGGGTCCGATATGAAAACTTTTATTTCCACCTTTCTTGTTAGGCTTGCTGTCACTTACAACATTTGCCTTGGAGGAACCGACGCTAAGATTAATATTTATCATTTTTTCTCTTACCCTCGATTCCTCTTCGATTCGAAGATGCTTCTAAATTTGTTTTAAGGAAAAATCCCCAGAATTATACAGAAGTCTTTTCTTGTAGTTACTCCAAGTTGGTGGCAATTTCGCAACAATTGCAACAACCTGAAAAACTTCAGGAATATCAATCTTTACCGCCTTTAGTTTATTCACTATCACTTGTAACTCATGTACTTCAGAAAGAAGTGATTTATCATCATTCATTTTAAAGTCAAAGTACCTAGAGATAAGGAACTTCTTTGTACCTTCCTCCTCTGCTTTGTATTTGCTCTCCAGAGCATTCCAGATGTCTCTTGTCGACGGCATGTCAGTGTAGAGATCATATAGACGGTCGGAGAGGGTGTTGAGAATGTGTCTACAACACATTAGATCATCCTTGTTCCTCTTTCTTCTCTCTGCCTTGCGTTTGTCAATGTCGTTCTCCTCGGGCGCTGGTACTGGAAGAAGCGTTGGATCAAGAATGTAGAAGAGCTTCATGGTCGTGAGGGGAAACTTCAGCTTATCTTGTCAGCGAGTGAAGTTCGTGCTGTCGAAACGATCAAGTCGCACCATGTCTTGATTCATGAACTTGATGGCGGAAGCAGAAGCCTCTGACTCCATGATAATGGCTTTAGATTGTTGGGAATTTTGTGGAGTAGAAGGCTTGAATCACGCTAGAAGCGCTTTCCTAAAGCGACTATTTGCATCCTGTTAAAATGCTTCGAGGGTCTACTGCAAATAAGCTAGTAGGATAAGACAAGTCTAGACGTAGTTTGCACCAAAGCAAAGTGAAAACACGTCGTCAACAGAACAAGAGAATGAGATTATGAAGTGCCTCTCAAAATCTGAAGGATGTCTCCTTATATAGAGTTTAAAAGGCTGCATTCGAAGAGTCGCATCTCTTCATTTCGTATCTTTTCAAGGGAGGGTGCATTCGAAGAGTCGCGTCTCTTCATTTCGCATCCTTTCAAACTCTATATAAGGAGACGTCCTTCAGATTTTGAGAGACACTTCATAATCTCATTCTCTTGTTCTATTCACGATGTGTTTTCACTTTGCTTTGGTGCAAACTTCGTTTAGACTTGTTTTACCCTACTAGCTTATTTGCAGTAGACCCTCGAAGCATTTTAACAGGGTACAAATAATCGCTTTGGGAAAGCGTTTCTGGCGTGATTCAAGTCTTCTACTCCACAAAGTTCCCAATAGAGAGAGAGAGAGAGAGAGAGGAGAGGTGTGGTGCGGGGTGAACGGCCGCCTTCGGCCGAGCAAGCAAGGAAGAAAAGAAGAGAGGAGGAATAATGGGAAGAAAACAGTGATAAAAATGTTCAAAAAGGTAAATAATTGAATCTTTTTAACTTTGTGATAAATAATAAAGTGCAACGAAAATATATATAAGCGATGTGGGCAAATGATAGATTCCCTGAAGTAATCCTACAAGGTGAATCGGTAATTGGGTACTGCCAATCCCTTCGTTTTTAGCCCATCGAGAATAGGTTATTTATTCCTGAAGGCTGGGCAGGACAACATGGATGTCGCATGTGTTGTCCTGGCTGTGTATGCCAATCTTTCCGAGACAGTGGGTGTGGGGTGGGTGCGGCAGTGGACAATGTGTGCACACTATTGCCTGCCATGCACAGGTGGCGGTGGGAGGATCATGGGAGCCCATAGTTGGCTAGCATCACGCCAACAAACTGCCACTGCATCTCCTTGGGGTTTGCAAGAATTACTAGTATAATATTCGTCCCAAAATCAGTATATTTTTGTAAAGAGTTAGTGCAAGTTTCACCAGAAAGCTACGTTCCAAAGAGCTCACATTGTTCTTGCTACCTCCATTGTTCTTGCTACCTCCAAAGATGGCAAGGTCCAAAAATCAGTATCACTTTGATGGCCAAAGGCTGATGGGCAACGACCATATGTAGTAACTCGAAACATAATACAATAGCACAAAAGTATCTATATTGCTTGCCCACAGGGCGAAATTGCTATAGCACAAGAAGTTGGTGAGGCAAAGTCCATGGATCAGCAGTTCCAACTTATTTCATGCACAAACACGTTCATTTATGGGGTGTGATTGGTTGGTGGGATGAAGTTGAATAGGATAGGATGGTACAGGTATGATGAGATCGTCCTGGATGAGATGATATAAGTATGATATTTGGTTGGTGGGATATGATGATACATGATTTTGGTTGGTTGGTGGAATATGATGATCTTAGATGGTTCAAGATAGTGTTTGATTGGTGGGATAGGATGATTCATATGATATTTTTTGCACTAAAATATGTCAAGAGTGGTCTTATTTTGTTAACTAAATGACAAGGAACACAACGGTTCAATTGGATCGCAAATCGGATACTCGGTTTAGGAAATATGATCATTTAAAACTCGTAAATCAAGCCGTCACGTCACCAAACGCCTTGGAATTCGAGTGAACGGTGTGGTTCGGGATTTTTTTTTCCCCGAATGGGATGATACAACATAAACATGAATTTTTTTTTCTTAAACCATCTTATTCTGAATGGTTTGATTCTATTCAACCAACTAAACACCTGAACGAACTCATTTCTCGTACCGGATGATTCAGGACCACTCCATTCAACTAACCAAACACACCTATTTGAAGTGTGAAAATTGAAACCACGAGACAGAAGTTACAATGGTTGCCACCCTACTAGCATCCAAAACCCAATACCCCAGTAGAATAGTACAGACAGCAGAAAACGACGACAATGGAATCGCCTTGGGTGTTTTGTTTTCAGAATGCCTTCTTCTCATACGAAACCAGACCGTGGATCCCTCCTTCGACTTGGGCAGCTCCGGTTCTTACATAAATATAAAGATCAATTTGTCAGTAAGACGCAGCACAAATTTTTTTCGAAAGAAAAGCAGATCGGAGAACAAATATTATAACGTGTGCAACGCCCTTCGAAGGAATCATGAAAGCATGGGAATCAACAGGTTTGTTCGTTGCTGGTAAGCACTACTCTCATGATGTGGACTGCGTATCCATTTAAGCTCATGGGATATGCGAATCACCTCCATGGATTTTGCTGAGAAATCGAGGGGGTCAAGAATTGGTGTTGTCAATGGGCCTGTTGGTATATTTTGAGCCACAATAATCAAGAGGAGAGGGCTGCTACAATACAATCTTGCGTGGTTACTGATCAACAGGTGGTGGAACAGTGCTATAAGGTTCAACAAAAGAATTCTAAATCTGGGAGGATGTTTTCAGCACAGCAAAGGATTTTTGAAAAGAAGAAAAGGAGGGGAAAATCTTCTATTATGTCCGACCCGAATTTTGCAAATTCAAATTCTCTGTGAAAACTGTGTTATTCCCTAGATCAGTAGATAACACTCACATGCACATTGCTGAATCATTTCATACAAGGCGTAAACTAAACCAGTCAATATATTACAACTTCAGAGTAACATAGACCACATTGGGCCAAGTTTTACAAAAGAGCCGGGTAGGCCAAATTGATTACATTACAAAGAAAGCAACGTAACTACAGCGGAAGTAAAAGGGATAGAGCTCATCTCTCCACAGGCAAATTGTTGATGTTGGAATTAATTATATTAAATTATTTTGATACTAAAAGTCCATATTAAGCTTCAATTAAAATTCAAATAAAATCCAAATGGTGAATTTTCCAACTACTGACTAATCAAAAGATTTTTAAAACTCAAAAAATTGGGATATTACAAATGACTTGCTGATTGCTCTCGACTAGGTGTTATTGTGCTACGACCAGAGTTGGCATCTTGTTTCTTGGGTTGTGGACTTGAAGATTCCATGGCATGTCCATACTGGATTTACTACGACTGGTTCAACTTTTCGCCCCTTGCACTTGCTTCTTCGTCTTGCATTCATAATGGAACAGTTTATCCAATGTATCATACTTGTGCAAATCAAGGATGTTCTAAATTTCCTTATTTAAACCGCCCATGAGACATGCCATCTTGGCATTGTCTTCCTCTTCCACATTGGCTAGTATCATGCCAATTTGCAGCTGTTGGTAGCAATCCCCCGCGGAATTGCTTCCTTGTATCAATCTCTATTGTCTATTAAGTAAATCACATTCCAAAAAAGTTGGAACAAATCTGGAACACATTACCAATTTGAGATCTTCCCAGGTGCGAGGTGCATCTTGTCGTTATTTAATCAAACTCCACCAGATAGAAGCGTAGTTAGTGAATTCGCTTGTAGTAGCCCGCACTATGTGATCTTCATGATACTTGTGGCAACAAAACTTTTGCTCCACAAGCATCTCCCAATCCAAGTAAACCTCTGGATCGTATTTGCCGTCGAAGGCTGGAACGGAAAACTTGATCTTTCCCAAGGTATCTGTAACACCCCAGCCCAACACTGAGCCTAGAATGCCACCACACTACACTTTAAACTAATAATTAATGACACACTATAAAAATTACAGCAAGGAAACAATGCTAATCAATAATCATAACAATGGATCACAAAAGAACATGCATGTATAAATATGGATCAAACGATAATCAATAAGCAAGGGGAATAAAACCAGGTAAATAATCCAAAGTAGCATCAACTAATGATTCCAAATTACTAAAGCAAATAGTCTAGTCCAAATGATGTCCTAAACTTTATTCAATAACTAACATGTCCATGTGTAAACCAATACTGAATGAATGATTATCATGGCGAATGATCATGTGAAGTCCATGTGCTCTACTCGCTCTCAATTACGGCATCCTCGAAGATCACCTAAAAACAACAATAGAGCAAGGGTGAGTCCACGACTCAGCAAACACATCGATATACAACGAACAATAGTAAATCAACAGCATTCAATAACTTCATTATCATCATATGCACTTCCATTCACATTCTCATTCATCAATCTCAAATATCAATGCAACTCTATTCTATATGTCCACATGCACTTCTTTTCACAGATATACGGTATAGCGTGAGTGAATGCTCGCGACAACATTCACTCTCAAGCCCGTTCCTCCAAAAGGATCGGGGACCTCCTCCACTCCCGTGGAGTTGTGATCATATTGATCACCTTCTCTTATGCAAAAATGCTTATGAATGCAAACATGCAAACTCCATCATAAACATCATATCCAACTTTCCATCATGCTTATCAACAAAGATATAAACATACCAATTCATTGTTTGCAATTAAACCAAATAAAAGCACAACAATAATGGTAATAGAAGATAAAGAAAACAGTGATCGATCATTGATCGCTGTCTACCATGCACTTGCCTTTACTAGTTGCGGCCTTGCGATTTGATTAGAAGACGGCAACAAGCACGACGCCTCTCCTATATTAAATACACCAACTTCAATACAAATTACAGCAACAAGAATAGCAATCAATATACTTCGCTCCTACACGTCCCCAAAAATAACACGTTACGCCGGTGCCGAATAACTACCCATAGCAAACTTGGTACTAAAACGAACGTAACTTTTGACTCGAAAGTCCGATCACCACAAACCACCCCATTCTGGATTCTTTATAAAATTATCTACATTTTCTTAGATTACACCGCCTTCTAATTAATTCATCTAACCCTCCGTATTTAGCTCCGAAAGCCGATCTGTCCGCTTCGGAACAGCGGTCTTCCAAATTTCATAACTTTTGTTTTACTCAACCAAAATGCGTGTTCTCAGATCCTACAGAACCATTGGACAATTATCTACAACTTTCATGTAGATCAAAAACTCTAATTAAGCTATTTACTATTTTTAATCCGCAGTCTACCAAAACAGCGCCGAAAGGCGACAACCCTAAAAACAGCGGCCTTCTAAAAAACCTAACTCCAATTATACTCGTCCGATTGACATGATTCAATATGCTATAGAAAGATATCGAAATTATCTACAATTAACTGGTAGATGGCATTTTCAACAATCGTTATTAAAGTACCCGAATAAATTGTACAATATAACAGCAGGCTAAATAGATCTATTAATCGGCACTACTAATAGAAAATTCTAAAACATCTCTCTAATCTTGATTCTAATCTCTAATTAACAGTGCAAAACAGAGAAAACAAGTATTTCATACTAGCAAACCTCTACGTGGTATCAGAGATCGTCTCGGCCGAAAGTGCAAACAAAATCGGCGATCTTGTCTCCGTTGGCTCGGCTTGCGGCGCACGGCGAAGAAGCAGCAGCGATAAAGCGGCGAATAGCCGCACAGCGCGCAGACTTAGCGATCAGCGAGCGCCAGCAAGCGAGCGGCGGCGCATAGCGGTTAACCGGTAGAAAGCAGCGAGACAAAGAGAGCCTCACGGCATTGCGGCGTTCGGTACGGCGGTCTTGCGAGGAAAACTTCGGCGGCAGCACCTTGCGCAGAAACGGCGACAACGGCGGCTCCGCGCATGACAGATCACTCGGCTCGGCAAAGAAAAATCAGCAACGATGCAAGCGATGCAATTAGAAAAGCAATTGGCGGCGGCGATGGAAAAATTGTGGAGGCAAAGAAAAAAAAAAGGGCGGGCGGCTCGGTGGAACAAAAAGAGATTAGGGTTTTCTAAAAAAACTCCAATCTATTTATAGCTCAACAAAAATCCTGAAAACTCTATTTTCATAAATCCTTTTTTATTTAATTACGAAAAAACCCTTAAGACGATTTTAATTAATTATTTACTAATACCATTAAATTAATTACTCTCCGAACATTAAGACGCGAATATTAAAATTAATATTATTTTCAGGGTATTACATTCTACCCCCCTTAACGGAATTCGACCCCGAATTCTACTCGCCGTTCTACTCAAAGAAAAACTGCACAACTGAAATTAAACAACAAAACCACACGTACCCGACGTGAACAACTCCGGGTATAGCTCGCGCATACGAGACTCCAACTCCCAAGTCGCCTCTCCCTCGGACTGATGCGTCCACAGCACCTTGACGTATACCAACGTCTTGTGCCTCAGCACTCGCTCCGACCTCTCCAGAATGCGCGCCGGACGCGACTCAACTGTGAGGTCTTGCTCAATAGTCAACGGCTCTAATAAAATCTTATGCTCTGGGTCTCTCAAAAACTTCCTCAACATCGAGACGTGAAACACATTGTGAACTCCACGCATGGACTCAGGAAGATCCAAGCGGTAGGCTAACTTCCCAATTCTTGCAATAATCGGGAACGGTCCAACGTACCTCGGGCTAAGCTTCCCTTTGGTACCGAATCGGACAATGCCTTTAGTGGGAGACACTCTCAAGAGCACCTGGTCACCCACCGCAAACTCCAAATCACGTCTCCGCAAATCAGCATAACTTTTCTGTCTACTCTGAGCTGCTAACAGATTCTGCCTCACCATGGCCACACGCTCAACGGTCTTCTGAATCCAATCCGGACCCAAAATTGCCTTCTCTCCAACTGCATCCCAGCAAAGCGGCGATCTGCACTTCCGCCCATAGAGAACCTCAAATGGCGCGCTCTAATCTTGGAATGGTAACTATTATTATAAGCAAACTCTGCAAGTGGCAACTGGTCCTCCCAACTACCCTTCCAAGATAGAACACAAGATCGCAACATGTCCTCCAAAGTCTGAATAGTACGCTCTGACTGCCCATCCGTCTGTGGGTGAAACGCTGTACTAAGGCGAAGCTGTGTGCCCAATGCACTCTGCAGACTCTCCCAGAACTTGGAGACAAACTTCGCGTCTCTGTCAGAAATGATGGTCTTTGGCACACCATGCAGTCTTACTATTTCACGCACATAAATAGGAGCTAGATCACTCATTGAATTTGTCGTGCGAATAGGAATGAAGTGTGCGAGACTTCTTGAATCGATCCACAACTACCCAAATCGCATCCTTCCTCGCGCGAGAGGTAGCGCCACAACAAAGTCCATAGAGATATCATCCCAAGGCCACTGGGTACCTCCAAAGGCTGCAATAACCTGCGGGGCGCTTGTGCTCGGCTTTCACTTGGCGACAAACACCACAAGAAGCCACATAGTTAGCAATATCCACCTTCATTCTTTTCCACCAAAAATTACATTTTGATCTCGATACATCTTAGTCTCACCAGGATGAACAGTGTACGGAGTGCGATGTGCCTCCCTCAAAATATCATCTTTGACCTCCGACTTTTGTGGCACGCAAAGGCGTCCTTTAAACCTCAAAGTACCAGAATCATCCATGCTAAAATCACTCCCTTTACCTCCATCCAGACGCTTCCTAACCTCCTGTAATAACCGGTCACTCTGTTGTGCTTCCCGCACATGGTCTGGAATAGCTGACTCAAGAATCAACTGCGTCTCAACATGTGTTGTGCCCGCATAACAATAAGATATTCCCATGCGATCAAAATCAGCAATAAGGCAATCTAGAGTAGCGGGAGTCGCCTTGCGACTAAGAGCATCAGCAACTACATTGGCCTTGCCTGGATGATACTGAATAGTAAGATCATAGTCCTTGATCAACTCCAACCACCTCCTTTGCCTCAAATTCAGATCCTTCTGAGTGAAGATATACTTGAGACTCTTGTGATCTGTGAAAATATCACAAGGCTCCCCGTATAGATAATGCCTCCAAATCTTGAGAGCAAAAACAACCGCAGCCAACTCCAAATCATGAGTGGGATAATTCTGCTCATGCTTCTTTAACTGTCTCGACGCATAAGCAATCACCTTACCGTCTTGCATAAGCACACAACCAAGACCCACTCGAGATGCATCTGAAAAGACTGTGAACCGCTTTCCCGGCTCGGGAAGAGTGAGAATAGGAGAGGTCACCAACCTGTCCTTCAAAATCGTAAATCTAGCGCTCACACTCATCAGTCCACTGGAATCTCACGCCTTTCTGAGTAAGCTGAGACATCGGCTTGGCAATGATAGAGAAATCCTGCACAAAACGCCGATAATAACCAGTCAAACCCAGAAAACTCCTCACCTCCTTCACACTAGTCGGCCTCTTCCAATCTACCACTGTGGAGACCTTACTAGGATCAACAGCAATACCCTGAGGGTTAATCACATGACCCAGAAAACCCACTTCCGAAATCCAGAACTCACACTTCTTCAATTTAGCATAGAACTTGTGCTCTCTCAAAGTATCTAAAACCAGCCTCAAATGACGCTCATGATCCTCATTGGTCTTGGAATAGATAAGAATATCATCAATGAACACCACCACAAAATCATCTAGATACTCGTGATACCATCTGTAACACCCTGACCCAAAATCGGCTCAATGCCCAGCCCACCGTGGGGCGGACCCGCCTACACATAGCACCCCACTTACACTTTCGTCCTCGCTTCGTGTAAAAGGGTTAACCCGGAGGTGCTACGTTTGGATCCAACAGGCATTATATACTACTACAACTCACTTGAGACAAGCAATGTGGGACTAATCCCACCACACAACTCCTCATGGTTTCCATAAAAATGGCAGGTGCATTAGTCAATCCAAAAGACATAACTTTATACTCATAATGCCCATACCTGGTGGAGAAAGCTGTCTTCTCTACATCCTGCTCACGCACACGGATTTGATTATACCCTGACTGGAGATCAATCTTGGAGAACACTTGAGCTCCATTCAACCGATCAAACAAGTCCTCAATGCGGGGCAATGGATATTTATTCTTGATTGTGACTGCATTAAGCGCACGATAATCAATACACATGCGCCAACTCCCATCCTTCTTCTCTGTGAACAGAACAGGAGCTCCCCACGGCGATACACTACGCCTGATCAAACCTTTAGCCAACAATTCATCCAATTGCTTCTTCAACTCGTCCTGAAACGGACGTGCTAATCGATATGGAGACATCGAGATGGGGCGAGTACGGAACAAGATCAATCTGAAACTCCACGTCTCGCACGGTGGCAAACCCTAAGATCACCGGGAACACATCCGGTAATCACTAACCACCGGAATCTCCTCAATCTGCGAAGCCACACTCGGTTTCTCAGCAAGAGCTAAAAGAAGCCCAGTTTTCACTGCACGCTGACCCGGGAACAGTCCGGCCAACATCGAAAGAGAGCGCGGAGGCGCACTCCCCTGAAAAGTCAAGGTCTCCCAGGCGAGGTGCCGCACGAGACCGTTCTCTGAAACAAGATATCACGGCTCGATAAGAGTGCAACCAATCCATACCCAAGATAACGTCGAGCGGCTCCATTTGAATAACTATCAAATTCGCGTGAACTTCTCCCCATCAATAACAATAGAACACCGGGACAAGCAAGAGAGCTAGCAATAATACCCCGGAGAACTAACCAACACCGATGAGAAATCCATCAGATACTCAAGTTCGCTCTCCTAGCAAACGCCGTCGACACAAGCGAAAAGGTAGCCCCGAATCAAAAGGACTAAAGCATCAAGCGAATCCACAAGCAAAGTACACATCACCACGTCGGGGCGACCCGCGAGACTCTGCAGTAGGCATGGCGTACACTCCAGGTGGCGCCATGGCGAAAGAAGACGATGGCGGGGCGGCGAGAGCCCCGACATTCTGCTGTGGCGGTGCAGGTAAAGCCGGTCGTGCAATCTGATGCGGTGCCGAAGGTGGCGGCCGCCATAGTACCTATTTGGGCGCCCAAGTGAAGGAAATGGCATCATTGGAGGAGCGATCATCATCCGGAAAGATCCTCGGCGGGACCCATCAAGAAGAAGAAGATGGCACAGGCTCCCACTTGATCACGCTAGCGGGGTTCTGGCGACACACCCGCTCCTTGTGACCTGGTCGGCCACACTGACGGCAATCACCCGTCCAAGTGCACTCAGCAGCGCGGTGTCCATCACCGCACTTAAAGCAAAGCATGCCCCGCAGGGACAGACGAAGAGCCGAGTACTGCAAAGGGCGAGGCGCCAAGAAGGAACGGCCTCATTGCTTAGGCTGAAAAGATGCGGTCCTCCCTTGAATTTCTTGAAAGCAGGTCGCTGAACAGACCCACTTCCCTCACTAGAGCTCCTCTTCTGGTCACCACCAGAAGCTACCAGTCCACCAGAGGCTTGCTGCCCCTTTGTGAGCTGCATCTCCAACTCCATGCCCCTAGCTTGCTCCACAACAGAGCTGTAATCACGGAGTGGAGTAGCTCCCAACACATGTCGGTACTCAAAATTGAGACCCCGACGGAACCTCTTGGCTTTCTGAAGGTCATCATTCGCTATTGAAGGGACAAAGCGAACCAAGTTGTTGAACTCAGCCTCATACTCAGCAATAGACCTCTTCCCCTGAGCAAAGGCCGTCAAGGCAACCTCCATCTTCTCTACAAATGAGTAGGGGTAGAACTTCCCCTTGAACTGATCAACAAAGTCCTCCCAAGTGACTGGCCCTTGAGTGGCGGTCCTCGAAGACAACACGCCCTCCCACCAAATATCCGCCTGTTGACGAAGAGCACGGATCCCTCCCACCAACTCTCTCAACAAAGCAGGGGTTTCATCCTGGACCCCAACCGGTACTGACTCCTCTGCTACAGGAGGTGGCTCCACGGAACCTCGCCCGCGACCACGACCTCCACGACCGCGGCCACCACGACCACGTCTCTACCCCTCGGCATAGCTATCAACCACAATCAACAATACACAATGAGCTCGAAGCTCAAAATAAACTCATCCATCAATGAACAACATAACGGAAGCGTAAAAACTATATTCGTACCTCTCTCTAACCTACTGTGCACTAGTGTGTCAAATTTTAGGTTAGTTAACCATTAGCAAATTTTAGTTGATTTACTAATACTAAACAAATTTTAACAATTTTAGTTTGCCTATGTTGTTAATCTATTCACCACGGACCTAAAGCCCGCTCTGATACCAACTGTAACACCCCAGCCCAACACTGAGCCTAGAATGCCACCACACTACACTTTAAACTAATAATTAATGACACACTATAAAAATTACAGCAAGGAAACAATGCTAATCAATAATCATAACAATGGATCACAAAAGAACATGCATGTATAAATATGGATCAAACGATAATCAATAAGCAAGGGGAATAAAACCAGGTAAATAATCCAAAGTAGCATCAACTAATGATTCCAAATTACTAAAGCAAATAGTCTAGTCCAAATGATGTCCTAAACTTTATTCAATAACTAACATGTCCATGTGTAAACCAATACTGAATGAATGATTATCATGGCGAATGATCATGTGAAGTCCATGTGCTCTACTCGCTCTCAATTACGGCATCCTCGAAGATCACCTAAAAACAACAATAGAGCAAGGGTGAGTCCACGACTCAGCAAACACATCGATATACAACGAACAATAGTAAATCAACAGCATTCAATAACTTCATTATCATCATATGCACTTCCATTCACATTCTCATTCATCAATCTCAAATATCAATGCAACTCTATTCTATATGTCCACATGCACTTCTTTTCGCGTATACCGGTATAGCGTGAGTGAATGCTCGCGACAACATTCACTCTCAAGCCCGTTCCTCCAAAAGGATCGGGGACCTCCTCCACTCCCGTGGAGTTGTGATCATATTGATCACCTTCTCTTATGCAAAAATGCTTATGAATGCAAACATGCAAACTCCATCATAAACATCATATCCAACTTTCCATCATGCTTATCAACAAAGATATAAACATACCAATTCATTGTTTGCAATTAAACCAAATAAAAGCACAACAATAATGGTAATAGAAGATAAAGAAAACAGTGATCGATCATTGATCGCTGTCTACCATGCACTTGCCTTTACTAGTTGCGACCTTGCGATTTGATTAGAAGACGGCAACAAGCACGACGCCTCTCTATATTAAATACACCAACTTCAATACAAATTACAGCAACAAGAATAGCAATCAATATACTTCGCTCCTACCGTCCCCAAAATAACACGTTACGCCGGTGCCGAATAACTACCCATAGCAAACTTGGTACTAAAACGAACGTAACTTTTGACTCGAAAGTCCGATCACCACAAACCACCCCATTCTGGATTCTTTATAAAATTATCTACATTTTCTTAGATTACACCGCCTTCTAATTAATTCATCTAACCCTCCGTATTTAGCTCCGAAGCCGATCTGTCCGCTTGAACAGCGGTCTTCCAAATTTCATAACTTTTGTTTTACTCAACCAAAATGCGTGTTCTCAGATCCTACAGAACCATTGGACAATTATCTACAACTTTCATGTAGATCAAAAACTCTAATTAAGCTATTTACTATTTTTAATCCGCAGTCTACCAAAACAGCGCCGAAAGGCGACAACCCTAAAAACAGCGGCCTTCTAAAAAACCTAACTCCAATTATACTCGTCCGATTGACATGATTCAATATGCTATAGAAAGATATCGAAATTATCTACAATTAACTGGTAGATGGCATTTTCAACAATCGTTATTAAAGTACCCGAATAAATTGTACAATATAACAAAGAAGCTAAATAGATCTATTAATCGGCACTACTAATAGAAAATTCTAAAACATCTCTCTAATCTTGATTCTAATCTCTAATTAACAGTGCAAAACAGAGAAAACAAGTATTTCATACTAGCAAACCTCTACGTGGTATCAGAGATCGTCTCGGCCGAGTGCAGCAAAATCAGCAGTACTGTCTCCGTTGGCTCGGCTTGCGCCACGGCAGGCGAGCGAACGCAAGAAGAAGCGGCGGCGGCAGCAGGTCGCACTTAGCGATCAGCAGAGCGGCCAAAGACGCAAGAGGCAAGCAGCAAGCGATTAGCCGGTAGAAAGCAGCGACAAAGAGAGCCTCACAAAGATTGCGGCGTTTTCGTACGGCGGCGGTCTGCGAGGAAAACTTCAGCACAAGCACCTTGCGCGAGAAGCAGCGACAACGGCCGGCTCCACGCGCAGCAGATCACTCGGCTCGGCAAAGAAAAATCAGCAACAGTCGCAACGATGCAGTAGAAAAGCAATTGGCGGCGGCGATGGAAAAATTGTGGAGGCAAAGAAAAAAAAAGGCCGGCGGCTCGGTGGAACAAAAAGAGATTAGGGTTTTCTAAAAAAAACTCCAATCTATTTATAGCTCAACAAAAATCCTGAAAACTCTATTTTCATAAATCCTTTTTTATTTAATTACGAAAAAACCCTTAAGACGATTTTAATTAATTATTTACTAATACCATTAAATTAATTACTCTCCGAACATTAAGACGCGAATATTAAAATTAATATTATTTTCAGGGTATTACAGTATCACCAACCCGGGGAGCAACAAGTGTGTGGCCTCCTATGCCGCGATGATTGAAACCCAATCACTCTTGTAGTCATGCCTCTCTTGCTATGCATACCAGCATCACGTTGTCAACTTCATCAGCTGCGAAATCATCTTCCTGAATGCCTCTGTTTTGAGGTGGGTATTGTTGGTCCAGTATAGGAGCACCTCTCTGTGGCCCTTGTGGTGCCGTTTGGGGTGGTAGCACTCAAGGAATAACAAGAGTTACATCCACAACAATGGTGGAGGCTGTGGTCACACGTTGATAATTTAAAAATTGCCCAGCCAAATTACCTTGCGTAGTACGATTTGCAAAATCTTCCAGGCCTTTCTCCACATTCTCCCATCATGGAATGACTTAATCCTGCACCAAACGCTTAATGTCGCGGCGAAAAATGTTCACCAATCAACAAGAACACGGTGTTAGACCACCGGTGTGTCCATCGCTTTCATTTGAAGCATCGTGATTGACGCCATGTTGGGATGCTTGAGACTCTACCATTGTTAGCACCAAACGAGTAGCAAAAACCCTACCAACTACAAATTTGAAAGTGGCACTCTAATCTCATAGTCTTACCATCCGAAGCTTAAGCCCTTCTCATAGATTTCTCATGTGCTGCTGGTTCATGACAACTTTCAAATGAGAGTCAGTAAAGCGATTGCAAAGATACCAATACTGGTGATCATTGGCAAATATATGTAGTTCTATGTATAGAAATATATTTATAGCAAGGAAAATCAAACTGAAATTCTAGAAATTGCAAAGTTGAATAATAGTTCGCACAGTACTAGTCTTAGTTGCTTTGATCGAAACTGCCAAAATAGGAAACACTGTTCGAAAAATACAGGTCGAAACTTTAACCCAAGGATTTTGACCGGTTACATAGACTATTGATCGAAAAGCAAACCAGATCGGAAAATAATTGGTCAAAAATTTGACCATCAAGGATTTCGACTGGTTGGATAGAGTGTTGATCAAAAAGCAAACTAGGTCGGAAAATAACTGGTCGGAGTTGTAACTCGACCAACTTGACTAGTCATGTGGAATTTTTACAAGATCGATCTTTCTTTTCCTTTTTTATATAATTAGTTGCACAAAATGTTGGGAAATTGTCCCTTCTCTCGCTTTTTTAGCAACCCGCATGAGCTGACACATGCGACAAAGACGATAAACTTGATGATCAGCAAGAACCGATCGATCAATAAGAATTGGTCGATCAATAAGAACTAGGTGATCAACAACTAGACACGACTAGAATGGACACAAATTCAACAAAGAAAACTGAAATTAACAGATTGAAAGCACAACGGTCTAAGAATTGGATAATTTTGTTAGAAATTTTCTAGACTTTAGGTAATGAAAAGATAATCTATTACTAAGGGATAGATGAATTCCCACACGTAACGAAAACTCTAATACCACCTGATATGCACACGCCTCGACTTAAGATGTGTGCATGTAAGTTTTTCTTGATCTTCTGTCATAGGATAAATTCGATAACTTGAGTTGCGACAGTGACGACGGAGTGGCTAACCACGATCCAGTCGAGACTAGGAAACCTCGCAATCGCTATACCACTCCTCGATTGGTTACCAACTATGTCAAGCACAATTAGTCTGTTCATGAAGAACCACCTGAGCAAATCTAGATGAACACAAGAGCAACAATAGAAGATGAATTACTCTAAATTTAATGATTAAGTTGAGACTTGAATTGCGACGAGAGGCCTTACAACAACAATAGCTAAATCAATAATCAAAGTCTAATCTATTGGTGGCGCATCGCCCAAATTTTTATAGTAGCGTAGGTCGGTGCTAAGACCCAAATTCATAACTAACTAGGACTATAATTCTCTACAGATCTAGGACAGTCTTTGAGTTGCGCTCGAAGTAGACTCCACAATCAAAACAGAACAGGACTCCCAAATCATGTCAAAGCAGGACTTCCTTGTATAGTATCATAAATCAGGTCAGAGCAGTACTTCCTTAAGTAGCCTGGTCAGATCTTGGTTGAAGCAGGATTTGGACAACGGCTTGGTTGAAAGAACTGGTCGACACAGGATGGTCGAAGGTACTGGTTGACACAGGCTAGTCGAAAGAACTGGTCGACACAGGATCTGATCGGGCACGCTAGCGATCTGATCACACTAGATCAACAACTTCTCCATCAATTATCTCACAAGTAAGAACAAGTAAACAATAATCATTAGGCAATATCATTTATTCTATAATTAAATAATTAATTTGCCCAAGGAACGAGTTCACCTGTTGTCCCAAACGATGTGCTCGTGTTCGTGTCGTGGGTTCTTTAGTAGACACATCTAGTGTTTGTGTTATACATGTAGAAGCAATGTCCTCAGCGATGTCCTCATCAGAACCCTTCATTGTTAGGGAGTCTGCCGCCCTTTTCGATGATAAAAATCATATTTAGAAATTCTCCATAGTAG
This sequence comes from Hsuehochloa calcarea, assembly GCA_036346395.1. Classification (NCBI taxonomy): domain Eukaryota; kingdom Viridiplantae; phylum Streptophyta; class Magnoliopsida; order Poales; family Poaceae; genus Hsuehochloa; species Hsuehochloa calcarea. Next base: position 24,900,775 of record CM070605.1, read on the forward strand.
AATTCGTATAGAGATCCACCTACTACTATGTGCGGGGTTTACGCTGGAAACTTAGCAAACTAATTGTCCAGGTCTATCCCATACTAGACTTGTGGTTGCACGGTTTATTAGTTTAGAAACACAACACATGATTAGGTCCTTAATAAACTCAGGCGAAATAATCCACAGAACCAACTCTCGTCCATGCCTCCGCACTGATCTCATACCATCCATTCTCCCAAGGCTCCACCATTTTATATAACATTTTCCTATTTCAAGTGGTAATCCACGTTACCACACTACGATTTAACTTATATCTCAAGTATTGTAATGGCAATGTTTATGTCATATTCAATTTAATCGCTAAGCAGCGTCTAAGCACAAAAAATAGTCATTATTGATTTACCAAGGGCAATTATTAATATAATAATTAGCCTAGGGTGACAAGGTAAATGGATTATCAACAATCAATGAAGGGAATGGTATATGACAACATATGACATAGCTAAGTATGAACATTTAACATAGTATTTCATAAATAATAATATGCATGCAAGTAATACTTCAAAGCAAAGTAATTTAGGTTCAACATGGTCAATTGTGAGGACTTGCTTTGATCAATAGTGGATATTACTTGGTCTTGATCTTGTCCTAAATTAGTGGAGAAGTCTTCGACGATATTGGAATCTATTTAAGCGTAAATGACGAGTTCAAATAAATACACATGAACTCAAATAAATTTAAAAAAACTAAAAAAATGATTTTGGTATTGTCGGAAAGGTTTTGAATTTAGAAACAAGAATAAAACAATTTAGATTTAGAACGAGGGAGAACATCCTGTCCAAAGTTTGACCCAAGAGGAAATTCTAGAAAATATGAAATCCATGACAGGTGGGTCCAGTCGTATTTTCATTTCCAATTTCAATTAAATTTCTTAAGAGAAGCTTCTGTGAGTCTGTGACTAACATGTGGGGTCTAACCGGGTTTTAAATTTCCTTTCCAATTATTTTTTTCTTAAGGAAAAGCATCTTTGGCTGACAGATGGGATCGGGTTTATAATTTATTTTCTAATTATTTGTATTCGGGAAAACCCGAGAGACTGACAGGTGGTACAACAGTCCGACTGGACTAAGTCCACCCGACAGTTCATAGGTCCAAGGGGCCCACACGTTAGCAGCTTGGTCTACTGACTAGGTCTATACAACTTGTTTTAAATGGTAGGTCCCGCATGTCATACACACATACACTAAACTATGACTTAATTAGCTTTTCTAATTGCGATGGGCCCACATGTCATACTGACATTAACTATTAACTAATTATGGTTAACCTAATCACACAGGCCCACACATCAGTTGTAACACCCCAGCGCAACATTGAGCTTAGAATGCCACTAATCTACTATAACCATCTAATTTACATCAACATACTATAAAATTTCAGCAAGCATAACAACATTAAAACCCATCCACGTGTCGCATTAACACAAGCATAACACTATAACAATCATAGATAAATTAGACCTAGGAGCATAGCAAAATAATAAACCAAGATTAAAATAAACCAAGCATCTATGGTTATTCAATACCATCATGTCCTCGATATAAATATTCAGGTTATTCTAAAAGTTTCTCATGTCCAATGAATCAAATAATTGGGTGAAGTGCATGATTCCAAGTGCGCTAGCCCTTCCCGAGTAAAACGTCATCACTGGTCACCTAAAAACAACAATAGAGCAAGAATGAGTCCAAGACTCAGCAAATACATAATAAAGCCATAAACAATAGTTTATTAACCATAATCAAAGTTATCATCATCATCCATTTAGTTAATGCCATTGTCATTCTCAAACAACCAAGCCATATTCCATATAGGTAAAGTTGCATAATTTAACAATTTACTTAGATATGCGAATGCACTAACATGCTCATGCTCATATGCATCTCATCGGTGATCTGGGGTATAGCGGAGTGTTCACCGTCGATGACACACTCTATCCTTCACTCCGTGAAGTCCTCACCAAAGTAGGATTTTATCTAGAGCTCTCGGACTAGTCATGTATCTTTCTCACCGACCTCACGGAATAGTTACATGACTTTCTCACCGACTGCTCATGCATTTTGTCATGATGAATGTAAATGATGCGATATCTTTATTTATTCATCAACATAGTCCATCTCATTAACTCAATATCTCCTCCTCATTATCTCAATATCAAAATTTTATTCACTCAAGGTCATCAATATCATGTATAAGAATAAGCTGAACGAAAGCATAATAAATAGCATGATAAGTAACAACAATGATCATGGTGAACAACCCATTGTTCACCACTCTACCATGTACTTGCCTTCCGCTACGTGACGAGTTAGGAGGCAACGACGAATTCTCCACTCCACCCCCACCGCCTACACAAATATTCATTCGAAATAAGAATAACAAGACAGGACGTGGCTACAAGAGTTTTACCAAAACCCTCTATCTAATCAACAAAACCAAAAACTCAAAATGACGAATTAACTAATCAGCCAATATCAGCCCTTCTGAACAGCAGTACGAGAAAAATCATAATTAAATATCTGTAACTCTGAATGACTTGAAACCAGTGCTCAAATACTCTTAACGCATAACACTACGAAACTCTAGTTGACTGGATCTTTTGATTCGGCCAAAACAGTGGCCTAAACAACAGATGAAAACACAAACAGATAACTGTTCAGATTACAGAACAGTAGCAAATAAAATGATGTAACTTTCAATATACTGATCCAATTGAGGTGATCTTTATCAACTCGGAAAGATAATTTCAAAGGCTACAAAAACCTAGTTGGGTGGAAGTTCTGAATCGGACTCTAACTAGATCAAAACCGAGGGGCAAACCAGAAGTTCCAAATTCTCAGGCAGACAGGACAGTGCGCGATTAAAAATTCATATCTCCTAAACCGTAAGGTGGAAGCTAGTGATCTTGGTGCCAATAGAAATATAAAGACATCAGGAACAAAACTCTAGAAGACGAAAATAACAGATTCGGCCTCTAAGTAAATAATAATAGCCCGACAAGAAAATATGCCAAATCACATCAGCTCTCCTGGACAGTCGCGGTAAAACTACCATATCTCCTAAACCGTAACTCCAAATCAGATGATCTCGGTGCCAAAAGAAAGCTAAGACAAATGGCTACAACTTTATAAGAAGTGAGAAGATCAGAAAACGTACAGAACTTACCCAAAACGGACGATCAACAGTGGCGCAGGGAAGAGGTCGGGAGAAGCGGCGGCCACTAGGGGGAATAGGGGGAGGAGGGGAGGGGTTTTAGGATTTTGGGGAGTGGGATCCCCCCTCATGGGCGGCCCCCTCTTGGGTCCCTCCTGGGCTACAGCCCAGGGCCCAGGTTGTCAAAATAATGTAAAAAACCCCTTCTTGTTTCAGAATTTGTACTCCTTTCTTTGCCCTTTCTTCTCCCGGCTGATAGTCTAATTACCTGATTCGATTCCGAGGTATTACATTCTACCCCCTTAAATGTAATTCGACCCGAATTCTTTCTGTCGTTCTACTCGAAGGACATTTACAATTAGCACGCGGGATTCCAGCTCCCAAGTCGCTTTTTCGCTCGGTCTGATGCATCCACCGCACATTTACTAACTAACGTATTATGTTGTTTTATTCATCCCGCTCTTTTCAGAGCCACTCCACAGGCAGGACTCGATAGCACAGTCTGACTCGTGGTTCGACGGCTCTAAAGAAACCTCACGCTCCAGATGCCTCAAGTACTCCCTCGACACGGGTTGCACAAAACATTGTATACCACAGGCGGGACTCGAGACGGTCCTAGCGATTCTCCTCCTTCCAAAATCACTGCGGCTTCCAAAAGCGAACCTTTGTACCTTAGGCCACTCTTCTCTTCGGTACCAAATAACACAACCAACACAAAACACCTGGAACTCTTGTTCCACGTCTCAATTAGTTCTTTCACCTTAACAAGGAGCACAACCGTAAACCAGGAACGTAAAACAGAACTCGTTTTTAAACAACTATTTTGCAAACAGATCCTAACTTGAAAATAAAAGATTCTCATCGTAACCATGCATTAACAACTCCCTACCAACAGAATCAAATCCAAAGTTGAAGATTTATCTCAAGAACCTTTTCCATTTCCCAATGTAGACAATTTGCAAATAAACACCAAGTAAGCCAAGCGAAAATCACTCGAATGCTCAAATCAATCTCTTCCTTTATTCTTTATGAATCGGAAAGAACCACACATACCCGCATAAAACCAAATCAAATTTGCAAATGACACCCGTCATGACACGTTGCTCGAACAAGAATTAAGAGAGCATTCTATTACCCAAGAAAACACTCTGCTCCCTCAATCCTTATTTTAGGAATAAACATTCATTTAGATTCGGTATTCCCAATTAACATCTGCTCCTTTCTCTTATCCAACGACCTCAAAGCGTTGCTCAACCCGAAAGCAACAACCACACTCATGTAGAGAGACTCTACTAATCCACAAATACATGCTCTAGCCAACTCCTCTACTAAATGAATCACTTTGATAAATAATTTCCAACGTACCTCAATATAGATTGCACCCACGAGCACATCTTCTCAATCCTTTAAGAATAATCAACTTAAAATTCGCAAGACACACACCCTCATTTACTACACCAAAGGATGCTATCAATGATCATCGTGCTATTTAAAATCCACTTTGTTCCACTATTTCTACACAATCTCATTAGCCTCCAAGGTCCTAGCATAGAACACCAAGTCAAAATTTTCAATCTCCATGTCTCGTGTAAATGTATTTCGATGCAACTGATATGAAAACTCTCAAGTCCGATGACTAAGATTCTCACCATCTAAACATATTCATTCATTAACAACCACTTGAAAAACTTATTCTCAACCAAATTATCTTTAGAGATATTCTAACTCCTAGAGGGTTACTCACTGAAGCCAAGTCGTACCTGGTAATAATTCAGCAATCCCTACTCTCCCATCAATTGACATTACAATCAGATTTCTTCGCTAATCCTGCTCTCATTAACTTATACCTTATATATATATATATATATATATATATATATATATATATATATATATATATATATATATATATATATATATATATATATATATATATATATTTTGCCTATACAATCTGGCACATTACTCAATTCATCTGTAATAGACTAACCAAGATTTTCATGCTTTCAATAATTCTAATGTTCCACTCAACATGAACAAATAATCTTTGACCGCAAACACTATAGGTTCTATTAGTTACAAATATTGCCATCGGTTTGGCCCCAAAGACCAAACTTTCTATTTAAGGTAAACCCTCTCCAAGGACTAGTCCAAGAAATCAACTTATCACTCAATGCATCTCAAACAAATTGACACGCAGAGTCTCACCCAAAATCATCTCCTTGACCACCACTATCAAGTTGCCATTATACATCCTAAAAGATATTGCAACACGAATCAGTTAATCTTTTCTCAAAAGAAGCTATAGGTAGAAACACGTTTCAGCACGTAAAAACATTTACCACTCGCAGTAGACACAAAACCAATGGAGAGAGTCAAATAGCCAAGATCTCGGAAAATAAAGGACGAGACCACAATTGAGCTCACAAATTCCACTAGAAGCGAATTTTCAACCCTCAACAAACAAGAATAAAACATTGCCATTGAAACTCAAGAAACTCTTAGCGACAACAACCAAAATGTTAAACACACTTTATTAAGTTTGCCAGTTTGCAAAACTTAACTCCAAATACCTCTACCACACTCTTTTCCTTAACAACGAAAATAATTTTCTTTGTGTACCACATCACTTGCCACCTCTAACAAGAAGTGCCTTAAAACCAGAGCACACTAATCACTTAAGAACCCCGTAGAACATTCTCACACCTCGATTAATCTAATTTTTTTGGCTCAACAGTTTAATTTACTACAAGAATCATGATTTACCAAAAGTTCATGAATACAAAACTCTTAAACTTATCATTTATCCGATATTACACAAGGCGGTCAAATTACTTTCTTTCTGAAAGAATCATCACCGCTCCCGCAAGTCACAATCCATTGCAGACAATCTCACTAACATTTAGAATAACACACTCTTTAACATGATTCCTTATCGTCAACTCTTCCATTGTAAAGCTCCAAAAGTTCACCGAATTGGTATATACCACTTTATCATCTCAACTTCAAATTGAGGGTATACTAAAATCATGCAACCTCACTACAACAACTACTTTAATTTAGAGGGAATCTACTACACAATTTAATAGGTTATACCAAAACCCTTTCATCAGAGGCATACTATTATCCGATAATTTCATCGTCATGCAAACACATGTCTCCTATTCAATCATATCATAAACCCTTCTAAAAGAAACACAATAAACTATTTCATAATATTTCTGTTATTTCAATAATATTCTAACGGTCAACTTGTCCTAGAGATTATCTGATACACAAACCACACTATCAAAGCAAACCTCTTTTAACAAGGCCATGCAGCCGCAGGCCAACCTCATAAAACACACATGAATAAATTACTTTTAAATTTCAACCCTTTACCTCTTAACAATACTCACACTAATCTAGTACACACTAATTCCAATCTGGAGGTTATCATAAACCATTGATGGTTATCCAATCATGGACGAATATATAGTTCTTTCTCTATTTGTATTCCCTCGGGCATACACAAGATCATCAAGTAACCAATCAAAGAAAGTTCTATATCATTATCTACTGAGACAACAGTCGAACAAATCCGTATGTCTCTCATTCTACACCGTTAGATTAGCCTATCGAGACCAAATAATCCAACAAGTTTAGCAAACTACACAATTCTAATAATCAACCATTTCATCAATGTTCCACACTTTTAATAACTCTATTGATTCCAACAAAGTATAGTCACCCTCATATTCACAGCTCATCAAGAACTACTAGAGGACAATATTGACTTACCCGATTTCACTTCCAGGGGTACTCGTTAAAATTTATTATGCACCGCACTGCAAACCCAGGCTAATAGCACATATCATACCCATTAATTTCTTTGATAGTAACCTCTCACTTAACCATGAGAATACATCGCTAAAAGGATTTAACATTTTCTTTCATAAAAGAGAACCATTCAACTTCAACGCTCAGAATACCCAAAAGAGTTACATTGAGTCAAACCTTCCACATACTAAAAGACTCGCAAAAGAAAACCTTCATTATCCAAATCATCAAGCGAAATACATGGGTCATGTCTACCAATAAGAAAGACAAAACTCCAATTCAAAGGTCAACCTTGACAGCTTAACCAAGCTCACCAAGATGGCAGAATAACTCAACAATTGGGAAAACAATAATTGCTTTAAGAGACAAGTTAAGCCAGCGAAACACATTAATCTTTCTCGAAGCAACCATCATCCACAATGAACTTCTCAAGGACCAAATAGAACTTTTCAACATGTCGCTTTGTACCCACTAATCCATGAGAATTCATCAACCAACAATGGCTAATCAGAATATCCCAATGGAAACTCAAGAAAACAACAAGCTTCCCAAGGAGACCCATCCCCAACTTTCATAACAAAGTTTCTCGAGTAAACACTTCCCTTTTCCCTACCACCAACGGCGGTACAACTGACCATACCTATGGCCATAACCACAATCTCTACCTCTCAGCATCTACTATCATCACATATAACAATCACGTAACCAAATCATAAGCATTCATAATCAATTCATATCAGCAATAATCAATGCTACATAACGGAAACGTAAATGCAATGCTTTGCCCATTCCCATCCTCATGCGCACCAAAGTGTCAAGTTTTAAGTTAATTAACCATTAACATATTTTTTTTGTACAAATCAAGTTACCTAAGTTGCTAACCTATTCACCACGGACCTAAAGCCGTGCTCTGATACCAACTGTAACACCCTAGCCCAACATTGAGCTTAGAATGCCACTAATCTACTATAACCATCTAATTTACATCAACATACTATAAAATTTCAGCAAGCATAACAACATTAAAACCCATCCACGTGTCGCATTAACACAAGCATAACACTATAACAATCATAGATAAATTAGACCTAGGAGCATAGCAAAATAATAAACCAAGATTAAAATAAACCAAGCATCTATGGTTATTCAATACCATCATATCCTCGATATAAATATTCAGGTTATTCTAAAAGTTTCTCATGTCCAATGAATCAAATAATTGGGTGAAGTGCATGATTCCAAGTGCGCTAGCCCTTCTCGAGTAAAACGTCATCACTGGTCACCTAAAAACAACAATAGAGCAAGAATGAGTCCAAGACTCAGCAAATACATAATAAAGCCATAAACAATAGTTTATTAACCATAATCAAAGTTATCATCATCATCCATTTAGTTAATACCATTGTCATTCTCAAACAACCAAGCCATATTCCATATAGGTAAAGTTGCACAATTTAACAATTTACTTAGATATGCGAATGCACTAACATGCTCATGCTCATATGCATCTCATCGGTGATCTGGGGTATAGCGGAGTGTTCACCGTCGATGACACACTCTATCCTTCACTCCGTGAAGTCCCCACCAAAGTAGGATTTTATCTAGAGCTCTCGGACTAGTCATGTATCTTTCTCACCGACCTCACGAAATAGTTACATGACTTTCTCACCGACTGCTCATGCATTTTGTCATGATGAATGTAAATGATGCGATATCTTTATTTATTCATCAACATAGTCCACCTCATTAACTCAATATCTCCTCCTCATTATCTCAATATCATAATCTTATTCACTCAAGGTCATCACTATCATGTATAAGAATAAGCTGAACGAAAGCATAATAAATAGCATGATAAGTAACAACAATGATCATGGTGAACAACCCATTGTTCACCACTCTACCATGTACTTGCCTTCCGTGTTTGTGACGAGTTAGGAGGCAACGACGAATTTCTCCACTCCACCCCCACCGCCTACACAAATATTCATTCGAAATAAGAATAACAAGACAGGACGTGGCTACAAGCGTTTTACCATAACCCTCTATCTAATCAACAAAACCAAAAACTCAAAATGACGAATTAACTAATCAGCCAATATCAGCCCTTCTGAACAGCAGTACGATAAAAATCATAATTAAATATCTGTAACTCTGAATGACTTGAAACCAGTGCTCAAATACTCTTAACGCATAACACTACGAAACTCTAGTTGACTGGATCTTTTGATTCGGCCAAAACAGTGGCCTAAACAACAGATGAAAACACAAATAGATAACTGTCCAGATTACAGAACAGTATCAAAGAAAATGATGTAACTTTCAATATACTGATCCAATTGAGGTGATCTTTATCAACTCGGAAAGATAATTTCAAGGGCTACAAAAACCTAGTTGGGTGGAAGTTCTGAATCGGACTCTAACTAGATCAAAACGGAGGGGCAAACCAGCAGTTCCAAATTCTCAGGAAGACAGGACAGTGCGCGATTAAAAATTCATATCTCCTAAACCGTAAGGCGGAATCTAGTGATCTCGGTTCCAAAAGAAATATAAAGACATCAGGAACAAAACTCTAGAAGACAAAAATAACAGATTCGGCCTCTAAGTAAATCATAATGGCCCGACAAGAAAATATGCCAAATCACATCAGCTCTCCTGGACAGTCGCGGTAAAACTACCATATCTCCTAAACCGTAACTCCAAATCAGATGATCTCGGTGCCAAAAGAAAGCTAAGACAAAGGGCTACAACTTTCTAATAGGTGAGAAGATCAGAAAACGTACATAACTTACCCAAAACGGACGATCAACAGTGGCGCAGGGAAGAGGTCGGGAGAAGCGGCGGCCACTAGGGGGAATAGGGGGAGGAGGGGAGGGGTTTTAGGGTTTTGGGGAGTGGGATCCCCCCTCATGGCCGGCCCCCTCTTGGGCCCCTCCTGGGCTGCAGCCCAGGGCCCAGGTTGTCGAAATAATGTGAAAAACCCCTTCTTGTTTCAGAATTTGTACTCCTTTCTTTGCCCTTTCTTCTCCCGGCTGATAGTCTAATTACCTGATTCGATTCTGAGGTATTACATCAGTGATTATACGTGTCATCTTCCTCTCGGAGCAGAGAAGCAGACAGAGCTACCATGGCCGAGCGCTGGATGAGCTCGGCGTCGGCGGAGGGAGCTCCAGCAACCACCCATGACCAACAAATGTGTTGCAGGGTCCAAGGCAACCTTAATGATTGTGACGGTGTGGCGGGAGATGGACCGAGGCGACGATGCGATGGCAAGGTTGGTGGCGACACTACTATGGACCTAGGCATCTACCGCGTGATGCTACAGACTACGAAATGAAGGTTAAATCACTAACTACAGGCTACCACAAAGCTAAACGTGCTCTCAGTGCTCATCAAGAACCTGTGCACTGATCTCTCTACAGTGGCTTGCGACGGTGAGGTGAGGTGCTATGGTGGTGGCTATGTTATGGTCAACTAGGCGGTTCATTGACTAGCTTGCCAAGTTTGCGTGATGAAGGAGCACACATGAATGGATGGACTCACCCGGGGTCCAAGCAAGGCAAGAAATCGAGGTTGGCGGTAAGGTGGCGTTCTTCGATCTGGCGACGGGGACAAAGACACATTTCAGTGGCTTTGGTGCATGACAAGGATGAAGAAGATGCGCATTATAGAGAGGAGGCCTAGGCAACCACGATGCACAAGACAATGGAGGTGAAAGCTCACCTTAACAGCGGAAATCAACGAGTGAAGCCAGCGGCCAAAATTAGGGAAGACGGCTCGCACGACTAATTCCTTCTCCACACAAAGAGGAGAAGAGGGCAAAGCTCAAAAAACATTGAGGAAGATGCAGTGAAGAAGGTGACACGCTTGACTGCGGCTTTTATAGAGGCGAGAAGCGGTAACAGATGAGGGTGAGTAGAGCAACTTGAATAGGTATGGCACATGGATGGGACGAAGTCACGACAGTGCAAGAGAGGGCGAGAGGCTCGATACTCGGATACAATGCTTGAGGTGGGCTGATGCGGCTTTGGCTCGCGCGGTGCGTGTACGGAGCAACGGGTGAGGCGTGCTGGCATGCAGGGAATGAAGCACAGTGCTTATCCCGTGCGTCCTGACAGGTGTGGCCAGGGCCCACTTGTCAACTAGCACAAGTGAGAGAGTGGGCGATGAGCACTGAGCTAGCGAACACGGCGTCTAGGGCTCATCTTGGTTAGGCCACGAGGGAAGGGAAGCGAGGTGGAAGCGACAGACATCGATGATGGCTGGGCCGCGAGGGCGAAGGAGGGAAAGAAATTTGTTTGCCAATTCTAAATTGATTTGAATTTGAATTCAGGTTTTGGAATTGATTTGCAGACGATTAACTTTTAAATTTTGCAAATCAAAATTCTTGACCTAAGGAAAATGTTTTAAATTTCTAAATTACAATGTAATGTTTTTGGAATTTATTGAAATACAACAAACGTTTTTGAAATTCATGAAAGTTTTAATTTGGACAAATGTGGGTTGTTACACGATCCCTGGGCAGGTTGACGTTGGTCACCTCCCTATAGCACTGGAAGTGGTGGCGGGGGTCGACCTCGATGGTGCCTAGGCGATCTTACCCACAAATAGTCTGACATTTTTCGGTAGCGTAATCGTGGTGATATCAAGTGGGGATGCTGATGAAAGATGGGCAAGGCCACGAGGGCTTTTATTGTGGGGTTGGGATGCGAGACCGTATGGTAAGTTACGATTTGTGTGGACTGGAACATAATAACTTACGAATAATTTACATAATTACTTAACTTGTTAATTTGAAGAATTTAGATAAATGTCATGTTTCCTTGAATTGTAAATGTGTTGGACTTCTTCATCTTTCTTATTGAAGATTTTGGATCTTGTAACGGTGTTACGATTAGCGATAATAATGACTACCGAAGTATATTGTCGATGATCTCTATTGATGTGTGCAGTTTGTGTTGAACACAACACGACCCCACTAGTTAGTTAGGCAGAATATCGGACTGTAAAACCGAATTCGATATCGAAGCAAAAAACCAGAAGACCTCACAAAGTCTCACCTCTCCCTCTCACCGCGAGCCCCTGATGCCCTGACACCACAACTTGAAAAAAAAGAAAAGCATAGAAAGCCCTACGTCGCTAACGATGAGTCTGGCGGAGAACGACAGTATGTTCATGGGCGAGGTCACCCCAAACAGAAGTGACGCTTCTGAGGTAAGGAAAAGTGCAAGATGGATAAGAACCACAGAAGGCAAAGTTTGAGCAAAAGACCTTCTGAGGTAAAGTGACGCTTCCAGGAGTGAAGCTTTGAAGGTATGTGTTCTTGACTCATCAATTGTGTCAATTGATGATTTTGAGTATCGTGCGGTGCTACGTGATAGTTTACTTGTTGGTGATGGTTGTAAGACTTCGGAGCTACGTCTTGGTGAGGTGAACGGGATCGGGACTAGTTTAGGAGAACTGAGGTCCAGAACGATCAAAGTGTCGCTGGAAGATGACCGAGGCTAGTGGGTGGTTACAAGTCGAGAAGACAAGGAACTGGAGTGGGAGCTACCGGTGATGTACATGACGGGCAACAACCAGGCGAACCGGGACTAAGCTTAGGGAGGAGCTCAGGCCTAGAATAGTCAGAGAAGCCAAGTGCAGTCATGGTGCACGGTAAGACATGTGGTGTGCCCGTTTGCAAGCAAGGGTGGTTCGGTGGGATCTAGACACGTCAGAGGCTTAGCACGTTGTAACATCCCAATTTTCTGATCTTTACAAATCTTTTAAATAGTTAGTAGTTGGAAAATTCAAGCTTTGGATTTTATTTGAATTTTAATAAAGCTTAACATGGACTTTCAGTATCAAAATAATTTAATATGATTAATGACAATCTCAACAATTGTCAAAACTATTTTATTTGGGTTCTATGTGCTTGGATATATTTTCTACATTTTTTTAGAAATTTTTCGAGTTCATTTGCTATTTGCCTTTTCTGTAATATCTAAAAAGGAAAATCTATTTAAAATCTCCAAATAGTGTCGGGCCGAAGCTCATTCCTTCCTGGCCTTTTCTCCCGTGCCAGGCCGCTCGTACACCTCACGCTGCTTCCTTGTCCCTCTGCCTGGTGGGCCCCGCTTGTTAGGTGGTCGTAGCCCCTTCCCGTCATCTTCCTCGCGCCTGCCATTGTCGGAGCTTCGAGCTCGTAACGACAAGTTTGAATCTCGAGCTAAACCCTATCTAGAAAATACGTAGGATCTTATGTCTATCTCTCCCGCACCCGTTTCAGTTAAAATCGTATCCCATATCCCTCGCTATCCCCAGGATTGCATCGTGTTCATTTCGGACTCGATTTGGGGATTTCAAAATCCGGTATGCCCGTTGCCTATAAATAGGACCCCTGGGTTCGCCTTCTTGCCCTGATTCCGCAACCCAAGCTGCCACACCCCTTGAGCTTTAGTTCCGTCGCATTGGAAGTTTTAGGGTTTTCGCTGTTACCGCTCATTTCTTTAGATTGTGCCGCCGTCTTCGTCGCCTCGTCATTGTCGACCACGCCGTCGTCTTTGCCTTCACCAAAGCTAGCTCCAGCACCCCTTCACGACCACAAGACATCATCGATGTTTGTCGCCGACAATAGCCGCATCTGCTCTGCCTCTTCATCACCAATTCTGGCCAACTCCAGCGACCTTCCGCGCCAATACCAATTTCGGTATGTGCACAACAGCCTATTCTACCTAGTGCGCGCATACGCTGCCGGCAAAGCGCCGCCATTCGCCGTTGCCAGTTTAACCCGAGCCTCGTCGTCGTCTTGTCGATGTGTCATTCCACTATGTCCTGCCATGTATACTCGTGAGCACATGTGTCATGCCACGTCGATCAGCCGCGTCAGCACCCCGCAGCTCTAAACTAGATTCGATCTATTGTAAATCCAGTCCACCATGCTTTGTGTCTATGCCATGTGGGGTCTACTGGCCAAATCTCTATTTTGTGAACCCGTGAACTGTAGGACATTTTCACGACCAGATAGTCATAGCTTTTTACGACCAGATAGTCGTAATATCTCTATGACCAGGTAGTCATAGCCTTTCATGACTAGGTAGTCGTAGCCTCCTACAACCATGCAATCGAAACCTTCCGACAATGCGGTCAAAACTCCTTTCGAGTACGCGTAGTCGAAAGCGGTGTACATTGCTCAGTGCTCGGTGTACAGTGCTCGGTGAACAGTACTTGAATTCTTTTTTGAGTATTTTCTTTATATTTAAAACTTCCAGAAGCCATATCTTCTTCATCTGAATTCCATTTGGATCAATTCAAATTCCTAAATTTATCTAAATTTGAGTTCTATTTTTCTTAGGTTGTTTTTTAATTTTTGGTGCTAGTTTTCCTCTCTATTTTTATTTATTTTGTTTATTTGTTTTGTTTGTGAGTAGACGTTGATACTTCGTGGAATTTTGAAGAAGGAGTTCACCAAAACCAAAACTAGTACCCGGATTTATTTCAAGGCAAGTTATACCTTTGATAATGTTAAATCCAGCTTTCAAAATTACTTTGATTCAATGTACTACATTCTACTTTAAGTATTTATTTAAATGCTTTGGATTTAGCTAATCACCCATTTGATTATACGTACCTTGCCTATTGTATTGTCATGATCTTTTGTCACTCTAGGTTGGTTCATTATTAGTTGGTATTATGATAGAACTAACGTGGGTTGGCTAGATAAAAGTATTGCTTAGCCATGATACGAGTTACACATATCATTCGAGTTGCAATTATAAATTTGATTAAGTGACTATGGAACTTTGTGTAAAAATTGTGTGCTATGTGTTATTACTTTGTGATAGCATTGTTGCACTTAACCAACAGGGTGGGAAAGGATTTGGACAGAGGCAAGTGATGGATACTAAGTGATATGGTGGAGCTTTGTGGATGAGAATGATAATCTTTGTGGCATAGTTAGAATTTATAAGTCTTACCTTGGTCAATTAAGGACTTAACCTTGTGCGCCATTGAACTGGGCCTTCCGTACTACTACATGCCTGATGGGGACGGGCCTAACTTAGTAAGTAATGGAGTCTTGATATTGATAACTCAAGTTGTAGGTTAGGATCTCAGTGATGGGTGGAGATGTGTTTCAGTCTAAGTGGCGACTCACATCACGGGACGGTTTGCAGCTTCCCTGTCCAACGGTGTGTGTCGTGACAGGCGTTGTGTATGTGTTGGACGATGGTAAAGCATACCGGGAGTGTCAAGAGATGGAGTTTTTGAAAGGTTTTGTTATGATTAGTGTCAGCTACACTGATTGCATCGTGTAGGTAAAATATACAATCTCTGCATAGTGTTAAACAATCTATTCGAATAGCCGCATCTGCGGTCATGGATATGCTCGGGGATTTCACACGAGGGTTAGATTTTTATAAAAATATTTGGGAAGGGAGATGTGCGATCTAAGTCATATGGCTATGTGAAATAAATTGATTAGGCTTTGTGTCTTTGTGAAAACAACTGTCAAACTACTTTTGTCTATTTGTTTGAAACATGTTTTTAATCTATTATTTGTATTCAATTACAAATGTTTCTTTATGCAAAATAACCACAGAAACAATTCCTTTAGAATAAGCCATCATCTATAAATTTCATTCTGTGGTTTGACTTGCGAGTACGGTTGTGTACTCATGCTTGCTAATAATAATCAACAGAAGTGGAGGAATCTTCACCTGTCTTCAAGGAGTTCTACGAAGGTGCTGATCGCTAGGTCATGATCCCAGTCGGTTACCTGTGGTGAATTGATGAGATTCCGCTGAAGTTTATTTCTTCTACTGCTTATTTATTTATTGACAGCCTATGATGCTTAATAAATGTAAACTCGACCATAAGGTCAAAACCCTTATTTGTTATTCAAATTACTTATTTATTCTATTGTTGTCTTGTGTGGATTGATATTCATCTATGTTAATATTGTGTGCACTAGCGTGATCCTGGACTAGTGCAGAATACACAGAGGGTCCAGAATTGCTTTTTTGGTCCCGACACACGTGTTGGTGATATGCACTAGAGGCAATCATAGAGATGATTGTATCACGTCTATGTTTATGAGTTATTGAATAAGTGTGATTTTGTTCCTTGAATAAATCATCAGTTATAAAGATCAACGAGTATGTGACTCGTTGGTGAAGCTCTTTTAACTTATGATGATATCGTTCTAAATGTATCCCTGGTCGGATGTTACTGGTCGGAACACTAGTGATCATATCGACCAGCATATATATTGATTGATGATCATGTTTCACTGGTCATGGATATAGGGATATCGAATGAATAATGTGGACACATGTTCGAGAACATGGTGTTGGATTCACCCACCATGAGACACTGCTGAAATTGTTATAATTTTATGTGTTATCAGTTGGTCTCAAGCAATGATGATGTATAATCCTTAGACCTGAGATCAGCATGGCTTTCTACATGTGTAAGAGTACACTTTGGGGTTGTCAAACGCTACTCTGTAACTGGGTAGTTATAAAGGTAGCTTTCAGGTATGCTGGGAAACATGCGGAGGAATCGTTATGCTCTGCTAGGAGCCGCTAACGACTCGTGATCGAAAAGTAGTTTCCTAGTCACAACCGATTACGCATGAACCTAATGGATCACACAGTTAACGGGATGGAGCAAACTAGTATGGATACGATTCATCAAACATGTTCGGATAGGATCCGTCACAGACACTATATAAGGAGATGCTTGAGGCTGATGAGAGAAGAGAGAGGAAATAAGAGACCACGACAAGTGTTGTCGTGAGTTGCTCCAAACCCTAGCCGCCATCTTCTTGAGAGAGCCTTCCTGTGCGACTTGGTGCTAGCACACCGGCTTACGGTATTCCTTCCCTGGATGTGTAGATACCGTAGAGGCGTTACTACGATTACTGTTGCGCTTGAGGACGATCTGCGACATTGGCGAGGAACCCGATTGGTTGCTGTCGACGGCGATCGACTACGACCACTACATCGACACACTCTTTGTTGGACCAGGCTGATCCAACTCTTCTTCCGCTGCATTGCACGTCTAGTGGCAATGATCTATGATATTTTGCTTGCATGGCATCCTAGTTTATATGGTAAAATTTTTGAATTACCAGCTAGTGTAGTCTACCTGTATCCCTTAAGTGGTATCAGAGCCATCCTACATAGTTATTGATCTAGATCAGTTCCATATACTGGATATGTGGTAGTAGTAGATTGGATCTATTACATGTTGGGTCTGGTAATCTGGATCGGTTCATGTGGATGGAACAGTCCAAGCACTGTTCAATAAGATCGATCGGTGTTCAGCGATAGTAGATAGGTTTACGAGGAGGTATGAGCTAAAAGGACTAGATAATTTACTTGACATATCTACAACTGCCTTGCATGATTATGCCATTAGAGTATGCCGCAGTGTGTGGTCGTATCAAGGTAGTGATCAGATTGGTTCGTAACAGGGTTAATATAATTAATCTGATGATTTCCGAGGCTCGGTTACGTGAATAAGATTCGAACCCAGCCTGCTAACCGGCTAGCGGGACCTCCATGGTCGTAGCAGTGTTATATGGTATTATGTGTTCATGTCACCCGATAGAATTGGATTCTATTCATAACTCATTTTTGCAGGGATTGATGTGAATAGTATGGCCCATTGTGATGTGATACATGTATGGATTTCTCATGGCCCGCATGTCATGTTGTGAGATAGCCATCGAGCTACATATAATTGTATAACCGTCTACGTACCGAGATGTGATGCTTGATATTATCATCTGTAATTCATTACTAGCTCTTAGGAGTAATTGCTTGGTAGATGAATGCGGTCAGAGACTTCAAGCATGACGGTCGGAGGATAGGAAGAATGATGATGGAGATCGTCATGTTAAGGGTTATACCATTTGACATTTTAAAATGATTATCTGTGAATGTTTATTCCGGTCATGCTATTTGATCATATTTTTCATTAGATATTTTAACATGGTAGAATAGTATCCCTCAAGAAAAATTAAGTTAATTTGATGTCTTTCCAATTGTTGCGCCTCTTACGATTTTGATTGTTGATTGGTAGGTCTACCAAAGTATAGTGCCATTGACTATCTTAATAAGATGGGATGGGTGTGGGACACCCATATGCATAGTATTTTTTTTACTTGACAAGGCTATCAAAAGGGTTTTGGGCCTTAGGGCATAGTACTGTTGGTCACCGGGGCATAGAGATGTCGCCCAATAGACAAGAGTCATATATGATACGATTGGCAAGAGGTTACCTACCTAAAATCACTCGGTTTCTAGCAGTGATGCCAAAGCTCACTGGGACTTAAATGATTTTTGGATGTTGAACTCACTATATGATGTTTGAGGAAAATATTGTTTAGAACATATAGTGAGAGTATCTTTTAACAACTGTTGATGATTAAGTTTGACCAGGTATGGATTGGTTGTATAGTGATACGACCAGATACATAATAGTTGTATAGTGATACGACCAGATCCAGTCTAGTCCAGACTAGTCGTATAGTGATATGATCGGGTCCAGACTAGTCGTATGGTGATACGACAGAGTCCAGACTAGCCGTTGGAGAAACGAGCTGGTCGTAGACTGGTAGAATATAGCCACAAACATGAGTGTCTAATAGAAGATCTTTCATGAACATAATGCTGAATCTTTGCATATATTACTATTGTAGATCATGGCACCTACCACTTCTTCTGCACCCACCTTTAATTTGCGATCTATTCTTGAGAAAGAAAAGTTGAATGGAACCAACTTTATTGGCTGGTTTTAAAATTTGAGAATTGTTCTCAAACAAGAGAAAAAGGAATATGTTCTAGAGGGTTCCTATCCCGAGGAACCGAATGCCGATGCTACTTGAACTGAAAAAGAATGCTTATGAGAAGCATTGCAATGACACAGTCGATGTGCACTACCTAATGCTTGCGGCCATGAACTCCGAGCTTCAGAAGCAATATAAGACCACAGACACTTACAATATGATTGTGGGTCTGAATGATATGTTTCAGGATCAAGCAAGAGCAGAGAGGTTTAATACCTCTAAGGTGTTGTTTTCTTGTAGACTGTTAGAGGGCAACCTAGTTAGCCCTTATGTGATCAAGATGATTGGTCACATTGAGAGCCTAGAAAAGCTTGGTTTTCTCCTTAACCAAGAGTTGGCTACTGATGTGATTTGCCAATCGCTCCCTGCGAGCTTTGAGCCTGTCATATTGAATTTCCATATGAATGGTATAGAGAAGTCAATAATCGAGTTGCATGGCATACTTAAAGGTGCTGAGGAGAGCATCAAGAAAAGTTCCAATCATGTGTTGATGGTTCAAAAGACTACTAGCTTTAAGAAGAAGGATAAGTCGGAAAAGGGAATGGGCAAAGAAAAGATTTAAGATGAGATTGAGAGTCTCAAAGCTAAGCTAAAGAAGCTCAAGCTGGGTCCTAAGCCTGAATCAGAATATTACCATTGTCATGAGACTGGGCATTGGAAGAGAAACTGCAAGAAGTACTTAGCAGAGATGAAAAAGAATAAAGGAAGTAAGACTGCAGTTCAAGTTATAGAAATTAATCTTACCACTTCTCCGACTAGTTCTTGGGTATTTGATACCGGATCGGTTGCTCATATTTGCAATTCGATATAGGACTAATAAGGAGTAGAAGTTTGGCAAGAGGAGATGTTGATCTTCATATGGGCAATGGAGCAAGAGTTGTTGCATTAGCTATTTGCACTTTACCATTAGCTTTACCCTCAGGATTATATATGGAACTAAATAATTGTTATTTTGTTCTAGCCTGAAGCAAAATTATTATTTGTACTTCATGTTTAGGAGCAGAAGGATATGAGTTCATAATAAAGAATAATTATTGTTCAATTTATTTTGCAGATATGCTTTATGGCTATGCTCCATTGGTGAATGGATTGTATATTTTGAATCTTGGGGATGAGCTCATCTATAACATTAACGCTAAGAGATTTATTGGCCCTTGTACATATATACTAGTCATATGGTGATACAATCAGGTCCAGACTAGTCGTATGGTGATACGACCAGGTCCAGACTAGTCGTATAAAGATACGACCAGATCCAGACTAGTCGTATGATAATTTGACCGGGTCCAGTCTAGTCATATGGAGATACGAGCTGGTAATAGACTTGTCGAACATAATATGTGGACCAATGAGAATTTCAACCAGAGGTGGTTTTCAATACTTCATAACATTTACTGATAATTTCTACAGATATTGCTATGTCTCCTTGATGGGGCATAAGTCGTAATCCTTTGAAAAGTTCAAAGAAATTCAGTATGAAGGGCAGAATCAACTTGGCAAGATAATCAAATATCTATGATCTGATCATGGAGGTGAATATCTGAGCCATGAGTTTGGTGATCATCTAGAGAAGTATGGAATTGTTCCACGACAAACTCCGCCGGGAACACCTTAATGGAATGGGGTGTCTGAACGACGGAATCGAACACTGTTAGACATGGTTCGATCAATGATGAGCCAATATGATCTTCCATTGGAATTCTGGGGATACACTCTAGAAACAGCTGCTTTCACTTTAAACAGTGTTCCATCAAAAACTATAGAGAAGACACCATATGAGATATGGACCGAGAAGAGTCATGGATTGTCTTTTCTCAGGGTATGGGGTTGTGAGGTATATGTCAAACGTTTGACGTCTGATAAACTCACACCCAAGTTCAATTAGTGCTTCTTTGTGGGGGATCCTAAGGAAACTAAATAATATTATTTTTATAATCGGGTTGATAACAAAGTGTTTGTTGCCCGTGATAGTGTCTTCTTCGAGAAAGAGTTTCTTTCTAAAGGAGTCAGTGGGAGCAAGGTGCAACTTAAAGAAATTTGGGAACCATCTGAAAATATTTCAACTCCTACTGAACCTCTACAGGATGGACAAAGTGTTATTGAACTTGTAGATGAGATATCAACCCCACGTAGATCCAAAATGCCACGTCAATTGCCTATAAGGTATGGGCATGACATTTATTATTGAATAATGATGAGGCTAAAACTTATACGGAAGTGATGGTGGACCCAGGCTCTGAGTTATGGCATGAAGCTATGAGATCCGAAATAAAGTCCATGCATGGCAATCAAGTTTGGAACTTGGTTGATGCACCTGATCGTGTTACGACCATTGAGTGCAAATAGATTTTTAAGAAAAAAGATAGATATGGATGGAAATATTCATATTCATAAGGCACGACTGGTTGCAAGGGGTTTCAAACAAATTCAAGGTGTTGATTATGATGAAACCTTCTCGCTTGTCGCGATGCTTAAGTCTATCTGGATCATTCTAGCTATTGCTGCATATTTCGATTATGAGATATGGCAAATGGATGTCAAAATGGTTTTCCTAAATGGAAACCTAAGTGAGGATGTGTACATGGCACAACCTAAGGGTTTTGTCGGTCCAAAGGCAGCTAGAAAGGTATGCAAGATTAAGAAATCCATCTATGGATTGAAGCAAACATCTCAGGGTTAGAACATTCATTTTGATGAAGTGGTCAATCAATGGGTTTGACTTTATTAAGAATGAAGAAGAACCTTGTATTTACAAGAAGGTTAGTGGGATCAAACTCGTGTTTATGATTTTGTATGTGGATGACATACTACTGGTCGAAAATGATATTATAATACTTGAATCTGTTAAAACTTCATTAACAAATAGTTTCTCAATGAAAGATTTAGGAGATGCATTATATACTCTTAGTATAAGGATCTATAGAGATAGATCTAAAAGGCTAATGAGATTAAGCCAGTATATATACATAGTCGTATGGTGATACGACCAGATCCAGGCTAGTCGTATAGTGATACGACTAGATCCAGACTGGTATCCATGGTTCGTATGGTGATACTACCGAGACCAGACCAGTCGTATGGAGATACGAGCTGGTCGTAGACTGGTGCCCATGGCGCATGACATTAATCTTAGCCAGAGTCAGTGTTCTACGATCACTGATGAGCGAGACAAAATGAGTAGAATTCTATATTCTTCGACTATTGGATCTATCATGTATGCTATGCTATATACATGACCAGCTGTGTTGTATGCTCTAAGTGTTACGAGCAGATATCAGTCGGATCCAGGTGAAAGTCACTAGATAGCACTCAAGAATATCCTTAAGTACTTGAGAAGGACTAAGGATACACTCCTTGTGATACGCCTAGATCCAGACTAGTCGTATAGTGATACGACCAGATCTGGACTAGTCATATGGTGGTGAGGAAGAGTTGGTCGTAAATGTTTACACCGATGCTAGCTTCCAAATCGACAAGGATGATTTTAGATCGCAATCAAAATGGTCGAAGTCTTAGACCAGTGTGGTCGAAGTCTTAGACCAAGGTGATGTGAAGATATACAAAGTGCACACGGATTTGATCCGTGGACAAAGCCTCTCTCGCAACCTAAGCATGAGGCGTACACAATAGCAATGGGTATAAGATACCTATATGATTAAATCTAGTGCAAGTGGGAGACTGTTGGTGATATGCCATAGAGGCAATTATAGAGATGATTCTATCACGTCTATGTTTATAAGTTATTAAATAAGTGTTATTATGTTCCTTGAATGAATCATCAGTTATAAAGATCAACGAGTATGTGAATCATTGGTGAAGCTCTTTTAACTTATGATGGTGTCGTTCTAAATGTATCCCTGGTCGCATGTCATTGGTCAGAACACCAGTGATCCTATCGACCAGCATATGTATTGATTGATGACCATGTTTCACCGGTCATGGATATAGGGATATCGAATCAATAATGTGGACACATGTTAGACAACATGGTGTTAGATTCACCCACCTTGAAACACTGTTGAGATTGTTATGATTTCATATGTCATCAGTTGGTCTCAAGCAATGATGACGTATAATCCTTATACCTGAGATCAGTATGGTTTCCTACATGTGTAAGAGTACACTTTGGGGTTGCCAAACGCTAATCCGTAACTAGGTGGTTATAAAGGTAGCTTTCAGGTATGCTATGAAACATGCGGAGAAATGTGACTGGTAGGATATGGAATTTGCCCCTCCTAACATAACATGAGATTTATCTCTGGGCCCCTCGATGTGGTCAGATAAAGGAAGTGCATGTCTATGCCACTCGTGGTCGAAGAGTTCGACCATATGAAGTTATCCGACACTTGATCGAGAAAGTATTGAACAGTCCATAGATGATACAACATCTCACCTGGATTTCAACCAGAAATCATGAGGCAAAGGGAGAATACGTGAGTAGGTATTTTAGTTCGAACAGATATGGACTAGTCGTATGGAGATACGAGTTGGTCGTAGGCTGGTCGAACATGATCACTAACTGGTCGAAACCTGGTCGTAAGGAGTTACGAACTGGTCGAGACCAAATATGAGCTGGTCATATAGAGATACGAGCTGGTCGTAATCTGCTAGGAGCCGCTAACGACTCGTGGTCGAAAAGGAGCTTTCGAGTCACAACTGATTATGCATGAACCTAACGGGTCACACACTTAACGGGATGGAATAAACCAGTACAGATACGATTTGTCAAACATGTTCGGATAGGATCCGTCACGGGTAGGGTTAAAAAACCGGAACCATGCACTTTCCCGGTCGCTGGCCGGTTACCGGATTTACCATTAAAAATCCGTATGAAATTCGTTTGAATTTGCTTAAAAACCAGCCAAAATTCTAAAACTGTAATCTGAATTTGCTAAACCAGGAAAACCCGACCAATTTTTCCATTCCCAGTCCCCACCGGTAAGACCGGTAACCGGTGGTAACCAGCTGATTTTTTATCTCTAGTCACGGGCACTATATAAGAAGATACTTGAGACTGATGGGGGAAGAGAGAGGAGGCAAGACACCACGACAGGAGTTATCGTGAGTTGCTCCAAACCCTAGCCGCCATCTTCTTGAAAGGGCATTCCCGTGCGACTTAGTGTTAGCACACTGGTGTACGATGTTCCTTAACTAGACGTGTGGATACCGTAGAGGCGCTACTGCGGTTGCTATTGTGCTTGAGGACGATCTGCGACCTTGGTGAGGAACTCGATTGTTGCTATCGAGGACGATCGACTACGACAACTACATCAACGCGCTTTTTGTTGGACCAGGCTGCTCTAACTCTTCTTCCGCTACATTGCGCGTATGGTGGTAATGATTTATGATCTCTTGCTTGTATGGCATCCTAGTTTACGTGGTAGAATTTTTGAATTGCTAGCTAATGTAGCCTACCCGTATCCCTTCAGCAGGAAGTCATTGGGGCCACATGGATGATGGTGAAGCATGGGCGATGCTTCGATGTGAATGAATCAGGAAAGATCGGTAGAGAAACATTTTCATAAAATGCCTAATACCAAAAAACTAGTGGTGTGCGAAACCACAGTGGTGGCCTAAGTGGATTAGGTTAAGAATACTCCATGGAGGAAAAAACTTGATGATTTGGCCTAATGGAACTAAAGATGAAGACAACGCTTTGAGAAGCATGCATGAGTGAGACTCATTTGTGTGTGGGTTTAACGGGAGCCCGCTATGGTTTTTCTCTTTTTTTGAAGCAAAATTTAGGGTTTTCTATCTAGACCGAGCCTCCACTATAAAATGAGAGTGTGCAGGATTTGCACATCTAAGCCAAAAAACCATAATATGAAAATTTGGGGAAAGTAGAGAGAGTAGGAGGCTAGGGCCTGAGAGATGTATTAAGAGAGATGAGAGCACTTGTGTGTATGCTTCCTTAGTGCCTTTGTCCTCTGAAGGGAGTGGCCATAAACATTTATCTCCAAGTATAAATCAAATATCCAAATTGGTCCGAGTCTTCCTCTTATATGCTCAAGTGTTGATTTCCTCCCTTCTTGATCTTGCTTTGTACCTAGAACGTGTAAGTGGTGGAGATATCTCTTGGAGACTAGATCCAATCCATCTAGGTGCTTTCTATTGAAAGTTATTGAGTTTGTCCGATTTTGGTGTAAGAAATAGTTATTTTTGGGATTTTGCTCTTGAGAAATTTTGGCTTGATTCTTATTGTGATTGAGAGTGTTAGGACGTGTGGGAAACCATCATTAGCTATCTTGGATTGATTCCTTCCTAAAGCTCCTTTGAATCTTCATTTTCGTATTTGGGCCAGTTTTAGTGCAACCTTTACTCAAACAGAAAAATATCATAACTTTGACAATGATCTTCAGGATCTTTTATTGGAATAGGTCCCCGACATCCTAGAAAATGTTTATTTCAAGTTTCATGAAGTTCAGAATTGTGGATCAAAAGTTGGATCAACTGTGATTTTGAAATCGTGCTGAAATCCCGTTATGTGCTGGTTTTACTTTTCATCCCGATCATACCGCTACTTTTTATCCGGTTTGACCAATTCGGTAGGGATTTTGGCGAGTTTTGATCCTCTTATTGCCTGATTTTTGTTTGAATGATTTTCTTGGATCTGCATAGCTCGGCATAACTATTGGAGTAAAAGTACTTTGAACTTTTAAAGGGAAAATATTTTGAAAAGGTCGTTGTTTGTGTGACGCTTATTCAACCACCCTTCCCGTCAATGTTTTTTCTCTTCTGCTTGTATTGCAATGAAATATCAACTTTTCGTGAAAACCCAGTGTGTTTTTGCGTGCATTTTAGTTATAGTTTTTGATGTTTAGATGGGTGAAATATGCCTAGTGGTTAGTAGTTACTAGTTAGTACTTGTTAACGAATCTGACATACGAGGGTTTCTTCCCTACCTGATTAGCAATTCCCCTTGATGACCTCCTCATTTTTGGTGTAATAGTTCTTTATATTGCGATTTGGACTGCTTGTCTGCTTCTAGTCTCTAATTTGGTCAGTTAAATTAAGCATGTATTCAGAACATCCTGAACATATAGAACTTGCTATAATAAGATACCATGGGCCACAAATTCTCCAGCTTCCTTGGCCAAAGAAGCAACATGTAGTCGTAGTGTATCTC
Source organism: Hsuehochloa calcarea (assembly GCA_036346395.1). Classification (NCBI taxonomy): domain Eukaryota; kingdom Viridiplantae; phylum Streptophyta; class Magnoliopsida; order Poales; family Poaceae; genus Hsuehochloa; species Hsuehochloa calcarea. The sequence goes on from CM070605.1 coordinate 24,926,748, forward strand.
GTTTGTGAGAGTTCTGATGCGTTGATAGGAAATGAAGATTTTATAATCTTAGTTGCATGTTTTCCATGAAAGATAGTATGGCTCAACTTGTCTGCACCTTTCTCCTTCATGCACTCTGTACAAGAAGTCGAAGGAGACGTGTTTGCTTGCTCTAAACTCTCTAGTCACAATCAGGCCTCAGAATTGTACCATGTGCATATTAAACTCATTCATGGATTGGGAACTTGCTCATTTTTTGGGGGAACTCTTCTTGTCTGAATTGCAGTATAAACATAGGAGAAGTTCAGTTGATCCCTTGTCCTGGCAGCTGGAAGTCAAACTGTACATGGTTGGAGGTCAACATAAACAAACTGAAAATGATCCAAGGATCCGACTGCGCAATCGAACATCGACAGGCGATATTTCGTCGTCGACGGTGTCTCAATTCTTCGCACGACCGAGCGGACCCTGACGAGCTATGTATGTATGCATCATCGGCACGTCTTTGAACGGCTGCTACACTCAAGGACAAACTACAGAAAGGGACATGTGATGTTCGTCTATGCGTAAGGAAGGTGCATGGCTAGTTCTTGAGCTCACCTAACACTGAAAGTGACAAAGCAACTTGTAACCTGAGCAACCGTGGATTCTGATGTTCTTTGTTTAAACTTCAAACAAATCACCACAACGTTGGAGGTGAAGTGTTCTTGAGATCATTCGTCGAAAATCTTAATAAAATTATTAGCCGGTGCTTATCTGAACTTGCTGAATCATTAAGCTCACTTATCTGATTTGCTACTAGATATTGATACGCCTGGCTGCTACAACAAAAATAATACTACCGAGTTTATTGTTGGACTAAACCGAAGAAAAATTTACCCTCGAAAGAAACACGCATGTTCAAGAAAGACAAGAGATAATTTGGTGCTGCATAAATAAGCTTTTCTATTGCTTTAACTCTCAATCTTCTTACAAAATCTGATTACATATGACCCTCTTTTATAGCAACAACTACTGCTACAATACTCGGACTATGATACAGCCAGTACGAATCAATCTTGGATACAGTAAGAAAAAAACTAAAACGGAAACTAATACTTAAACAAACATTATCTAATAATCACTCCCGAATCTTTGTATACTTACTTATATTTCGTATGCTACCAGTTGGACTCAACTTCAACATGGCTCCCACACACTCGGCTGAAGACGGTGGCACAACTCAAACACGTCCTGGATGCTTACTCATTGAGGCAGTCGGTCTCAACTATGACTTGCGCCCCAACTCGTACTCAACTAAGGACAGTCGGTCTCAACTACGACTTACTCAACTCGTACTCGGTACTTCAAGTTGGTCACGACTTCAACTTGAGTAACACACAGACTCGAATCAGGACGGCGAACACATCTTCTCAACGTCCCTCGCCTTTGCCTTTCGATGGTCGGCACCAAGATGCATCGTCTTCAACGCCTTCCACGCAACTTTGGCCGTCTTCTTTTTTGCCAGTAGGAAGAGCGTCGACGTTGCCTCGTCACCGGTGACACCACTCCCCAGAGAACGCGACATAATCTTGGGCACAAATCAAAAACTCAGGCTCCTCCTCATCATGGAGCCGCATGCACCGTATAGTACTCCGATCTCGCCGTATCGAGCCGTCGCGCCCCGCCGTGCGCTCCGCCGCTGAACGCTACGCATCTGCCATGGCACCGCCGGCCGCAACGCGCCCTGGGACACCGCCGCACCCGCCGCAACGACGTATATGCCACCCGGGAGTCGAGATAACCCCTCTCAAGGCAGCAGCTATAGGGTTTCAAACCTGGAGCTCTGATACCAATTGTAGAACTAGACCGAAGAAAAACTTGCCCTCGAAAGAAACACACATATTCAAGAAAGACAAGAGATAATTTGGTGTTGCACAAGTCAGCTTTTCTATTATTTTGACTCTCAATCTTCTTACAAAATCTGATTACATATGACCTTCTTTTATAACCACAACTACTGCTACAATATTCAGGCTATGATACAGCCAATACGAATCAGTCTTGGATATGGCATTTATAACTCATGACTAAGTAGTGTGCGCGAAAGCTGAAAGCATGACATGACAGTGAGATATGACATTGTGTAGTGTATACTTGCCTGACAAGAAAGTACGTTTATTCTTCTGTCAACTAGTATCATATCATATTGCAGCATACATAGCCTGTATGATGTATACAATGGACAAAATAATTCGAAATAAAAGGGAAGAAACTCTCAGCCGGCAAGATCTATCACAGAGTTGCACATTTGCACTCTCTCTTAAGAACCTGCCATGTAGGCCCCACATGTCAGTCTCCAGTTTGTCGGCGGGTCTTGATGCTATGTAGTATCTGGCTGATCCGAAGTCTGAACAAAAAAACTAGCCTATAACTGCAACTGTCCTAAGCATATCTACAGTCATAGAACACACTCGGACCAGTCGGCTCCATCACCATCCTGCCAATGTCGTCCCAGCATTCATCCTTGTACAGATCGTTCGGCACGGGAGGGCTCAGAACGCTCTGATTAAACGCGGCCATCGCCGGCAAAGGTTGCGGTGGTACACTGTTCCATTGCCCCTGAAACTGCTGGTTATAGCCATTGTTCACGTTGTTCACTGGAGCCTGCGGCACGAAGTTCATGTACTCATCCCCGGTACTGTCCGACTCGAGGCTGCCGGTGATCGAGCTCGAGTCGGGCTGCACAACGGCCGAGACGACCACCTTGCCGGCGACCTGCTGCGGCTGCTTCTTGTATGTGATGTTCCTCTTGAAGATCCGGCAGATGGTCCACACTTCCTGCATTTTTCAGGCACGAGTTCAGTTTAGTCTTTTTCTTTGAGAGGTAGTTCAGTTTAGTCGTCGTGCTGAAAACTTTGGCACGAGCACGCACATGCATGACACGTCTCAGTGTCAATGCAGTGCGCGCATGTGTTCACACGTGCATGGCCATGAGAGAGAGGGGAGCTCACGTACCGCTTCTTGCAAGCTTGGCGGCGAGGAGTCGACGGTGTTGTCGGGGTGCAGCGGGAGGCGGAACTCGTGCATCATCCAGTCCGTCTTGGTGCCCTTGCCGGCGCTGCCGCGGTAGTAGACGAGGGACTTCTTCAGGCCGATGCAGTCGCCGGCGGAGTAGATCGGGCGGTCGATGCCGGTGGCCTTCCAGAAGCCGGAGCCGGTGACCCTGTTCGGCCTGATGCTGTTCCGGTACTTCCTCCCCCTCAAGCAGAAGAAGTACCATTCCTTCTCACCGCCAACCGTGCTCGCTTCTGCATATAATTAATTTACACCAAATTCAATTTTATTAGGATCTTTAATTGCTCTTTGCTGCAATGCTTGTGTACTTAATTATTCATGCTGTGCATATCCTACATATAATTCTTAACATGAAGTGTTAGCATGACAAATTGAAGAGCATGCATGGACACATGCATATATACTATCTAGCTAGGAACATCTCCAACCTCCAGCTCTTTATGAATTATTATGTTGTGATCATGCATCTACCTATATGATAAGTAACATCCAAAATGACCATGAATCGAGTAGAAAGATGATCAGACGATGTGCTACTTAGCATGGAGCACGTTATGCATGCATGATTTACTATTTATGTTTTAGACACTGAAAATATAAACATACAATTCTTAACATGACAAATTGAAGAGCACGCATGCACACATGCATATACTACATCTCCAACCTCCAGCTCTTCATGACTTATTATGGTGTGATTATCTTTAGACAAAATTGTATTGTGATTCTGTATCCACCTATATGATAATTAACATCCAAAATGATAATTAATGAATCGAGTGGAAAGATTAGGATCATATGATGTGCTCCTTATCATACATGATTTGATAATTCGTAAGTAGCAAAATATATACTTACTGGGGAAGTCCCAGGGGTCATGCTTGTAGATGTCCATCTCCTTGATGATCTCTATGCTCAGCCGCTTCCCGGCCACCTTCCGCCGGAGGTAGAAGGTGACGAGCTCCTCATCGGTGGGGTGGAACCGGAACCCGGGGAGCACCAACTCTTCTTCCTCTTCATCTCCTACGATCACCTCCTCCACAACCTCTCCATGATCGCTCTTCATCTTGCGCACGCTCTCCTTTGTTAGCTCTTGCACCATTTCGTGCTTCTTCTTGAGTGTTCTTGTTCTTTGATCGATCAAACCATTGGTTGCTTCCTCTTGTTGAAGTGTTAATCAACCTGCTGTTATCTTGGACAATATATGAATGGATCTTCTTGCAAGAAATATTGATGAAATGGCTATCTTCTATATATAGGATGCATGTCTGGATGCATGTACTGAACTTGCCGTGGATTAATTGTCAATGGACTAGCTAGGTAGGATGGAGTCAAGAAGGTTCATGAGCATGCTTGGTCCAAGTCACCTGGTCCGACTTCTCTTGCAACCAGCATGCCCTTATCTTGTAAGATATCTTTGACTGTTCTTCAGTGAATCACTAGAACAGTGAACAAGACAAGAGACGCAGCCTGCCCCGTTATGCCACGTCCAGAGACGTGCCGCACAAGTTTAATTACTGGGCAATCAAAAGAGGGCTTATTGTTAGACCTGGCCACCTGGCCGAGCTTTTTTGGACCGACCCACGGCACAGCACGAGCATTATTTCGGCCAGGCCGGTATAGCACAAAGTAGAGGGCCATGCTGCGTCGGCTGTGTTTGGGCCGGTACAGCATGAACAGGTCTGATGGGCCCGAAGCAAGCATGACACGCGTCAGGGTACGGCCGCCGTGGTAGGGGCCGTGCTAAGAAAGTGTGGTGTGTCGTGCCTTGCCCTGCGGTCAGCGCCAATGCCTGCCCGGCCGCCACAACGCTCGCCACCACGTGCGTGCTGCCTCGTTACCGCCACCGCAAGCGCGCCGCCCTGCCACGGTCTCCACCGCGTGTGTGCCCCACCACCACAGTCCTCCACCCCGTTTGTGCCACCTTGCCACAGTCACCGCGTGCCGCCCCACCACTACCATTGTGTGTGTGCATCGCCGCCACCACCGCACACATGCCACCCCGCCGCCGCCACCATGCGTGTGCCTCACCACCACGGTCGCCACCACCACCACTCGTGTGACGCCCCGCCACCACACGCATGCCTCACCACCACAGTTGCCACCATGCTCACCCCTCACGTGTGCTTCTCCGCCACCGCCCTGCCACCACGCTCGTCGTCCCATGTCGCGGGCCGGCCACCGCCCAATGTCATATCTGCCACCACACATCTCGCTGTACCGCTAACCGCCTTCCTGGCCTCCTCGAGCACATCCCGTTGTTCCACTTGCCACTCACCCGTCCACCGCCCCCACGTGCAGCTCCTCGTCGCCGCCGAGCGATGAGGAAGGCGGAGAGCCGTTGGAGGAGAGGGAGAGGGAGGCGGAGAGCCATTGGTAGAGGCAAAGAGGGAAGTGGAGTGGGAGAGGAAGAGGGAGAGGGCCGTTGTCGGAGGCGGAGTGGGAGAGGAAGAGGGAGAGGGAGGCGGAGTGGGAGAGCCGTTGTCAAAGAGGGAGGCGAGCGGAGTGCCGTTGGCAAAGAGGGAGAGGGAGAGCCGTGGCGCGGTGCTGCAGTGCCTACGATAGTGGCAATGGCGTAGTGCTGCAGCAGTGGTAGTGGTGTAGTGCAAAGGCAGTGGTAGTGGTGCAATGCTTTTTGCAGTGATACGACGGACGAGCATGGCTGCATGGGTGAGGCTGAGAGGCGACGGGAAAATGCTAACGTTCTCCTCTCCTCAGCCTATAAACTCCCTCCACCTCCTCATTTCTTCACCGCACACCCAACTAGTCTTCTCTTCTTGCTCTCTAATTTCTAGTTTTCTACTGATACTGCTCGCTAGTCTTCCAATTAATATATTTGGCAAGAAGGAATCGAGATGGGAGAGCAGGAGAGAACATTCTCACACTCCTATTCCTCCTCCCCAAGAGGAAGTGTAAGAGCTAGAGATCAATCATCGCCAACTCTCCCCAGGCATGGGAGAGTATGACATGGATGACCGTCATATGGATGGAACAGGGGGCTTTGAGGATGTGCACTTATCCACTCCAGAGGCTGCCCACTTGTCCACCTCAGGCGCCGGGGTAGGTTCATTGGTGTAAGAAGTGGGTGGAGGATCCGGCGGCCGACATGCATGGTGTTCGCAGCATATGGAGTACAACACAAAAATAGAGGACGAACGTCAGGTACCATATGCCACTTGTAAATATTGTCATGCTAACTTATCTGTACACTCAGGTGGAGGAACATGTCATCTCAAGTGGCACACAGAGGCATGTTTTAAGAAGATAGCAGCTGGGCGGACGCAAGGAGGGAACGTCCAGACCCAGCTTAACTTTGACGTTGATGGTTCGGTGAGTACATGGATGTACAACCCTTAGGTAGCTAAAGATGAAATTGCAAGATATATAGTTACTTAGGATCTTCCAATTAGGATGGGCGAAAGCTCTAGTTTTGAAAGAAAGATCAAATGCGGTCTTTGCCAACAATAGCAACACGTTAGTAGGAGAACAACTACGCGTGACATAGTAGAACTCTGCCAATGTAAACTATCAAGTTTGAAAGACAACTTTCTAAAAGTTACCTTTTATTTTGCTTTAACATCAAATATATGGACTTTGTCCCACTAAAGGGTGGGCTATCTTAGTGCTGTTGCACATTACTTAGATGACGATTACAACTTGAACAAGCGATTCATAGGGTTTAGGCCAATCTATAAGGCACACACCGGAGAGCCAATCGCACAACGCATATTAGAGGTCATCCAAGATGTTAAAGTAGAGAACAAAATTATTGTAATCACTCTTGACAATGACTCAGCTAACACGATGGGCATGGAGTTTTTCACACCACGTCTGGAGTCCTACACTGGCGGTTTCGTCCTCTACCAGAGATGCATGTGCCACATCCTTAATCTCATCGTGCAGAAAAGCTTGTAGGTGATGATACCTAGTTTAAACAACACACGTAATTGTAATGTCCCAAAATTTGAGCTTTTAAAAAAACTTTTGTGTAATTTAGGTCCCTGAAAAACTTTAAAATTTTCCTTGAATTAATAAAGCTTAATTAGGAATATTCAAAATTAAAATTATTTAATTTGACTAATGTAAACATCAATTAAATGAAAAATAATATTAGTTGGGTTACTTGTGTTCCAAGGAATTTTTCTGTATTTTCTTGGATTTTTCTGAGTTTGTTTGGTATTTATTTTGACTCATTTGAATTTTCAGCATTTCTCTAAAATTATAAATCAATTTCTTTTCCATTTTCCTTCATAGGCCGAATCCCTTCAGCCCATTCCATTTTCTCTCTAGCCCAGTTGCCATCCCCACCTACCCAGCCCATCCCCGCCAGCCAACCCACTCCACCTCCCTTTGCCTGGGCCCGCGTGATAGCCAACACCGCTGCCACTTCGTGTGTGCCATGGACTTCGCCTCCATGTTGTCCTTGTCGTCCGGGTTGAACACGCCTCCCCATGCTATTTAAGCCACCACCCCCGAGCGCATTGCGTGCCTTGCAACCCGCCGCCCCTTGTGCCCTATCCACCACCGTCAGAGACGCCGCTATGCACCGTCGCCATCCTCTTCTTCCCCGAGGTCGGTGCCGCCATGTCGCTCTCGTTCCTCTGTAGAAGAAGCTCCTTGGGACGACCCGACCGCGTCATTGCAACTGCCTCGTCCTCCTCTTCTGAGCGTGCTCATCCACTGAAGCCCTGTGCACCACGTCGTCAATGCCATCTTCTTTCTTCCTCGACTCCGACCACACCTGCACACCCGAAAACGCCTCCTTCACTTTCTCCGTCACTACGGTGAGTCTCTCATGAATTAGACTACGTCCCATTGTGTTTTAATCCCTGATCTACAATTACCATCTTTTGATTTTGTGTTTTGTCCATCGTATGCCCAAATCCTCTTCTTCTCTCTCATCTCCGGCCGACAACCTTCGCCGGACAACTGTGTCACCACCTGTGAGCTTCGCTACTCATCGACCCCACCATCTTGATCCTCACGGTGTGTTCTACCTTTTGCTTCCCCTCCCATCGCCAGGGTGTCCTTCCTCGTCGTTGCCATCGAGCAAGCCACCGCCGCTCTTTCCCTCACCGACGACGATTGTTGTCGTTCCCCGCTGCCGCATCTGCGTCACTGTGATCGCCGTGTTCTCCTTGTTCCATTTTGCACCTTGTTTGCCTCCGTCATGGCCACTATCGCCGCGACCTTCTCATGCCCGAGCGCCACCATGCTGCCAAACCACATCACCGGAGCCATGTCAATGCCACCTTACCTGACCCTGCCACCTCGTCGCAACATGGTCGCCATCCGCCGGATTTAAGCCCCCTCTTGCGCCATGTGGGAATACATAAAAGTATGTCATTGTGACACCCACGCAACCAGGCACAACCACGGTGAATTGTTGCAAATTATTTAGCCTAGTCCTCCCCACTCTGTACTTGTGATAGTACGATGGGGCTTAGCAAGATGCGGCTTCAAGACCAGTCCGTAACTGACTTGGGCTACTTCCAAAATAACCCCTAGGCCTCAACCATTCCCGAATTGAGTCTGTGCATAAACCTGCACCCACCAACTATCCAATTTGCCCAAGTACAAACCAAATTTCCTTTTATTTCATTTTTAAACTATTTGTAAACTTCCATGACACTCCAATGCCATGGAAAACATTTAAACAACATTTGATTTTTAGCAGTAAATTCCCAAATCAAATATTTGAGGTCTAAGCATGGATAAGCATATTTTTTCACAAAATATTCTAGTTTATGCTATCGCATAAACTAGATTTTTATTTAAGGTGTCAAGGAATGTTTGATTCAATGTCAAGATTGGCCATACAAATGGAATTGGGAATAACTATAAATTTAAAATAGGAATTTAAATTACGTTGAATAGAAATAAGCATGCATTAATAATTTAAAATAGAATTTAAATAATTTAAAAATAATGGGCTCAAATCTGATCAAATATGTAACTTGGCTTGCTCAATTACTTGTTGTTCTTAAACGGCGTCGAAGTCTGACTCTCCGAAGTCGTCGAAATCCATACGCGAAAATAAGCTAAATTCAAATAATACTCAAATAAATTCAAAAGAAAATACAAATAAACTCTAAATCAAATAGTTTTTGTTCTAAAAGGTATATATTGAATTTATAATAATTTGGGAATTTGAATTGACAAATTTAGAGTTCATATGAAGGAGAACGAACATCCAGAAGTTTGGATATCACAAGAAAAGATAGAATTCCGGATACTGTTCATCTTCGAGTATGGATCATCCTCGAGTACTGTTCACCTATGAGTATTGTTCATGTCGTGTGGTCAGAAAGAGTTACGACTACCTGGTCGAAGGAGATTTCGACTACACTGGTCCAGGGAGATTTTGACTACACTGGTCGAATGAAGGTTTTGACTACACTGGTCAGAGGTAGGTTATAACTACACAGGTCGGAGGAGATTTTGACGGCACTGGTCGAAGGAAGGGTTTTAACAACACTGGTTGAAAGAAGGTTTCAACAATGCAGGTAGAATGAAGGTTTCGACACCACTAGTCGAAGATAGGTTTCGACAACACTGGTCAAAGAAAGGTTTTAATAACACTGGTTGAAAGAAGGTTTCAACAACACAGGTCTAACGAAGGTTTCGATAACACTGGTCAAAAGAAGGTTTTGACAACACCGGTCGAACGAAGGTTTCGACAAGAGAGGTCGAAAGAAGATTTCGACAACAGAGGTCAAACAAAGATTTCGACAACACTGGTCGAAAGAAGGTTTCAGCAACAATGGTTGAAAGAATGTTTCGACAACACAGGTTGAACAAAGCTTTTGACAGCACTGGTCGAAAGAAGGTTTTGATAACACTTGTTGAACGAAGGTTTCGACAACACCGGTCGAACGAAGGTTTCGACAACACCGGTCGAAAGAAGGCTTCAACTAGCTAGTCGACGGAAGCTATGACTATCTAGTCGAAAGAAACTACTACTACCTAGTCGAATGAAGCTACGACCATCTAGTCAACGAAAACTACGACCATCTAGTCAAAGGAAGCTACGACCATTTAGTCGACGAAAACTACAACTATCTAGTTGAAGGAAGCTACGACCATCTAGTCCAGCAGCGACGGCGTTCGACTACAGTTCATCGGCGCTACACGTCACGACGAGCTACGCGAAGATGCGCAAAAGGAAGAGGAGATGACGCTGAACTTAAGGGATACCTTACGGCGGCTAAGAACAATAGAGTGGTCGACAGCGAGGTGGTTTGGCGGCGGCGAGGTATGGGTTCTTGTGGCGACGGTGCTCCGGTGGTCCTCTAGCACAAAAAAGTACGCCTGAGGTAGAACACGATGCAGTAAAGCTCCTGGTGTAGATGACGATACCAGAGATCGACGGACGGTGGCGCAATCGGCAGTGCTAGCGCTAGCGGCAGAGGAACTTCGGCTTCGATTCCAGCGGATAGAAACAGGCAGCGTGGTAGTGGTTGCGGAAAATGGAATGAGGGTTGAAATTCGAAGGTCGTGCCCCCTTTTATAGGGCAAGGAGTAGCCAGAATATCGAGGACATGCGCGGGCGTTAATGGCCGATGTAGCGGCGATGAATAAAGTAGGTAAAGATGAAGAAACGGCCGATTGAGTACGATCGTGAGTGAATGATGATCGTGGTAATTATTGGGCACCATCTCAGTGGAAACGAATGAATCAATGCGTTTAATCGATAGGATCAGGTGGCGCTCTGTTTCGGCTGAGAGGAAGACGAAGAGGGAGATCGAAGATGACAGGTGCGATCGAACGAAAGAGAGAGGAAAGGCTGGTCGACGGGTCGGCGTGGAAAGAAAAAGGCCATGGGCCGGGAAAAGATTCGACCCAACCACTGTTCCGGATTTTTGAGTGATTTACTGATTTAAATAATTCATATAATTTATTTAGGCTTTAGAAAATAGAAAATAAACTCCAAAAATTATGGAAAAATTCACATATATTCCTTGAGTCATTTTGGAGTTAAATAAAATATTTCCAACTCATAATTGGTAACTAATTTTTGCACATAATTTATTTGGCTTTAAAATAATTAGTGGAAAGCTTTTAAAATTTTAGAAAATTCCATAAAATAATTAAATTTTCCTTTTCAACTTTAAATACAATAAAAATCCAGAAAGCTCAATTAATTTTCTTTTTGACTTTTACAAACTTGGAAATTCAAGAAAAGCAATAAAACTCTTTAAAATTACAGAAAATCTAATAAAATAATAACTTTATTAATTTTATTTTTGGTTACAGAACTTTGAGATGTTACAATTGCTATAGCAAGGCAAGTTGTACATTTGACCATGTTGAACCGAGTTTAATAAAATTACTTCAATTCAATGTATTGCATGTTATTTCAATTATTACATTCTTAAATACTTTGGGTTTAGCTATACACCCATTTTATTATATCCACTTTGCCCGTTGTATTACCATGATATTTTATCACCCTAGCTTGGTTAATTATTAGTTGGTATTATCATAGCACCAACATGGGTTAGTTAGACATAAATAGTCCTCTTAGCTATGCAACGGGTTATTGATATCATTTTGAGTTGCAAATCTAAATTTGACTAAGTGATTATGGAACAACTTTGTGAAAAAAAAAATATGTGATGTATGTTATTACTCGTTGATGGCATGTGATGCACTTAACCAACAGGGTGGGAAAAGATTTAGACTAAGGTGAGTGGAAAGGATTTCTGATATGGTGGAACTTAGTGATTGGGAAAGGAAAATGTGATTACCTAGTTAGAATTTGGCAGTCTCTCCTTGGTCAATTAAGGACTTAACTTTATGCGTCAATAAACTGAGTTATTACTGTACGACCACATGTCTGGTATGAGATATGCCTAACTTATTAAGTTACAGGGTCTCGACATTGACTACTCGAGTAGTAGGTTGGGTGCTCAGTGATCGGTGGAGGTGTGGACTACTCTGTAGGTCACATTTATGGATGGTTCACCGCTTCTAGGTCCAATAGTGTGCATCGGATCAACGAGTGAGGTTGGTGTCAGTAGTATGCACATCAGGAGGGTCAATCATCGATCAACGAGTGAGGTTGGTGTCGGTAGTATGCACATCAGGAGGGTCAATCGTCAAGATGAAGTTTCAAAAAGCTTTTGTTGTGATCAGCTCCGATAAAGTTGATTGCATCTTGTGGGTAAAGTGTACGACCTCTGCAGAGTGTTAACAATCTATTCGAATAGTCGCGTCCGCGGTCATGGACATGCTCGGAGATTTCACACAAGGGGTAGATTTTTATAAAACAATTGGGAGGGACAGCTGTGTGAGTAAACTTATGCAGCTATGTGAAAGAATGGATTTAGACTAAATGAGTTTTGTGAAATACTTGTTAAATTATTATTTCTATTTGTCTTCAAATTCAATCATGTTTTCAATCTATTATCCATATTCAACTACAACCGTCACTTTTATGCAAAAGAACCATAGATGCCATATCCTTTGGAATAAGCCATCATCTATAGTTGTATTCTCTTGTATAACTTGTTGAGTACTCTATGTACTCATTCTTGCTATCAAAAAAGTTGTTCAGTTGAAGAAGGCTGCATGAGTTCATCGTTGTTCAACAAGGTCAACTTCAAGGATTGTGGAGAACTAGGTCGTGCTACTCTAGTCGATTGCATGTGGGCATATGAATGTGCTTTACTGAAGTTATTATGTTTTCTTCCGCTGCAGCTTACTTGAGCTATTTACCTTCTAAGGTATTAATTGTAAACTTTGACATTAAGGTTGTTACTCCGATAATTATTGTCAGTCGCCTATTTCTTAGTTATCATTGCATATGGAATGATATTTCATCAATGTTGCCACAATTTGCACTAGCGTGGTCCTGGACTAGTGCAGTATACATAGAGGGTCCAGATTTACATATTTGGGTCCCGACAGCAATGATATCTAGTTCATTACAACTTTGGGCCCAAGATATGCCTAGTTCGCGGAGTACTGTAGAGCCAACAATAAGAACCAAGAAGATTCAACCTGGACATGAAGGTGAGGTGGAACTCCATGTATACTATGTTAAAGCAGTGCAAGAAGTATGAGTACATAATCACTCTCTTCATCAATACTAATTCTGGTAAGTAGTTGGTCATTGAAGGGGATTGGATTGTTGCTCGCCATTTTCGTGAATTTTTTAAAGTTATTTACAATGTAACCATAATTTTATCTAGTGTTTACTATCCTACTTCTTACTTAGTCATCAAGTGGATTTGGACTATTGCTAATGCTTTCAAAGAAACAGAAATGTTGCCCCTTTTGAAACATATTATTGAACAAATGGAGAGTAAATTTTAAAAATATTTTCAAGCTATCCCACATCTCTTTTGTTTTGGTATTATTTTGGATCCTCAGAGAAAATTAGCAGATCTAAAGGGGGCTTATGAGGGAATTGGGGAAGCATTTGATCTTGATTTTTCTGAGGCTTACACTTACATTCATGATGAGCTTTTTCGAGTTTTCAATTTGTATTATGAAAAGTTTAGCAGCACAAGTCAATCGAGAACAAGTGCTTTAACAATGCAACAAAGATAGCACAATTTGAGTGCTTCCAACGTGGGGGAAGAAGCTGAAAGGCCAGGCATCCAGTTCGTCCTCTCATGCGTCAAGTAGGTCTGAATGGAATCCAAGAGTAGAGATCAACCACTACCTCAACACATCTTTTGCGGACACCGAACTTGACCTTGTGGAGGGTAACACTAGTACAAAATAAGCCATCCTGGACGCTTCATCACAGACGGTTCCAAAAGAACCGTTTGTATTGTATTTATCACTGACGGTTCCAAAGTAACCGTCTGTGATACCGTCTCATCACATCATGTTGGGTGGACGACGATCGAAAAAAGATCATGCTTCGTGGTGGGTTTGGTTGCTTTCTTAGGTGTACTCGTCATCTTCTTCGAAGCAGCCGCATCAGAGGCAAAGGAATACTAACCTTAGATCACCATGAACAAATAGATCTACAAGCACACTTGAAAATCTACGGTATTTCTTTCACCAAACGCACCCCAGAGCCAGCCGCCGCCTCCTTCAAAGCAGCTGCATATATATCAGAGACATTTCTCACTACATATAGATCTAGATCTGTGTAATACTCTGAAAAATAATATTAATATTAATAAAAGCGTCTTAAGGGTCGGAGAGTAATTAATCAAATAGTATCAATAAATAATTAATTAATAACGTTTTAAGGGTCGTTGTGCAATTAAATAAAAAGAATTTGGGAAAATAGATTATTTTCGGAATTTTTGTGGGCTGTATAAATAGTGGTGGACTTTTGTTTAGAAACCCTAATCCTATTTTTCCAAGCCGCCGCCACGTCTCTCTCTTGCGCGTCGCGTCGTGTGCTGATCTGCCGCCTTGTCGCCGAGTGGTCGCATAGCCTGCGCTGCCGTGTCGCGCGTGTTGCCGTCTTCTTCTTATTCTTTGTCGTGGTGATCTTTGTTCTTCTTTGTCGTTGCCGCCGCAAACTTCTTTATCTTTGAATCTGGCCTGCGTTCTTCTTTGCCGCCGCTCGTCGTGTCTTCTTTGCCGCGCGCAGCGTGGACGCCGTTACTCGCCGCCGCACTTCGCCGAGCCGAGCCTCGCGCAAGTCGCGGCCGCTGCTCTGCTATTGGATCGCCAAGCCGACCGGGCCGCCGCGCCGAACTCGGAACGCCTAGCCCGGCTTCGCTGTCGTTCTTATGCGTTTTGGTGTAACGAGCCGCCGATTGAGAAGGTAATTAGAAGTTCGCCTTGGTTGATTTTCATTGGGTTGTGCCGAACTAGACACTGTTAATTAGGGATTTTAATTGAGATTAATTAGAGAAGTTTAGAATTTCTAATCGAAGAGACGAATAATAAACCTGTTTAGCCCGCTGTTCCGTTGATCGATTTGTTCGGGTATCTTAATGGCGAATGTTGAAAATATCATCTACTAGTTAATTGTAGATAATTTCGATATCTTTCTATAGCATATTTAATCATGTCAATCGGACAAGTAGATTTAGAGATATGATTTTCGGAAGGCCGCTGTTCTTACGGTTGTCGTCTTTCGGCGCTGTTATGGTAGACTGTAGAGTAAAAATAGTAAATAGCTTAATTAGAGTTTTTGATCTACATGAAAGTTGTAGATAATTGTCCAATGGTTCTGTAGGATCTGAGAACGCGTATTTTGGTTGAGTAAAACAAAAGTTATGAATTTAGTAAGACTGCTGTTCCGAAGCGGACAGATCGGCTTTCTGGGCTAAATACGGAGGGTTAGATGATTTAATTAGAAGTCTTCATAATCTAAGAAAAGGTGGATAATTTTATAAAGAATCCAGAATGGGGTGGTTTGTGGTGATCGGACTTTTGAGTCAAAAGTTACGCTCTTTTTAGTAACCGGTCAGCTATAGGTAACTAGTCGGTACCGGCGTAACGTGTTATACTTGGGGACGTGTAGGAGCGAAGCATTTTGATTGCTATTCTTGTTGCTGTAATTTGTATTGAAGTTGGTGTATTTAATATAGGAGAGGCGTCGTGCTTGTTGCCGTCTTCTAATCAAATCGTGCGTCGCAACTAGTAAAGGCAAGTGCATGGTAGACAGCGATCAATGATCGATCACTGTTTTCTTTATCTTCTATTACCATTATTGTTGTGCTTTTATTTTGTTTAATTGCAAGCAATGGAATGGTATGGATTTATATTGTCAATGGAAATGATGAAAAGTTGGATATGATGTTTATGATGGAGTTTGCATGTTTGCATTCATAAGCATCTTTGCATAAGAGAAGGTGATCATTATTGATCACAACTCCACGGGAGTGGAGGAGGTCCCGATCCTTGAGCAGAGCGGGCTTGAGAGTGAATGTTGTCGCGAGCATTCACTCACGCTATACCGTATCTGTGAAAGAAGTGCATGTGGACATGTAGAATAGCGTTGCATTCATAAATGAGATTAATGGTGAGAATATTAATGAAAGTGCCTGTGATGATAATGAAGTTATCGATTCTTTGTTGATTTATTATTATCGTTGTATATCGATGTGTTTGCTGAGTCGTGGACTCACCCTTGCTCTATTGTTGTCTTTAGGTGATCTTCGAGGATGCCGTAATTGAGAGCGAGTAGAGCACATGGACATCACATGATCATTCGCCATGATAATCATTCATTCAATATTGGTTTACACATGGACATGTTAGTTATTGAATAATGTTTAGGACATCATTTGGACTAGACTATTTGCTTTATTAATTTGGATTCATTGGTTGATGCTGCTTTGGATTATTTGCTTGGTTATAATTCCCATTGCTTATTTATTACCACTTGATCCATAATTATACATGTTCGTTTGTGATCCATTGATATGATTATCATTGTTCCCTTGATGTAATTTTATAGTGTGTCGATAATTATTAGTTTAAAGTGTAGTGTGGTGGCATTCTAGGCTCAGTGTTGGGCTGGGGTGTTACAGTTGGTATCAGAGCGGGCTTTAGGTCCGTGGTGAATAGATTAACAACTTAGGCAAACTAAAATTGTTAAAATTTGTTTTAGTATTAGTAAATCAACTAAAATTTGCTAATGGTTAACTAACCTAAAATTTGACACACTAGTGCACAGTAGGTTAGAGAGAGGTACGAATATAGTTTTACGCTTCCGTTATGTTGTTCATTGATGGATGAGTTTATTTTGAGCTTTGAGCTCATTCTGTATTGTTGATTGTGGTTGATAGCTATGCCGAGGGGTAGATGACGTGGTCGTGGTGGCCACGGTCGTGGAGGTCGGGGCATGGGCGTGGTTCTGTGGGCCCCCTCCCGAGGCGCTTGAGATCGTGGTTGTGGCCCCGGTTTTACGAGTTACACCACCATTCGTGGTATGGGAATAGAGGGTAGCTACTTTGATTACAGTAGTTATAGGTATTGTGTGTGAGTTTCTTTATAAAAGTTGTTCTCTTCCTTGAGCTTGAATTTTGGGCAATTCTGGTTATAGTTGCGGTTGATGAATTTTCCTTGAGATAGTGTTTACAATACAGCGGGTGATATTTCATTGGTCTCCTTTGGTTCCATAAAGCCATTACTTGTTCTCATGACTGTTGATCTATTGTTGCTTTGTGTGAACATCGGTTAACAGCAAGATTGATCTTTTCGTGGGAGTTCCGTCCTTCCTATTGGAAAATATGACTTATTTATTCACTTGGTATTCTGGATACTGAAAGTTTTCTATTGCAAGTTCTTTAACATGTGAAAACTTTGGCTTTATGTATTTCTTTTGGATTATTTAGTCTTTGAAGTTTAATGCCTATTTTTTTTCTGAAAAGAGTTAAAATCCTTTTGTGTTGACTTGTTATGTTTAAGCTAGAGGTGGTAAGCATAGAAGTTCATTGATAAGGTATGAGTATCAGGTCGGATCTGTAGCGTGATGCATGATTGGTCTTAACCCAAATTATTGTCATAGAGTAATTACGAGTTGAGTAGTGACTAAGAGTATGTCCATACCTAATTGGAGTCATAAGAGTTATTAAGAAGTATGGAACGTTGATGAACTGGCTTGGACATTAAAATTGATTAGTTTGTTGAATTTATTGGATTTGGTACCAATGGATTAATCTAATTGTGGGTAAAGGGAAACTTGAGGAGATGCTAGGTTATTGCTTTAATAGATATTATTTGTGGTGTTATCTTTACTGTAGACACTTGGTGATCATATTTGGTTGATAGCTTTACATATACCTTAGTATGATTAATTATTGGAATTGTGTACAAAAGGTTGAATGGATTGAATACCAGTGGATCTAGAATTTACAGGAGGAGTTCTGGATAGTTCTTCTTTATAGAATGACACGATGAATTTGATTATAGTGTTGTTGAGACTTTTGATCGAGAGAAGATTTTGACTTTTGAAGATTTAGGGTGATTTTGTTGAAAACTAAATGTGAGGAGGAACAACTGAATATGTGTTGGTAAATATTCAAGTGATTCGCAAATGAAAATAGGTAGCAGCTAGACATCATAAGAAAGCTAGTTGATAACAACAATGGTTGGAGTGCAATTGCTGAGTGTTAAAGTTTGGTGTCGAGCATCACTAAGAGTTGAGCTGGTGTGATTTAATAGGTGGCTTATACCTAGACAATTGTGGAATAGTCAGTCAATAGCATATCTGTGATGAAAGGGTTTTGATAAAACCTTTTAAATTGTGTAGTGGATCCCTTCTAAAATAAAGTAGTTGTTGTAGTGAGGTTGTATGGTTTTGGAATAATCTCATTTTGAAGATGTGATGGTAAAGTAGTACGGAACAATTTGGTGAACTTTTCGGGGCTTATTAATGGAAGAGTTGACGATAATGAATCATGTTAAGAGTGTATTATTCTTAATGTTAGTAAGATTGTCTGTAAGGGATTGTGGCTTCGTGTGGTGATGATCCTTTTAGAAAGAATGTAATTTGATCGCCGTTCGTAATATCGTTTAAATGAAAGGTTTGGAGTTTTGAATTCATGAACTTTTGGAGTTCATGATTTATTTGGTAGATGAAATTGGTTTGAGCAAGTGACGAGTCGGAAAGCTTTATTGGTTCTTAAGTGATTAATGTGATTTGGTCTTAAAAAAAATATCTTTTTATTTGTCTCTTCTTTTGAGAAAGGAATAGTCGATTTGTTTTACAAAACCTTAAAGAGTGTATATTGGGAACTGGTTAATAGTGGTCAAGTATATGATGTTGTGAGACCCTGGGTTGCAAGTTAATTGAGGAACATTAGAGGATGAATTCATTTCATGATATAAATCCCATAGAGAATTGGATCTAAAAGGAATTATGGTCGTTGGGACAAAACTGATTATATTGTTACAATTAGTAGAACCTATAGTGAATAGTGATCCAAGAATATTTGTTCATGATGGTGGAGTATTGGAATTATCGAATAGTTGGGATATTGTGATGGTATACTTTGCAAGGTTATGTAGGTGAAATAGAATGGTGTGGTTTATTGAGGGTTCAAGATTAGTGAAGTAAATCGTTTTGGGCAGTCAATTGATTAGTGATGATGGTTGATATTAATAATTGAGGATATTGTTTGGATTGTGGGAATTCTAGACAGCGAATATGCGGATTTCTATCAAGTATACCAGAAGTCACTTTAGGAGCCCTGGCTGTTGAAATTGAGCATGTGTTTTATGCTAGAACCTTGGTTGCCCAATGATCATGTGTAGAAGTAGTAGAACAAAAGTGGATTCCAAATAGTATGATGATCATTGATAGAATCCTTTGGTTTTAAATCAGTGTGTGTGTGTAGAGAATTTCAAGTTGATTATCCTTAAAAGATTGAGGTGATGTGATTGTGGGTGTAGATTTTATTTGAGGTGTCGGGAATCATTTGTCAAAATAGTTTCTTTGGTAGAGGAGGGGACTATAGTACCTTTTTATGGGTTAGTAGAGTCTCTCTAAATGGGCGCGGTTGTTGCTCTCAGGTTGAGCATCGCTTTGAGATTACCAGTTAAGAGGAATGAGTTAGTGTGATGATTTGAAATCCTATGATTTGAGAGAGTTTATTCCTAGAAGAAAAATTGAAAAAAAAAATTGATTCCTCGGGTAGTGAAATGCCCTCTTGATTCTTGTTTGAGCCGTGTGTTTATGACAGAGGTCATTTACAATTTGAGTTGGCTTTACGTTGGCATGTGATTCTTTCTAATTTAGGAAAAAAAGTGATTGATTTTGGCATTGAATGTTTTCTCTTTTGGCTTACGTGGTGTTTATTTGCAAATGACCTATTTGGAAAATGGAAAGGTTTTTGTGATGAATCTTTGATTCGGATTTGACTATTCGATGGGGAGTTGGTAGCGCGTGATTGCGATGAGAATCCTTTGTTTTCGCTTGGGTTCTATTTATAAAAGAGTTTGTTTGAAACTAGTTTGGTTGTGCGTTCTGGTTAAAGGAGGTACTCCTTGCAAATGTGAAGTGGTTGATTGGGAGACAGACAGAGTTCGATGTGTTATGTACAGTTGTGTGGTTTGGTACCAAAACGAAGTTTGGCCCAAGTTACATTAGTTTGTTTCTGGAAGTTGTGGAGATTTTTGGAAGAAAGTGTATCGTTAGGACCGTCTCGTGTCCATGCGCAGGGCACACAACATTTTGTATAACCCGATGTCAAGGTAGTATTTGAGAGATCAGGATTACAAGGTTTTCTTAGAGCCGTTGACCACCAAGTAAGACCGTACCTTCGACTTCTGTCAGTTGAGTGTACCGAAAAATGACGAGATGAGTGCTGAGGCACAAGGCGTTGGTATCGTCAAGGTCTTTGTGGGCGATCGATCCGAGAGAGAAGCGACTTGGGAGTTGGAGTCTCGCATGCGCGAACAATACCCATAGTTGTTCACGTCGGGTAGGTGTTATTATGTTGTTAAATTTCAGCAGTGTAGTTTTTGTTTGAGTAGATTGGCGAGTAGAATTCGGGGTCGAATTCTGTTAAGGGGGGTAGAATGTAATACTCTGAAAAATAATATTAATATTAATAAAAGCGTCTTAAGGGTCGGAGAGTAATTAATCAAATAGTATCAATAAATAATTAATTAATAACGTTTTAAGGGTCGTTGTGCAATTAAATAAAAAGAATTTGGGAAAATAGATTATTTTCGGAATTTTTGTGGGCTGTATAAATAGTGGTGGACTTTTGTTTAGAAACCCTAATCCTATTTTTCCAAGCCGCCACCCGCCTCTGTCTGCGCTGTCGTTCGCGTGATGCGTGATCTCGCCTTTGTCGCCGAGTGGTCGCATCGCTCGCAGCGGCCGTGTCGCGCGTGTTGCCGCGTCTTCTTCTTATTCTTGTCGCGTGGTCGATCTTTGGCCGCCTTTGCCGCCGACGCCGCCGGCTCTTTGTCTTTGAATCTGCTCGCGTTCTTCTTTGCGCCGCCTTCTGTCGTGTCTTCTTTGCCGCGCCGCGTGGGCGCCGTTACTCGCCGCCGCACTTCGCCGAGCCGAAGCCTGCGCAAGTCGCGGCCGCTGCTCTGTATTGGATCGGTAGAGCCGACCAAGCCGCCGCGCGCCGAACTCGCGCGCCGGCCCGTGTGTCGTTCTTTGCGTTTGCGCGTGTGTAACGGAGCCGGCCGATTGAGAAGGTAATTAGAAGTTCTGCCTTGGTTGATTTTCATTGGGTTGTGCCGAACTAGACACTGTTAATTAGGGATTTTAATTGAGATTAATTAGAGAAGTTTAGAATTTCTAATCGAAGAGACGAATAATAAACCTGTTTAGCCCGCTGTTCCGTTGATCGATTTGTTCGGGTATCTTAATGGCGAATGTTGAAAATACCATCTACTAGTTAATTGTAGATAATTTCGATATCTTTCTATAGCATATTTAATCATGTCAATCGGACAAGTAGATTTAGAGATATGATTTTCGGAAGGCCGCTGTTCTTACGGTTGTCGTCTTTCGGCGCTGTTATGGTAGACTGTAGAGTAAAAATAGTAAATAGCTTAATTAGAGTTTTTGATCTACATGAAAGTTGTAGATAATTGTCCAATGGTTCTGTAGGATCTGAGAACGCGTATTTTGGTTGAGTAAAACAAAAGTTATGAATTTAGTAAGACTGCTGTTCCGAAGCGGACAGATCGGCTTTCTGGGCTAAATACGGAGGGTTAGATGATTTAATTAGAAGTCTTCATAATCTAAGAAAAGGTGGATAATTTTATAAAGAATCCAGAATGGGGTGGTTTGTGGTGATCGGACTTTTGAGTCAAAAGTTACGCTCTTTTTAGTAACCGGTCAGCTATAGGTAACTAGTCGGTACCGGCGTAACGTGTTATACTTGGGGACGTGTAGGAGCGAAGCATTTTGATTGCTATTCTTGTTGCTGTAATTTGTATTGAAGTTGGTGTATTTAATATAGGAGAGGCGTCGTGCTTGTTGCTGTCTTCTAATCAAATCGTGCGTCGCAACTAGTAAAGGCAAGTGCATGGTAGACAGCGATCAATGATCGATCACTGTTTTCTTTATCTTCTATTACCATTATTGTTGTGCTTTTATTTTGTTTAATTGCAAGCAATGGAATGGTATGGATTTATATTGTTAATGGAAATGATGAAAAGTTGGATATGATGTTTATGATGGAGTTTGCATGTTTGCATTCATAAGCATCTTTGCATAAGAGAAGGTGATCATTATTGATCACAACTCCACGGGAGTGGAGGAGGTCCCCGATCCTTGAGGAGGAGCGGGCTTGAGAGTGAATGTTGTCGCGAGCATTCACTCACGCTATACCGGTATACGCGAAAGAAGTGCATGTGGACATGTAGAATAGCGTTGCATTCATAAATGAGATTAATGACTGAGAATATTAATGAAAGTGCCTGTGATGATAATGAAGTTATCGATTGCTGTTGATTTATTATTATCGTTGTATATCGATGTATTTGCTGAGTCGTGGACTCACCCTTGCTCTATTGTTGTCTTTAGGTGATCTTCGAGGATGCCGTAATTGAGAGCGAGTAGAGCACATGGACATCACATGATCATTCGCCATGATAATCATTCATTCAATATTGGTTTACACATGGACATGTTAGTTATTGAATAATGTTTAGGACATCATTTGGACTAGACTATTTGCTTTATTAATTTGGATTCATTGGTTGATGCTGCTTTGGATTATTTGCTTGGTTATAATTCCCATTGCTTATTTATTACCACTTGATCCATAATTATACATGTTCGTTTGTGATCCATTGATATGATTATCATTGTTCCCTTGATGTAATTTTATAGTGTGTCGATAATTATTAGTTTAAAGTGTAGTGTGGTGGCATTCTAGGCTCAGTGTTGGGCTGGGGTGTTACAATCTGATTGGACGATCAGATATTTAATGCTGCATATCACAGACGGTTTGTAACAATAACCGTCTGTGAGGTCTACGATTATCATAGGCGGTTGTTATTTAAAACCATCTGTGATACGTATCGCAGACAGTTCTTTTCAAGAACGGTCTGTGATATGCACAATTAAATATATGGTCGTTCCGATCGACTCCAGACAGATCTGTCTATAGTGACTCCAGACAGATCTGTCTATAGTGACTCCAGATAGAACTGTCTACGCGGCTGCTTTCAAGGAGGCGACCGGCTCTGGGGGTGTTCGGTGAAAGAATTAAATACAGTAGATTTGCAAGTGTGTGCTTGTAGATCTATTTATTCTTGATGATCTAAGGTTAGTATTTGCTTCTAATTATATGCATTATATAATCTAGAGAGATCGATGATAGCTAGGTTTATCATCCAAGGAGAGGTTATTAATTGGCAATTAAGATTTACAATATATAGAACAATGATCGAGCAGCATGTATATATAGATTGACTTGCCCAGTATTGTAGTTGCCTGCATTAATATAATTTGTTGGCATACGTAGCGCAAATGGACCGAAGCTGGATATACGTTGAGAACCGTATGAGTGAAGAGTACATTAATGATGTGTCTGCTTTTAGAAGAGCTGCCGAGCAGGATATGTTGAAGAAGGGAATAAAATTTATGTATTGTTCATGCATTGATTGCGATAATCTAAGGATGTTTACCAACCCGACGCAAATCGAATGACACTTGATTCGAAGGGGTTTCAAAAAGGAGTATACATGTTGGACCAGTCACGGTGAAGAGCAGATTATACCGAAAGGTAGTAACAACGTCGAGGGAGAAAATGATATGCCACCGGATGTGGGCTATCCTTTCGATGAGGGTAGGTCGCACGATGACAATCTAGATCAGATGCTACGCGTTGCAGAAGGGGACTATAGTGAGAGAGAGTTTGGTAAATTTGAGGGCTTAATAGAGGACTCGGTGAAACCTTTGTTCCCGGGCTGCAAGCCGGAATACACAAGGCTGTCATCCGTGCTTGAACTGCTGAAATTGAAGGCAAGCAATGGTTGGTCCAACAAGAGTTTCACAGCGTTACTAGGTCTCCTAGCGGACATCCTTCTAGAGGGAAATGTGTTGCCTAGAACCACCTACCAAGCCAAAAAGGTTCTTTGTCCATTAGGAATGAAAGTAGAAAGAATACATACATGCCTGAACGATTGTATCCTCTACCGTAAAGAGTATGCAGACATGCATGTATGTCCAGTGTGCAAAGCATCCTGATACAAGCGTAAGAATCGCTCTGATGACGGCAAGAGCATCGAGCTGAAGCAAGGATCTCCTGCTAAGGTGTTGTGGTATCTGCCTATAATATCCCGTTTGAAGCGTTTATTTACGAACCGAAAGAAGGCAAGATTGCTACGTTAGCACTCGGAGGAGCGTAAGAAAGATGGAAAAAATAAGACACCCTATTGATTCTGCCCAGTGGAGAAATTTGATAGGAGCGTTGAAGACTTCGGTGCGGAACCGAGGAATATAAGGTTTGGGTTGAGTACAGATGGAATGAATCCTTTCGGTAACATGAGCAGCCGACATAGCTCCTAGCCCGTGAACCTATGTATGTACAACCTTCCTCCTTGGCTGTGTATGAAGTGGAAGTACATTTTGATATCATTACTTATCCAAGGGCCAAAGAACCTAGGAACAATATTGATATGTACCTAGCACCACTGCTGGAAGGTTTTGTGACACTGTAGAATGAAGGGGTACACGTATAGGATGCGTACAAACGAGAGAACTTCACTTTATACGCCATGTTGTTCTGCACCATTAATGATTTTTCTACCCTTGGTAACCTGTGGGGGTTCAGTTCAAAAAGAGCCAAAGCATGCCCACATTGCTTACATGACACCGAGGGTGTGTGGCTAAATAACTCACGCAAAACAGTGTACATGCGTCACCGTAAGTTCCTTCCCAGGAATCACTCATACCGTAAAATGAAGAAACAATTCGATGAAAATAAAAAGGATAGTTCACCTCCAAGGGCTTTTAAAGGGAAAGTTGTCTATGATATTGTTAATGATACCGATATTGTGCTTGGAAAGGGACTTAAATTGAGGACCCGTCAGAAGAACATCTGGAAGAAGCGATAATTTTTTTGGGATTTACCTTATTGGGAGCACTTAGAAGTTCACCACTGCATCAACATCATGCACGTGGAGAAGAATGTATGTGATAGCTTGATTGGTCTCTTACTGAACATTCATGACAAAACAAAGGATGGTATCAATGCACGACGTCACTTAGTTGATATGAATATAAGGACCGAGTTAGCACCAAAAGAGATCGATAAAGGACGAGTGTACCTACCCCTAACTTGCTACACTCTGTCCAAGGCCGAGAGAAAGGAACTGTGTCAGAGCTTACATGATGTGAAATTTCTGTCTGGTTACTCCGCCAGCATGAAGAAACTTGTTTCTATAGAAGATTTGAAATTAATTGGTTGAAGTCTCATGATTGTCATGTGCTAATGACACAAATGCTTCCTGTTGCAATTAGAAGTATTTTGTCGAACAAGGTCCGAGTGGCAATCATAAGGTTGTGTTATTTCTTTAACTCAATTGCTCAGAAGGTCATCGATCCCAAAAGAGTGTCCCCATACATTAACGAGCACAAAGAAATGGTACACCAACAGAATCCAAGCCGATCGGAGGTTTGGATCACAAGAGAGCACAACCGCTGGTTCAATGAATGGTTAGAGGTGTGATTCACTAGGAGGCCATCATCAAGTGATGATATGCTGCCATGGTTGGCAAAAGGTCCAAAATTTATAATTGTGATATGGCAAGGATATGATATAAATGGTACACATTTTATACGACAGCTCAGGATAGGAAGAGCACAGTCCAAAACAACAGTGTCCGCATAGATGCGTTTTATCAGCAATTCAATATTGTTGGGTTGAGCTCGTACTATGGGTTTGTAGAGGAGATTTGGGTGCTTGACTATGTATTTTTCACGATCCCCCTGTTTCGGTGCCATTGGGTCAAACTTCCACAGGGTGTGATGGTCCACAAGTACGGTATTACTACTGTGGACCTCGAATGTGTCGGATACAAGGATGAACCATTCGTACTTGCTAAGCAAGTTGTTCAACTTTTTTATATAAAAGACCCGGCAAATAAGAACCACCACGTAGTTTTTCATGTTAAAAGAAGGATTGTTGGAGTGAATGTCGTGGATGAGGAAGAGTACAATCAATTTGACCAGTTACCTCCTTTCGGAGACGGCATCAGGCTCGAGGAAGAACCCACTGAGGAAGCTAGCTATATGCGCTTCGCTCATCGTGAAGGGCTATTTTTAAAAATGAAATAGCCAAGTGGGCCAGAATGATCCCACGCGGTGAACACCTATTTGGAAAATTGTTTAATTTTAATTAAGAAACTCGGCATGTAATTAAGGAATTATTCCATTGTAATTGATTCAGTAATTAAGAAATTATTCCATCTGAGATTGTATCTGCTTTCTTATTATTTTTAGAGGTCATGGCTAGTATTTTCATAGGCTAGCCGAAAAATAGAATAGTAAACTATCACAGGCAGTTTAGTCGAACAAACCATCTGTGATATATGTAGCACAGACGATTCCTAAGGCGCCAAAATATTTTGCCTCCGCGCATAAGTCCCAAAATTCCTGCGTTGAGCCTCACAGGAGGTTCTTAAATATAACCGTCTGTGATATGCTAGCTTGTCGCAGATGGTCCTAGAATAGAACCGTCTGTGATATTCTTACAACTTGGTGGTGGTCGTAACTTTTTTATCACAGACGGTTCTTAAATATAATTGTCTATGATATGCTATGCTTACGACCAGGTGGTGGTGGTAGCTTTCTTATCGCAGACGGTCCTGGAAAAGAACCGCCTGTGATATACTTATAACCAGGTGGTGGTCGTAGTACCATATATCTTATCACAGACGGTTCTTAAATATAATCGTCTGTGATATATGATATCACATACGGTTATCTTAGGGAACCGTTTGTGATATACATTTATAAGTAGGGGTCCCCACTAGGATTTTTCGCCCTTACTCATAGCACACTCTCTGGTTCACCTCCCCTGTGCCCTTATGTCTCGTGTTCCTCCCGAGCCTCCTCCTCTCCGTGCCGTCGTCCCCGCGCCAACCTCCTCCCCACACAGACATCCTCCCTCTACAACCCCCGACCTCCTCCCCACGCCGGTGTCATCCCACTGCGACCTCGACGATGACGCCCCTGACAGAGACGACGCCTCTCCCCCGATCTCGACTCCCTCTTCGTCCACACCTCCCATCAAGGTGATCACCGCTTTGGATTGTGCTAGAAGTTTTAGACTGTACTATTTTGATTGACTTTGGCTAGCACTGTGAAACATTGCTTTTTTAATCTTGTGAGATAGCAAGTAAGCGAGATGGCATCGGCGTCACCGAATGTGTCTGGATCTCCAAGAAAAGTGGTACCTGAGCGACATGCCAGAGGAATATCAAAAATGCCTGTAGGCCAAATGACCATCACGACCGTTAGTCCTTCTGGGGTCCCTCTACTTCCCCAGAAAGTAACGGTAGCATTACGGACCACCTGCAGTATACTTGCAAGGTAACGGGTCTCCATCACCACACAGAAATAGAAGGATGTGACGCACGTAGAGAAAACACAGTTGTGGACTGAAATTACAGCATCGTTCGAGATCCTACTAGAATCAGCCGAAGTCGTGCGATGGAAGGCATTCCTTGTGATGGCACACGCTTGGAAGACCTTCAAGCGCAAGCTTGTCATGGAGTACGTGAACAAGGATCGGACATCTTGCACCAAGTATATTTTTGTGTTGTCGGATACATGGGATACCTTTGTGTAGATGAAGATGACAGACGAATTTCAGCAGCAAAGTGTGACGCACAAGGCTATCCAGGCACAGAATATTCACCCCCATGGACTCGGCACCGCTGGGTACGCTGGTAAAATACCGGGATGGATGAATGAGGACGAGGTGGCAATCCAGTCGAAGGTCTCCCCACCATTTACCGAGATCACAGACGATCGCACCTGAAACTGGTTAAGAGCACGGGCCTTAACCACGTCGTCTAGTGCCATCTCTTTCACAAACCCGGCAGACGAGGGAGTGTGCCAACGCATGGTAAGATATGTGGAACTACCTAGTTTTTAATAAGTCTATAACTTTGTAGGGTCTAAAATAACATGATGGCCTCTTGCAGCAAACATTGAGTACCCAATCTTCCCAATGCTTCTTCGAATCAGTCAGGGAGAAGGATATACTATCCACGGCCCTTGGAAACAAGAAGCACCCGGGTCGCACGCGGGGCCTTGAGGTTTACGTACCTTGAAAGCATGAATTCCCGCAAGACTCTGAGGCATATAGGAGTCAGAAAACATCCAAGGCCGAGCGCGAGTAACAGTGGAAAGCGGAGGTTAAAGAATAGATTACTGCATAATTTCAAGAACAGATAACAACATTGCAGGAACAAATGAATCAAATCCTCCACCGATCGCAACACGCCCCTGTGATTTTAGGAGCCAGTACTCCCCCTCAACATTGGAGTAGCGTCGCGTCCACGCCTGCACTTCCTGATCTTGGCGATGCCCAATTGCCTATCGACCTCATCCATGTAATGTACATCTCTGGGATGCTCCAAAGATAGACCTGTAGAACGCCTTAGCTAATATATTGTGTATCATTTTGTAGGTGCCCACGCCCTGCACGCTCCAAGTGCGGGTTGGGTCCATTCCTATTAAAGCTGGGCAGGGGGTGGTGTTTCCATGCCAGGAAGGGATACTGGTGCATGGTGTCCAGCTGGTGCAGGGTTATGCCAAGGTGCAGATGGATATGGTACATGATAATTTGATATCCATCCTGCTGGAGAAGTGCCCAAACGAAGACATCATATCACTAGGGGATGCCTTGCACACTTTTGTCCAGTGGTCCAAGAGGGACATCGCCCTGAACCCTACAGTTCTGCGATCTCCACACGGCCATGCCTCAATGACTCCACCTCAACCACCGCTTCAGAAGGTATCTGTATCCCATACCGTGGAGATGGCGCTAGTGGAGATGGCGCTGAAGAAACAAGAAAAGGTTGTCGAGTCATCTTCTAGGAAGACAGCTAGCACGAGAGGCGCTAAGGCCAAATCGAAGAAGATTAAGGCGCCTAACAAGCCTGTGAGGTTCTCCCTCAGAATGTCGTTGGTCTCCATCACATCATTACGCAACATTGCTTTGGATTGCCAGACTTTGCATGACTAGTATATGCGGCAGACCGATGAAGCGAGGGAAGACCGGCCTACTGGATTCACTGTCAGCTACAATGAGAACCATTTCCACCACAAGCCGGGCTACTTCATCGTGTGCTTTGAAGACTTATTTTATCTATTCAACCTCGACGTCCTCGACGCCTCACTTCTACAGTGCTGGATACTGTAAGTGTGTATAATCAAGTTCTACATTCACGCAATAACGATAAATACCATAACTCATTGCTTATGTATAGATACATGATGCAACAATCCCGGCGATGCCGACAACCGGTGGGTTTCCTCAACTCACATTTGATCTCAGAGCAATGCAACCACGAAGACACAAACTACATCGAGAAGTACATAACGAAGGGATTGCATACTCACAGCGACAAGGACTAATACTGGTGCCCTACAACTAGGGGTAAGTGCTTCACTACTTGATATACAAATTTCATTTGTTCTTTATACGCAACACGAACTAATTAGGTTTAATGACTAAATCGACATACTGTAGGTGGCACTGGATCCTTCTAGTCATTGTACCAAAGTGGAACAAGGTAATATACCTTGATTCCCTAGTCAATAAAAAGCACGACTTCACCCTTGTGCAAAAGTACTCGACAGGTATGCTCATTTCCTCCATACGTAACTGCATTGTAATCTTCCTTCATTTGAAATATTCGAGGATAACTTTTTGGAACCACATTGGTCGTTTAGCGCCTATGTTGATGAGGGAGGGACACACAATGAACCGGGCGCCAAACTACGACACAGGACGTGATTTTTGGTACCTGCTCACACTTCGTAACCTGGCCTCTCGAACTGACTATACCTATATCCTATATCACACTTGTATTTTTGCAGTGTCACCAGCAACTACGTCAAGGCAATATATGTACATTCTACGTTTGTCGTCATATGTTGGAAATCACGAGTGCTAAGCCGAATGATCCAAAGATTTATCAGTCAATCTCTTAATAATTATTTCATAATTATGAATTTAAATATATATGCTTACTACTTTACTCTTGCTAGCGACATAACATGAAAATACCAGAAAGTAGCTTCGATCTGGACTTACTTGTGGAAGTTCGAAGATGGCTCGCCACCTTCATCACGGGGGAGATCATTAAAGAGAGTAGATATTTTACCCCAGCGACTCTGATTTATTGTAATTCACTTTGAGTTGTAATCAAATCACTTTGTAATTAGATCATTAAAGTGACTTTGTAATTGAGTTTGAGTTTGTAAATCACTTTGAGTTGTTCTATATCAAATCAATTGTGATATATCTATTTTTTGCTTGCTTGTTTTCAGAGGGCATGGCTAACATTACTTGAGGCTAGCCGAAAAATCAAAATATATTTAGGTATAGAACGAACTATCACAGACGGTTTTGTGGAATAAACCGTATGTGAATGATACTCACAGACGGCTACTACTAACAATCGTCCATGATATGTATACAATCACAGATGGCTGCTACTAATACCCGTCTGTGATATGTATCCAATCACAGATGGCTACCACCAACAACTGTCTGTGATATGTCGCATATCACAAACGGCTACTATCAAAAACCGCCTGTGATATGAAGAATATCACAGACGGTTTCTTTTATAGGAAACCATTTGTGATAGTATGCCTTCACATACGGTTTCTATAAAAAAAAACGATCTGTGATATGTAGAATATCACATACGGTTTTTATAGAAAATCGTCTGTGATAGTATGACTTCACAGATGGTTTCTATAAAAAAAAACCGTCTGTGATATGTGGGATATCAAAGACAGTTTTTTGTTGAAACTGTTTGTGAAATCATACTATCACAAACGGTTTCCTATAAAAATCGTCAGTGTTGTGATTTTTCACAGACGCCTGACAAACCACCTGTTATCACAGACACATAGATTCAGACAGTTCACAAACCATCTGTGATGACGGTTTGGAGCCATCTGTGATGACCCTCTCTATAGTAGTGTAATGATGTCCACCTCCTGTTGTGGTGGTAGAACCACCAGCATATTTATCTCGTGTTGTCACATTTTGCACGAGATATACTTGTGGTTCTGGTATCGACTGTCTCATCGAAAGCTGCTTTCAGTACTGTGGGGAGGATAGTCGAGCCAAAGAGGTCTTATCTCATAACTGAGATGGTTGAGGCACTCACATGCCTTAAAGACTGAGAGAGCGCAGATGAACGGACGCAACATCAGCTCGACGATCTGGTGATTGTGGAGGCGATAGCCGACCTGGAGAATATCGACATCAACTTGTATATGCATGTTCATGTAGTTGATGTACTCTTTTCCTTACGGTGCCCCACATTGGGGTGTGAGATTTTTTATGAGTCAGTAACTTTGTATATGTACCCAATAATGTATTAATTTTACTTTTTCCCCCTGAATATTTGTGTGTTGCTACATTATGTGCAATTTTTATTTTGTTTTTCATTTCTTGTCATAATCATTATTCCCCCCATTTTTCAATCATCTTTTCTTTTTTCCCTCCTCTTTTTTTCCATTCCCTCCGATCATTTTCCTTCTCTCTACTTTGTCACTCCTTCCCTAAGTTATCTTTTTTTTCCTTTTCCCCTCTTCTTTCCCCTTTATGTCTCGTCCCTGTCCCCACCGTGCACCCCCACCTCCCCGTCTCCTCCATGGCCGCTAGCCCGCCGTGCACCCCCACCTCCCCTCTCCACGCAGTGACAGTGGCGGCCACCCTCCCTTGTCCCCCAATCTGCTCCTCACCGTCGCCACCCCGACCTCCAACCCCATGCCCTTCCTCCTGCTCCTCCACGCCACCGCCCTCCTCCACCACACCCCACCTCCACGTTGTTGCCATCCTCCACCGTGCCCCATCCCCAAGGCCCCCACCCCCTAGCGTCGGTCGGCCGTCCTGCACTCCTCCTCGGTGGCCGCCACGTGCACACATCCTCCTCGTTGTCACCGCCCTCCTCCACGGTGCTGGTGGCGGCCACGGCGTAGCCGCACGCTTCCTCCGCCCACGGCGACGCCAACGGCCACCTCCACGCGACCCCGCCGCCAGGTAACACCACGCTCCTCGCGGGCCACCTTGTCCTCGTCGTCTCGGCCCTCCTCCACCACCCCCAGCCACCCTCCTACACAATGTCGGTGGCGGCCATGACGTAGCCACACGCCTCCTCGACCCACGGCGACGCGACGCCGGCAGCCACCTCCATGCGACCTTGCCGCCTGCCTTCCTCTGAATAGTGCAGAAGGAGCGAGCCTGGGTCGGCACGGCACGACACGGCACAAGGCGGCCTGGTGGGCATGCCGAAGGCGAGGTGGACTGTGCCGGCGTGGCATGGCGGGTTTGCCGTGCTGGCAGTACGACATGGTCCTGACCCATGGCCCATCGGGCCGTGCCGTTCCCCGGTCTAATTGTTACTACTAACCCGTGCTTTGAATTGTTACTTCTCTTTTTTTCGAGATTGAGTGGTTTTTTTTAAAAAAAAATTGCGAGATTAAAGGGTTAATACTTATTGACTTTGTCTTTTACCGTACGTATGATAGAACATCAACGTAAGTTACTCTTTTTTTCAGAACCTGGATGAGAAGTCAATCATTGAATTTTTTACGTGCTAATTCCTCCATGGATAAAAAGGGAAAGACGAAAGAGTGGTTTGTTCCATCACGATAGGTAAACAATTGTAGGAGATATATTGTTGTCTTGGTAGGTAGGGGAAAATATATTGTTGTCTTGGTAGGTAGGGGGAAAAAACACCCAATAGGGATCTATATTGTTCCCACGTGGAGAAAAGCTAATTAAGCAGGATGCGGAAATACTACACGCGGGCAATACATTTACAAACTTTGCATGACCAAGATAGTTGACAAATTGTTTATAAATACGTGCCAAACTCACGTAGGCTCGCACGTCAGTGACAACGTTTGTGACTCGACAAAAAAATGTTTGACATCTCTGATCTTCTTCCCTTGAAAGGAAAATTAGTAAATGGGCGATTGTACAGTGTACACGGTCATATATGTTTTTGGAAATCTTACATGCTTCATGACTGTACATTTAAGTGAACTAATTTAATTAACTGTTGTTTTTACTTACTTTCTTTTTTTACAGGACAGCAGCTCAAGCTAGCTGGCACTTGAAAGTTAAATCACCTTTTTGTTCTCCTTTTTTTTGCGAGGAAATACCACCTTTTTCTACCACACACATTAGCTAGCTAGTTAAGGGTTGTAACCTGTCAAACCGTTTAACGCAGATACGATTTTGCTATCAGTAAGTTATGTATAGAGTTTGTAATATCATTAAACCGAACCTTGTTAACTCAATGCAATTTACTCAGAATAAGAGAATAGTTATATCAGGACATGCATGCATGTGAACATGCAATGAGGTTGTATATGCTTTGCAAAGTTTTCTTGATCTAATTATATTGTATGCATGTATCTGGCTTAATTTCCTTGTCATGATAAATAAAAGTGTACTTTCTATGGAGAAGCCAATCGTGCCAAGTGCATTTGATATATATGACTTATGTGCACTTAATTGGTTGATTCATCTTTTGACTAATGCTATATTGTGAGCTTGCTCATACTACTTTGTGGATTTTTCAACTTTCAGAAGCCACGTCGATACTACTTCTTGTTCAAATATTCCTTTTATTTTCTTCTTTTCTCTTTTGTTTTGTTTTTCAACCATGACTCGAAACACTCTTCACATCTATACAAGAGTATACGAGTTTGATCTTCTTGACCGGTCGTTTTTTTAAAAGAAAATTATAGTAAAATAAGTAAGAGGCACGCAGGGGCAGAGCTTAAACCAGACCAAGGTGGGGCCATGGTATAACATCTCAATTTTTTTAGAGTTTTTGAAAGTTTTAAAATAAAAATAACCATTTGATTTTTTTGAATTATTAAAGCTTAATTTGAAATTTCATAAATCAAAAACAAATTTAATGTGAGTAAATCGAACTTTAATTAAATAAAAATTATTTATTTGATTTTTCTGGTTTTATCTTGGATTTCCTTTTTCCAAGACCTTGTTATTTCCTCTGAGTTCTTTTTATTCCCTTTCAATTTTTTCGGTTTTCAAAGTCTTTTGGAAGCTTTAAAAATAAAATAAATTATTTGCATTTCATTGAATAAATGTAAAGATTAAATTGAAATTTCCAAAAATGAAAATATATTAAATAATTAAAATAAACTTCAAATAAATCGAAAACTATTTTATTTGATATATTCAAGTCCCAAGGTATTTTGCTAAATTTTCTTGAATTTTTGGATTTTCTTTGATTTTCCTTTTTCTTTTCTATCTCTTCCTTTCTTCTTCCTCGCTTGGACTTGCTCTCTCCTGCTTCCTTTTTCCTTCCCAAGGGCGCCCATGCCTCTGCTCCCCCATG
Source organism: Hsuehochloa calcarea (assembly GCA_036346395.1). NCBI lineage: Eukaryota > Viridiplantae > Streptophyta > Magnoliopsida > Poales > Poaceae > Hsuehochloa > Hsuehochloa calcarea. Next base: position 24,961,269 of record CM070605.1, read on the forward strand.
GCAGCCCATCCCCTGGCGCCTCCTGCTCCCATCCTGTCGGCCTGCCTCCCCCCACGCCACCACCCATCCCCTGCCACCCTTGCCTCTGCCCCGACCTGCCCCTTGACATTGTTGTCGCCCGTGCGCGAGCTCGCGTCACTGCCGCCGCAAAGTCGTCGCCCCGGCGTGATTCCCTCCCTCGTTTTCCTAGCAACGTGCGTATTTAATTGCCCGTCTTTGGCCGCACCCACTCCTCTCTATTCTTTCTCCTCCCCACCTACTCCCGTCTCTTCCCCATCGCGTCACCCATATCCCGGCCAAACCGCCCCGTGCCCTTCCCGTCGAGCTTCACCCATATGCCTGCGCTCTCCTATAAAGAGGAACACCAGACCCGCCCCCCCCCCCTCTTTCCCCTCTTGCTTTCCCCCAACTCTCCCTCTCTGTCTCGCCCCCTCCTCGCTGCCGCCAGCCGGAGCTCGCTCCTCCGCCTCTAGCGCCACCTTTTAAGCCCCTCCGCTTAGTTTTAGTTGGACATATTTTATTACCAACATGGGTATCATATTATTTTTAGCCATGCTTAGTCGTGATGGATTCATGATCACATATTCATAAATGATTAAACTTGACCTAATGATATATGGAATTGGTGTGGTGCCACTGTTGTGCAGCTGTGGTGTGAGGTCACAGTTGTGTCAATTGTGGTGCGATGTTGTCGTTATAAAATCTTGTGCCATGGCAGGGGTTGTCATTGGCTTGCGTGAACAAAATGATGTATACTCGGGTGAGTGATCGTGCAGTAAAGGGGGTGCACGAGGCAATGCGGGAGGCACATGGGATGAGGTAGTCTCGTCTGAGCAATCACTAAGGACTTAACTTTGTGCGCTATTGATCTGGGCCTCACCGTACAACCACAAGTCTATTTATAAGGTGGACCTAGCCAACTAATTAGCAATGTTTTGATTTGGTTCTGTTTTGGTTGATTATAGAGCAAGGGGGGCCCGGCATGGCAAAGCCTTAGCGAGCAGTACCGAGTTAAAACGGAGCTTTGTAAAAGCTTTATGATAGTCTCTCCTTGATTCACATGTCTAAGAAAACGTGTGTTTTTATCAAGATGATTATCTCTTATGGGTCAAGCTGTACAACCTCTGCAGAGTGTTAAAAACTATTCGAATAGTCGTGTCGCCAGTTATGGACAATGTCTAGTGATTTCACATGAGGGGTGGATTTTCATAAAACTATTGGAATGCTGGTTGGGAAGCGATCTAGTTGTTGGTTGTTGGTTGGGAAGTGAACGGGGTGTTTACTAGTTGTTTCAAAGAACGTGTTTACTTATGTACTTAATCTTTTAAATTATGTTCTTCAATCTATTTACTGTATTTACTGTCAATACTGCTTTCTGCAAAATATCCATAAAGCTATTATTGTCAAGTCTTGCATAAATACTATTTGCATATATTTCTCTACGACTTGTTGAGTACTTTATATACTCACGGCCATACGTCATTTGTTGACCAATCCCCGTAGAAGAAACAGGGAACACAGAGTTCTACGAAGAGGAATATTTTGATGACTATGCGAACTAGGTCGCGTTCTCCACTCGATTGCTTGTGGGCATGTCGGATGGCTACAACGAGTTGTTTTATTCCGTTGCAAGTTTACTCTGTTGTCTTAAGCCTAGCGTGGCAAACTCTGTAAGACTTGACCATAAGGTCCTTTTGCTACTAAGTAATATTAATTTGTTTGCTTCTTAGCTACCTTACTGTATGAATATGATTTCATCGATATTGTAAACTGTATGGACTAGCTACTGATTATATGACTAATTCAGAATATACAGAGGGCTCAGGTACAGCGGCCCGGGTCCCGACACATGGCCCCTTTCAAATTGATATCTCATTGTGAAGGATTATTTGTTGCTACTTATAACTAATCAAGCATTAAGTTACCAAGTGTTTATTATGATCTGGAGTACAATTAGCTTGACTGGCCCACTCTAAATTTTGGTTCAAGCTCCGGTCACTGCAGGCAAGTGAGCTTGACTGATTTGTGTACGTACGTGCGTAGTACATGACGAACTCAGCTCCAAGAAGAATTCGTCAAGTAAATTAAGATAAAATTATTGAAAGCATGGTCAATTGTTTTTTACACATGCATAGCAATGAGTCACCTTATCAACAGGGGTTTGGTAAAAGCTTAGAAATTTACACACCGTTCGTATATTACTTCTAGAAATTAATCTATATACGATAGACTCGACCGAATCCAAATCAATCCTTGTTTCAGTTTCGTCTTAGAAATAGTATTAGTAGCACATAAACGATGAACACTTCATTGACACGTACGTACGTATGTAAGCTAGCTGCGTGTTAATACACGTACCCGACACGTAGCTAGCTCTACTCATTTCAAGTGTCTATGTCAGCTAGTTCTACACTAGCTGCAAGGTTTGATCAATCGGAATACTATTGTTCCTGAATTATGCATGAGTCAATGTCGACGTTGCATCTTGAGTGACATGCATATGTCCAGTGCCTGCATGCAATTCTCAGGTTTCCTCTGATTATGTATTTTATCTCGTTGTGCATGTGATCAATTGCTTAATTAGGTAGTGTCCATGGTTATTGGGATGCTTTGATTTTCCACGTGGTTAGGTTATACCAATTGGGTTGATATAGCCTGAAGTCATTATGCAAGTCCGAGATGAAGGCTCTCATTTTTTGCCGTTCTGTCAGCTTCATGACAGATGGTACCATACTACAGTGTTCAGTTAGCTGCAATTTCTGATGAGCATCATATATATGGTTGAATCTTTGCACCTTGCATTTTTCAGGTTGCTTACTCAACTTTGACAGTGAGAATAGAAATGGTGATTTTAGGAATGCTTACGTGCCTAAGTACGGTTTTGACTTGAAGATGACGATCATGTGGTTGAATCTTTACATGTTAGACAATGAGCTTTGAAACGGTGAGATGGTGGATAAAGAAATGTGTATTGGTTAGTCGAGTAATACGGTTTTGACCTCGAGAGTAAATTTAGTAGGGCTCCAATTAACATTTGGTCCTGAGGTCACGACTGATGTTTCTTAAAATGTTACTGCTTTACCATAGTAAAAAAAAAAAGATAAAATTATTTGTATGTCACTGAGAGTTGTCCCGATTTGCCACTGAAAAAAAGTTTGATCCCCTGTATGTCATCGAGTTTCTTCCGTGTTCTCTTTGATGCCGCTTCCGTCACTCTCCGTTGAGATTGCTATTAAGTGGGCATGCAAAAAGATGAGATTACCCCTCTTCTTCCTCCTCTTCCCCTTTCTTCTTCTCTCTTTCTCTATCTCTAACTCCTCGCTCTAGTGGTCGGAGCAACCCCCCCCGCCACATCCCCATTTCTCGCCTGGCCTCCTCCCCTCCCGGGCATGCCCCCTGCCATGCTTTATCTTCTCCGGTGTCATACTCTTCCTCGCCTCCGCCTCCACCTCCAACTCCCGCATTGGTCCATGTGGATCTGGAAGAGATCCTAAAAGAGGGAGCCGAAGGTGGGTGAGCGGCGACGGTGGGTGGGTGGGCAAACGGTCGGAATCATCCAGGAGGCAGTGAACCGGTCGCAAGGAAGATGATCTCGCTGGTGAAGAATCCGACTATGTCTCGTAAATTTGAGCGGTCGATGAGCATCTGGAGAACACGAGGAGTAGATCCACAATGGTGATTTGGCTTGATGTTCTCTGAGGCATCCCGGTGATGGGAGCCAAAAAACAAGGGCGCATGAAGCTCGCCGCCAGCTAGGCTCCGGCAACTAGAGTGAGGAGGAAGGTGAGCAAAGGATTCGGAATGATATTATGAAGCTAAAGAAGTGGCCAATTACATCACCCGTTGCACACGCAATGTCCCCAAGGTCTTCGCCATGGACTTCATCATATTACTTTGTCGTGGTCGCCGACATCCTCAACGGCATTGATCTCATCGCATTGCACACGCCGTCGTCGGGTGCACCACCGCCTCCACCCTTGTGAACACCGCCATCCCCTCCTCCCTCCTCTCTCCATCTTCCTGTCCCTCCTCTCTATTTGACTTAGAACTGGATGTCTTGGCCTTGTTTTCTTAGGAAGGAGACAAGAGCGAAGGAGGAGAAAAGAGGTAAGGCGTGTATTTGTGAATAAAAATATATATATGATAAGTTTTTAGGTGCTAACGGCTGATTGCCCAAACGGATAGAAGGACACAAAGTTGAAACGTGGTGGGATAGAAGGAAGCGCATTGTTTTCAGTGGCAAATCCGGGATCGAGATAACTCTAGGTGACATACATGAATTTTTCTCTAAAAAACAGTATTCTATGCTCTATATATTACTATTACTATATTTAACAGCCAGGGGAAACACCGAGCGCTCGTGCGTGCTACGTCGTTCCAAAAGAGCTCAGCTGTTGGATCTTCAATGGACGGTCGAGATCGCGTGGAGTGAGCCCCTCTCCGGGCGTGCCCAGGCCTCATCTCGCGTGGGACACGTAGCCCCGAAACGCCTGCCCGCTCGGATCTTAGCTGGACAGTCGGGATCGACTGGCACGCCTTTCCTCGCTAATTGCCTTCGCTTCCCCCGCCTCCGTTTCTTACCTTCGTTTCTACCGTTTTCGTCGCTGCGTGTTACCTGGTCCATGTCTTCAGTGCCTGCTTTTGCTCTGCCCCTGCGTTTCTCGCAGAGGCGTGGGTTCGCGCCACGCGCGCCCTGTTTCCCCTCGCTTCCTCCGCCTTCGGTTCTGTTAGTTCATTTCGCTGCGTGTGGGTGTAACACTCCCGTTTTTGAATGGTGAATAGTATTTACTGTTCAACTTCTGTTTTTGATTCGTAATTTCCATTTGCAGTATTTTTGGAAAATTTTCAAACTTCTTTCTAGCTCGGGTTTGTATTTCAAACCTTCTCGCATTTTCAAATTTTCAAATTCAAATTCTTTAACTCCTTTTCGGTTTTGGAGCTACTGCCAGTTTTGGCCATCTCTCTTTTCCATCCTCTGGGCTCAGCCCACTACCTCCCTTCCCCCTCCCTTGGCCCAGCCGGCCTGCTTTCCCCTCCTGGCCAGCCCGGTCCACTCACCTCCTCCCTCTCCCAGCCATCTCGGCCTCCTTCTCCACCTCTCCTGGCCCAGCCCGCGCCTACGGCCTACTCCGCTCTCGGCCTCGGCCCAGCATGGCCTCTCTCCCGAACCTTCTCCCCCTCCCTCTTCTCCCCCCTCTCTCACGAGCGCCGCCCCCACCACCTCTCATCACCCTCTGCCACCACTGGCTCCCGCCTGCTCCCATCCCTTCCTCTGACCGACCGCAGCACCACCTACTCTCGCCAGGGCCATCCCCCACCCATGCCGCTGTACCCCGCACCTTCTCTCCGCCTAGTCCAAGCAACGCCAGATCTAACAGACCACCCTCCGCCGGTCCAAGTCGGCCGCTGCGTCGGCTCTGCACACCCCCTCGCCCGACTTTACGTCAGCAAAGCCTCCAAAGTCGCCTCTGAGTGCTGCCGCCCCATACCGAGCTCCTCGGGACTCAGCACCGCCCAACCTCCTCCCTCTCGGCTTTCTCCTCCCCATTGCCTATAAAGACCCCTGGGTGCCACCTTCTGCCTCCCCACTCCACCCCCTTGCTTCCAGGTAAGTACCACCGCAATTTGCTAAAACTCCTCGATCGGTCGAAGGACCTCCGCCGTCGATCCCCCTCCTTCGGCCATCTTCCGGCGCCACCACCCCGTCACCGTGCGCCACCACCGCCTAGGAAGCTTCCCCTCCAACCCCGTCGCCTCCGGACCACCACAGCGCCGGGACCGCCTCTTCTCTCTCGCTTCGGTCGCCTCCCTTTCCGTCGCCGTTCTCCCTCGATCGCTTGTCCCCGGTCGCCATTGTCGGTTTGGTGACTTGCTGATGCCTCCACCGACCCCATGCTTCCCCAATTCTCTGGAGTGCAGCACCCAATCGCCCCTGCCACCTCCGATCGAGCTCCTGCCGCTGCCCCCCATGGCCGCGTCGTCGCTCCGACCATCCTCCGGCGCCGCCGCCACCGTCACCAGGACCGCCTCACCGAGGGGAACCCATTTTGGGTAACCCCCGGCGCTGCCGCCCCTCCCTCCGCCAGCGACGAGCCGCGCCGCCCCAATTTTTCCCTCGGACGTGCGCGTTGTCGGATGACCAAGCAATGTAGCTCATTTGCCGGAAGGATCACTGTGCGCATTAAGGTTTAATCCCTGGTTAATTAGCGTTAAGCATCCCTTTGTCCCGCTAACGTGTGGGCCCAGATGCCTGATAATGGCGGGAGTTAGCGAAGTTTCCTTCCGCCGAGGGCCGACATGTGGGCCTGTCTGCTATTACGTGGTGATGGTCCCATGGACCGAGTCTTCGACGTGTTGGCCTCTAGCCCACGCTACAGTACATGTGAACCGGTGCACCCCTGTTCAGGCTGCCACGTGTTGGGACCCGGATTAATCAACTTTTTTTTATTTTTCATTCAATTGAAAATCATGTTAAAAACTTCAAAAATCCATAACTTCCTCATTATAGCTCCAAAAATTATGAATCTTTTTCCTGAAATTTTCTAAAATCAAGATATTGCTAATGGCACTAGTCTTGTTTAATTTGGAGTTTATTTTCTTGATGATTTGTATTTATTTGCTCTCTTTTGCTGTTGTGACTTTTTCCGGTACGTCCGTCCGATTAGGTTTCGAAGACGCGGGAGACCTCCCCCTCGGACAAGCTCAAGAAGACTTAGACTCTCCTACCTATAATCAAGGCGAATTAATACTTTGATCATGTTGAACCTACATTTGATGCAAATTATGTTCTTTTAAAATATCAAATTGCATGCTTTAACTTCCCATGCAAATATATGTCAAACACCCTGATATAGTTAAATGACTAATTGATGTTTAATTAATTACTATACCATATCCTTGACAATTGAACCATTAACCCTTGTCACCCTAGTAACTATATGGTAAATACTAGATATAGGTTGTACTTAAGCGTCATGCTAGCCTTGCTTAAGTACCGAGACACTAGATGTCCCGAATCATCTTTACAACACAAACATCGTTTTGGACAGTCATTGTGAAAAATGACTGGTATGGTTGAATAATTCATTTTCTACTCCCAAACCCTAAAAATCTGCTAATACCCATCTGGGTGGACGGTATGACTGGAGGGTGAATGGTTGGGTACTAATGTAGCCCAAGACATGTTGTGGTGGGTATGTGGTAAAAACCGCCCAGATGATATTAAGGACTTAATCCTGTGATGATCTCCTATTGTAAAATAGTACAACCACAAGTCTATAATGGTGTCGATCTGGCTGACTAATTTGTGTCCACCATTGTGAGTTGTACCACTGGAGTGACCCACGAGTTGTGTCGCTGGCTTAAGCGTCGTGGACACGGGTCGTGTGCTGGCGTAAGCCGCCGTGTGGCGCAAGAAGGGGTTTGGGGGCATGGTTGACATAGAGGGGAGAGCGTAACCACTCTTAGATGAAATCTTAGCGGGTGCAATGAACAATGAGGGATGCATTGTAAAGGCCTTGTGATAATCTCCCCTTGATTCACATGTCTAAGAAAACGTGTGTACATATCAAGATGATTATCTCTTGTGGGTAAAGATGTACAATCTCTGCAGAGAATAAAATTGTTCGAACAGCCGTGCTCACGGTCACGAGCAGGCATAGGAACTTACAAGATATAGTTCTATTTCAAAAACCTCGTGGGTGGGTTAAAAAATATGCGGGGCTCACCTAGCCCTCGAATTGGATTTTTCCTGGGTAATACTACCCAGCATTGATAATAGGTGAGTGTAACCACCATCAAAATAAGCATGAAGGTGGAGGTAGCATCTGCTGTTATTAATTATTGCACAACTAATTTCTTTACAAATGCAATTTGGTTAAAATGCTAAGTGTTATGATTTTCTCATATCTGTATTTATAAATGTTGCTTTACGCAAATAAAAGAAACCGAGCCATCCTTGATAAACTGTGCATGCATATTATTGCATTTGTTGTGTTGGCTCGCGAGCACGGTAGTTGTGCTCACCCTCGCTCTTCCCAAACCCTTCAGATGATTTTAATCAAAGAGACTACGCCTATTATGAGGATCCCGAAGTCGACGGACCAGTGTGCGATGAAGAATAGTGTCGCTCTGTAGTATAGGCATCGCCTCAGTCTAGTGGACTTGCTGGTGCTTGCGTATAACCAATATTACCCAAACTCTTGGATAATATTAGTTGTACATAAAACACCCCGATCGCTGTCTGTAGAGAGACAAGCCTCATCCCCTTTTACTTCCGCTGTAGCCACGAGGTTTTGTGATGTAATATATTTGGCCTGACGACTCTGCTGTAAAACATTACCCGGCGTGGTCTATGTTACTCTGTTGTTATAACATATGTGTTGGTCTTATTTCACGTCTGTATGAGATGAACTAGTAATGCACCTGTAAGTGTTACCTACTGATTCAAGGAGTAGCACAATATTTCACATGAGATTAGAATTTACTAAATACGGGTCCATCAGTGGGTCACGCGAATGTGCTCGCGGCTTGGTCTGCCCTTTTGATTCGCCGGGTCGCTTCCTTGCTCGCGTTGCATCCGTCTCGACGCGCCTTTCACTCTGCCGCCGGCCCACGCCATGTAATGCACCTTTGTCCATTGGGTCCTCTGCTCCAGACGGTTTTGACGGTCTACGTGTCCCGCGCCAGCGATGCGCACTCAAACCACCTGCCTGCCCATGCTGTGCGCGCCTGCTCCAACAGTCACGCTGCGGCCTTTTTCCCTCGGCCTGGACTGGGTCCACAGCTCCGGGGCTCTAGCTCGTGTCGCCGATCTTCCTTCCGTTATCTTCCCGCGAACGATGTTGCCGTGCCTTGCCTCGCTTCTTCCATCCCGGTTCTACTGTTAGCTTACGTTATCGCCGATGTTTCTTCCGTCTCCCTGTCTCTTCCACTTTCTTCACTGTATGGTTCTACCAGTTCCTCTTCCTCCGCCTGATTTGGTTCGTTGTCCCTTTCGTCGCTCAGCAGTTTTCTCTATTTTGCAACCATCCAGCCTTCGGGTCGTACGTTATCTTCCGGCTGAAGCAGTCACAGCTAACACCGCCCTTACGTACTGCACTGTGGGTTGGACGTCGCTAGCATTTCAGTGTCGTTTTTCGGATCCCTTCGCCTGCACGACGGCAAAGGTTCGGATGTGCTATGTTTTGTTTCGTTTCGTTTAATCTGTGTTGCTTACCGAGCACGCTTCCACCGAGTTCTCATTTTAGTCTCGTGTTTTGCCGCGGCTGCGGCTCTTCGTGTTTTGGTTCTTCTTGGTCGTTGTTTTGTCGACGCCCGACAGGTTGCCGTTGCCTCCTTTAGGCTATATCTTTTTCCGCAATTTTGTTGACGTCTGCAGTTTGTTCTTTCCGTAGACACTATGGAATTCCTTTCATATTAGCGTCACATGAGTTACCGCGACTATTGTCTAACCTGTTTTAATTTCCCACATAAACCATATATATATACGCACCTGTTCTCGATCACCAAATGCTACACCGCCATTGACAACAGTACAAAGAATAGATTTTCAATCTTCCTGTGGTAGGTTTTCCGATCGCTCACCTACTTTGTTCTTCTACACCATTCTAGATTGCCACTGGTCGGCCCCAGACAAACGCCGCTTTCAGCTGGTAAACACAAGACACCGGTAAACACTTCCATCAGGTACTTTAATTCCTGTCAGCAAACTTTTATTTAATTCTAATAGCAGTCTGTTCTTACCAACCAACTTTTACTGCCGTTACAACCGTGTAAATCCATTGTTTTATGAAGAGCAAAAATCATCCTTACATCGCAGCATGTTCGCTGGAACATCTTTTCAGATCACACATCTACAAAACACATCATCGACACAGAGACAGAGGTACATCTACAAGATATCTTAGATTCAAGCTATTCTTTGCCTATAAAATTCCAAGTTACATCCACACCTGGCCACAGTGATCTGCCACACCCCTAAAACTCCTATAAACAATTCATGCTTTATGTTAGCTTTCCTCATTACAGCAAAATGCTGCCAGGTAGCCAATAACATGCTGCTTTCAGACTTCTACACATTTGTAGAAAAGACAATAGTTTAACACTGAAACGAACAGATAAAAAAAACCTCCCCTGCATGCACGATTGTTCAAGTTTCATTACCATTGAATAGCTTCTTTACACTTACTTAAATACAACGCATTATCATTTTAACTAGGCCTATCATTTTAACTAGGCCCCTTTTGCAAATACCTGTTACATCTTTATTATCTACACCCACAGAACACACAGCCTGACAAAGCTACTTTTATCACCAACTAGAGCTCTAACGAATCTCCCATACAAAAGGTATGTTGACTCATGAGATTATACCTCGCACCATGCCAGACGTTAATTACATAAACTTATCTAATTTCAGCAGACATAACATTACATTCTCTTTCACTTTGCAGATCTGCATCACCTCCTGCCCTGTCTACTTCACATCCACCCACAAAAAAAAGACCAGATCGTCCACCAAAAAAAAAAATGAATAACCAGATTCCGCTTGACGAATCAACCCCTTCTGAGGTAAAATACACTAGACCAATGTCCATCTTTACAGTTACTGTTACTGTGTAGTACTCTTTACAGTTACTGTGTCCATCTTCATCAACGGCCGCTAAAGTCAGTGCTTCCCAAGCAGCAGCGAACCATTGTTGGCTACATGTTTCAGTGCTACTATGTACCGCTATTTTTTACTATATCGCTCCTTTTGGTTGTGCTCATAATCCTCTAAAGCTCTATCCTGTAAATATTCCGGTGTGAACTAGATCCAACGACACTAAAACCTTTTTAATATCCGCGCTTTAACACCCTGTTCCTTGCTTTTTAGATGATAAGCTACGTTTATCTATCATGTCATTTCCTCCTAAGAATATAGCTTCCGTTGCGTATTACCATTAGTAACCAACCTTTACACTTTTTAACATACATCTCTGCTCATCAGCTTACTATCGATGCCACACTTCCTACAATATCTAAACTGAAGCATTTCGCAGAACTAAGACAAAAAAAGGGCGGGGACACGCCAAAACCTGCTCGCTTCCATACTATGCGGATCCAACAATACATTAGACTAAAAACCTCTACAAAATAATTTTTTTTTTAAAAAAAAACTATTTCTTCAGTACCCGCGCCAAATGGCGCGGGTAATCTTCTAGTGCCAATTTAGACTTGAAACTTTGATCATTTGTGTGGTCATGATGTCAACATTTTTAATATATAGAAAGAATCCATGCATGCGTGTGCCTTCTGACCGAGACTTTCTGCTATTCTATAATGGTAAGAAGCATTTCAGTTTTGACACTCCAACAAACAACAATATTAGCGAGTTTTGTGTCTGAACCTTTTGGCAGTCAGCATATGTCTAACAGCCCAAAAATTCACATATTTGAAATTGTTTAAAAATATAGGATTTTTAAAACTTTTTGTTACGCTTTATTGATGTCCAAATTTCTGGAGTGTTATTTGAAACTCCAACACTAAAAACAATACTTGGACTTTAAATTTAATTACAAATTCTAAATTTAAAACTAAAGGGATACGGGTAGGTTACGCTAGCTGACAATTCAAAAATTCTACCACATAAACCAGGATGTCATGCAAGCAAAAGGTCACAGATCGTTACCACCAAACGCGCAGTGCAGTAGAAGAAGAGTTGGAGCAGTCTAGTCCAACGAATAGCACGTCGATGTAGTGGTCGTAGTCGATCGTCCTCGTAGTCAATCGTCCTTGTAGCCGATCGACTCCTCCAACAACCAATCGAATTTCTCGCCAAGGTCGCGGATCGTCCTTTAGGCAACCGCAGTAGCGTCTCCACGGTATCCACACGCCCGGGGAAGGAACACCGTACGCCGGTGTGCTAGCACTAAGTCGTACAGGAAGGTTCTCTCAAGAAGATAGCGGCTAGGGTTTGGAGCAACTCACGTCAACTCTTGTCGTGTGTCTCGTCTTCCCCACTCCAATAGTCTCAAGTATCTCCTCAAATAGTGCTCGTGACAGATTCTATCCGAACACGTTTGACGAATCGTATTCTTACTTGTTTATTACAACCCGTTAGGTGTGTAACACATTGTAACATCCCAATTTTTAGGGCTTTTCAAAAAAAATTCAAAAATAAAAATAATCATTTTATTTTATTGCTAAAGCTTAACTCGGAATTTTAAAAAACAAAAATAATTTAATATGAATTAATCAAACTAAAGTTAATTAAAATTTGGTTTAAATTGGTTTTCTGGTATTTAAAGTCAAAATATTATTTTAAGTCTTTTATTGAATTTTTTCGAATTTAAAAAGGGGTTTCCCTTTCTCCTGAAAATTAAAGGTAATTTATTTGCAAAATTAAAAGACAACTTAAAGTTGTAAATAATTTTATTAAGTTCCAAATAACTCAAGGAATTTCTGTGTATTTTTTAGAATATTTGGACTGTATTTACTATTTTCTAAAAAGCCTTTTGATTTGTTGTATTTTCTGTAATTCAAAAAATCATTAAAAATCCTCTTTACTGTTTCGGGCCGAATTCCCCCGGCCCGTTGTTGTTCTTCCTCGCTAGGCCCACCTCCGCGGCCCGGCGCGCCCTGGCCCGCTCGCCGCTTCCTCCTCCTCTCTCTCTCTCTCTCTCTCTCTCTCTCTCTCTCTCCGCCCCACCGGGCCAGTCCCACACGTTCTTCTTCCCATTCCCACGCACGATCAAGCCTCGTCCCATCACCGCCCAGTCTTGGCCACGCAAATCTCACCACCCGGTTTCCGCGCTGCACCTGTCCCATCACGCCTCGCTTCTCGCCTCGTACTCCGCCCCTTCCCGCTTTCCCCTGCATGCAAGAGCTGCCGCGGATCCTGCCATCGAACTCCTCGCTCGGTCATCCTACTACGCTATAAAAGGACGCCCCATGCGCCCCTCGCTCCTCTCTTTCATTTTCCCCTCTCCCCTCCCCCTATTTTGCCTCGTCCTCGCCGTGCTTCAAGCTTTTGTGCTGTCGGCCGAAGCTTGCTCCGCCGCCGGCAAAGGATATCCATCGACGTCGTCTTCACCGTCGGCTTCGCGAGGCCATGTTCTACCTCGTGCTCGTCATTTCCTCGTCGGAGCTCCACTGGAAACCGTGCGCCACCTCCGACCGCCGCTGCCGCACCTCTTCGGCCTCGCCGTCAGCCTTTCCTTTGCGCGTTGCCACCAAAATCGTGAGCCCTAGCTTTTCCGCGCTCCCCTCTACCCAATGCTTCCCTCGCCGTCGGCCATCTTCCCGCTGTTCACCAGCGACCCTTGGGCCCTGAGCGACGTCGGCTCAGTGCCGACGTGGCGACACCACCTCAGTGCCACCTCCTCCCTCTCGCACGTGTGGCAGCCGTGTCAGTGCGTGCGTGGCACCCTATGCTAGTGTGCGCAAGCGCACTATTACAGCACGCCCAGTTTAGCGTGGATCAGCGCCCACCCGTGGACCCAGTCCATAGGGTGGGACCCACCTATCAACGACTCAAGCATTTTTATTTTGAAAAATAATTCGGTCAAAAATTCAAAATTCCCTCACTGACGTCAGACGACGCAATAAAATGATTTTCCTTTAGAAAAATAATTCCGAAAATCCGAAAATCCTGATTTTCATCATTTTATGTGTTTTCAAACTTCCGAGAGCTCGTTCTCCTTCGTTCGAGCTCCGATTCGAGTGATTCAAATTTCTATATTCATTTAAATTCAGTATCTTTCATTTGGTTCTATTTTGGTAATTTTTGGATTTTATTTGAAATTGATTTATTTATTTGGTTCTTTTCGCACATATAGATTTCGCCGTTTCTGAAGAATTTTTTAGACCCGTCGACCAAAGCGTCTCAACTCTTCAACGAAGGCAAGTCGTAGATATTTGATCATGTCATACCCATTTATAAAAATATATTATTTTATATCAACATACATAGCTAGTTTTATAATAACTACTTTCGGGAATAGTTAAATATCCAATTGTCATTATGCCACCTTAGATAATTGCTATTGACATGTTCCCTTAAATGACATAAATCCTTGGACACCATATGATTGGGTAATCTTAGTTGGGCAATATTTTAATACCAACATGGGTGTGTATTATACTTAGTCATGCTTTAGCTACCCGATGGGATTAATGATCACATGCTTAAATGTTCAAACTTGACTTAATGAAAGATGGAATTGTGGCGCAGCCACTATTGTTAAAAGACGTTGTGACATGGCAAGGGTTGCCATTTGGTCAAGTTGAACCAAAATGATTTATACTTGGGCGAGTGATCGTGTAGTAAAGGGGGGTGTATGAAGCACTTTGTGATGTGGTTGCCTCTCCTGAGTAGTCACTAAGGGCTTAACTTTGTGCATCATTGATCTGTGTCATACCGTACAACCACAAGTCCATTTATAGGGTGGATCTGGCCAACTAATTAGCAATATTTTGTTTCGGTTCTGTTTTGGTTGATGAGCGGCACAAGAGGGAGCCAGGAAGGTGAATCCTTAGCGAGCAGAACCGAGTCCAAACGGAGTTTTGTAAAGGCCTTGTGATAATCTCTTAATCGCACACCTCGAAAGTGTGTGAGCGGACAGTATAAGATGATTATCTCTTGTGGGTCAAGTTGTGCAACCTCTGCAGAGTGTTAAAAAACTATTCGAATAGTCGTGTTCCTGGTTATGGATAATGTCTGGTGATTTCACAAGAGGGGTAGATTTTCATAAAAATATTGGAATGGTTTGGTTGGGAAACGATCTGGATATGGTTGATGGTTGGGCAGTGAACGGGGTGTTCACTAATTGTTTCAAAGAACTTGATTACTTGTGTATTAATCCTTTGAAATTATGCTTTACAATCTACTTATTGTATTTAACGTTAATACTGCTTTCTACAAATTAAAACATAAAGCTATCCTTGTTCAAGCCTTGCATGAATACTATTTGCACATATTTCTCTACGACTTGCTGAGTACTTTATGTACTCATAGCTATACGTCATTTGTTGATCAATCCCCACAGAAGAACCAGGGAATACATAGTTCTACGAGGAAGATTACTTTGAAGACTATGCGAACTAGGATGCGTCCTCCACTCGATTGCCTGTGGGCATGTCGAATGGCCTCCACGAGACATTTTGGTTTCCGCTGCAAGTTTATCTTTTGCTTCTAAGCCATGCGTGGCAACCTCTGTAAGACTTGACCATAAGGTTCTTTTGCTACTAAGTAATATTACTTTGTCTGCTTCATTAGCTTCTTTGTGGTATGGATATGATAACATCGATGTTGCAACTGTGTGAACTAGCTACTGATTTGGGACTAGTTCAGAATACACATAGGGTATCGAGGTTGCATACCCAGGGTCCCGACACTCGTTAGGTTCATGCGTAATCGGTTGTGACTCGAAAACTCATTTTCGATCACGAGTCATTAGCGGGTCCTAGCAGGATATAACGATTCCCAAATACACACGAATTATATCGGATGAACCTTAATGCAATATGATCTACAACTAGGTTCTTATCACTAATAACAAGCTCGTATCTCTATACGACCAGTTCATATATAGTCTCGATCAGTTCGTAACTCCTTATTAGTGATCATGTTCGATCAGCCTACGACTAGCTCGTATCTCCATACAACTAGTCTGTATCTGATCGAATTGAAAGACATGCTCGTGTATTCTACTTTTGCCTCACGATATCTGGTTGAACTCAAGGTGAGATATTATGTCATCCATAGACTGTTCAATACTTTCTCGATCAAGTGTCAGATAACTTTATGTGGTCAAACTCTTCGACCACCAGTGGCATGGCCATGCATTTTCTTTATCCGACCACATCGAGGGGCCTAGAGATATCTGTCTTGTTATGTTAGGAGGGGCAAATCCCATATCGGACTAGTTACATTCCTTCGTATGTTTCATAGCATACCTAAAAGTTACCTTTATAACTACCTGTTTACGGAGTAGCGTTTGGCGACTCCAAAGTGTACTCTTACACATGTAGGAAACAATGTTGATCTTAGGTTTAACGATTATACATCATCATTGCTTGAGACCAACTGATGACACATGAAATCATAACAATCTCAACAATGTCTCAAGGTGGGTCTATCCAACACCATGTTCTCCAACATGTAT
Organism: Hsuehochloa calcarea; assembly: GCA_036346395.1. Taxonomy (NCBI): domain Eukaryota; kingdom Viridiplantae; phylum Streptophyta; class Magnoliopsida; order Poales; family Poaceae; genus Hsuehochloa; species Hsuehochloa calcarea. The sequence continues at coordinate 24,977,417 of CM070605.1, forward strand.
TCACATTATTGATTCGATATCCCTATATCCATGACTGGTGAAACATGATCATCGATCAATACATGTGTTGGTCGATAGGATCACTGATGTTCCGACCAGTGACATCCGACTAGGGATACATTTAGAACGACATCGTCATAAGTTAAAAGAGTTTTACCAACGAGTCACATACTTGTTAATCTTTTATAACTAGTGATTCATTCAAGAAGCAGAATAACACTTATCCAATAACTTATAAATATAGACGTGATACAATCATCTCTATGATTGCCTCTAGGGCATATCACCAACAAAAACGCCTCGAATCAAAATTAGGATCTTAAAAGCTTAGAAAAACCAACTCCCAAAAATTCGATGGTCGAAAACCATCCAGCCCAACCCGACTTCTTCTTTTTGTTTTTCTTTCTTTTCTTTTCCTTTCTTCCTTCCTTTTTTCCTTCCTTTTATTTTCTCTCTCCTTTCCTCCCCAGGACCACCCGCCAACCTCCTTTCTTTCTCCCCTCTCCTTCCTCCTCTCCTTTTTCTCCCCCACCGTGCACAGCCACCCTGGCGCCATGCCTCCAGCCCCACGCCAGCTGCTTCCATCGGGTGTCACTACCAATTCACGTCCCGTCGTCACCACCTGCTCCCATCCACGACCGCGCCAACCTCCCCAGATGACCCCATACCGAGTCGCGTCGCGCATACGCGCCCGTGCTGCCGCCTTTGTGCCGCCCATGCCCGACCCACTCCCGTCGCTTCGCCATCCCGGCATGCTCCCGCGCCAACTGCCTCGTCCTCACGCCACTGAAGCCATCCCACCCCTTGTCATCCACAGCAACCCGATAACCATCACACCGCGCCTACGTCTTGTTGCTACTCTATCATGAGCTTTCCCAACCATAAAGGCCGCAGCCAAGGCCCAGCCACCATCCCCATTCCTCCCTCCCCTATCCAGCAGCAGAGTGGGCCAAAGCTCAGGGTGAGCTCCCTGTTTGGCCGCCTCACTACCAAGATGCTATGGTCGTCCCTACGGCAGTCATCGTCGACATCTTTGTAACCCCGTCCTAGCGCTCGACTCCTCTCCCTCGGCCTGCAGCCAAAGCCCCGGGAATGCCCTCGTCTCCTTCTGCTCTGGTGCCCAGCCGCTCGACACCACTGCAGCTAACCACAACCACTCCCATCGATACGGTGAGCCTCCTTCAACTCCGTTCACATCAAGATGCGTTCCATGCCACTCTCCATATTTCCCCTCTATCAATTTTGGTTTTCAACTACAGGATAGCATCGTGCCATCGTTTCCCCTTTCTCGGTCCAATTTCGCCGCTAACGTTGGGACTCTCGCTCCGATGATGTCCTCTCCAATTCTTCCCTACCCGAGCACCCCGTCACCTTCCCCAACCTATCCCTGGCTTCAAGGTGGCCTCCACTTCACCCCGGGTCGCCACCACCATTGACCCACCCACGCCGTCCATGGCGCACAACGCCGGACCACCTCGACTTCTCCCCACCACCATCGATGGTCCTGGTGAGCTTATTCCATCTCCCTGGTGCTCGTGCTCTCCCTAACCATGCCGCTCTCTCTCCCTAGCGCCGCCGCTTCTTCCTCCCCTCATGTTGGTCGCCTATCTCCGCCGCCAGGATGCCACCGTGCTCTACTACCAACATCACCGCCACCCACCAGTTCACCGAGGCCCCAACGTTCCATTTGTTCCACCCCCAGCAACCGTCGTCGCCTCCTACGTCGGTGACACCCGCGCCACCTTGCCCCAGCTACCCTCTTCTATTTTCCTTTGTCTCTGACTCCCCTGGCTCTCCCCCTCTTTGTCTCTCTCTAAGTGTATGTCAAGTGGTCCCATCCTAGTTAGTTGATTAGCAAAACCTAATTGGTAGAGTTATTGTTAACAGACAAATCAAATTACACTTATATTTTAGTGGTTAATTTTAGGTGATTAATTTAGATACTTAATGTCAAATAGTTTGTCATTGCTGTGAGATTTAAAGAACAAAACCTAGTTATAAGTCGTGTGTTCAGTATAGCGGTCTCATTGGCATGTGGACCCTAGGCCATGGATGTAGTACTGATAACAGTGGATTGCTCAAAGGGTTGATAAGAGTTAATAGGGTATATAGCTGTTGAATATTTCAGTTAACAATTGTATAATGATTAATTTAAGTAATTAGCCCAAACAGATTAGAAGCTGTCATAGCAAAAGAAGGCTAGACAGTAAGAGAGGGATACCCCCGGTACACTCGGAGGGACCAAAGAGTCCTCAGGAGAAGGGAACAGCTGTTAGAAAAATGTCTCCGAGACCAAAGAGTCCTCAGGAGAAGGGAACAGCTGTTAGAAAAATTTCTCCGAGACCAAAGAGTCCTCAGGAGAAGGGACCAGCTGTTAGAAAAATGTGTGTATTGATTATTCCAAAAAAACTAGATCTGATCTTTACACGGGGGAGGGGGGATGAGATGCCTATTTATAGCCCCCTAAAACAAGGTACTCACATTACCATCCTAACCCTAAAAATGTATTGTACACGTAGGGGCTGTAGGAACTTTTCCCTGCCTACGCGTAGGCTTCAGCTCGCGGTAAGGCTCCCTGGGCCCGGTCTATCCAGCTGGTGCACCTAGTTCACCAGCTCCCAAGTGCTCCATCTTCGGGCTTCTCCAGGTGTGGTCCCGGAGGACCTGCTGCTTCGGGCCTCACGGGACCCTGAAGACCCTTCGAAAGGGCTCTGGGTCTTCCCCGAGGTGGCTCCGAATGACCCACTACTTTGGACCTCGCGGGGCTCCGGAGACCCTTCGAAGGGGCTCCAAGCCTTCTCTGATGTGGCCCCGGAGGACCCACTGCTTTGGGCCTCACTGGGCTCCAGAGACCCTTCGAAGGGGATCCGGGCCTTCTCCGAGGTGGCCCCAGAGGGCCCACTGCTTCGGAGACCCTTTGGGGAGGCTCTGGATTATCTCCGGAGCATCCCCGAAGGGACACCTAACGCCCCCTGGGGAGGGGGGCCTTCGTGCTCGTGGGTTGCGGAGTCTGCCCTGCGGGCTTCGCCGGGTCATTGGGGCCGGTAGGGCCCCCTTTGACAGAAGCTAACTGGTAATGAAAAGCAAATCATTATCATTTGAAGTGCAGAGGCAATCGTAATCAGGGCAGGACAATGGAATCAAGTCTATTAGTGATTAGTTAAGATGATGCAGTCATGTTTAGACATATACAAACACACATGATACAACACTAGTAAACCCTAGACTGTTGTTGTAATAATAGATATAATAATTTAATCAAATAGTTAATCGGAGTTAGTAAAGCAATTAGATAATAATCAAGTACCATTAATGTATAGCTTATGACTAGGATTACCCAATGAACATAGGTTTGTATACCATGATCTAGTAACATCATGTCTAAGGTTAATCTTAGTATAGTAGCCCTGTAGTGGGGCATATAAGCTCATATATACTTAAGGTGGTTCATTAGTAAATGACGGATGGGTCCCCCTTATCAAGATATAAATTTATAGAGACCCAAATAAACAGTGGATCATACCATGTGTTTAGGCTAACAATGTTAGTTAAAAGATAATCTAGGATTGTAGCGTGTCACTAACACATAGGACCTATACAATAAGTGGTACTACTAAACATTTAGTTAAACAATTCGCCAGTAATTGAGTTAGGCATAATCATTATACTAGATAGTTGGGAAGGTTAGCAGTATCTATGTCACGACCTCCTACTACTTAATCGGAACCAACGTCGATAGGATAATCACTGAACAAGAAGTAAGTAGATGAAAACGCGTAGGCCTTACATAGGGAACGAATAGATGTCTACTCAACTAGAAGTGATCATTAGCATGTGTTGTAGCTAAGGATCAATCTAGTATGATATGTTTACTTTATTATATACCAAACCACGTAGGTAGTAAGACTAAGTATGGATCACCTTAAAGAAACTCCAAAACTGTAGGCACCCCTGATCAAGATATAAGGTTAATGTCTAGCCTATGCTTGGAAGTTCCAGCTAAGTCTTATGGAACTTCCTCGATAAATAGAAATTAATAACTAAAGGAATCATTAGATCTGATAGGCGTCGTGTATGGATAGCGGTGATAGGTCCCCAAGTGGATGATAGTAGTTCCACCATAAATCAACATCGTTTAGGCTCTAACTATCATCAATCGCTATCTGCTCCCAGTAGTCGGACAATTCATGACTCGAAGGTGGGTCAGAGAGTTCGACCTAATAGGGTGATCTCTCCCATCTAGGTAACTGATGCGGAATATTCCTATGAATATTCTCTTCCTCCCGTTGGGTCCTAACCCCTTGCACCAACGGACTTTCCGAGAGCCCGATCCCTCTCACCCTCACTCCAGATCAAACCTAAGTATGACTGTCAACCCAAAACCCCACCACTAGGCGAAACGAGTAGAGTTTGGATTTATCTACTTTGGTCTGAAGTATTTTCTTAATTCCAAATATCCTGAATGTACTTCATTCCGTCTAAAGTATTTCATTCATCAACTTCCTTTGGATATACTTCGCCCGAGGTATTTCCTTCATCAACTCTAATAAGTATGATTAATTTCATATGGAGTACTTCCTTCTTTCAAGATACCCTTAGGTATATTTGGTTTCGTTTGAAGTATTTCTCGCTTCAAACACTATTGGTTTTATTTACTTTCATCTAAAGTGTTTCCTTGGTTTACATGCCTTTTGATTTATTGGATTTCATTTGGTTGCTTTCAGACGTTCTCGCGTTTGATCGTACCTTGCGTAACTAGACTATGGAGCTATGATGGAGCAACAGTTCGAGTAAGAGTAAGAACAAGACCAAGATTATCAAAACATTGAACAAGACCGCTATCAGAATATTGAGCAAGATGAGTCAACACTTTGATCATGGTGCACCTAGTTTTGAAATGCAATTATATTGTTTTAAATTATGAAATTGCATTGCCATGATTTATACAAATATGTTGATTTAGCTAATCGTTACTACCTTAATGATAATTGTGTATAAACTTACAATCCTTGAACTTGGACACTATCATTTGTTACCCTAGACTAATGGTATACATACTAGCTACTAAGTCCGTACCTAAGTGTCATGCTTAGACTTGCTTAGGTACATTGGTATACGGGCAATGATTTTCCCCGACAACATTTAAAATTTGAAACTGGATTTAGGCGGTCAATATTGGAGCCTGGCTGGTGTGTTGACTAGAAAAGTATTTCAAAACAAAAGAAAACCAAAAACAGATGTTGACTTGGGCGGCTAGAAAGCATGACAGATGCTAGGAGGAGCACGACAGAGTGGGTATAGGGAAGTACCGCCCAAGTCAATAAATGATCGAGTTCTTGTAACGATCATTTCGTGCAAAAATAGTGCGATCACAAGTCTATAATAAGTACGACCTGGTTAACTAATTTGTTCATCTTATCATAACTTCACCATTGGTGGATGTGTAGCGTGGGTATGGGTAGGAGCCACAGGAAAACTACATGGTGCTAGTTGGAGACGTCCTAGGGTGTGACCCAAGAAGGTGATACCTAGCGGGTGGGGTTGCGTTGAGGTCGGGCATTGTAAAGGCCTTGTGACAATCATTTTAGTCGCACACCTATGGAAGTGTGTCAAGACGGATATTCTAAGTTGATTGTATCTTGTGAGTAAAGTGTGCAAACTCTACAGAGTGTAAAAACTATATGGATAGTTGTACCAACGGTCATGGGCGGTGTCGAAAACTTACTTGAATTAGCTTTTATTTTTCATAAAATAATTTGTGGGTGGAATGAAAAGATGGGTTGGAGCCCAGATATTTGAGATGGCCTAGTTGGGAACCAGTGAGAAGTACGGGGTGTGATCCGAGAAAGAACATGAGCATTGGGTGGATAGAGCCACTCAATGGTATAGAAGGTCGGAGCATCCACTAGTATTTTACAACAAAACTCCACTTTGTTAAAACCTGTTTTAGTTAAAAACGTTAGGTATCAGGATTTACTACTACATAATCTATTTCAATAAGTGGTTTTATACAAACAAGAGAACCACAAGTCATTCCTTTGATCAGTCCTACATATTATATAACTGCATTCTGTGTGTTAGCTCGCGAGTATGGTTGTGTACTTATGCTCGCTCAATATAATTATTCGGTAAGTATGAAAGAAGAAGGCTATGTGGGCGCTTGTGAGCATTCGTCAAGACTGAAAATTAAGAAGGCCAGGAACTAGGTCGTGGGCCACAGTCGATTGTCTATGGGTATATCGTGATGGTTTCACGTGTTGTATTTCAATTCCGCTTTCGCTGCTAATTTTTTATCGATATTTGGCCTGATCAGCCATTCTGAAAGACAAAAGTCGTAAGGTATATTTACGCTTTGATTATTACTATACAAGAGCTTTACATTTCGTGATATGTATTTGATATCCAATGATATAACTGCGAACATTTGCTACTAATCCAAGGACTAGTGATTTGAAAACAGAAGATTCTAACTTATAAATTTGAGGTCTAACAATGTGCCTCTTCTAGAACAAGATCGACTGAACAAGCCATCAGGAAGTTGACGTGACCTGTTCTTCTCCTGGAGATTCGAGTTGCTTGCCTGTGTTCACAATCGCTTCTCTTTTTTTAACCTGCTTTAAAAATAAATAATAATAAATTTTTTTAAAAAAAAACCTGTTTTTTTTAATTGGGCAATTGTCTCCCCCACTTGAACTGTTCTCCCTTGTGACAATTGTCTCCCCCACTTGAACTATTCTCCCTTGTGATGATATTACAGTTATTGATGGTGACCACATGAATAAGACTTTCTGCTTCATCCTACCAGCAACAAATTTCAATGCAAGGTAAGAAATGTCTATTCATCACTTGTTTGCAACAGACTAACAGTACACCAAACTTATAGTTTACTAATTCAGTTTAGCACAGAACACTGCATTAAGCTCCTGAATCAAAACATAATTGGCAACGCAACAATTGATAAACATGGAAGTTCAGATGTGCACACCCGCAATCGCACTATTTTGTTCCACTTAGATTTACAGAGAAGACAATTTGTGAAGGAATTCAAGTCCAGGAGCTCATGGTGAAATCTGGATTAAGAATGTTTACAATGAACTGAAATGAAAAACTAGTACAGGTGATCAGGGTGAACAAGAATGGCAAGAATGCAATTTAGCCTTGGAAAGTATTCTCAGTAACTGGTTGGCTATCAACAGGAATATCCAAGCTGTTTCCTTCAGGTTCTGTGATTACTTCCCTTACGTCAGATACTTCAGAAGAATGAGGATTTTCCCACTCCGTGTCCCCAATTGTACATATATCGACTCCCTCGTCGTCCAATTCGACTATGTTCTCTGTAACGGGTATTGGGTCTTTATCACTTAAGCAAGCCTTATCCACATTATCATCTTCCATGTCCATGTGCTTTGAAGAAGTAGAGCACAGCTCCGACCTCTCTTCACAAACTTGTTTTGTGCTAGTCTCTTGCCTGCAAAGCAAAGATATCCAATTATTTCTTTAAATCTCTTATCAAGTTTGTTTTAGAGGAATCTCATTTTATGATGCTTTTCACTGCTTGAAAGTAGAGGAAATTAAACAGCATATGTGTATGTGTAACCTTTGTATTTGTGATTGTAGAGCATCCACAAGAGCTAAGAGTTCTTCCTTTTCTTTTGTGGCAGACTCAAGTCTACTTACAGCTTCCTTTATTCGTATGTCAGCATCTGCTGCTGAAACCCTAGCTTTCTCTTCAGCTCTGACAACAGCTGCTTCTAAAATTACAGCATTTCCTCTAGCTTTTCCTAGTTCAGAACGCCACATCTGAGCTTCTTGAAGAGTAGAATCTCTTTCCTTAAGTAAATGCTCTCTCTCTTCAGCAAGAAGCATCGCTTTTTCTACTGATTCCTTTAACTGTTGACATAAAATCTAGTTCAACTTAAAAATTGTTCATTCACAGACTTAACATGAAGTGTGCTCATGATGCTCACAATAGAAGTCAATTAGTTTATAACCGTGTAACAGGCATGAAAAATATATATACACGTTCTCAAATAGAGAGAGAGAGAGAGATGTATACACCATAAGATGCATAATGTAAAGATTCACCAAAGTAGTCGTTACCCTAAGCAAGGACAATTCAACTTGTTTTTCCTGGTCTTGTTTCAGACGTTCAAGTTCTGAAGATAAAAATCTTCTCTCTTCATCAATTGAATGAACTGCAGAAGCAGCAGTTTCAGTTGCCTCAGCAGTCTCCTGTAATTTATCTGTAATATCTCTGATGGTTGAATCACGTGCACGAATATCCTGCAGTAGCTGGTGCAGTTCATCATCTTTAACTCGAAGGGTCTCCTGTTGATTATAGATGGGTAGCACATTCCAAAAAAAGGAAAGGAAAAAAATCAGTATCCAAAAACAGAATTCACATATTAAATTATTCAGAACTTGTAGCATAAAAGACAGCACACAAAACATATCTACTCTTCAAATGTTTATCCATCATATGAGAAGCAAATGCTCTGATATAGGCTTATAGCCTTATAGGAATATTGCCAACTTTAGCATCACATGATTGCTAGTTACTTAATTCTCAACAGTTGATCAGTGAAGCATTCTGAAGTATGTTTGCTATGCAATTCAATCATAGCAATAGGGGAGATGTAATCATGCAACGCAATATCAATATCCATGTGCTACTACTAGTTCCATGGTTATTAAGGCGGTAAGACGAGGCGAGACGACTCACCGCCCTCACACCTTTTAATCGCTAAGGCGCGAGACAAGGCGACGCCTTACACATCCTAAGGCGATGCTAAGGGAGCAAGGAAGTGGAGAAGGAAGTAAGGAAGTGGAGATGAAAAGGATAAAAATAAAGAAAAAATAAAAGAAACTGCTGCGCCGGCCGGCCGATTACTGTTGATGCACACTGGGCCGGCCCATTACTCTATTCATCATAGCATCGTTGATTCGTCGCAATCCACGCCGACTTTATCTCCTCGCCTCGTGTCCGTGTCCTCTCTGTAGACGTCCGCACAAGCTAAAGAGGGCGACGGGCGACATAGCAGGAGGCCGGAGCTGCAAGGGACGGGATCAGCGAGATAGAGGCACCGCCGCCTAGGGTTCCGGTGACTGCTACTCCCCAGCCCGCCACTCCCCTGCTCCCCAGACTCACCGCCGGGTCTCCCCTGCTTCCCCGACGCGGCGCTGGGCCTCCCCTGCTCCCCCCTCCTGCCCAGCTCCGGCTCCTCGACGTCGCCCTGAGCTCTCTCCCGCCCGGATCCGGCGCATGGGGCCTTCTCTACTCCGCCTCCCGCCCAGATCTGGCTCTGCAACGCCGCACGGGCGACGGCAAGGCGACGAGTGACGACAAGGTGGGGGCGACGCCTTGGCCTTCGGCGGCAAACGCCTTAATAACCACTACTAGTTCTACTCAACCAGGGTTTGGAAATTCACTACTGGACCAGTTTCTTGTCCATTACCAATGGGAACCAACAAAAATCGAGTGGATGAATGGCTTTCAAGTTCCAAAGTGAATCTTCAATTTATCAGGAACTCGGCTTGTAACTAGCAGAGCTCCTGTTGATTTGGCTCTATTTATGCCAGTGGTGAAATTTTGTCAGGTGACTTGAGTTGTGCAAATTGATAATTGATACGATCTATTTAAAGCAGTAAATATGGTTGGTTTACCATCCCACAAGAGCCAACTGGTTTGACCAGTTATAGAAGTAACCAGTCACTGTTTTTTGGAACATAGTCTAACAAGTGGATATCAGATCGATTGAGTACAAGGATACTTCGGAGGAGTCTAACAACTGGATATCAGATCAACTTCAACAGTGGGCCTATATTCATCAGCAACTCTGACATTCACAACTAAAATATTAAATTCTAATTAAGGTATCCTTTTGTAAATAGTATGAGGAAGAGCGTACCATCATGATTGTGAGATCATCTAATTGACCTTTACTAAGTTTATTTGTAATTGAGTCCAAAGCTGCCCACAGGGAGATCTTCATCGCTGCTTCTACCTCTTTGGATGCTTCAATTGCAGTCGCATTGGCCACAGCCACAACAGTAGCAACCGTTCCCAATTTTGCAGAACCATTTCCACCCAATGAATTCACTGCCTCTTTATGAGCTTGCAGAACCAACTGAGTTGCACTGCATATAAGACAAGAAATGTTAGTAGGTTTCAAGATTCATAGCTAAAACACCACAGAGAGCATATTGCCCAAATATGAGCTATATCAAACAAATGAATAAACGGAAAACTAATAACATAAAGCACCAAATGCAAGCCTTTAGCCAGCTTATAGCCCATTTAGCTTAGTTACGTAATTATGCAGTACATATTTCACTAGTTTACTCTTGATGTTGGATAAGCAGGCAACCACATAGCATTATAAATGCAAACTACAAACTAAAAACCCATTGCTACTAGCCTACTACTGCAAGCAATTCTTATGTTGGACCAAAGGTAACAGCCCAATTCCTCAGAAACAAAGAGTTACAGCATTTGAAGAGGCTCGAAGTGCCTTCCAGCATAAGCCCACACGCAAATGGTCCAATCACCTAACAAAATAACTATATATTGGTGCTTGTCCTAAGCATATAGGCATTGGTTAGAAAGGGACCAAGTGAGCTAATGCAAACATCAGAATGTCATATCAGCTTAAACTGTTGTTACAGGAAAAGTACCACATTTTTAAGATTTTAGGGTCATACCCCAAAAACAGGGAGGTATTACTTCAGTGTTAACTTAAATGCAGTCAACAGCCAAAGTACAGGTCTTTACTAATATGGGCCTTTCCAAAAATGTCAGGTTCTCTCAACACGGAAATTTACAACAATGTATCAAACATGACTTCGCTTCAAAATAGATCATAAATTCATAAGAAAGCATATGATGGTAGTTCAACAGTTCAATCATTTAATCTATGTTAAAACATTTGCTAGTTATCCCAAGAACAGCGAAAAAAATAGTGAAGCAACAATGCCAAACTCATGGTTTAAAACAATAATAAAAACGACAGTCATAGATGACAAGCTTACTGCAAAGTGGATACCCATGCTCTTGCAGCGCTAGGAGTTTCTGCACAAAGAAAGTACTCCTTTTTCTGTGGAGTCCCAATATCTAGAACACTAGTCAATGAACAAAACAAAATAAATCTAGCACATAGGAGAAGAAAGAGAACAAAAATAACCCAGAGCTACTCGATATGGATACAGAAACAGCATCCGTCATATTTTGGCAGTCCACTGCACCAAGGGAAATCTCACTTTAGTGCCTTTACCCACATAAGTCTGAAAGTAATAATGTACTAGGAATGAAGCAGAGATCGTACTTAAAGTTCATTGGTGACAAAGTCACAGTGCTTGTTGAATCAAACACAATTATTCCCCTCACAGCTGTGTCACTTCTACGAACCCTAAATCAGAAGTTGAATAATGAGATCCAGCATTCTCTTGTTCAAATCTTCATCTCAATTAACAAATGATTTGTGTAATTTCCATACTTGTATTCCATCTTTCCAGTTGCAGGATCAAGTATAACCCACCGCTCATTCCATTTTCTTAGCTGTCAATTGAAAGTGTAAAGTTTACAATGGAAAAAAGGAAGATTGAGGTGCTGGAATACAGGAGAATCATTAGCCAATAGCCATTGATATATTACAATTAGAAGCGCAAAAGGAAAAGACAACAACAAACATGACTAAGCAACTCAAATTCTCAGACAGAAGAAAATTTGTTAACAAGCCATAAAGGGAAACAACAATCATTTCTGCCTGAAACAGCAGGCTTGCACAATATACAGCCCTGCATTCTGATCTGCAACCTTAGCGCTCATTTTCTTGACCAAACAGCTGAAGTAACAGGGAGACTGTTTTATTGCTTGAGAATTACAACTTGCTAATCAACATTCAACAGTCAAATTTTCCTCTAATGCAATTGCGAGACATTGCGAGACATATTATCGACGAGTTACAGACACACAAAAGAACACCCTTGGCAACGTAGCATCAACACCACACCACTTGCTTTCATATGGATTGCCATGATCAACAGGCAGGAAAAATTCAGAGGTGCCAAAGATACTGCGATAGACACGAGCCAATGTATTTTGACACTGCCTAATTGAAATTTTACTTTTGCCCTTGTCACCAGATGTACCACACCAACACCTAGTTATCTACAATGCGCACTCTCATTACGGATTTTAGTTCACAAGTATACTGAAACCAGAATCAACAAAGTGCCTAATTACTATAAATTGAACCGTCGATAACCATCAGTCAACAGTAAAAGTTCAGGTGGCAAACTGTAAAAACTCTTAAAACGAAAAACAAATCGAGACTGAAAGTGAATCGATTAAACAACAGATAGATAAACCCTGCTAAAAGCTAACTTCATCAACCTGACCACAACCACAGTGATGATAGCAGGCTAAAGTTCGCCTAAATGAAGAAATGAGAGGAAATGCTAGGGATTTATGGAAAAATTACTGTGTCGGATCGCTTCAAGAGCGGGCCCTGAAGGAGGTGGCGGCTGGAGGTGGAAGAGAGCTGCCGCCTCACCCGCTCCAAGCTGCTCTCCATCTCTCCCATCATCTGTACTCATTACACACGCACAAAAACCAAGCAAGACAAATTAAATCCCATGTTTAGTGAGATTCCGCTCTAAATGAGATCAAAGCGCAAGAAATTTCACCGAATTTGATCCTGATTGAAAGATTGATGCGATCCGAGATAGCCAGAGGAAGAACTCACCGTGCTGCTCCCATTCGAGGCCATGACCGGATCAGGGGAAGAGGAACCAGACTGCCTACGCGATTTCGATGAAATGGAGGGGGCGATTTGTGATTGCCAAAACGAGAAAGCTCCCCCGTGGTTGGACTTTGCGTCAGACGGCGGACTTTAAAAGGACGAACAAACTTCGTCTTCAAAGATCTATTACGTATAGAACAAATTTTATCTTTACCAACCAAGAAGATGCTTTTTTGTTACCTTCCATACAAACAACCGTTCGCCAGAAGACGTATCCGCCTTTGACTCTGGCTGTTCCAATCTGATCTGACTTGACAACAAACACGTCACCGACCTCGATCTCCACGACTCCACCCACGCGCTCTATAAATAACGCGCGCACGATGCTACGAAAGCCGCAATATCAGAATTCCAAAGCGCAAGACGAAGACGAGGCCAATCAGATCGATCTGAAGATGGCCGGCAGCGACGACGAGTGGGTCTACCTCGATGGGAACGGCAAGGCCGCCGGCTTCTCCAACGGCGACGCGGAGAAAGACGAGGAGGCAGAGGTGACGGAGGAGGAGACGGGAGTAGCCGACGACGGAGGAGTTGCCGTGTCGGCGCCGGCGCCGGCCGAGTGTGCATCCGGCGACACGACGGAGAGCGCAGCGGATAGCGACGACGCCGAGGATGACTGCGACTGTGGCTCCCACTGGTACACCGATGCCTCCGAGGAGGACGGCACGTCGGACGGGGAGGCCTACTCCGACGACGGAACGACTGAAGTAGACGACTACCTGGAGTACATGGTAGATCACGACAAGGACATCCGCGAGAAGGTCGACGGCGCTGCCGCGTCAGCGAATGCCGTCGTCGCCGGCGCGTACCCCGTCGGCGCAGCAGCAGCCTATGCCACCAACGAGCACCCCGACGGCGCAGCTGACAACGACGTCCCCGGCAACGACGACGAGTATTATTACGGTTACGACGTCTCCGGCAACAACGACGACTGCGATTACTGTTACGGTGGCGAGGCATACCAGAACTACGGCTACGGCGACGGTTCAAGCTATGGCTACGGCGACGAAGCTTACTTGGATGGACGTTACTACGGTCAAGCTTACTACGGCGGCTACCAATACCTCGCCGAGCACCAGCGGCGGCTGTACCAGCCTTACTACGTGCCCGGCGCCGGCATGTACCCGCCGTTGCCTGTGCAGTACGTGTATCCGTACCCGTACGCGCAGCCTGCGAGCCTGTACGCTTACGCGTACGTCCCGTGCGGGTACGCTCATTCGTGTGCGCCAATGAGGGAGCCCTCTCCGTACGCCACCGAGCCTTCCGCTTCGCCGCAGCCGCAGCCGCAGCCGTAGATTAGATAGGTTAGGTTTTCTTCTTCAGATGTGAGTGCGGCTTGGTATGCCTTGATCTAGGTAGCTGTTGTTAGTATTAACTGGAGAAATCGAATCAAGAAACTGATGTTATTATCATCCGTTCAGTATTAAGCCATTGGCAAGTTAAACACAGAGTATTTAGTTGCATCACCCTGCGCCGCTCATATCTTCGTGTTGCTAATCTAGTTTTGTGTTCGAGAGTTGCCTTCATGTTGATGTGACTCGTGAAGACATGCTGCTTCTCCCACATCATCAGCACAACCACAACACCGACTACAACGCCAAAAATAGTTGCATCATCGGATAATATAGATATGGCACAAGACAATTCTTTGATCTCGCCGAAAATTCTAGGTTATTAGTTAAGTGTTACTACGAAAATAAAATATCTCATGAATATAATTGTTTATTAATTAAAATAGATATAATATATCTCAAATCGTCAAAACACACCAAACAAAACAAAGCAGAAGAACATGGGTGGAGAGGAGGAATAAAACAATTCGTCAAAACGCACCGAGCAGAAGAACACGGGTGGAGAGGAATAAAGGAATAAAACCAACCAAGATATGACAAGGGAGAGGGCAGAGCAGAAGAACGGAGGGTGAAGGCGAGGGTACAAAAGAGAAAAAAGCGCATGCAACGTCGTGATAATGTGACTTTGAGGTGGGTAGACACGGAGGACACACGACAACCAACTCTAATTTTTAAGTAGCAGCAGAAACACACATGAAAATGTTAGTGTGTCGAAACTACATCAGCAACAAAAAAATTTGATCTCTGTTCATCTCGACTTTCTATTGAGAACAAAATCTGCTGACAGTTGCAGGACCCCAATAATCATCTCATGAGCGCATTCTCAGAAAAGAAAAACGAACATCACCTCATGAGCGACATAAGCTCGGTTGCCATTGCAACAAAGTCAAAACATCCGCTCCATTGCGCGCGCCAAAAGTATGTACAACGGTGCAATCGTATGCTTGTCCTAATCGTCCACGTTCTGGATCTCACCCATCATGATACGGTTGCTGACTACATTGAATCCTAAAACTGCTGCGCTCACCTTCTTCCCCTTCTTCCCTTTCTTCTTTCCTCCGATGTCCTGCTCTGTCTCGGCACTCGTGCCTCCTTTGGCCGCAGAAGCAGGGTTCGCACGCCCTGAGCCATCCCCACGTGTGCCACGGGTGCTGGGGCCTTGGAATGCCATCTCAATCACTTCTGTTGACAGAAAGGCCTTGTAATTGAGGAACTTGTCGATGAACTCGTCGTTGCGGTCAAGTGAGCCAATGTTCTCCCGGAGAAGCATTTCTGCTTCAACAGACGATTGCTTTATGCAGAACTCGAGGAAACTTGTATCTAAAGGGACAGTAGAACAAAGAATCAGAAGTTGATACTTGACGGTCAACATTCTATAATGTATTTATCGAGAATACAACAAGACAAATCAATTAAAGAGTTGAATACCATTGGTTCCAGTGAGCCTGGCCCACTCACTCTCGTACCAATCCCTGAAGTCCATTGCCTCTGCAGATAGCAGCTGTTAAAAACACACAGTAACAAAGGGACTTCGGAAATCTGAGTATCAATCAACCAGTATACCTGTCTGCTTGTTTGCTGCCTCTGCTTTCCCTTTCCCAGTGTGGTTGGCAGTAGCAGAAGAAAGTGGCAATCTGCTGGCATGAGACTTCTGACGGTTCAATGGAGATTGATCTTTCATCATTGAACTTCTACTCTGGCTTGAAAGAGTTGGGAATTCTGACCTGTTAAATACGTAAGATTAAATGTAAATATCTTTGAAAAATTCCATAACAAAAATGGGCAAATAAGATCAAGAAAAAGGAAAGGATGTTCCGGTCATCAATGGTCAAGCAAAGTACCAGTTGTATGCACTATATGTGCTACAATAATTCTAATTCTATAACGTAAGGGAGTTGTAGAAATCAAATCCTGTGTCATTGGAGAAAAGGGCTAGCATAGTAACAATACCACCTACTGAAAGTGTTCTTAACTTGAAACAGTATACAAACTCTTTATGATATAGATCCACATATGCACATTCTGATACGAAGATTGGTCTAGAGATGTAAAGATACCCACGCTATTACCTATGTGATTGATCTTAACTTCTGAATTACTGGATCTACAGTCCTAAGTAATGCACAAAGCAGGCAGATATGAAATCAATGGTTCAGAGAAACAAATTAGACAAGTGAGGAGCACTTCTCTTTTCTACTTCTCATAAAGAGTTTAGAGCTAACAAGTTCGCTGTGACCAAGTCATTTGCTAGACCCAAGAAAGAGTACAACTTTCAGACCAAATTTTCCAAGACAATCTTGGTGAGTCGTAGGTGTCTATGCACATGCAAAGTGCAAACTGAGCTTCAAAGAAGTGGTAATAGCCATAAACTATAACATGAACTGCCATCAGAGGATATACTATGCATGTGAACACTGAACAAGGCATTCATGTAATACTAATGCGACCACACAATTTATTAATCAAATCAGGTAGATACAAATAGGGATCAAAATCCCGGCACCAGATAAAATACCGCCCAGCGTCATTTCTCCGTTACCGGATGGTTACCGGAAATCCAGGGAAAAAAACCCGGATGAAGTTTGAAAACTGATATTTGAATTTGCTTAAAAACCGGCCGAAATTCGAAATATGGAATTTGAATTTGCTAAACCGGGAAAAAACCGGCCGGTTTTCTAAATCCCAGTACCCACCGGTAAAACCGGTAACCAGCTGTTACCGGCCGGTAACCGATGGGATTTCTATCCATGGATACAATCATACAATTACTCCATCCTATCACTTCAGGTAAATGACTCAAATACAAAATGTGGATGTTCCATTAAAGTTCTTAACCAATTTCAAAGAATACTGCAATACAAAGTGGCCCTAATTATGCAGTTCAGTTTAGTCATGAATTCGCATATGTATTGTTCACTATGCTGAAAAGCCTAAAAGTCCGGAATGAAAAGGGTATAATAATATCTGTCAACCAACACAAACAAATAATCGAGTAACTGTAAAAGCCATCGCAAAGGACGTACTGTTTCCTATCTTGTTTGGAGTGCTCAGAAGGGCCCCAAAATAGATCATCTTCAGCGTTTGACTTGGTACGGTTGGAAGCATTGGAACTCATCTGGACAGGAGCAACAGTCTTTGATGGAGAAGACCCAGAAGCATGCCAGGAAGAAGCATTCATATGATTCTGTTGGTTCATAGACACCCTTGCTGGAGTTGGTGAGGGTGGTGGTTGCTGGACAATACCTGATCTCCTTTCTTGCTCTCTCTGAATATCCCTCAAAGACAAAGGTTTCTGCACCATTGTAGAGTCATTAGACCATGCTGGAGCAGGCACAGAGTTTGTCTGATCACTCTTCCAAGGAACAAAATCTCCAAGTGATGGACCACTTGGTGGAGCCAGAAGTATTTCCTTCTCTTGTTGTGTTTGCTTTGAAGATTTACCCTTTTCAGTAGGCATAGAGATAGCTGATGAATCAACGGAACCGAGAGGTGATGGGGCTTTGACTGCAGAGCCTTTTGCTTTTGTTGCCTTTTTCTTGTTCTTCTTGGAGTCCTTGGCCTCAATGAAGTCATTATCATCAAGAACAGGAGCATCAGGCTGAACAACAGCAGGTGATAGAGGAGGAAAAGACATATCATTAGCATTACCTATGTTCTCACTATCTGCGTTACTAGACCTAGCCAAAACTTCTTCTGCCAACAGATCATGCAACTGGCTTCTCTTGTTTCTTGAGTTACCAGCACTTTGCAGGTCATCGAGTGATTTACTGGCATCCCCAAAATGTTGCTCAGAAGATGTTGACATGCCATTCCAAGGAATTGATGGCACTGAAGTCGCCGGCATGGCTAGCTTAGCATTGTCCAGTGCTAATCCCCTCTGTACTCTCAGTTGTTCCTCGGCTTGAATCTCGAGCAGTGATTTAGGCCTGGGTCCCTGTGTAGGTTTCCACCCTTTGTGGCTTGCCGCAGCACGAGGCTCAGATGATAGAGCACTAGGTTCCCACTCAGCTTCGTCAATATCATATTCATCAGGAAAACTTTTGGGAGGTAAGCCCAGAGGAGGCTCAGAAGGTCTAGAAGAGCTATCCACTCTGATAGGGGAACCCCAAAAAAGTTCCTCCGTATCATCTGGTAAATCATGCTTAATTCCACCCTGATCTGAACCATCAACTTCAGTGTCTTGCCTTGGCTGTTGGGAAGAAACTGTCTTTGGAGCTCCTTTGCCAACATCCACAGCTGCATGTTTCTTCTTCTGCTTCTTTTTCTTTTCTGCTTTCTTTGTCTCCTGTGTACCAGGAACTTTTACTTCGGTAGGCACAGTTGGCTCAATGTCATCAAGGGTATTTTCTGAAGAAATTTCCATTTCCTGGACCCAATTGGAAATATGGGATGACACAATTTCAGATTTTGGATCCAGTGGTGTCTCAGGAAAACCCTTAGCTTCACTAAGAGCTGCCCTGTTGACCTCGGTAGATACAGGACCCAAAATATTTTCAGGCTCAATTTTAGCTTTATCTATTCCAACCTCCTGCTGATGATTAGCAGACTCCCCTTCATACCCATCTGCAACTTTTGTTAGCATCGGGTTGACCATACTTGCTTTTAACTGTGTGTTATCATTTGCCAAGTCTTCCAACTTCTGAGGACGAGAATAGCATTCTTTTGAAGTTGAATCCATAAAAATTTCATGGGGCAATGGCAGAATAGGTACAGAGCTTTGCGATAAACCTACACCCTCCATACCCCTCATATTCATAATTGGATGGCTAGGTTGTTGCACCTCCTGTGTACCATGCGAAGTCAACATCCGATCAACTTCAAGAACCTCTTGCATTCTTCGAAGACCAAGATTCAAAGAATCACCAGTTGGCAATGAGCTATGCTTTGACCCATAAGGATCATCAAGCTGCTGATTGGAATGTCCGTGAGGAAAAACGTGAGAAAGTAGGTGTTGTTGCTGCAACAACAGCTTTTGTTGCTGCTCAAGCTGTAGTTGTTGTTGCAGTTGCTGCTGCTGCTGCTGCTGCTTGAGCAATATCATCTTGTCCAGCATGGAGAGTTGAGGCTGAGGTGTCACAGGTGGCTGTGCTTGCAACTGTAGTTGTGACAGCAGATACTGTTGTTGGAACAAACTTAAAAGCTGTGGATCTTGAGATATCTCTGAAAGCAACTTCTCAGGTGGCAAATGAGCTAAAGGTGGTTGGTTCTGTGGCATGAAGTTCTGTTGTTGAACAGCAGTAGCAATTTGCTGAGAATTCTGCAAATTTTTATGCACGTTAAGTGTCCCTTGAGTGAGATCTACACCATGCACATTGGGAGTAAGATTTATCGCTTCAGGGTAGTTTGACCATGGTGGCAATCCAGAATTAGCAGCAGGTGCCTGAGGTTTCTCGGCAGAATGCAGCATAGCAAGTAAGTCAGCATTCTGAGATTGCAAAGCTTGGCGAGATGTATCAGCCATGGGAGGTAGCAATTTAGAGTGCAGAGTAGATGAGTGCAGAGTAGATGCTTCTGAAGCTATATCTTTGCTTTGTGCTTGTGCTGCTGGAATACCATCTCCTGACCAATATGGAACAGGGCTTTGCAAAGATTTTTGCCTCTCCAACAATCTTTTCTGTGCCAAAAGATAATTCATGCTGTTCCCACTCTCGCCTCCAGCCACAGCAATGTTGCCAAAGCTACTGCTGCCATATTCATTCATACCTAATTCCGAAAAAAAAAACAAATGGTGTTAAAGCAGGAAGTGTGCATGATCGGTACCAACGATGGTTAGACAAATAATATAAGGAATGAAATAGGCACAAATAGAGCTCTTGTCAATAAACAAACCTCCAGTTATAGAGATCGTTTCAGCTGAAGGATTGTGTGCAGTATTAGACATAAGTGACTCCAGAAAGCGATTTTGAGCTTCAGTTGCACTATCATTCCTGCTTGGCCCACTGTCAAAGATTCCAACACCAGCTGATCCTGCATGTGTGCTACTGGAGCTGACAAACTTCCCTGTAGGTGGAGTCTCTGGCATTAGCATATCACTGGATTTTGTGGCACTAAACCCTGGAGGTGGCCTTGCCTTTGCTCGTAGGTGAGGCATAACATCCCCAAGCAATAAGAAAGGAGCATCAGGGGGTGCATTTGCAACACGAACTAGCAAATCAATACCAAAATAACCAGCCTCAAACCAGCCAATGATGTCAGCACCAGAAAAAGGGCCTTGAATTTGACATTGTGGATCTTTGTAGTATAAAGAAAGGCTTTCTGGATTAGGATGAGGTTGAATAGGACTGACCAATTCATCAACACCTGTCATGCCAACTACTTTGCTTTCTTGATCAAAGACATTGGGTATTTGCTGCACAAAGTCGGCTGTTGGTCCAAGCCTATGCTCTCCAATAAACCGAGATCTCTGTGGAACAACATAATTAGGTGTCTCTGGCCGCAGGGAATCCCCTCTGACCGGCAAATCAGTATTTCCAGGAACACCTATTGAACAAAGCACATCAGTGGAGTAATAACTACATAGAACAGTAAGGATTTCAAAACAGCCTAATCATATACAACAAAGAGGTCATTTCAATAGATTAGTTTGCTTGGAGTACTATATTATAGAATGCATGCAATTGGAAGCTTCAAATTTTGTAACCAATCAGTATGGGAAATGAAACAAAGGAACAAATTGATACACCAATCTGATATTAGATCTCGAAATAAATTTAAGAACCATTTCATAGTATGCCATGTTGAATTTTGTTTTCATTTTATATGGAAAGACCTTACATGGGACTCAAGTTTGTCCAAAGTAGAAAAGTAAATGTTTAAATAATGTAAACTATGTAGACTGATTGTTAATCCAGACAATGTCCGATCAGTATATTTGAAAGACTAAAATATGCTCAAGAACACCTAGAAGGTTCCCAAGTTATCAAAGATTTGGTGGTTGACAAATGACAAAACCCCTATACATGGACAATTGAACACACAATTATCTCTCTGTAATTACTTGAAATTTGCTCAACTAAGTGGCATGCAGTAAATAACAAAACTCTGGAAACAGGGAACTAAATAAGGTACCCCTGAGACCCCCAGCTGTTTCTCCCTTGAAATCCTCCATGCTTCCTGGTTGATCTTCTCTACCACCTGGATAAAGGGAGAATAACATTCAGTTAGCAACGTGACAATATCTTTAGATGTTATTATGCTACAAAGTAAACAAACTGCATCTAACCTAATTTTGATTGTTTTGATGGCACCACATCAGGATTACTTTTTCCGACAGAACCATCTTTGGAAGCCTGATGGACGCCACTGTTTATGATATCCCCTTTGTCAATTGCTTTTAAAATGGCCTATAAATATAAAGAACTGTGAGATGAGAAGATTGTATTACATAATAGTAAGATCATCCTACTTGAGAACATAATAGAATAAACTTGCCGCTTCTTCGGCAGTAGGAGCAAATAATGCTAAAGGTTCCAAGGTTTCTTCTTGCAAAAATGCAGAGACTTCCTCGCAAACATCAAGAGGCATCTTGAAGTCAGTAACATGAGAAGTTCTGTATATGTCAAGCAGTTTCATCCTACTATATCTAAATGACGTGCGGTCTCCTGATGCACCACCAGGTCTGTCAGAAAGTAGACCAAGATGGAATGGACGTGACGATCCAGTATTGGTTGTATTTGTACTACCAGATGTAAACTTTCCACGGGAACTTGGAAAACTTGTAATTTCATTGTCTGGCTTCCCTCTACCATATCCATAGATAGCAGATGATTTCTGTGTAGTCTGCGAGAGATGATGAGATGAATCTCCCCAGCCACGGCCAACAGGATAACTAGACTTCCATGATCGAGAAATATTATCATCTCTTTCAGTATCCTTTTCATGATTGATGCCATCCTTTCCATGTGCTACATAGTGAGAGAAACCTTTTTCACGGGAAGTGTCGCCCTCTTTGCCTGAATCACCCAATCTGTCACGCCAATTTTCAGATTCCTTATCATTCGGACCCCAACGAGTGCTCCACTTGCCCTCACGGCGTTGGTCATAGTTGCCCTCCTTGTTACTGGAATCACCCCAACGCTCCTGTGGAGCACGACGACCATCCACAGAATACTTGGAGGAGTCATCTGACCATCTTTCCACTTTGCGTGTATCACCATGTTCCTTGTCTGTCTCCCTCCAGCGAGTCCACCGAGGGGCTGAATTTGGTTCCCTTTCATCATCACGCCAACGGTCACGACGCCCAGTTTCACCATCAAGCACAGAAGCCCTGAAAACATCCCTTTTCTTCGCACTGTAGCTCATGTCTTCACCATTCCCTGATGTCTTTGTAGCATCTGTTCGGATACCCTGTGAACTGGGCTCCTGCAACAAACAACCAATTATATAAATCACCAACTTCTGCACAAACAAGCATACAACTACTAAGAAAGGCTAATATCAACCTAAAGAATATCCTACTGCTATGTTCATCATGCATGGTATTAAGATGTCCGGTTGTTTTTAGTCTAGTTACTGTCCTAACTCCTTACAGCCTAAACTTGTTTTCTCCTACCTTCATAAGCCACTGAGGAGAAAGGGGCATGTCAGTATCCAGGCCTTGCTTCTCTGCAAAAACCAAAAGCTACCATGAATAAGACAGGAAACATGGTATACTAACAAAAATAATGCACAAGGCTCAGAACGCACTCCAAACAGCATATGTTACTGATGCAAACTTTCTTCTCTTCTAATTGTAAAACCCATTTGATTAACCAAAAAAATTGTTCAATTGTTACAGAAGATAAATGCAAAGGTAATTTGAATAACATATAACTCACATGAAACTAGTTGGAAAGGAGGGTTGTGCATATAGTGTGTTCTACAGTTAAATGAATTTTGTACCAAAATAATACCATAAATTGCAAACGTAAATCAAACAAACTACAATAACACCTTCTAAAGTTATGTCCACAAATCAAGCAAACAATCACTAACAGAAGCTGCCATCGAGGTTGCACCCATCATGTGTAGCTACATAATGCAACATTTCTTTAGGCCAAAAGGATGTACCACTTGTTTTCAGTTGTATTCAGCATCCTAAGAAAATTGGGGCTAACATCACTATTACCACAATCGAAACTTCTGCGTGGAGATGGCCATACTTGCAAGCACCAACAACAACAAAATAAACAGAACAAAAAGATCTCTAGACAACAAAAAAATATATAAACAACAAAAATCAAAGTACTACAATGGAGGGAAAAGAATACAATCATTCCAATCAACCACCCCAAAATCGAAAAAAAAAACTGAAGTTAACAATCGAACCATTGCATCCAATCCACCCAAATACAAACCCAACTCGCTTAACTACCCAAGCACCGCCATTTCTACCTAAAAAACTGGCACCACCAAGCAGAAATGGTCCAGGCACAAACCCTACACCAACATATAGCACGGAAGCCCAGAGGGGCAGTATCATTTCGCAACCGCCACAAAACCCCCAAACCCTAGAGGCGACGGGCACGGATCGAACGACGGAACAAGAACCGAATCGAAACGACCCGAGCTACGGGGGAAGAGCTAGGGTTTCGGCCTGGGGCGACGGATCGAGAGGGGGAGAGGAGTGAGGGGGACCTTTCGCGATCTGGGGCGGGGGAGGGGTGTCGACGGCGAGGCTACGGCGGAGGTCGGCATTGGCGCTGTCCGGGGCGGCGGCCATGGGCGGTGGCGGCGAAAACCCTAGGGCTGCTGGTTTGGGAGGTCTGGGGGCGGAGACGGGAGAGGAAGCGAGCGAGGGGAGGGATACTGTTGCCTCTGACCGGATTAAAAAAAACCACGCGCAAGCACAGGGTGCCGCGTTTGCCCGAGGAGGGCTCTTTTGCACACAAGCCCCTAGAATTTGTCGAAATCTTTGAAAAAGGTGAAATATTTATTCAGGCTCCCCATTGGAGTTTTGGGCCATATTGGCACGCACGGCGGAGGAATTAACGTAAATGGCACTTCGTGCCCGATGTTTGCAGAATCGGTGCCTCCCTCGTCCCATACAGCCACCATGCAGTGGCCCGATTATTTTTTTGGGTGCATAATTTTTTTTTTCCTACGAATAAACCTCTCCCGCACAGCCACCGTACGGTGGCCCTCCACACGGCAGCCCTAACCCTGGTTCTCTAGAGAAATAAAAAAACCCATGCAGGCCTCCAGGTGTCCTTCGGACAATCCTCCGAATCCAAGCCCCCATCCATCTGTCCTTTGGATAAGCCTCCAAAGCTAGTCACCGAGCACCCGCATCATCCAGTTCCATCAGTCACCGTCGGTTTAATCGTCGTCCCATCGTTGTCTGTCACATGCATACAAGCTTCAATTGTCTCACGCGAGGGAAGGATCCCCCCCCCCCCGGCGGATATAAAGAGAGAGCGACCATGATTTCGTTTCGCTGTCCCTTGCTCGCTCTCTCTGGATCTCTGTAGATTTCATTTCCAGAGACGTTTTAGCGTTATTAATCGCCGTCATTAGAAGCCATATTAGCAGGTAATTTTTTCCTCATTTGTAAATTCTTTATTAACTGCGTTGTTAGTAAATAAGTTGTAATAAATATTTAATCGGTAATCCAGAAAAGAAATCCATGCATGCGACATCAGGATATGAATATAGTGATCTTTCTTGTGTCTATTAAAATATTTAGATAGCAGTAATCAATGCAACTGTCGCATGCATCCTGCTGCGCTGCGCTGCTGGCCGTTAAGAAAGTATCATGTGATGCATGCACTATCGGCCATGCAAGCAAGTAGTTGCTAGTTATTCATGTATGCATACACCATACAATCAATACACATATATATAATTAATATTTATTTAGCAAAGGGAATGAACGGGGATTAACTTGTAAAATTATTGAGGTGTCATTAATTAGTTATAAAATAATTAGTCGTAATTAATAAGTTTTTCTGAATTAATTATTTTTAAACAATTAGTTGAAATTAAGCTATAGCATTGTTATCTACAAAAATTATGATGGTGTAGTAAATTACTACAGCATGATGATTATTTGATCAACCTATGACTACGTGAAGTTTATGATTACTACAAAAATATAAAAATAAGAAAAAAAATAATTTTTTGGTTCAATGAAGATGTTACATGTATTCATTAGATATATCATCCATTGTATGTGCATAACCATGTAGGGTTTTTGGAACAATATGTGCATGCTTTTTTAATTGTTAGTATGCAACACAGGTTCATTTGCGATAATCTGTTAGCCCTAATTAATTTGCACTAGTTTATCATCATTATCAATCTTCTCACTAATATTCTGTCCATTCCATCTGTTGCAAGCCATGTGTCTACCATCGGTGCAAGCTGTGGATCGTCGGTGACCCGGATGGCACTCCGCCCCTGTTGTTTCGGTTAGGGATGGATTATTGGGAGCTGGACGCTCGCTACATCCCAATCCTCCGGGACACGGGCTTGTCACCCCTGCGAGGCTGCTCTCTGTCGGATGTCAGTTCACCCTAGACGTCGGTCTGCTGTCGGCACTTGTCAACGGGTGGAGGCGCAAGACGCATATCATCCACTTTCGGTGGGGTGAGATGACGGTCACTCTGCAGGACGTCTCATTCTTGACCGGTCTCCCGATCAGGGGTGAGGCACTTGTTTCAGGCCGTCTGTCGGTGGACTGGAAGGGCAGGCTAGAGCATCGGTTCGGCCTACCTATCCCAGAGCGTGCATGTGACATCCCCTAGACATGGCTAAGGCATTTCGTCAATACCCACAGGATGCACTTGACGAGATCGTTAGGACGCACCTCGTTTCTTACCTTCTTCAGCTCTTTGGTTAGGTCCTGTTTCCAACCACACAGGACGATTTTTGCTACCCCAGCTTCGTCCGCGTCGTCGAGTCTTTGGTTAACACGGAGGCTGGGCTGATGCCTCAGTATAGCTAGAGATCAACCGTCCTTTACGCCACATACTGGGGATTGTGTGACCCTTCGCGGTGATGCACCGGTGCTACCCCCAACCTAGCCATCTGTTACGTACTCCTGCAGCTGTGGAGTTAGGAGCACTTCCCTATTGGGCGGCCAGCCTTCGAGAGCGGTGCACCCGTACGCCGAGTTAGACGAGCAGATAGACAGGCCCACTATGGGCTTACGGTGGACTGTTGTCCGTCTACGCTGGCCAAGGACAGACCGGCGAGGTGCTACTCGTTGTTTCACAACGAGTTGGAGTCATTGCATGACAATGACATCATCTGGGCTCCATCGACTCCAGATTTCGTGCAGACGGTAGCACCACACGGGTTGTCTCTGCAATGCACCCAAGACGTCGGGTTATGGGCGACGACCTACCATCCGATGTTCGCACATATGGTGAAGCCTTATGCGTCGTAGCGCGTAATGCGACAATTTACTTTGTACCGGGTCATGCCCCCTCCGGACGGCAAGGTTAGTGAGCCATACACTTATGAGTCAAACTTCATCCGAGTAATATTTACACTTCTTATGTCTTCTTTTCTAACATCAATCTATCTGAAAATGCAGGCAATCGAGGGCGGACAGGGGGACTGAGGACTGGCAAGCAGTCCAGCAAGAGTGGACTACGGCATAGACGGAGATGACACACTTGGAGGTCTTGCAAGAGCAACATCCGTACGACGTTCGGGCATACAGTGAGTACTTGGAGTGGTACGTGTCACGGTCGCGCATCAGACTCACCCTTCCTCCACCAAAGCGCACAGAGCAGGTGACGCACCACGAGAGTCTCCGCCATTCGTTCGATCGTCACAGCGCTTCGCGACGTGATGACACCGTAAGGCACGTACAACATCTGATCGTTTCATTGATGATATTTGTACTCTTCGTTGCTGAACCTGTCATGTATGTCACTTCAGTTAGAGCGGGCGCAGCGCATCACAAGCGCATTGGAGACTGCCATTTGCAGCCTAGACACAACATCGGGGCTACTGAAAACTTTGAAGTACATCTTCGCGGAGTTGAAAAACATAATAAAGAACTTGAGCTCCGGTCGTTTGACGGACGATATCCTATGTATCGGGCACCAAGTGGGGGCACTGTGCTCACCCGCTAGGTCATCACGACCTAGCCAGTTCGGCCAACGTCGTAGCGCTACCTGCCAGTCATCTGCGGGCCAGATCGGTGGGGAGGTAAGTTATGTACAAATTTATATTTTATTTTTTAGTTATGTCTTATGTTCTGCTAACATCATGTCGTTTTCCTGCTGTAGGTCCGTTGGGATGCATCACTTCTACCATCCACGTTTGATCCTTTTCTTTTCTCTGAATCATGTCTCTTGAAATAGATTCTTTACAACAGCAGGTGAAAAAATCACACGCACATCATACATTGCATACCATGTCTTCCAATTCCACACTGTTGCCCATGGCCACAGCTACTACTCCGTCACCATCCGCACTGCTGGAATATCGCGTGTCTCCTTGCCGTAACACGCCTCAAGGCGCCTATCCATGCCGAGCTCGCACAGTGGCGGCAATAAATCCTCGACCCCTGAGCACAGTTTAAGAGGCCTCACCATGACATCGAAGATCATCCTCGCTGCCGTCGAGGCTGCACTGCTACTTGTCCTCCTTGTCATCGCTTGCGCGTGCTGCTCTAGGAGCAAGAGGAAGATACCAGGGTGACACACACATGACACGCATACAAGGACGCTAAGATTTGTTGTCGGGATCCGAATTTACTGTCCAGAACCCTTTGTGTATACCAGCACTAGCTCCTGGATCAATAAGTAGTGCATACAGTTACATCATTGAATATCAAATATATATCTCGTAAAAGTAAAACTATTACATAATATCAAATAGTATGTAAATAGACCTTTCAACTTTTGGCTTACAGAACGCCCGATCAGGCCAAATACATTTAAAAAACAACAAGCGGAAGCGAAAACAAAAACAACACCTAAATGGGACCCTTAGAATATGCCCATAGCAATCGACTGGGGCTCACAACCTAGTTCT
This sequence comes from Hsuehochloa calcarea, assembly GCA_036346395.1. Classification (NCBI taxonomy): domain Eukaryota; kingdom Viridiplantae; phylum Streptophyta; class Magnoliopsida; order Poales; family Poaceae; genus Hsuehochloa; species Hsuehochloa calcarea. Next base: position 25,005,540 of record CM070605.1, read on the forward strand.
CGGCCTCTTTGACTTATGGTCCTATCGGACACAATTAACTGTCGACAGAGTCTTCTCCTCTTGCTGAAGGATAGTAATTGAGAAACAGTGAGTGCAAAGGTACTCAGTAAGCCACCACAGAGAATGCAATTATAACAGATGGGAGGCTTTACAAAGGAAGGCTTGAGGTTCTTTTATTTGCAGAAAGCCACATTTGAAATAGATTAAATAGAAGGCATGAGACATACCATTTCCAATAAACCAGTTTTAATAAAAATGAGTAATGTTGTATAATACTAGCGAGTGCTCTAACCTCCTGTTAACATATGCTATATTTTCATCTTGCTACTACCCGCACTTTTTCACTGGCTACCACTAGGACAAATCAAAACCTCAAACTACTATCCACACTTTCCACTAGATACCACCAGGAATGGAATAATCAGGGAAGTCTTGAGCAAATGTTGTAATGGAGTAGAATTTCCAAGAACTCGACTTGGCAAACGATTAATAAGATAGCATGCAGTGAGGAAGAATTCATCCCAAAACCGAATGGGTATGGACGATTGAGCAAGTAGTGCCAACCCAATCTCGACAAGATGATGGTGTTTCCTTTCAGCAATACCATTTTTTTGTTGAGTGTGAGGACAAGATATTCGATGAACTATATCGGTTTGACTAAAATACTTGTGTAGTTTAATATACTCATCCCCTCCATCAGATTGAACAGCACAAACCTTGGTGTTCAGAAGCCTTTCAACATAGGATTTAAATAGGGAAAACGCATGATCAACATCAGATTTGTGTCTGAGGAGATAGACCCCAAGTGTAACGACTGTAATCATCGATAAAGCTGACATAATAATGAAATCCTGCTACAGAAGTTCAGGCAGGACCCCATACATCAGTATGAACAAGTTCAAGAGACAAGTGGTAATGTGACTAGAATTATGATAAGGTAACTGATGAGTTTTTGCTTGTTGACAAGCTTTAAAAACAAAAGACACTTTATTTGATATATCTAAACTACTTGACTCAGAGATGTTGTGAATGATCGCCGATGTTGGATGCCCAAGCCTCTTGTGCTAAAGCTCCTTTGTAAGCTTAATTACCAAAAAGGAGGGATGAGTTATGTGATTATGTGGAAGAAAGTGCAAGTCTCCCTTAGACTTACTGTGGAGCAGAACTCTCATCGTGGTTCGGTCCTTAACAAGGAAATAGGAAGGAGGAAATTCAAAGAAGACGCTATTATCACAAGCAAACTTTTGTGCTGAAAGAATATGCTTGCTAACTCTAGGAACTCCAGGAACATAAAAAACATTGTTTAGATGGAGGAAAGAATTAGAATCACCAATGATAATTGAATGACCAACATGAGAGATGGACAGGCCTGAACCATTAGCGACTTGCACTTGATCTCCTTCTCTATAATGATCCTTAACGAACATGTGATAAAGATAACTAGTTAGATGATCTGTTGCCACTATATCAACATACCAGTTTTGATCCGCCTTGTATGAAGCAACAACGGAAGCCGACCGACTGTGATCTTCATGTTGATACGAATGATCAAATCGATGATAGCAACGCAAAGCTTCATGTCCATACTTATCACAAACTTGGCAAGTCGAACGTCCTCTACTGTTGCCTGATGATCCTAAGCTGCGACCACCATCGCAACGACCACAGCCATCGAGCCCACGCTTCTGGCCGCGTCCTCCATTGCTTCCACGATTGTCATGGCACATCACATTGTTAGCAGATGACACCATCTGCGATGAAGCCTCTGGCTGCTCATGTCATAGTTCATAGCTGATGAGGTGAGCATATAGCTCATTCAGTCCAACTGGCTCAACATGGGTTGACACCGATGTGATTAAAGAATCATAATCTTGTCCTAACCCTGTGAGCATTTATTACATGATCTCATCTTCACACAGTGGGGAGCCAGCCGAAGAAGAGAGTCTATCAGTGCCTTCATCCTGCGGAAGTACTCTGGCATGGATATGTCTCTTTTCTTCAGGTTTGCAATCTGGATCTTGATCTGCATGGTTCTTCCTTTAATCCATGAGGCAAACATGGCCTCAATTGCCTCCCAAACGGTTGTTGCGGAGGTAAGGAAAAGGACCTGGTCAAGGATCTCTTCTACCAAGGATGATAGTAGCTGTGCACTTAGCACCAGTTGTTCCTACTGGAACCAGACTTGGTACTCAGGGTTCTAAACCTGACGAGCACTGCTTCCTTCTTATTCAGCCTGTGCGACGAGCATAGCCGGCGCTTTCTCAGTTCCATCTGCATAACCAAGTAACTTCTGGCTACGCAGATAGGGAACAATCTGCGCCCTCCACAGCAGTGGTTCTCGCGGTTGAGCTTCATCATGACGAAGTGGCCGAATGATGCCGGCACAAAACTACTACTCATGGACTTCATAGCAGGAAGGTTTGTGGAAGTCTGTGATCCTACTGTGCTCGATATTGTGGTATGGAACACTGAGCTCCGATACCATGAAAAGATTTTGATATTTGCAACAGTGATCCAACAAGGGATAGCTTTCGTAGTTTTACTCAGTACCTAGTTGTGAACAACTAGGACTTCCCGATTGTAGCGGTTACAACAGAACATAACTGAATAAGGGGATAAGGCGTAGGCGACTTCGATACGCGCTACAGTCCTGATTCATTGCAATTACAATTATACAACCGAACTCTATCTACATTGTTGTATTCTATCTCTATTTTCAACTTCTTGTTCTTGGTTTGATGGCTGCTGGCGAAGCAGCATGCGCGTCTGTCCACGGTGCGGATCGTCTGGGTGCAAATTCAGTTCTTGACACAGTTGTTTTTGGTAGAGCGTGTGCAAACAGGGTAGATTTGCTCTTCGTGATGCCCATGATGCACTACATTATAGGTGAGAAGCAGAAACATCTTTAAAAACGTGCAGGAGAAAAGACCATAGCCTAGTTAGAGAAGCTGAGAAATGCAAATGGGTCACTGCCAAATTCTAAGATCCGTCTCAACATGCAACGTGTTATGCAAAATAATGCTGCTGTCTTTCGTACACAAGAAGGTACTGCACATATCCTTTGTAGAGTTCTGCACCTTCCCGAGTTACATACAAAAATATCTGTTGTCAGTTGTTACTGTAGACCATTGAGAACTAAGGGGAAATCTGAGAGCTATTAACAGTAGGAAGCAAGCACGGCATGTAAACATAGACACCAGTAGAAAGAGTCACAATTCTTGGAGTTCGTTTATCAATGAATTCTCATCGACCTTACATTTTATTAGGTTGTCAGCTGATTAGCAAAGCATGGGAAAGTTTTCATGACGTAAAGATCAGTGATCGAAGTCTGATATGGTATGTTTTTTCTCATAAGAATTGCATCAACTTATTTGGGATTTGGCTTAAATCTTGCATTAATTACCCATTTTCATCATTTGTTTCCTCATGAATTCAGACTTGATAGAGGCCATAGAGTTGGAAGTTGTAGGTGTAAAAATCAAACACAAGTGAGGGAGTGGACATCGGCTGTCTGACGGACCATCGTCTATGAGAGTAAAAAATGACATGAGGGTTTATACAGGTTCGGGGGTCCGAGAGGACCGCCTTACTCCTGTCGGTGAGCCAACGGGGGGTTACCTCCAGGGAGGGAGCCCCCGAGGGCTCACCAGTTTTAATATGATTCTTTATTGCTCAAGAGAGCACCCCTCAAATGAGGGATACACGGGGTATTTATAGGCTCTTGGACCTGTACAAATGACATGAATACCCCCTAGTGAGATAGCTAGCCTATGAGTACAAGCGAGGGGTATTAGTCTTTTATGAGTACAACAATATTTCTTGGGTCTGTACGCCTGTCTTCTGCAAGGCGGAGCCCGTCAGTGTGATGGTTAAATTATTCTTACAACACCAGCCCTCTTGCCCCTTGGTGTTTCAGGAGGAACGCCAAAAGGGGCAGTCTTGAATCGTGCACCTGGTGGTCTGCACGACGATGCAGGGGGGTTGTACCGTGTAGCGAAGATTGTGGCTCAGATGTCTGAGCGGATGTGGGCTTCGGCATAAGTGCCGAGGTATCCTTAGAGCGGACCGAGAGGCGGTCGAAGGGGCTCCGGACGACTGTACCTGGAGGTGGGCAACGCCGAAGGGCTGAAGTCGGAGGCAGGGGTACTCCGGAGCTGGAGGCGAGCCAGAGGCGGGGGCAGTCCAGAGGGGACCCGAGCCAGAGGCGGGGGCACTACGGAGGGGACCCGGGCGGGAGGTGAGGTGACGCTGAAGGAGCCTAAGCCGGAGGCAGGGGATACTTCGAGCTGGAGGCTAGCCAGAGGTGGGGGCACTCCAGAGGGGTCACGTGAGGAGAGCCCTGTGGTGATGGCCTGGCTTGATGGGGATGGTTTGTGTAGAAAAACCGAATATACTGGTTGTTGTGAAAGTGACTACCGTGAGAGTGACTTAGGGTGTGTTTGGTTCGTTGAATGGAGTGGTCCTGAACCATCCGGTATGGGAAATGAGCTCGTTCAGGTGTTTGGTTGGTTGAATAGAACCAAACCATTTGGGATGAGATGGTTCAAGAAAAAGGAATATTCCATGTTTATGCTGTATCATCCCGTTCGGGAAAAAATCCCGAACCACACCGTTCACTCGAATTCCAAGGCGCTTGGTGACGTGGCGGCTTGATTTACGAGCTTCAAATGATCATATTTCCTAAATCGAGTATCCGATTTGCGATCCGATTGAACCATTGTGTTCCTTGTCATTTAATCAACAAAATAAGACCACTCTTGACATATTTTAGTGCAAAACTATCATGCAGACCATCCTATCTCACCAACTAAACACCATCTTGAACCATCAAGGACCATCCTATTCTACCAACCAAACAAAATCATGTATCATCATATCCCACCAACTAAACACCATACTTGTATCATCTCATCCAGGACGATCACATCCTACCTGCACCATCCTATCCCATTCAACCTCATCCCACCAACCAAACGCACCCTTAAAGTAGCCATGTGCCTGCTATCTTCAGGCCTCTCGGGCATAGGGGAAAAACAGCTTTGTTCAGCATCCAACATAGCATCCAATGTATCTTCTTCTTAACCGGCCTATCTTTGGGCTTTGCGATTGCTTGCTACTGCTAAGGAGCGGAGGGGCACCGTGGCGTGAAGTGTTGCGCAGGCTCTCAAGGGCGCATAGTGCGCGGGCGCGAGGCCGCGACGATGGGAGGCTGTGCCTGTGAGGGCGGAGGGCGCTCCGACCGCTGAGCGGCTGTAGGGCGCGAGTGAGCATGGCGCCGCGATCAAGGTGTGACCTAGCCCGTGTTGCAATGCTTGGTGGTGGCATACACCCAATCACTCGGTATGTCATGAATAATTTTTGAGCTGTATGTGGATCAAGACAGACACTCGAAGAGGTGGTGGAAGGTGACTTGGGTACTGTTAGCACAAGGGGGCTAGGGTGCGAGTGCACAAGACTGAGGTAGTTCTAGATGCTGATGAGCAGAACACACTCCATTGGCGAGGTAGAATGACAAGGAGGACGCCTGTGTGCAGAACATGCAGTGGGTGATAAAGCCGTCCCTCCGGATGGAAAGCAAAGATGGCTTGTAGTGCATGCTTCAATAGTACTACTCATCGTATGCCCTTGTGCAGACTTATCGAAGTATAGAGCATTTTAGACGGGAGGTGGTAGGATTCCTCATCACTAGCCCCCCCGTCTCTCGGGCGCCTGCAAGGGCGTGCGAGGGGCAAAGAAGAGTGCTAAGGTCTTGTATCCTGTTAACGAATATGCTTGCTGCGACATGTCGGCAAGCTGAATATGTCTTCATATCGCGCGAGTGTTCCACGAGAGGGTGGGTAACGAATCACCACTTCTTGTTGGTCCTTCGTGTGGGGTGATTTTTGTTGTTCCATTCCTGAAGGCGAAGTACTGGACGCGGGTCCGCCGAGCTAAGGCATAGCCTTCGAGACGGGCGACACGTCGGGGTGAAGCCTCTGTAGGCGAAGTCGTGGACGCAGGGCCGCCGAGCCAAGGCATAGCCTTCGAGGCGGGTGGCGCGTCGAGGTGAAGCCTCTGTAGGCGAAGTCCTGGACGCGGGGCCGCCGAGCCAAGGCATAACCTTCGAGGCGAGCGGCGTGTCGAGGCGAAGCCTCTGCAAGTGAAGTTGTGGACGCGGGGCCACCGAGCCGAGGCATAGCCTTTGAGGCGGAAGGGGCGTCGAGGTGAAGCCACGGCAGGCGAAGTCGTGGACGCGGGACCGCTGAGCCGAGGCATAGCCTTCGAGGCGGGCGGTGCGTCAGGGCGAAGCCTCTGCAGGCGAAGTCGTGGACGCGGGGACACTGAGCCGAGGCATAGCCTTCAAGGCGGGTGGCGCATCGGTGTGAAGCCTCTGTAGGCGAAGTCGTTGACGCGGGGCGCTCGAGCCGAGGCATAGCCTTTGAGGTGGGCGGCACGTCAGGGCGAAGCCTCTTCAGGCGAAGTCGTTGACGTGTGGCAGCCGAGCAGAGGCATAGCCTTCGAGGCGGGCAGCGCATCGGGGCAAAGCCTCTGTAGGCGAAGTCGTGGACGCGGGGCTGCCGAGCCGAGGCATAACCTTAGAGGCAGGCAGCGCGTCGGACCGAAGCCTCTATGCATCATGAGGGTGATCACTCATTGACGTCCTCGAATGCGTCTAGATCTCCGATCAAAGTGGTACGTAAGTGAGATAGCAGAGGAATATCGAAATTGCCAGCGGGCCGAATGACTATCACGGAGGTCAGTGACGTTGGGATCCCTCTGGGTCCCAAGAAAGCAGTGTCGATATTCCAGACCATCTACGGGGTACTTGGAAGGGAACAAGTCCCCATCACCACACTAAGCTAGAAGTCTCTGACGGATGTAGAGTGAGGCCAGCTGTGGACTGAAATTTTAGGCTCGTTCGTTATCTCATAAGCAGACCAGGCACGCGTGCAACGGCAGTCGTTGCTCGCGATGGGACACGCGTGGAGTATCTTCAAGAGCACGCTTGTCATGAAGTACGTGAACACAGGTCTGAAAGATCTAGACCCGCCATTATGAGTTAATGGATTGTTTTGGTGATTAATGACAAATCCAAATATGAGACTAACTCTCTTGTCAAGTATTATCTTTGTGTAGTCTCATTTAGATATAAAGGTGAAATACAACGAGGTATGCAAACGACATCTTAATCTTATATATTGTTGCATTCCTCGGATCCAAAATATAGGATTGAACTCAACCATAAGTGAAACTCGAATATGTGCATATGATCTTATTACACATTTGTGTATGCACACATCTAGGGGGAGTTTTATTCTATATTTTGTGGTTTCATTAGTATTGATCCATATTCCATTCTCCACATACATTTGGGATCTTTACTTTGAAACAAATCCATTTGAGTATACAGAACTTGTGTAGTTCTTGTATACTCATGTTATGAGTATACAGAACTTGTGTAGTTCTTATATACTCATGTTAGAGTATATATATAACTTGTGTAGTTTATATATACTCATTTGTTACTTCAATTATCTACATTCAATTTATGAGTATTTAAGTGGTTATCATCAATTACCAAAGAGGGAAAGATTGAGGTATCTTGTCCCACCATTATGAGTTAATGGTATGGTGTGGTAATTAATGATAATCATATTGTGGAACTAACATTTTTCATTAGTTGGATGAATAGGTTATGTTCCAGGATGGTGGAGACTTTGGGATGATCATGAGTTGATCATCAAGTCAAGAGCTTGGTGTAAAGGATGCATCATGAGTTGATGCTTATCAAGAAGGGATGATCATGAGTTGATCGTCAAGTCAAGCGAAGACCCATCATGTGTTGATGGAGGTCAAGTGAAGGAATGTATCATGCGTTGATGCATGTGAAGACTCGGGATGAAGAAATCATCATGTGTTGATGATGTTCAAGATAAGATCCCGAAGTAAAGAAATCATCATGTGTTGATGATTGTCAAAGTCAAGGACCCGAACTTGAAGTGTTGATGTGCATCATCAAGCTTCAAGAATATGCAAGGCAAAGATATGACTAGCTAGGGCTAAGGATGTGTTCCTAGTCTTTTACCGGTCTCGGTGTTTGGTTGATTCAAGAAGGTCTACGACCACTGCAAGAAGATCTACGACCACTACAAGAAGACCTACGACTAGTTGATTCGATTGGAGCAATCTACGACCAGAAAAGCGAGCACAGTACTCGTTGGACACAATCTACGACCAAAGATAGCATAGACTCCTCAAGACCACCCTAGGACCAGTCGTACGACCAGATCTTCGACCAGAAATACGCAACACAAGGTGTTGCGTCACCGTTTTGGAAACTAATAAGACTTTGTAAACGTAACGAGGTCGGAGTCCAGGTTGTGTACGCTTCATCCCACGGCCGCACAACCCTAGGTCGACCTCCTCACGTTTCCCTATATATATACAGTAGCCGCCATAGTTTAGAGGCGGGTTTTTCTTAGATTATTCTGCCAATTGCAGTTTCGCCGATTATCGGTTTGAGGAACCCCACTTGTAAACTTCACCCATATCCGCAATACAATTCAGATTGCATCTACCTTGTTCTTGTGAGTTGCTTCGATTGCTTGCAGGAACAATAACCTTCGTGGTAAGGTCGATCGCGTGCAAGCGTGGTCGATAACGACAGGCGTGCGGGTGTAGCGAATTGCGAGGTGATGATCTGTTGGTCGGAAGCCTCAAAGCGTCAACGTCCTCACGACGAACCAAATCGAACCTATCGGAAGATCGGGCCGCCGTGACTCATCACCTTCTTTGTGTTCTTCGCTACTTGCATGGGACTATCTCTCGTCGTTTGTTTTTCCCTAGCTCCGCCTCACTACAGCTTCAAGCGCACTCTGATGTGACCTGGGTTAGTGATCCTTCTAATCGTCGTTCTCTTTTTGCTTACTGTGTTTTTCTTGGTTCCTCCCTGATTGCATGGAAGACAAAGAAGCAGACTGCAGTTTTCCGTTCGAGTGTAGAGGCTGAGTTGAGAGCTATGGCAGCAGTGACAGCAAATGTTACTTGGTTGAGGTAGTTACTTGTAGATTTTGGAGTGCCTGTGGTGGGACCTACGACTCTTTTATCTAATCGTACATGTGCTATCAGTATTGCCCGTGACCCAGTGAAGCATGAGCTTACCAAGCACATTGGTGCGGATGCTTCATACACTCGCTTACAGGTGCAGCAGGGAGTGATTGCTTTACAGTTTGTGCCATCAGAGTTACAGATTGCTGACTTCTTTATGAAGTCACAGACTAGGGTACAATATTTGTATTTTCTCTCCAAAGTTAGTTTGTGTGATCCATGATGAGTTTGAGGGGGTGTTGGAATAGGAGTTCTTTTGTATTTTCTTATCTATATATAGCATACTCTCTTGTACTTCCTATATATACCGCCCATTGGGTCTCTTGAATATACACACATAATATTTATAACAAGTTCGTTGGTGTTATGAAATTGTTCGTACCCTAAATGCTTCTCTCTAGGAATTTTTTTTGCATGAACATAATACCTCTTTGGAGACAAGTACCAAATTTGCTTCATAACAATCAAACAATCTTGCTACCAACACTCTTTCTGCTTCACGATGAATGTGTTTGTTAATTTCTTTCTTTTTTTAGCTTTTTTCAGGCATGGGATCGTGTGGATGATGCGATAGGGTAAGTCATTGAGATTTTTTTTTGTTTCTTGTTGTTATAAATCGACAGGCAAATAACAAAGTAGATTAAAAACAGGGAGACCGATTTTTACGTGGAAAACTCTTTCGGGAAAAAACCACAGGTGCACGACGGCGATCTTCACTATATCAGAAAAATGTTTACAAAACGCAGATGTTTTCATGGGTCATCAACTCTTTCAGTACGACTTACAAGGGGTATATATGATGGTATAAAACTGACTCGAGTTGAAGACGGAAATAAATTCAAAAAAGTAGAAGAATTCGTACCGTGGGGTTCCACCCCCGCACCCTCAGACTACGTCGTGGGCCTCCGTATGGACCAGGTCTGTCGACGCGACGCTCTGTGTCTCAAGAACTTGGTCTCTTTAAAATTCAAATCATATTTCAACACTTTATTTTTTTTCCCTTTTCTCTACGGTCATTTGAATGACGAAATGAAGGCTCGTTTGGTTATTAAAAAAAAACATCTGCTTACACTACAATTGTTTTCTCAAGTTTGGTTGTAATGACTTATCTATCAGCAAACGTTGATCAGAGATTTGAGATCCTGATTGGCCATGCAGAGAAAGTTATGGACAATCAGATGTCAGAGCTTGACAAGCAAGTCAAGTCTATGCTGAACAAGATTCCATTCTCATCTTTCAAAGCTCTAAATTTTGCAATAGCTTTACCGTACTGATATAATATGCACTAAGTACAAACCCACCTTTGTGTTGATTAATTTGTCCGTTTGTCGTGCTGCGAGCGATTTCGTTTATGTTTGCCATCTTATTCCAGTTAACACATAAGGTCCAACTAACTACCCAAACTGATCAGTATCAACCTATTGTTGGCTGCACCACCTTTGCTTAGCTGGTTGCGGATGCCCTGGAGTTGTCTAGTAAATCCACTGATGATGAGAAAGCTACTAATTGGGCAGACTTGAGATGAATGATGGTTTCTTATCTACAATCTACATGTGTAGATGGGCAGATTTGAGGTGAATGATGAGTTTTCATCTATATGGTGGGCAGATTTCAGATGAATGATGATTTCATATGGCTTTTGTGTGTGTGTTTCCTCTTCTAGTTTTTTTTTTTTGCATAAATATATTGTATCTGTGTGAGTGTGAATTGAGTGTATGGACTTTGATCTCCACTTTTTCAGTGCAGATGCTTAGCTTTAAGCTGGATTGTACCTAACGCTTGCTCCCGGGTTCATATAGCTAGCTGTGTGCCTGTAGCGGTATTAGTGTGGGGGCAGGATTGCAATTTAAGTAAAGAAAGTTGAGTTGCTAAATTGCAGAATTTTTTTTGCTCAAATAGTACTGTTTGAAACGGTATTAACAAAAAAAAAGATATTCTTGTCGATGTTTTTGCAAAATTGACGTTCGATAGAGGTGTGTACTAATTAAATGGTTTGATGCTGTCGAATGCAGCTACTGTACTCTAGCTTGGATGTTGGAGCCAGCTTTGGCCGGGTCAACGACGCCGTCCTCTGCTGCCGGGACTTCCTCAAGCTCGTCCTAAAATAAATCAAGGATTCCCCCGACTGACGTACTGTTGTACTGGCACAGCAAAGCTATTCATTCATTTGGCGGCTAGCTTTTGCCACGTATGTACGAACGTACTTATATAGATGTAGGTACTGTACAGTTAGTAATTTTAACTGCTCGTAGTACGTTCGTCGCAGACGACGTTGACGACGAATGACCCCGGGACGGACTAGACGGCGAGCCAGTCGCCGGCGTGCACGACCTGGATGCCCTCGACGTCGTCCCGGATGTTGGACCAGCTATCGGACAGAACTTCCACACTATTTCCTCTTTAGAACACACGTACACGAGAAGATAATACATGGGTTTTGTGATGTTTAGCCATTGGAGTTTTTTTTCTCCTTTGTTATTCTATTGCTTATCAATTTTATAAATTGGTTATATTTTTTTTTTATAGCTACAATATAACATGTAGCATCTCGATCCACTAACACATTCAAGTATGTCACTACCTCCATTACATACAAATTCAATTAACATGCAAAACACTTAGACAACAAGATTAATTCCAACAATCATCCCTTTAATCTTGTCAAGCTTCTTATTTGAAAGGTAAAGAAGCACTACTTTTATCTTGCTGATCACACCACACAGTTGTTGCCCATCAACAGAGGGTACTGGAGGGACAAATTTCCCTCATCTTCATCTCTTTGCGGCCGTCTCTTTGCCGCCGGTGACACGACTTGCCGGCAACTCTGACCTTGACAACTTGGGCATTCAACGTGACTTTTCTTACGACGATAGACTCAACTACATTACCGCTACCTGTTTGCAGCAGGCAAAACTTGCTGGAGATCCCAACCTCGATCACAGCTCCAATTGTCCTTCGCTGGTGACACAACTCGACGGCGATGGGGACTAGCTCATATCAGAATTTACACATGTGAGAACTTGGAGACACATTTACAAGAACTCACACACATGCAACATGCATTTGTCGACAACATTGCGCTGCCCGATTGTCGCTGGCCCTCGCACCTACCAGCGCCTAATGCGCCACCAAGCCTATCGCCTAGTGCAACCAACCTTCGAGCTGCACCGCTTGTGCTGCTCCAAGCCGCTGCTACTCCTCACATAGAGCCATGTTGACGTGCTACCGCTCGACGGACCATCACCGAGAAGCATCTCCACATGTTGCACCTCACCGACACCGCTCCACACAGCAGCTTCGCGGGCATGTGCTCACGTTAGCCCCCCAAGGAACCACGCTGCGGTGCTAGCACGCGCTGCCGCCAGCCCGCTCGCCTCACCCACCGGCACACCACTGACTGGCATGCCGTTGCTGTAACGCTTCAACCCTAACTCTGATACCAATTATTGGCCCAGCTATCGGAGAGAACACGCAAATTGTTTCCTCTCTGGAACACACGTACATAAGAAGATGAACACATATGAGTTTTGCGACGTCTAACCACTTGCGTCTTTTCTCTCTTCTGTTATTCTATTGCTTATCAACTTTACAAATTGGTTACAATGTTTTTTTATAGCTATAATATGATATGTAACCGATCCACTAACATATTCAAGTATGCCACTACCTCCACTATATGCATTAGCTCCACTACCTGCAAATTCAATTAACATGCAAAATATTAAGGATATAAGGGTATTATTGGTATTTATTATTGTATTAGGGTTTATACTTGTGTCCCTTTGTACCCTATATATATTGCACATTTGGTCTCTTCAACATACACACAATATTCATAACATGGTATCAGAGCAAAGGTTAGGGTTAGAGTTTCTTACCGCTGTCGCTGCATCCTAGCTTCCGGCCGCTGCCGTCGTCGCTGCCCTTGGGTAGAGCAATCTCCGCTCCCAGGGGCGGCCTCTCGTTGCTCGGCGTCGTCTCTGCCTGACGTTGCCTGCCATTTTGATCACATTGTGATATTTCATCATAAAAATGGTATTCCTTCTAAAAGTGGTAGTTTCTCTTGATCATCTTGACTTCGGCATGAGATTTACTCCTTCAAGTGATATCAAATATCATTCCTTGCCGATCAAAATCTTCTCTTATCTAAAGCTCTCTCCGATTTGTGGTATCTTTTCAAGTTGAAGATAAGAGGGATATCAGTCATGCGTACAAGTGATATCAAATATATACAACTGGAATCAATTACTCTTGGTATCAAGTGCTTTTCACAAGTGGTATCAAGTTTCTACAAATAGAATTAATTATATTTGGTATCATTTACTCTCCCAAGGTGGTATCAAATGTCATTATAAGTGATATCAATTTAAAAAGGGTGGATGCTCTTCATGGACAAGACAAAAGAATCATTTGTGTGTAAAATGAGAAGAAAAGAATGTCAAGAGGAGCCTTTATGTAAGGGGGAGTTTTTTCATTGAGAAAAACTTCTTAAGGATTTTGGGCTTCTTTAAGAAGATGGGTAAAATTTTGATATATGGGAAAACTAATTTGCAATTTGCCCAAAAAGGTTTGTGGATCTTGCAAATGCATGTTCTTAATTCTCATTTGCACCATTTGGTATTCTTGGAGTGAAATTGTCAATAATATGCAAGATTAACCCTTTTCAAAAGTATTTTTGGTCAAAAGTCAAATATCTTGTTTAAAAGGCCAAAATTTGTGGAAACTAGATATAAGTACTTAAACATATATTTTAAATGTTTTCCAATGTTTTTGAAGTAAAAATTTCTCTTTTAGAAAACAAATATCAAATTTGGCCTCAAAATGATCTTGTGTGAGCTTGTTTTTTATTTAAATTACATATTTCCTTAAATCAAAATCTATTGAGTTTTTAAAAAAGTTTTCAATACAAAACTCATAAGTTTGGTCATTTCAAACATTTCTCTAGCTCAAAGTTTTTGCAAAATACCAATCGTTGAAAAGTTATATTCTTTTGAAGTTCACCGAAAAACTAGTTTTGACCCAAAATGACCTATTCTTGCATATAGTGAGTTTCGCTATTTGAGCCAGATTTATTTGTGTATATTGGCTTTAAATAGTATTTCTAACTCATACAAATCCAACAAAGTGAAAAACTCCATGAATTTAAAATTGGTTTGCATTTTGAACATTCATTGCAAAATTGCTCTCTTTATATGCCTACAATGCACATTTTTATCTTTTGAAAAAAAATTCATTTTGGAAAATATTATAAATAGTCCAAAGTTAAAATATGGAAATTATCAAAGATTTTGGACTTTATTTATAAAAGTTTTGACTTTTCTACTCGTTGATCAAAAATCATGCCTTCAAAGCTCAATTTGACATATCTTTTGAATGGAGACTCCTTTTTCGATAATTCTTCTTGGAAAAGTTTTTTAGGAGTCGAAAGTTTATTTATGCCAAATTTGAAGGAATTTAGACTTGAATTGAAAATGTTTTGACTTTTTCTCACTTGGTTCAAATGCTGAAATTTCAGAATTTTGCATTGTTTTTTGCTGATTTGTGATTTTTTTATATTTAAATATATTCATAGTTTGGGAAAGAAATAATAATAAAATTTGATCCTCTATAGTTTTTCTATATTGACAAATGTTCTCAGATTTATTGGAACTATTGTAACCATTTTTCCAGCTGTCTTTTGACTCTTAAATGAAATGTCAAAATCTGAAAAACCTGAAATTTTTAGTTTTCTGAAACTTTGTGATGTTCATATATTTAAATTGGTTGATATTTGGGTAAGCGTCCCAAAATGAAAATTGTGTGTATTTGTAAGGAGTAGCTCCATGATTTATTTCATATTTTTATGAGCTTGTTTTCACACATTTTTAGTTTTGGCTATATCTTTTGACCTCTTTTTGCAAATTGAAAAATGTTCTTGAGAAGATTCCAAGAGGGAGATTATTTGAATGCATTTAAAATATCATTTCAAGTGGTTCTAATCTCTTAGTTTAAAAGGGAAGAATATTATATGATCAATAGGTTTGTGATCTATTTTTGTTTCTCCTCTCATATCCTGAGAACAAAATCTCCATTGGTCATATGAGTCTATTTCATACTTTCTGTGACCAAACTCCTTGATTTGCAAAGACTCCTTTTGGCTAAATTTTATTTTGTATTTTTGGTGATTAATGCCAAAAGGGGGAGAATGTTTGTATCAATACTCTTCCATTTGAATGTTTGATTTGTTTAATATACCAAAAGGGGGAGAATGTATTCAATGTATAAATGTATCATTCTCATATGCATAATGATTGAAGCTTTAAATTTTACCTTATGGCATGCATATACATAGTTCAATAGCTTAAATTCTTATCTTATGTCTATTTATATCCAAATGTTGTTATTGATAATGGATTTATCATCAATCACCAAAAAGGGGGAGATTGAAGGATCTAGACCCGCCATTATGAGTTAATAGAATGTTTTGTTGATTAATGACAAATCTAAATATGAGACTAACTCTCTTGTCTAGTATTATTTTGTGTAGTCTCATTTGGATATAAAGGTAAAATTCAACGAGGTATGCAATCGACATCTTAATCTTATATATTGTTGCATTCCTTGGATCCAAAATATAGGTTGAACTCCATCATAAGTATAACTTGAATATGTACATATGATTCTTATTCCACATTTGTGTATGCACACAGTTAGGGGGAATTCACTCTATATTTTATAGTTTTATAAGTATTGATCCATATTCCATTCTCCACATATATTAAGGATCTTTACTTTGAAACAAATCCTTTGGGTATATAAAACTTGTGTAGTTCATATATACTCATATTGCTTTATATTCAATTATTTGCAATTGTATTGTGGGACTAATGTGTGTGCTAAGATGTGTTCAAGGCTTAATCCCAGAATCTGAATGATGATATGAAAAGGAAAATGCAAATATGATAAAAGATCAACATGGCTCAAGACAAAGGAGTCATGCATTCAAAATCTGTTTTCTGAACAACATCGGTAGTTCCGGCGTGTTAACTACGGAACTACCGCATGCCGGTAGTGCCGAATTTTTGGCGGCACGTTTTTTTTCCAGAGAGTACCCTTTTCTGGACTTAGCCGATTTTTCAGAAGTGCGGTAGTACCGCCATGATGGGAGCGGAACTACCGCACCGCGGAAGTTCGAATTTTTGTGCGGTATGTTTTTTCCAGAGAGGTACCTTTCGGGCTTCATCGAAGAGCGGTAGTACCGCAAGTAGTGTGCGGAACTACCGATCATCGAAACTACCACATGATAGTTGGCGGTAGTACCGCACCTTTCTACAATAGCTTGTTTAGAAGCATTTATTGCATGTATATCTTGATAATTATTGTTAATCATTGTGGGACTAACATTTTCCATGAGTTGGATGAATATGTTATGTTCCAGGGTAATAAAGACTTTGGATGGCATCATGAGTTGATCGTCATCAAGTCAAGGTTCAAGAAGAGAATGTATCATGTGTTGATGCATAACAAGATCTCGAAGAAGGAGATGATCATGAGTTGATCGTCAAGTCAAGAGAAGACTCGGCGTGTTGTGAAGGTTGGAGCTCACCTACCCGGAGCGGGAAAGAGCTACCACTAGTGGAATTAAGGTGTTTGGCTTAATTCGTGGAGCCGGTCCAATTCATTTGGGCTTACCTCAACGTGGACTAGGGGAGACCGGTAAGTCTCCGAACACCACGGTAAAACATCATTGTGTTTATTGTGGTTTGGTTTACTTTGTGCAATTTACATTCCTTGTATTAAATTGCTCATATATCTTTGCATGATTGCTAGCTTTCTATTGTCTTATATTGTTGGTGCACTTAGTCAAGCCTAGTTGATTTTGGTTTTAATTGTGCAAAACCAAATTGTTATTAGCTTCTGCATTAGAAAGTAGTTTTAGCCAAGTGATTTTTAAAACCGTCTATTCACCCCCCCCTCTAGTCGGCCTCCTCGATCTTACAGCAAGGATCGCCGTTCCTCGACAACGACTGCTTGACGAGAAGGAATCTCGCATCGAAGATGCTCAGATGAATTCAGTCGTAGTCCCACCTCCCGTGAGGCGCAGCAAATCTTCATTTTTGGCTTGATGTTTGCTGTCGGTGGAGAATTACTACTTTGTTGATGACAACGATGCACCCATCTCCTTTGATGCCCTGCCGCTCCAGTTCGATGCGGCCGAGAGACGCGATTGCTCAATGAATAGAAAAACAATATTCACTTGTGCTTGCTATTGGTGGTGCCTGCTATTGGTGATTGGGATGGAGTTTGGTCATCTCTATTGTGTCTCGTCATCATGATTCTGCTAATGGTGTTGCTTCCAACTGGTGCTTGCTGGTTGAACGAGGAGATGGGTCTTCTGCTACTGCTAGCTATTATTTGTGTCGTTTCTTCTGTTACGTCCATCCAAGTCCATAATTCTTTATATGTGAGTTCGTCTAAGCCATACGAGTCCACAAATTTATTGTCAGTTATAGAAGTATAGGAATTTCTTTGGCATAGCAGTAGACGCTGCTCTTTTTTTCGAACCACTGCAGATCCACCGCCCCAAGCTTTTAAAGCCACCACGCTTCTTTCGCACTGCGTTTTCGTTGTACTTCTTGTACATTGCGCCGTATTTCTTTTGCACTGCTCCTCTGTTGCGCTTCTTGTGCATTGTGTTGCGCTTCTTTTGCACTGTGCATTCGTTGCGCTTCTTGTGCACTGCGCTGTCGTCGTCTTGGACTACGATCTGCGATGTCATGCTTATATATATTCCTATTTAGCTTGATTTGACAGTTTTATCTATTTTATTGGTTTCACCATCTTCATCATGTTGCCGCGGTCGACTTTGCACCCGCACCTTATGCTTTCTGGCCTGTCGCACGACATCAGATGAGAGATCTTTTGTCGTTATATTTTTCAAGAGCTGCATGCTACGACGACATTATCAAGACTCAGATTTTAGATTTATCATATTTTAGGGTCAACCTTTTTCAGATGCAATGCTATTGCATACGTCTTGTATTTGAAGGGGTGTATTAAGGATATAAGGGTATTAGTGGTATTTCTTATTGTATTAGGGTTTAAACTTGTATCCCTTTGTATCCTATATATATTGCTCATTGGGCCTCTTCAACATACACAAAATATTCATAAGATAAAACACTTTGACAACAAGATTAATTCCATGGAGTATGAGCGTGAAGAAGCTGTAGTCGGAGTGCGGCGGCATCCCCAACGTGAGCTCCGGTAGCGGGCACGCCGGGTAGCATGTGTTGAAAACGAGGGCAATATTTTAATTCTATATTTTAATAAAAGACAATATATTGCAAAAGACTAATGATGAAAAACCAGTATTAACAGCAGGTAACTCATTGTACTTCACAATATATATAAAAACATAATGTAATAAGTCAATCAGTCGCACAAAAGACTTACAGTCGAGTTCAATGAAGAACAAGAAGCAGCGTAGACGCAAGTGAATCAGCCACACGAGCAGTCGCACAGATGTGCGCTGCCTAGAAACCTTATTGCCTCCCCCGTGCAGGTCTTCACGACAGCAATGGTTCGGAGAAACCGCTCCCCTTCTCACGGTGCACGCTGAGAAGAAGAGTCGACGAGTCCGAGGGCAGCGATGATGACAATAGAGTTTGCGAGGAAGAAGAGAAGGAATGGAGGCAGTGTCTATGCGCAATGCTCTGGACGTCTCCAGGCATATATATATATAGATGACAGGTAACTGACAGATTAAGTAGCCATTTACCCACTGGTAACTGACACACTTAACCAGCTATTTACCCACTGGTAACTGTCTGTCATGATCACCCAATAAAGCCTCAAAATTAAAACGTTTGAATCTCATTCTAACACACACGGAGAGAGAGATATGCATGGTTCAGCAAA
The DNA here is from genome assembly GCA_036346395.1 of Hsuehochloa calcarea. Classification (NCBI taxonomy): domain Eukaryota; kingdom Viridiplantae; phylum Streptophyta; class Magnoliopsida; order Poales; family Poaceae; genus Hsuehochloa; species Hsuehochloa calcarea. The sequence continues at coordinate 25,024,527 of CM070605.1, forward strand.
AAAATAAAGTGGACTTGGTCTGCCTAGTGGCGTGCCACGCCACGTCACGCGATTTTTCACGTGAAAATACGCGAATGCGCGCGTGTGTTTAGCCAAAGCCCTCCTCGTACCACCCTCATCCATGTGTCACATGTTTCAAAGAGTGGCAAGGACTCTACTTTATATGTTGATCACCTCCACTTTGGCTTAGCAATATGGTACTAAACCATACATATTTTAAAATTATAGAAAATAAAGCTCACTCATATAGACCTATTTCCATCAGCATCATCTACGACCCCGCCGCCAGCCCCTCCAGCACGCCGCGGCTGGTGATGCCAATGGCCTCCAGCGCCGCCTCCATGATCTCCACGAACACCGGCTGGTTCGCCATGGCGTACGTAGATGCCACTTCCCTGCACGTACGTAATGCACACGTTGGACGACGAATGAATGCACGGATTTACTGTACAATGTCAAGATGACCGGCCGGGATCGATGCAAGCTAGAGTCAGTGATATACAGCATGTCAGTTTCAGATGCGGTCCATCCATATATAAGACCTGCATGAGGAATTAATTGAATCCCCACAGAAAAAAAAGAAATAAATTAAGGTACGTAGAAGAGAATTATTCGAGCTAGCAAATGTCACAAGCTAGCTAGCGTTTTCAGTTCAACAGTCGTATGAATGAAACTCTGGAAGCTGGGAGGAGACCGAGAGAGTGAAGTCTCTGAAAGTTGGTGTGAACTGCGAACTTGTAACTACTACGTAAGGTACCCAGCAAGCTAGAAACTATCTGATTGACACGAGACATATATATGTACATCAATCAATAACTGATTCATTGAAATGACAGTACTATGTAGGTAGACTAATTAAGGGAGGCATGCGCTCAGGTCATACATGTAAGCACGCAGAAATTAACCAAAGGAACCAATCATTCACGTACCTGAGGTCGATTGGCGCGTGGGGCCATGAGGGGACGACGGCGCTCAGCGGCTGGCAGACGAGCTCGAGGAAGTCTCGCCAGCAGCTCTGTCTACCGTGAGACGGACGACGTGGCGGGCGGGGCGAGGTGGCCGATCCGTTCCTTCTCGGGATGGATAAGTAGGGATGAAAATGTATCGAATAATTTCTGATCGATTTGGATGGAAATGGATTCGGATTGTCTCGGATCAGATTTTTCTTGGATAATTTTCGGATCGGAAACAGATTCGAATTTTTTTTTGTCGGAAACGGAAATAAATACGGTAGGCATGCTATTCGGCGGATACGAATACAGATACAGATTATCTGGATAAGAGCAAATTCGGATATCCGGATTTCGGCCCAAAAAAGAGGATTTCAGTCCAAAAGAGAAAATAAGATTTTAATTGATTTCTGAATTTCAGAAAATGCAACAAATCAAATAGCCTTTTAGAAAATAGCAAATAGAGTTTAAAAAAATTCTATAAAAAATCACAAAAATTCCTTAAATTATTTTGAACTTAATAAAATTAATTCCAAGTTAAAGTTGGTTTTTATCTTTGCACATAAATTATTTTTAATTCCTAAAAAATAGGAACTACTTTTTTAAAATCCAAAAAATTCAAAAAATTAATTATTATTTTTTCATTTTCACTTTAAATACAATAAAATCCCAGAAATCTCAATAAATTTTATTTTTGCCATTGAAAACTAGGAAATTAAATAATTGACTTTTTTTCTTTTTAACCAAGAAAACTCTTTTAAATCTCAGAAAATCCAATAAAATAATAACTTTATTAATTTTATTTTTGGTAACATAATGTGTATAGATTAACCATCTAGCCTGATCAATGTTAATATGAACTAAGTTTTATGTATGTAATAAACTAAGTATGAATGTGTGATGACATGTGACTTTGTGAGTTATGACTTATAAGCTAAATATGGTAAACTAAGTGTTATGTTTATGATGAACTAGTTAATGCAACTTGCTAGTGCCAATGTTATGTGTGGTTGCTGAAAATATGAACAATTCATGAATGTTTGCATCAAATAAACTAGTTATATGTTTTCGTTAATTTCTGGTATACAATTTAAAGGGTTTTTATGTTTCGAAAAATATATGTGACCGTATTCGTTTTAATTTGTATTCGCTCCGTATTCGTATTCGATATTATTCGTATCCGAGTATTCGTATTCGGATCCGGAAAAAAAATAAAAACAAATATGGCAGAGCCATTATCCGTCCGTATCCTATCCGTTTTCACGCCTATGGACAAGACGACTTCTTTCTAAGTTGGTGCGCCGCATAGAAACTGTTTGTGCCACCGAGGAATAATGTTGAGCACCAATTTTGTAAAAATGTAGTTTTTGCTAATGCCATATGAAATAGTGCTATTTCGGCAAAAAAAAAAATTTCCAAATTGCATGACACCATATATGCACTCTGAAAACACCATGTACCATATGCCAAAGACATTGTTTGACATAGGTAAGGAAAAGCCGGAAACTTCTCTATATGCACAGTTCTCACATTGAGGCGCCGAATCATGCGCATCAGATGTCAAATTATACACAGGTAATAAGAATCGGCCACATAAATGGTGTTACTACACATTAATGTTCTCTTCCAACCCGACTGGCTCTGGAGCAATCTCCCGGGATGCTCTCTTGAAGGAGAATGAAGTCTCTCCCACTTCCATGCGATGTGACTGAATGTTTTCGATCTAGCACTTGCCTTGACGATGACATAGCTTCCAGACTCTGGTACCGGTTTCCTTGAAGAAAAGCGGACTGCCAAGAACTACGGGACGATGAACTCCTGAGTCTTGCTGAATTGGAGTGGGACCCCGCTCGCACCACCCTTAGTGGGTTCTCCAGGGCTTTCAAGACGTGGCGAGCAGAGGGTCGCCTTGAAGGCTTTGAATTCAGGCATGTCTTCGCGACAATTGCCACAGCCCGCACCTCTTCTAGATGATCCTCATCGACGACAAGCGAAGGATCAACAATATTCACAATGCTCTCCTTGTCGCTAATGTCGATGTGATTTAGTGTGTTTGTCAACCACTCCTCGGAGGCAGCACAATTTGATCCACTTGCACCAAAATTGCCGGTTACTAGCTCAAGCATCACCTTCCCAAAGCAGTAAACATCATAGGAGCAAGTTGCTGGTGGGCCTGCCATGTAAGAAAGGCAAGAAGGAATGTTAAACCATGAAACTTACTTGTACGTATAAAAATTCGTTTACTTGTACATGGATCATAAAAGTAGAACGGGAACAAATAGGCATGTGAAAGATTTATATACCTGATGCGTTCTTGTCAAGAGACCTGCCACAGCCCACAAGAAAGCAGCAATATCAACGTCAGCTAAGAACTTTAGTTTAATAGTATATATAACCTTTCAGAAAGACATTACTTGTTTCAAGCAGAAAAAGGCTGGAGTTTGCTCAACTACAGACAATAGGATTAGAAGGCAGTAGGTGTGTGCGCTCTGAACAGCGGACTACCAAGTACCAACCATGGAGCAACCAATATGTGCCAGAAAATAAAATAAGTTATTCTTTTAGGTTATCTGTAATCAGCAAATTGCAGTTATAGAAACTGATAGCCAAGTCAATATCACCATTTACCAACTCCTTTGCAGACACGTCCTCACTTGGTGTGCCATTTGGCAAATAAAAAAAAGGAAAGAAAGAAAGAAAAGAAAAGCTCGCATAATACCAGAATTCACCTTTATTCTCATATTAACTCCAGAATTCATCACTGTTAACATACTGTAGTATCTTTCAATTAGTACTGGTAAAAACCAGTAAGGATTGGGCAAACAAATTGCACTTAAAATATAGTCAAGTAAACTCACAAGAATAAATTAGGTTAATAAATGAGTAAGTTCGGTGTTTCGTTATCTTGCCTTGTATTTTATATTTATGCTGCTCTCAAATTAATACTAAGCCCTAACATCAGTCATTGATGGGTATCTTTGTTCACTCGTTCTAACTCGCAGCTTGTAAAAGAAAAATATGAACATGTCACAATCTTACTTTGATGATCTCAACATCCGAGAGAGGACATTCTGGCTTCCCCCACTTTGCTGAGCACGTGTGTCACTCATACTTCCGAGCCGCACTTCGAATTTATCATCAAGAAGAACACTGCTCGCCTGGATATCTCTACAATTACAATAAAGAAATCAGAACATAATAAATCAAATGTCAACAATTACATCAAAGAAGATTGAGGCATCGAGCAACATGCATCAAAGTGGGGATAAGGATTATAAACTTAGAAAACTTGAGCTCACCTACTGACAACATTGGTTAGTCAAAGTAATATAAGATAAACAAACAATAAAGCAATCAAAACAGGCAGGTGGAACAAAAGATGACTATTACCGGTTATGTCAAAAGTACAATATCTACAGTTCAGAGAATGATTGATGACATCCGCAGAGCACAATAGGTAAATTATCAAATGCAAATGCAATGCTACGAAAGAGACTTGAGTCTTCAGTATAGTTGATCACTAGTAAAAGTAAATAATTATCACATATCTACTTTAGCTTAATACTATAAACTCCTTCTCAGTGTTTCTTGCAGCATATATGTGTTAGATGGAGAGGGAGAATGGGAAATACCACAAATACCCTTAACAATATGATTTGTAAAGAAAACACATGCAGATTCAAACAATAAGAATGCATAACCGAATTCAGACACACATGCAAGTAACACTTTCTACCCAAAAAACTTACCAGAAAATGACAAATCATATCAAACATATACTTTACATCATGTCAATTCTGCTAGACAATATACAAAGACAAATCATACTCAGTCTTCAATTTTCTGTTCACACTTGGGAATAATTGATCAACAAAAGTTTCACGTGTATAATATTTCTCTCTTCAGCAATAGTGCCTCGATAAAATATGAACTTCATCGGTCCGTTCATAAATGCAAGAAAAGCATGAGAGCCGCGTAGAGGACCCCCAGCAATTATAAAACTAATGGTTGTGAATTTGTACCATAAGATTATATACTTCTGCTTCTTCACTATACCTATCTTAATTGCTGCTTTCAACATAACTTTCACCATTAATTTGCCTACAACTTGCTGGCAGAAGGCATGTAGACCTTCCATGGTTTTCTGAACTATGAAGTCAGTTTCGAAACCAAATTAAATTAGGACACGTACACTAATTTTAAAAATACTGCTGCACCAACCAATAGCATATCCTGTACGCACATACAGTAGCAAATGAATCATCTAGATGTCTGGATCATATAGAATACCGAATACCTGTGAACTAACGGCGGGCAACACTCGTCATGAAGGAAGCACATGGCCTCAGCCACACCGGTGGCAATCTTCAGTCTAGTTATCCAATCCAATGAGGGCAAGCCTTCTTCGGTGTCCACAGGTTTCTTGTGCAATGCGTTGGTCAAGTCCCCCTTTGGCATATACTTGTAGGCCAGAAACTCCTCATCATCCTTGGTTAAATGGCCGAGCAACGGAACAATCCTCTCATGCGAGTATCTCGTATAGAAGTCCAATTCGCTTGGATGCTTGTTGATGCTCTTTGCACTGATCTTCTTGACAATGACGTGTGAGCCATTATCCAAGACACCATTGTAAATATTTCCCGAGTGCCCGTGCTTGAGGAGGTTATCGTCACCAAACCCCCCAGTGGCATGGACCAACTGCTCATAGGTGAACTCACCAAAAACGGCAACCGCATCCTTAGGCCTAGTATTGGCTCTTGGGGACACTGCTACTGGTGGTGACACCACCGGATTTACACTGCTGTCTCTCCTACGCACGCCGCGTGTACCTTCCTCATTTGTTTCCACTCCTCTCCCTCCTCTTCTTCGTCTCCTCCGCCTCATCAAACAGAACACCAATGCAAACAAAAACACAACCATCAATGCTGCCGCTGCTGCAAGGACTCCAATCAGTACATTCTTGGAGATCCTCCTCTTCTTCTCCGGTGATGGCTCCAGCGAAGGTAAAGGCACCGGAACATCGACAAGCCTCACCCCTTCCCTCCTGTAGAACTCCTCGCAACCAACACGGCTGCGCTGACCAGGCAAGCCAGAGAAGCAATTCATCCTAAGATCCACTGCTCCATCGGACCCATTCCAAACTCCATCCAAGTAGTTGCTCGACACGTCCACCGTCCGGAACCTCTTCCTGAGCGCCCCAATGGCGTCAGCGGCCACACCATACAGAGAATTCCCGGAAATGTTAAACAACGAGGCGGCTCCATCACCGACGGCGACAGAGACGTTCGGTAGCCCGCCGGTGAAATTGTTGCTGGAGAGGTCAAGGACGCGAAGGCCTTTGACGGAGAGCAGCGACTCCGGAACCGGGCCCGAGAGCCTGTTCCCAGAGAGGAGCAAGCTCGTCAGGTTCCCCGACACGCCGAGATCGGCGGGCAGCGTGCCATTGACGGCCGCGGAGCGGAGGTCGAGGACGGCGAGCGGCGGAGGGAGGCCGCGGCCGAACCAGGCCGGCACCTCGCCGGGCAGCGGAAACCCGGAGGCATTGAAGAGCTCTAGCGCCGTGAGGTTCCGCAGCCCGTCGACCGCGAACCGCGGAGCTTGAGCGCCGAGGCGGGTGCGGCGGAAGCCCGCGACGGTGAGCCCCACGACGCGGTCGGCGCGGCAGGAGACCCCCGCCCACGCGGCGCAGGGGTCGGACTTGGCGGGCCACTCGCGCGCCCGCAGCCCCAGCGACGCGCGCAGGCTGTACAGCCCCGCCAGGTCTGACTGCGACACCAGCGGCTGCGGCTGCGGCTGCGGCTGCGGCTGCGGCTGCGCCACGGCCAACGCCGCCGCCACGACGACCAGGAGCACGCGCCGCAGAAGCATGGCAGGAGTCGGAAGAACGGCAGCCGGGCCGCTAGGAGCGCACGGCCATGGATGCGGAGACGCGCGCAAGGTATTTGCAGAAATGGTTGGGGTCGGGCGGGGGGGGGGAGCTGACCGCGGGGGAGGTGGCAATCCGGCGAGAGAAGCAAGAAACCGCATGTGTGCGGGCGAGTAAACTAATAAAGAGAGGAAACGGGTTGGTGGGGCCCGCATCCAGCCGTCGGATCGCTTTCGCGTGGGCTCGGCGCTGCCACGCTTCAATGCGCCCGTGTCTGACTGGTGGGGAGGCGACCGGCGCGGGGAACAAGCGGGACCCGTGTGTGAGTGAGGCGCGGCTGCGTGGCCACCCTGGAGGTTTGAGTGTTTGACTGGCATGTGGGGCCCATGTGTGTGCGAGACTGGCAGGTCTGGTTTGGTTTTAACGCTGGTGGGGGTGGGGTTTTACCCGTTCGTGGGTTCATACCGATGAATGTTCAGTTGGTATTTGGTCGTTTGTCTGGATCGGTTTACTTGCTGTTAAGAAATGATGGCGAAAAATGGTGTGTATTTATTTAGTTTTACGCGTCTGGTTTGTAACTAGCGAGCCAGCAATGTCGTTTTCTTTTCACACAAAGCTGTGTAAATGACAAATGGTAATATCCCTCTGTTCTTAAATAGATGTCGTTTCAGAATACGTACATATATGAGTAGATTTGTTATCGAAAGTACTTCTGCATCATTATATTTTTTATAATTTTTGGTAACATATAGTTAGAAAAAGTAATAATTAAATACGCGTATTGGAGACTATATCGATGTCTAGAACGATAAGTAAAAAAGAACCATGGTAGTAGCTACTACATTAGTTATGTACGTATTTTTTGATGTAGCTGGCATGAGGATGAGTACCTTCAAGCTAGACAATTCATTACATAATGTAATAGAAGGTAGGTGTAGTGTGGTGTGTTCTAAATTTTGTGTCTGGGGAATGGGCGGAACAAGATGGAATTATAGGCGAATGGAACTCAGTCCTCCCCTATTTTGTGTCGCTCGTCGGGCCTCAAGGTAGTGATTAAATTACGCAAGAGGAGAGAAATATTAGTCTACCATGGATATAAAAGCACCTCTCTAAACATTTAAGGTCTTGTTTGCAACATGAAAATTTCCCGTTTATTGTGGGAATTAGACGGTTTCCTTTGAGATTCTTGTGAAATTCATGCCTTCTAAACGGGGTCTAAAGTTGCAGCTATTGAGTGAAGTTGCTTTAATTCAGTTTTGTTGCATACTAGTGCATTGCAATAGCTCAAGACATAGTTAATTATACCCAGATAGTTTCCAATTCCTTTGTTGTACCCTTCTGTATTGTCCAGAGTTTTACTTTATAGCTATTTCTTGATACACACAAGTTTCCTTGTTTAACAAAATAGAAAAGGAAATAATATAGAAGGATGAGGAAGAAGTTACTTGCCTACGACAATTAATTGTAAGTAGAAAAAACAAGACAGGAAAATACCAGTACATTTACATCCCATTGATGCGCATCTAACTGTAAGTACTACATATTTAATTTATACATATCCAGTTTGATTCGTCTACACTGAAAGGCAGTACGTCGCAGCTCATAGGTTCATAGCTAGCTACCAAACCGTATACAATTTAGCCAACCTTTTCATTTCCTATGCACTTGTGGTAACCCCGCCCAAAAAGATACGAGTCCCAACTGAGGCCCATGAGAGAGGCATGCACGAAGGTGCAGGATTTAGTCCAACCTTGCTAGCTGACGGTCAAAATCACCAACGTATAAATCCATACACGCCCAAGGGCAATTACGCTTTGTTAACCATTTTGCAAGAGTGGACTAAGAAAAATGCAAATGTGTTGTTGCGGGTGCGTGATCTATCCAGAATGGGATTAGACCTAAGCTGGTTTGAACACTAGGGCGTTAAAAATGGTATCAGAGCCGACCCTAAGCGGTTACACGTGTGTGCGGGTCAGGGACGAGGGCATGTGACGCATGATGCGTGTAGACCCAGATGAGTGGACACACGATATGACATATGTACCAAACTACACGTATGAATGTGTGACGAGAACTGTGTGGGTATGTTGGGTCGACAAGGACGTCAGGTTCTTTGGAGGGGGTGTACGTGACAACCTGGCCCAAAAAGAAATGAGTCCAATTAAAGCCCATGAAGGGGGTGGGGGCATACATGAAGGTGTAGGATTTAATCCCACCTTGCTAGTTGATGGGCAAAATCACCAACATATAAACCCATAGGTGCCCACCGGCAATAACACTTGGTTAACCATTTTGCATGAGTTGATTAAGAAAAATGCAAATATATTGTTGGGTGTGCGTGGTCTCCAAAATGGGGTTTAGGCCTAAGCCGGTTGGGACCCTAGGGTTAGGCCTGTGGGATATATAGGTATGTTGTCACATATATAAGTTATTGTTGTAGATAATAACGAGAATAATTGTTATATTTGTAAAGTCTTTGCATGGTTGCAATAGTTTTTTAAAGAATACATTGCAAGGTTCCAACATGCAACAGTTGAGGGGGGATATAGGAATTTTTCGTGCAAATGTCATTGTTGCGATCGTTTATTACGCAATTAGCGCCTGTCGCGACGAAATTGCATTTTTGGCAACTTGTCCGCATGGTGGTCGGCCGGACATGCCCTGAATGCGACATGTGTCCTCGTTCGGCCCGTGACCAGCCGGATGTCCCTCGTTTGGCCCATGGTTGGCCGGACGTGCCGCTTCTGTCCCGTGGCCGGCCAGACTCGACCTCCCCATGCGCGCCCATCCCCTCAGCCTGTCTAATCAATCACCTCTGCATCAGGTCGCTGTTTCCATATGCATGCATGCATGAAAGGGTTGAGTGCAGGAGGGAATCGAATTCCCTCTCATGTCGGCTATTTTATCGCAGGAGACAATGATTTCAGTTCGCACTCTCACTGCTCTCGGTCGCTCCCTCTCTTTCCCCTTCCGTTGATTTCGTTTTTGCAGACGATTAAGTATTATTTGCAGCCGTCATTAGCAATCATATCAGCATGAAATTTTTTTCTCGTGCGTTATTTATTTTTTAGTTTTGTGGTGAGTAAATTAGTTGTAGCAAATTTTTTGTAGTTAATTAGTTGTACTTATCTACGTAGTTAATTAAGTCGTTTTAATATTTTCAATCGTTTTAATATTTTCATAATAAAATTTTTGTGAGTTAAACTAATTAGCTATAGTTAAATTAATCTTACCTAATTTATTAGTTCTAATTTTTATGCATGGTTATTTAGTTGCCAATTAATTAGTTGTAAGTACATTATTTTACTCAATTAATTAGTCATAAATAGTTAGTTGTAAGTCTTAATTATTTTAGTCACAACTATTTTAGTCGTACTTAATATGGTCGTAGTTATTTAGTGTCCATTAATTTGTTCTCTGTATTTATACGTAATTTATAATTTTTAGCAATTTATCATCATCATCATTTTTTCACTAATAATCTATATCTTCTATGTCTTGCAAGCCATGCCTCTACCGGAGCTTCTAGAACTCTTCTACGACGAGAATCACCGGTGCAAGTGGTGGATCTACGGGGGCGTGGATGGCCCTCCACCCCTGGCGCTTCGGGCCAGGAGGGATTGCTGGGAGCTGGACGCTTGCTACGTCCCATCCTCTGGGAAACGGGCTTGTTGCCCTTTGCGATGCTGGTCTCCGTTAGGACGCCACTTCACACTGGACGACAGTCTGCTGTTGGCAGTTTTTGACATGTGGAGGCCCGAGATGCACACTTTCCACTTTCGGTGGGGTGAGATGACGGTCACTCTGCAGGACGTCTCATTCCTGACTGGTCTCCCGATCTAGGGTGAGCCACTTGTTTCATGTCGTCCGCCTATGGATTGGAAGGCCAGGCTGGGGAATCGGTTCAGCATACCTGTGTGGGATAGTGCCCGTGGTGTCCCTCAGACTTAGCTGAGGCATTTCAGCCAGTGCTTGAAGGATGCACCCGACGAGGTTATTCGGATGCACATCGTCGCTTCTTCTCTATCTCTTTGGTTCAGTCATGTTTCCCACGACACAGGGTGATTGGGTGTACCCCAGCTTTGTCCGCATCGCCGATTATTTGGTTGACGTTTGTAGCGTCCCGTTTTTCGGAGTTTTTGAAAATTCAAGAGACCCTACAGATTGCCAGTCAATGATTTGGTTGAGCTGAAGAAGCAAATTGAAGAAATGCAAGAGAAAGGTTTTGTCCGACCAAGTTCTTCCCCTTGGGGAGCCCCAGTGATCTTTGTTGCAAAGAAGGATGGTACCCAACGGATGTGTGTGGATTATCGAGCCCTCAATGAGGTCACCATCAAGAACAAGTACCCTCTGCCGAGGATCGATGATTTGTTTGATCAGTTGAAAGGAGCCGGTGTGTTCTCCAAAATAGACTTGAGGGCAGGTTACCACCAGCTGAAGATTCGTCCAGAAGATATTCCCAAGACAGCTTTCTCAACCCGGTATGGACTGTATGAGTTCACGGTCATGTCCTTTGGATTGACCAATGCCCCTGCTTACTTTATGAATTTGATGAATAAAGTATTCATGGAATATTTGGATAAGTTCGTCATTGTCTTTATTGACGATATTTTGGTGTATTCCAAGAGTGAAGAAGAGCATGAAGAGCACCTCCGTTTGGTCCTGAACAAGCTTAGAGATCATCAACTCTATGCTAAATTCAGCAAGTGTGAGTTTTGGATGAAAGAAGTTACTTTCTTGGGACATGTCATGTCTGCAGAAGGAGTGTCTGTTAACCCTAGCAAGGTTAAGGATGTGCTTAATTGGGAGTCACCCAAGTCAGTGCCTCAGGTCAGAAGTTTTCTCGGAATGGCAGGATACTATCGTCGATTCATAGAAGGATTCTCCAAGATAGCAAGACCCTCACTCAATTGTTGAAGAAAGAAAAGAAGTTTGCTTGGACAGCAGTTGTGAGCAAAGTTTTCAAGAGTTGAAGAAGCGTCGACCTCGGCTCGGTGTTGATTTTGCGGATGTCAGGAAGGATTTTGAGATTTTCGTGATGCATCCGGCAAGGACTTGGTTGTGTCCTGATGCAAGAAAGGAAGGTAGTAGCCTATGCTTCCCGTCAATTGAGGCCTCATGAAGTGAATTACCCCACTCATGACTTGGAGTTAGCTGCCGTAGTGCATGCTTTAAAGATATGGCGTCATTACCTTATTGGTAATCGCTGTGAAGTCTATACGGACCATAAGAGCTTGAAGTACATTTTCACTCAGGCTGATCTTAATATGAGGCAAAGAAGGTGGTTAGAGTTAATCAAGGATTATGATATTGGAATCCATTACCACCCAGGCAAAGCTAATGTTGTGGCAGATGCCTTGAGCAGAAAAGTCTACTGCAATACCCTGTCAATCAAGGAAAATCAGCCAGCCCTTCATGAAGAGTTCCAGAAGCTCAAGTTAGAGTTGGTTGAGGAAGGTTATCTAGCTGCCTTAGAAGTTCAACCCACTTTGCGGAATCAGATCAAGGAAGCTCAAATCGAAGATGCCAATATTAAGGAAATCAAGAGCAACATGAAGAAAGGTAAAGCCCTGAGATTTTCAGAAGATGAGCAAGGCACCATTTGGTTTGACAAGCGAATCATGTTCAGATCGAGAAAGAGCTTAAGCAGCTGATACTCAAGGAAGCCCATGAAACTTTGTACTCCATTCATCCTGGAAGCACAAAGATGTACCAAGATCTTAAAGGAATGTATTGGTGGCCTAGCATGAAGCGTGATATTGCCGAGTATGTAGCTCAGTGTGATGTCTGTCAGCGAGTTAAAGCCGAGCATCAAAGACCTGCTGGACTCCTGCAACCCTTGAAAGTGCCCGAATGGAAGTGGGAAGAAATTGGCATGGATTTTATCACTGGTTTGCCAAGGACAAGGTCAGGATATGATTCTATCTGGGTAATTGTGGATCGTCTAACCAAAGTTGCTCACTTTCTCCCGTTCAAGCCACTTACTCTGGTGATAGACTGGCAGAATTGTACATGGCAAAGATAGTGTGCGGCATGGAGTCCAAGAAGATCGTGTCGGATCGAGGATCGATTCACCTCAAGATTTTGGCGAAGTTGCACAGTGTTTTGGGTACTAATCTAAATTTCAGTACAGCTTATCATCCTCAGACGGATGGACAGACAGAAAGAGTAAATCAAATTCTAGAAGATATGTTAAGGGCTTGTGCCTTAGCAAGTCAGACCAGTTGGGATCAAATGCTACCTTATGCAGAGTTTTCTTATAACAACGATTACAGTCAAGCCTCGGATGTCTCCATTTGAAGCTCTTTACGGAAGAAAATGCAGGACACCGTTGTATTGGAATGAAGTAGGTGAAAGACAAGTGTTTGGGCGAGATATTTTGGAAAAAGCCGAAGAGCAAGTTCGATCAATCAGAGAAAGGTGGCTTGACCCGGACCGAGCGAAAGAGTTATGCCGATAACAGTCGCCGAGATCTAGCTTTTGCACCTGGTGATCATGTGTACCTGAAGGTGTCGCCTCTCAAAGGGATGCGTCGTTTCAGAGTAAGTGGAAAGCTTGCACCAAGGTACATCGGGCCTTTCAGTTCTAGCCCAAGAGGAGAAGTCGCTACAGTTGGACCTTCCACCTCGGTATCGGATGTGCATAATGTCTTCCATGTGTCGCGGTGAAGAAGTGTTTGCGTGTGCCCAAGAGCGGATGCGGTGGAATCAATTGCCTGCAAGAAGACCTCACCTACAAGGAGCATCCCATCAAGATCTTGGAAGTAGCGAGCGAGTGACAAGAAGCAAGATAATCCGCTTCGCAAGGTCGATTAGAGCAACCACACCAAGAAGAAGCCACTTGGGAGCGAGAAGATGACACAAGGTGAGTTTCCCCACCTATTCTCTAGTCGGCTGAATCTCGGGTTGAGATTCCCTTTAAGAGGGTAGGTTTGTAGCGTCCGTTTTGAGTTTTGAAAATTTTAAAGAGAACCATTTGCTTCTATTAGTCAAAAGCTTAATTTGGAAATTTGAAATCCAATTCTGCTTTAAATATGAATTAATCAAACTCAATTAAATTAAAAAATTGGTTTAATTGAGTTTTCTGAATTTAAAATCAAAATTATTATTTTAAGAATTTTAAGGATTTATTGGATTTTAGAAATTGATTTTTGTTTTATCCGAAATTAAAAATTAATTTATTTGCAAAAGAAAAGGAAATTTAAAGCTAAAAGTATTTTTATTAAGTCTAGAATAATTCAAGGAATTTACGTGAATTTTCTAGAATTTTTAGAGTCTATTTGCTATTTTCTAAATTGCTTTTTGATTTATTTGAATATCTAAAATGAAAAAGGTATTTTAAGTCCTTTTCTGTGCGTGGGCGAAACCCTAGCCGCCCACCATTCCGCTCTCCGGCCCACTCCAGCTCCGCCTCCGCTCATGTGCCGCTTCGCCCCTCGGCCGTCCGTCGTCATCGTGTGACCCTCGCCCGCCGCGTCGCCCGTCTTTGACCGTTGGATCGAGATCCGGCCGCTCCGCTCGCCGCGGCCGTTCGTCTCCCGCCGCGTTCCCTTTCATCGCGACCGTCCGATCGCCATCGCCGGCTCTCCTTCGCCGCGCCCTTTCCTCTCCCACCGTCCGTCGAATCGGACGGCGCTTCGCTTTCGCATCCGTTCGCCGCGCGTTGGACTTCTCCACCGTCCGTCGAATCGGACGACCTTCCGTCGCCGCGCCTCCTCGCTCCCACCGTCCGTCGAATCGGACGGCTCCCTTCGTCGTCTCACGCCAAGCGCTCTCTCTCTCCCACGTCGCCGCGCGAATCCGCCGCCCGCGAATCCCGCTTCGCCTCGCCCTCCTCCGCCGCGTCCATGCCCACGCCCGTCCGTCGCCTCGCCAGCGCCTCCGCGCGCGCCCACCACGGCAACGCCACGTTGTCCCGCCCGCCCGTGGCCTCGCTTTAAATAGCCGCCGTGCAGTAACATCCCAATTTTGAGTTGTAAAATCTTTTAAATATTAGTAGCAAGAAAATTTATCATTTGGATTTATTGGATATTAATTTAAAAAGTTTAATATGGACTTTAATGACAAATTGATTTAATGTGCTTAATCCCAACATCAACAATTGTCAAAACTATTTTATTTAAATTCTATATGCTTGGATATATTTTATAGAATTTTCTCGAATTTTTCCAAAGTCATTTGCTATTTTCTAATTGCTATTTGCATTTTCTCGATTTATTTAAAGAAAAACCTATTTTAAATCCTTGAATAAAGATCTTGGGCGAAGCCAAGACTATTCGGCCAGCGCCCGACCATCTCGCCCGGCGCGCTCGTCGTCAGTTGGATGCTCGACGCGTGCCCTCGTCTCCGTCGGACGCGCGCTCAACCCGCCTTGACCATTGGATCTTCGCGCGTGTCCCTTTCGGTCGATCTCGCTCGCTCGCTCGCCCGCGCTCGCGCTGCGCCGTTGGATCGCCATCGTACGCTCGCCCTCGCCCGCGCCTCGCTGCCACTGCCAGGTGGGACCGCCACAGGGTCGTCGTCTCCGCGCTATCTTCTTCTCCGCGAAGCCGCGCTCTCGCCCGCCATTGCTGGACCTCGGAGCTTCGTCCGACAATTGCGCAAACGGCCCTGATTTTGTGCGCGGACAACGCCTTCTGGAAGCCTTATCTCTCCCGCACCCGTTCCGGTTATTTTCAATTTCCAAATCGGTTTCAATCTCCGAGAATCGAGGAATTCAAAATCCGGCCGTTTCGGACCCGATTTGGGGATTTCCAAATCCGGCGTCCCCCGGGCCTATAAATACCTCCCTTAGCATCGCCACCACCTCCGCAATCCAAAGCCGCCGCTCTCGTCGCCCCGATCGCCCTAGCGCTGCCGCATTTTCGAGTTTTAGGGTTTCGGCCGAGTTTCTTCTCCGGTGAATTGCGCCGCCGTCTTCGTCGCCCTTGCCTCGCCAACTGCACCATCGTGATCAGCAAGCCTCAGGCCACCTCGTGCGCACCTCCTCGTCGCCGGAGCATTGCCGGAGCTTCCGTCCGACAAACCCGAGACGTCGCCGCCGCTTCTCCCTCGCCGCCGGTCATCTCCGACCACCCCAGGTACTCAAACCAGTGCCCATAGATGCGCAATAACCCTCTCTTCACATTGGTACCACTCACCGCCGGCGAAGAGCCGCCGTTCGCCGTTGCCATTGGTTCCCGAGCCATCGCCGCCGTCGAGCTGATGTGGCAGCCGCGTCAGCATCCACCTCAGCTTCTGTGCGTGCGTGTCAGCCGCGTGGCGCCGTGTCGGCCCGGACACAGCTGCGTGGCTCAGTCCACCGGCTCCCAGATCCCGTGGCTCGGTGGGTTTGGTCCACCGTGGTAGAAACAACCGGCGATGGGGCCCACTGTCGATTTTCTATTTAATTTTATTTCTTTTTCCGGAAATCCTCGGCTGACGCAAGCATTGCGCAATAAATCGATTTTCCTTTATAAAAATAATTCGGAAATTCGAGAAAATCCAATTTAGGGTTTTTATTGATTTTCCAATCTTCCAAAGCCCATATCTTTTGCATCCGAAGTCCAATTGAGCCCATTCAAATTTGTAAATTCATATAAAATTCAGATCTATTTATTTATGAATTTTATTTAATTTTTGGAGTTTATTTTGCCTCTGTTATTTATTTGTTTTGTTTTCTTTTGTCTCGTTTGCGAGTAGACGTCGATACTTGGGAATTTTGCGTAAGAAGGAGCACCTCAAGACCAAAACCAATATCTAGATCTATTCCAAGGCAAGTTATACCTTTGATCATTTTGAACCCGATTTTCAAAATACTTTGTTTCAATGTATTGCATTCTATTTCAAGTATTTATTTAAATGCTTTTGGGTGTAGTTATTAATCCAAATTGTTATGCCACCTTGTCTATTGTATGCCATGATCTTTTGTCACCCTAGGTTGATTAATTATTAGTTGGTATTATCGTGGCACCAACGTGGGTTGGTTAGATACGATTAGGCGCTTAGCCATGCCACGAGTCATCATTCCATGTGAAAGTTGCAATTATAAACTTGACTAAGTGATTATGGGCGTGTGATGAATCTGTGTGTCTTTGTGTGCTATTACTCGTTGATGGCATGTGTTGCACTTAATCAACAGGTGGGAAAAGATTTAGGCCGAGGCAAGTGGTGGATTCTGTGTGAATGGTGGATCGTGTGATATAAACTTTGTGATTTGGGAAAAAGCGAAGTCTTGCCTTGGTCAATTAAGGACTTAACTTTGTGCGCCATTGGCTGGGCCTTCTTGTGCGACCACATGCCTAGTATGGGTGGGCTGACTTAGTAAGTTATGGAGTCTTGACATTGACAACTCGGGTTGTATTTAAGCTATGTGATGGGTGGAGGTGTGATATGTCACATCGCGGGACGATTCATTGCATCCTGTCCAATGGTGTGTGTCGTTCCAAGGGTTTGTGTGTACAAATTGGATGGCGATAAAGCACACCAGAGTGTCATTGTTTGAGATGAAGTCTCTGAAAGGTTTTGTTGTGATCAACTCGATCCGGTTGGTTTCATCGTGTGGGTAAAGTGTACAACCTCTGCAGAGTGTTTAAACCAATCTATTCGAATAGCGCGTCCTCGGTTATGGACATGCTCGAAATTTCACACGAGGGGTAGATTTTCATAAAACAATTGGAAAGGGTCACCGTGTGAGATAACTTGTTCACCGTGTGAAAGAACTTGATTAGGTGTGTATCCTTTGTGAAATCAATTGTTAACTTATTATTGACTATTTGTTTTGAATTACGCTTTCAATCTATTAATTGTATTCAATTGCAAATGTTGCATTTCGCAAAGTAACCACGAAGCCATTTCTTTGGAATAAGCCATCATATATATAAATGCATTACGTGGTATGACTTGCGAGTGCGGTGTGTACTCACTCTTGCTAAACAAATCAGCGAAGTGGAGGAAATGCTTTGCTTTTGAAGAGGAGTTCTCGAAGGTTGAGCGTTAGGGTCTTGATCGATCGGTTGCTCGTGGTAAATTGATGGGAGCCACCGAGTTTATTTCGTTTCACGCAGCGATTTATTTCTTTATTATCGACCTTGCATGGCTTAATAAATGTAAAACTCGACCATAAGGTCCCAACATTATTTGTTATTTAAATGTACTCGTTTATTCTTATATTCGTTGTATGGATGTGATATTTCATCAATGTTGACACTTTGTGTGCACTAAGCGTGATCTGGACTAGTGCGAGAATACACAGAGGGTCCAGATTGCATATTTGGGTCCCGACAGAGGTGGTATCGAGCCATCTTGTTGTAGGTCTTGACCCTAGTTAGATTGGCCGTTCTTAGTGAGTCCAAAACTATTTTCTAAAGCAAATATTAACTTGCAAGATTAATTGAACTCTTTAACTCATCTCATGTCTCTCTTGACTCAACTATTGCTGAAATTCTTTCTCTCCCATTTGTTTTAAAGTTGTTTTCATATCCTTGTCCATCTTGACGGATGCCTCGTCTTGAGTTATGGAGAGCGCAAGGGAGGACTTGCCACGAGCTTTGGAAGTTGCTACAAGTACTTGGAGGTTCGATCGTCCATTGTACCGTGGCGGTGCTTGGATTGTGAGCGGCCGAGATCGTGGAGTGATCGCCATTTGACCATCTACGCGAGCGAAGACACCAAGGCAAGCAAACCACTTGAACATCTCGGCTAGAAGGAGTATTTGGATTGAAGCAATCCAGAGTCTTCACGCCTTGCCATCCCGAGGATCGCAACATCTACTCTCGAGAGCTTCGTGACACGCTTTTCCGTTATCATCCCGCACTTCCGCGTGGATCTTGCTTTGCACGTTTTCCGTCGACAAAGGAGAAGACAATGCCACCGTCGTGCATCTTGCCCGATTCGCCACATTGCTCGGGAGGAATCGTTGGAGTTAGCCGCTCTGAGTGGAGTGTACCTATGAGACTCTTGAGAGAGTGAAGAAAGGATCGCCATATTAGAAGAAACTCTTTATGGGCGACACGAAGAAGACATCAAGAGGAAGACCGAGAAGAAGGCGATGGACCAATGAACGGAAGAGCCAGAGCGTGCGAGCGAAGCACCAAAGCGGACTGCACGGGGACACTGCTCCTATTGCACCATCCGGGACATCAAGATCGATTCGCGAGGATGCGGCTCACTTTCGTGTCTACAAGCGGGAGCACCGTCAAGGCTGCGGAGGCTATTTGATTGAGTAGTCTGTTCGCGTTGTTTGAGCTTAGCCGCTTTATGTCTTGAGTCGCCCTTTAGGCGATAGTTTTGTGTGCTTAAGTTCGTCCTTATTTTTGTGTGTAAGTATGAGTGCAAAGGCCCTTAGGCATTTGTTGCAAGCCATACTATTATCTTAATCAATATAAGAGTTTGATTGAGCTTTCTTAAAATATGTTGTTGGGTTTTACCTACCCGCTTAGTTCTACAACTTATCTCGTGCTTGCTACCTTATCTAACCCTTGGAGATTCACGGATGGTTCGGACTCGTCAAGGCTGCGCAAGTGGTTACGATACTCGATGTCGGAAGGGCGGAGCAAATCCCGGAAAGCGGTTCCACCACAAGCACCGTCGGTTGATCTGCGAATTTTGGAGCATTCATGACGGCTCGGACCGGTGATGTACACCATGATGAATCGGATGCAAGCCATGAATAACGAACAACAACAATCGGCATCACAATGGAGCCCCGGTTGCTCATGGTCATAATGGATCATCAAGTTGGCGGAGTTTATGAGGACCCGTCCACCAACCTTTTCGGACATGTCTCACGGAGAAGGCGATGATTGGCCGTGTTATTGAGAGAAAGCTGCGATCACTCAATGCGGCGATCATGAAAAAGTTCTGACGCCTCTCACGGATGGAAGGCATTGCCGTGAATGGTGGGAAAATTTTGTCTGCGCATGGGCGCCGCAAGACATTACTTGGGAAGAGTTCACAACCGCTTTTCGCCCGATATCATGTACGGAAGGAATCATGGATCGAAGAAGGATGAATTCCGTGCTCTCAAGCAAGGAGGAATGTCGATGTTGATTACCTCAACAAGTTCTCTCAACTTGCTCGATATCTTTGCAGAAGATGTCGCCAGCGACAAGGCTCGTCGAGTCGTTTTACGAAAAGATTGAACACTTTGGACTTCAAGTTAACTTGATCGCCACACCTTTCACGATTTTCAAGAGTTAATCAACAAGGCTTTGATTCTAGAGGATAAGCGCAAGGAATTGGAAGATCATCGTAGCGCAGAATGGCTCGGCAAGGAAGTCACCAACCCGGTGAGGGCAAGAATGATTCCACCGCAGCTTTAGCCGTTTTCCACCACGAGTCGCGGACCACTGCACCAACTTCAAGACCTCGTCCGGTTGCTCGAACTTTCGCAACCCCGCACGATCAACCCCAATCCATAAGCAACCCACGAGAATACAACGAGTTTGCTTTACATGCGTCGGCCGGGCATTTCGCCAACCGATGTCCGCAGAATGGGACTATCACTCCGATGCGCTTCAACCTTGGGAACACACGGCCAAGACACGGTACAAGGCAACCATCAAGGAACTTCTCAAGCTACCGGTCAATCCGGGAGGAACACCGCCATCGATGGTCGAGGCCGTGTCAACCACGTCACTCTAGAGGAGCCCAAGAAGCACTGACGTTGTCTTGGGTAAGTTCCTAGTAAATTCGATACACTGCATCGATTACATTTGATTACGGAGCTTCGCATTCGTTTGTTTACGGAATTTTGCAACTAAGAACAAATTGGAAGTTATACATCTTAAGCATACTCTGTTAGTCGATCGCTGGAGCGAGCTAAGTTCTAAAGTTGGATGTTTAGGAGCTAGGCTACTCATAGTGGAGTTGAGTTTCTAGCCAACCTAATAGTTCTAGACACTCGGACCATAGATGTCATCCTTGGTATGGATTGGTTATCCAAACATAAGCGATGCTAGATTGTGGCGAAGAGCCGTGACAATTGAGGATATCACGGGAAAGAAAGTAGAATTTCTAGCCACCTCGATGCGTGATGGACATTTGGTAGTCAACGATGCGAAGACGGTTTCTTTGGAAGACGTACACGTAGTCGAGATTACCGGATGTATTTCGGAAGAATTACCGGAATGCCACCGACCGTGACATTGAATTTGTCATTGATCTAGTGCCGTGAACGGCACCAATTTCAAGAGACCCTATCGGATGCGGTCGATGAACTTGTGGAAATGAAGAAGCGGATAGAAGAACTCTTTGGAGAAAGGTTTTGTAAGACCTAGTTAAATCGCCATGGGGAGCACTGTTTTGTTCGTCAAGAAGAAAGATGGAAGTATGAGAATGTGTATCGATTATCGTTCTCTCAGCGAAGTCACCATCAAGAACAAGTACCCATTGCCCGAGAATAGATGATTTGTTCGACCGGATGAAAGGAGCCGAGTATTCTCCAAGATCGACCTACGATCGAGGTTATCATCGATTAAAGATTTGTCCTAAGGATGTACCAAAGACCGCTTTCTCAACCGGTATGGACATTATGAATTTTTAGTCATGTCTTTTGGATTGACTAATGCCCCGCCTACTTCATGAACATGATGAACAAAGTATTCATGGAATATTTGGATAAGTTCGTGGTAGTATTCATTGATGATATTTTGGTATACTCAAAGTCGGAAGAAGAACATACAGAGACATTTGAGATTAATCCTAGAGAAGCTCGAGAGGACATCGATTGTATGCCAAGTTCAGCAAGTGTGACTTTTGGAAGAAGAAAGTTGATTTTCTCGGTCATGTAATGACAGTAGAAGGAGTAGCGATTGACCGGGAAGGTTAAAGTCAGTAATGAATTGGGAGCGACCAAGGCGGTTACTCAAATTCGTAGTTTCTTGGGAATGGCGAGGATACTATCGTCGTTTCATTGAAGGGTTCTCAACGATTGCTAAACCTCTTACGCAATTGTTGAAGAAAGAGAAGAAGTTTATTTGGACTGACTTGTGAAGAAAGTTTTCAAGAATTGAAGAAGCGTCGACTTCATTGATGCTAGTTTTGCGGATATTAGTAAGGATTTTGATATCTCTTGTGATGCTTGGCGTCAAGGACTAGGATGTGTTCTTATGCAAGAAGGAAGAGCGTAAGCTTATGCGTCAAGGCAATTAAGACCTCATGAAGAGAACTATCCTACCCATGATTTGGAGCTAGGCTGCAGTAGTGCATGCCTTGAAGATTTGGCGTCATTATCTCATTGGTAATCATTGTGAAGTCTACACGGATCATAAGAGCACAAGTACATATTCACTCGATCGATTTGAACATGAGACAGAGAAGATGGTTGGAATTAATAAAGGATTATAATCTTGGAATTCATTACCATCTGGTAAGGCCAATGTAGTTGCAGATGCACTTTGAGTCGTAAGAGCTCTTTGCAATGCTCTGGAAGCAAAAGAGTTGTGTTGAGAACTTGGGAGGAATTCCGAAGCTCTGACTAGAAGTTGTTCGGAAGGATTTGTGGCCAATTTGGAAGTCAGATCTACTCGGAGAAGCAGTTCGTGAAGCTCAACCTAAGGATTACGAGTTTCTTGATCTCAAGAAGAAGATGTCGGAAGGAAAATTTAAAGACTTCACCATAGATGATCGGGATATCTTGTGGATCAATGGGCGTATCGTGTACGGATATGGATGGATTAAGACGGTGATTACGAAGGAAGCCCATGACTCTAAGTATTCAATTCACCACGGAAGTACTAAGATGTATCGGGATGTTAAGAATAAGTTTTGGTGGCCAAACTTAAGCGAGGCGTCGCGAGTTCGTTGCCTTATGCGACGTGTGTCGAAAAGTAAAGGCCGAACATCGAGACCGGCGGATTGCTACAACCACGAAGATACGAGAATGGAAGTGGGAAGAGATCGGTATGGATTTTATTACGGGTTACCCAAGACTCAATCGGTTATGATTCGATTTGGGTAATAGTGGATCGTTTGACTAAGGTTGCCCATTTCTTGCGGTCAAAACCACTTACTCGAGAGACCGCTTGGCGGAATTGTATATGTCAAAAATCGTCGATGCGCGCGGTGTGCCTAAGAAGATAGTGTCGGATCGAGGATCTCAATTCACCTCTCGTTTACGCGAGTCTACATGAAGCCACAGGAACTCATCTAAATTTGATCTTGCTTATCATCCACGCACGGATGGACGGTGAAAGAGTCAACCAGATATTAGAAGATATGTTGAGAGCACGTGCCTTAGCTAACGCTACCGCTTGGGATAAAAGTTTACGTATCACGAATTCTCGTACAACAACGATTATCAAGCGGTTTGCGATGTCACCATTTGAAGCTCAGATGCGGTCGTGCTGCGAGAACTCCGTTGAATTGGTCGAGGCAATTTGAGCGTGTAGTGTTCGGGCGGATATTATTCAGAAGCGAAGAACAAGTTGCTATGATCGAGAAAGACTAAAGATAGCCCAATCCGGACAAAAGAGTTATCCGATAATCGTAAATCGTGACCTCGACTTTGAACGAGAGGATTTTGTGTATCTGCGAGTTACTCCGCTCGAGGTGTTAAGAGATTCCACACCAAAGGAAGCTTGCTCCAAGGTATGTGGGTCCATTCAAGGTTTTGGAACGCCGTGGAGAAGTTGCGTACCAGTTGGAGCTACCACAGTCGTTAGCAGGAGTGCATGATGTCTTTCATGTCTCTCAGCTGAAAAAGTGTCTTCGTGTGCCAGAAGAGCAGACCCCGTTGGAGTCAATTGAACTGAAGGAAGATCTCACATACAAAGAGCAGCCTGTTAGGATTTTGGATGTCGCAGAGCGCCGCACCAGAAGCAAGACCGTTCGTTTCTGCAAAGTCCAATGGAGTCACCACTCAGAAGGAGAAGCAACATGGGAACGTGAAGAAGAGTTGAAATCCGAGTTCCCTAGCCTTTTCTCTAGCTAGCCGGAATCTCGGGGACGAGATTCGTTTAAGGGGGGGAGGTTTGTAACATCCCAATTTTCAGAGTTGTGAAAATCTTTTAAATATTAGTAGCAAGAAAATTTATCATTTGGATTTATTGGATATTAATTTAAAAAGTTTAATATGGACTTTAAGGACAAATTGATTTAATGTGCTTAATCCCAACATCAACAATTGTCAAAACTATTTTATTTAAATTCTATATGCTTGGATATATTTTATAGAATTTTCTGGAATTTTTCCAAAGTCATTTGCTATTTTCTAATTGCTATTTGCATTTTCTGGATTTATTTAAAAGAAAAACCTATTTTAAATCCTTGAATAAGATCTTGGGCGAAGCCAAAGCCTATTCGGCCGCATTACCATCTCGCCGGCGCGCTCTCGTCCGTTGGATGCTCGACGCGTGCCCTCGTCTCCGATCGGACGCACGCGCTCAACCCCGCCTTGACCCGCTGGATCTTCGCCGCGTGTCCCTTTCGGTCGATCTCGCTCGCTCGCTCGCCCGCGCTCGCGCTGCGCCGTTGGATCGCCATCGTACGCTCGCCCTCGCCCGCGCCTGCGCCCTTGCATCGCAGTGGGACCGCCACAGTCGTCGTCTCGCGCTATCTTCTTCTCCGGCCGCGCTCGCCCGCCATTCTTTGGACCTCGAGCCGTCAGACAATTGCGCAAGCGGCCTCGATTTTGTCGCGCGGACAACGCCTCGAAGCCTTATCTCTCCCGCACTGCCGTTCGGTTATTTTCAATTTCCAAATCGGTTTCAATCTCAGAGAATCGAGAATTCAAAATCCGGCCGTTTGGACCCGATTTGGGGATTTCCAAATCGGCGTCCCGGGCCTATAAATACCTCCTTAGCATCGCCACCACCTCCGCAATCCAAAGCCGCCGCTCTCGTCGCCCGATCGCCCTAGCGCCGCATTTTCGAGTTTTAGGGTTTCGCCGAGTTTCTTCTCCGGTGAATTGCGCCGTCTTCGTCGCCCTTGCCTCGCCAATCGCACCATCGTGATCGCAAGCCTCGAGCCACCTCGTGCGCACCTCCTCGTCGCCGAGCATTGCCGAGCTTCCGTCAAACAAACCCGAGACGTCGCCGCCGCTTCTCCTCGCCGCGGGTCATCTCCGACCACCCTGTACTCAAACCGGTGCCCATAGATGCGCAATAACCCTCTCTTCACATTGGTACCACTCACCGCCGTGAAGAGCCGCCGTTCGCCGTGCCATTGGTTCCCGAGCCATCGCGCCGCCGTCGGTGATGTGGCGGCCGCGTCGGCATCCACCTCGGCTTACGTGCGTGCGTGTCGGCCAGCGTGGCGCCGTGTCGGCGACACGCTGCAGGCGTGGCTCGATCCACCGCTCCCAGATCCGTGGCTCGGTGGTTTGGTCCATCAGTGGTAGAGCAACAGCGATGATGGGGCCCACTGTCGATTTTCTATTTAATTTTATTTCTTTTTCCGAAATCTCGGTACCGACGCAAGCATTGCGCAATAAATCGATTTTCCTTTATAAAAATAATTCGGAAATTCGAGAAAATCCAATTTAGGGTTTTATTGATTTTCCAATCTTCCAAAGCCCATATCTTTTGCATCCAAGTCCAATTGAGCCCATTCAAATTTGTAAATTCATATAAAATTCAGATCTATTTATTTATGAATTTTATTTAATTTTGGAGTTTATTTTGCCTCTGTTATTTATTTGTTTTGTTTTCTTTTGTCTCGTTTGCGAGTAGACGTCGATACTTGGGAATTTTGCGAAGAAGGAGCACCTCAAGACCAAAACCAATATCTAGATCTATTCCAAGGCAAGTTATACCTTTGATCATTTTGAACCCGCCAAAATACTTTGTTTCAATGTATTGCATTCTATTTCAAGTATTTATTTAAATGCTTTTGGGTGTAGTTATTAATCCAAATTGTTATGCCACCTTGTCTATTGTATGCCATGATCTTTTGTCACCCTAGGTTGATTAATTATTAGTTGGTATTATCGTGGCACCAACGTGGGTTGGTTAGATACGATTAGGCGCTTAGCCATGCCACGAGTCATCATTCCATGTGAAAGTTGCAATTATAAACTTGACTAAGTGATTATGGAACTGTGTGATGAATCATGTGTGTTTGTGTGCTATTACTAGTTGATGGCATGTGTTGCACTTAATCAACGGTGGGAAAAGATTTAGGCCGAGGCAAGTGGTGGATTACGTGTGAATGGTGGATCATGTGATATAAACTTTGTGATTTGGGAAAAAGCGGAAGTCTTGCCTTGGTCAATTAAGGACTTAACTTTGTGCGCCATTGAACTGGGCCTTCTTGCACGACCACATGCCTAGTATGGGTGGGCGACTTAGTAAGTTATGGAGTCTTGACATTGACAACTCGGGTTGTATTTAAGCTATGTGATGGGTCGAGAGTGTGATATGTCACATCGCGGGACGGTTCGCTGCATCCCTGTCCAATGGTGTGTGTCGTTCCAAGGGCTGTGTGTACAAATTGGACGGCAGTAAAGCACACCAGGAGTGTCATTGTTTGAGATGAAGTCTCTGAAAGGTTTTGTTGTGATCAACTCTGATCCGGTTGGTTTCATCGTGTGGGTAAAGTGTACAACCTCTGCAGAGTGTTTAAACCAATCTATTCGAATAGCCGCGTCCTCGGTTATGGACATGCTCGGGAATTTCACACGAGGGGTAGATTTTCATAAAACAATTGGAAAGGGTCAGCTGTGTGAGATAACTTGTTCAGCTGTGTGAAAGAACTTGATTAGACTGTGTGTCCTTTGTGAAATCAATTGTTAACTTATTATTGACTATTTGTTTTGAATTACGCTTTCAATCTATTAATTGTATTCAATTGCAAATGTTGCATTTCTGCAAAGTAACCACAGAAGCCATTTCTTTGGAATAAGCCATCATATATATAAATGCATTCTGTGGTATGACTTGCGAGTACGGTGTGTACTCACTCTTGCTAAACAAATCAACAGAAGTGGAGGAGTCGTCGCCTGCTTTTGAAGAGGAGTTCTCGAAGGTTGAGCGTTAGGGTCTTGATCGATCGGTTGCTGTGGTAAATTGATGGGAGCCACCGGAGTTTATTTCGTTTCATTGCAGTTTATTTCTTTATTATCGACCTTGCATGGCTTAATAAATGTAAAACTCGACCATAAGGTCCCAACAGTTATTTGTTATTTAAATGTACTCGTTTATTCTTATATTCGTTGTATGGATGTGATATTTCATCAATGTTGACACTGTGTGCACTAGCGTGATCCTGGACTAGTGCAGAATACACAGAGGGTCCAGATTTGCATATTTGGGTCCCGACACGCGCCTCTTCCTCTCTCCTCTCTTCTTTCTCTCTCTCTCTCTCGGCCGATTCTCGCCGCCGCTTCTCCGTTCTTCCCCGCCTCCGGTCGTCTCCGCGCCACCGCCTTCTCCGCGCCAAGCGCCACCGTCTTCCCAGCTCAGCGCCCGCCGCCACGCGCCTCCCCGTCTCTCTCTCTCTCTCTCTCTCTCTCGACTGCGGGCCGAGCCCACGTGGCCACCCACGTGGCGCCACGTCGGCCGCCGTCGGCGTTCCCATACGCGTGGGCTGCTGCGTCAGCGATTGCGTGTCTTGGCGACGTCAAAGTCGGAATTTTCAGTTGAAAATTAATTCCGAAAAATCCAAAAACCCTAAATCCATCATTTTATGTGATTTTCAACTTCTTTTGGCTATAACTTTCACATCCGAACTCCGATTTGGGTGATCCAAATTTCTAAATTCATATAAATTAATCCTCTTTCATTTGGTACTGGTTTTGTAATTTTTGGAGTTCATTTGGTGCTGTTTTATTTATTTGTTGCTATTCTCGCACGTGTAGATTCCGGCGTTTCGGAAGATTTCTTCGACCCGACGACCGAAGACCCTCTCCTCGTCAACGAAGGCAAGTCGTAGGCCTTTGACCATGTTGAACCCATTTTACAAATGTATATTGCTTTAAATTAACATGCATGGCTAGTTTTATTAAAAATGGTTTTGGGAGTAGATAATTACCAAATTGCCATTATGCCTCCTTGATGAATTGAAAATGAAATGTCTCCTTGAATGACATATATCCTTGGACACCTTAGGATGGTTAATTCTAGTTGGACATAATTGTATACCAACTTGGGAGCGTAGTATTGCTTAGACATGCTTTAGTTACCCGCGAGACTTTCGATCACGTGTTCAATGATGAATGAAATTTGACTAATGGAACTATGGAACAGTGGTGTGAGGCCACTTTTATTAAAAGATGTTGTGCCATGGCAGGGATTGCCATTTGGTCGGGTATGAACAAAAATGATTTATGCTCGGGCTTGAGGTAGGGAGCTAGAGTGGGTGCGTAATGCACATTGGGTTGTGGTAGACTTGTCTGAGCAGCCAACTAAGGACTTAACTTTGCAAGTCATTGATCTGGGTCACCTCGTGCAACCATAAGTCCGGTATGGGACGGACCTGGCCAATTAATTAGGAAAGTTTTGAGTCGGTTCTCTTGTGGTCATTTATTACGCGCAGAGGGAACATGATGGCGAAACCTTAGCGCGTAACCGAGGCAAAATGGAACTTTGTAAAAGCCTTGTCACGTGCTCTAGACTACTCACCAAAGGAAGTGAGCGGTGGTATCGACGGATGCCAAACAAACTAGAGAATTCGTGTCTTGTGGGTAAAGTCGCACAACCTCTGCAGAGTGTTAAAATCTATTCGAATAGCCGTGTCCCGATTCACGGACATGCACAGTGATTTCGCGCAAGGGTAGTATTTTCAAAAATGTGGTTTGGTTCGATAGAAGCGTTTGGTTGGAATGGTTGGGAAGTGAGCGGATGTTCATTTGTTTGATTCAAAAGAACTTGGTTATCTATGTATTATTCTTTTGAAATCTCGCTTGCCATCTAATTATTGTAGTTCTTTATTAAACTTGCTTTACGCAAATTTACCATAAAGCCATCCTTGTTTAAGCCTGGCATGAATACTATGTGCATACATTTCTCTACGACTTGCTGAGTACTTTATGTACTCACGGCTTTATGCCCTTTGTTGATCAGTCCCAAGCAGAAGAACCAGAAATGTTGAGTACTATGAAGAAGGCTACTTTGAAGACTTGCGATCTAGGTCACGTCCACCACTCGATTGCCTGTGGGCATGTCGATTGGGCTCCACGTATTTTTTTTGAGATTTCCGCTGCCAGATACTCTGTTGTTGCTAGCCCTGTGTGGCGACTTTTGTAAGAACCTTGACCATAAGGTCTTTGCTGTTTTGATTAATATTACTTTGTCTGCTTCATTAGTTCGTCGTTGAATGGTTATGATTACATCATTGTTGCAACCTGTGCAAGCTAGCTCGATCATGGGACTAGCTTGGTATGCACAGAGGGTCTCGGGGTTGTGTGACACCCGGGGCGCCGACAAGAGATGGTATCAGAGCCATATCGACTGTAGGACGTAACCTTTAGTTAGATTGGTCGTCTTAGTCAAAGATTCAAAATATATTTTCTAAATCAAACCAAGCAATTAACTTGACTAGATATTCTTCTCTTATCTTATTCTGTTCTTTCTTATCTTATTCTATTCTTTTCTTATCATCTTACCCTCTTATATCATTCTTGAGTTCTTTCATCTTATCTCTTCTGAAACTTGGTTTTCAAATTTAAATTTGATTCCCTCATCTCTGGATTATCCCTAGGATCGAGCCCTTCAAGATCAAGCAATGGAAGCTTTGGAAGCTCAAGATCCGCAGTCTGTTCCCAGTTGACCCTCCATAAAGATTAGATTGGTAGCTGCCTCCCTAGTTTTAGAGTCGTTTAGTCTACGTAATAGTGCTTTTGTGCTTAAGTGTCCCTTTTGGTTTGCTTCTTGATAGCTTTCCGGCTATCCGTTCGTTGGGTAAAACCAATATTGTCCGCATTAGGTTGATCCATCTATCTCCCTTGTTCCTCGCTCATCTCCGTGCTTTCCCTCGCATCTAAATTGCTTTCTTCTTCTCGTCTATTAAACCTGTGAAGCTTTGTCGCAGATGGTTCGGACCGCAACTCCATAAGCCGAGATGAGACTCAAGCGCCGATGCCCGTCTTCCCAGCCGCCAGATGCGGTCCGGGTTTGAGTCGATTCATGGCGGCCAGCACGCGGTGATGAGCTCTTTGATGCGAGAATATGACTCGATGATGAATCGCCAGGACTGCATCGCCCTTCTCGCAATGATGAATCGAAACGATCAAGCGGTGCCACGCCACGCCGCTCCACCCCGTGTTTCCTCGGTCCAGTGGCGAGTTTCTAAGGACCCATCCGCCCACTTTCTCTAGCTCCTCGGAGCCATTGGGCGCAGATGACCGTTACGTTCCATGGAAAGAAGCTCGCTATCACCGTTGTGATGATCGCGAGAAGGTTCTCAGATGCCACTCACCACCTTGAAGGTACAGTGCGAGAATGGTGGGAGAACTATTGTGCCGCCCATGGAAACCCCGAGAGTATCACTTGGGCGAGTTTTGAGAGCTTTCGCCACTCCCATATCCCCGATGGAAAGGTGGAAATGAAGAAGAATGAGTTCCGTGAGTCGCAAAGAAGGCAACACGTCGGTGAGTGAATATCTTAACAGATTCACTCGCTTGTCCCGTTATGCCCCGAGGACGTTGCCACAGATGATGCCCGCGAAGCGCTTCAAGAGAGGACTCAACCCCGTTTGAAGGTGCAAGTCATTGGGAATGACTATTGATTTCCAAAGACTTGGTGAACAAGGCCATGCTCATCGAGAATCCGCCGTGAACTTGAAGAATCCCGCAAGAGAAAGATGATGCAAAGACAGTGCCCATCGGTCTCACTCCCGAGAGCCGAATGAATGTGCCGCCTCCGCCCATGTTGCTCCACTGTCACATTGAGCCCCCAGAGCAAAGACTCGCCAGCTAGCCCAAAGAACCCAGCGGCTTCAATAGCTCCAAAGAACCAAAGAACCAAGGAATGGCAACCTGCGGTATGGATCACACGCTTTAAGTGCCATCAGTGGGCACTTCGCGTGATTGCCCGCAGAGGCAAGGCCCTTCTCCTGTTCGTTTCAACATGGGAGCCACCCGGCCAGACCCCACCTCCAGAGTCGCATGTGGAGCCCCTCGCACTCCAACCGCACCTGGTCAAGTCTCCTCGGCCTTTTGGAAGAGGTCGTGAACCACACCACCGTGGAGGAAGCCTGATGGCCCGGACGTCGTGGCCGGGTAAGTTTCTTGTCAATTCAAAGACTGCCATTTGCTTTGTTTGATTCGGAGCTTCGCATTCGCTTGTTTCTGGAGTTTTGCCGAAAGGCACCAGTTGGAAGTTTTGCCTCTTAAAAGTGTTTTGTTGGTTCAATCTCCTGTTCGAATTGAGTACGAACCAAGGTTGCCCTAAGGTTAAAGTGACCATAGAAGGGTAGAATTCCTTGCCAATCTCATCATCATAGACACTAAGTCTCTTGATGTGATTTTGGGAATGGATTGG
The DNA here is from genome assembly GCA_036346395.1 of Hsuehochloa calcarea. Classification (NCBI taxonomy): domain Eukaryota; kingdom Viridiplantae; phylum Streptophyta; class Magnoliopsida; order Poales; family Poaceae; genus Hsuehochloa; species Hsuehochloa calcarea. The sequence goes on from CM070605.1 coordinate 25,055,740, forward strand.
CTTGCCAATCACCAAGCCCTCTTGGATTGTGGTGGTAGAAGCATCACTTTGGTCACCCGGATGGAACCAAGGTAAAGTTTGAAGCCTCCCGCAGAAGCTAGCCGGATCTTTAGTCCGCAGCGCAGTGTTGTGTCTATGGAAGAAGTGCCGAGTCGAGAGTTTTCAGATGTCTTTCCTGATGACCTACCTGGAATGCCGCCAGACCGAGACTTGGAGTTTGTCATCAATCTTGTTCCAGGAACTGCACCTATTTTCAAGAGACCCTATAGATTGCCAGTCAATGATTTGGTTGAGCTGAAGAAGCAAATTGAAGAAATGCAAGAGAAAGGTTTTGTCCGACCAAGTTCTTCCCCTTGGGGAGCCCCAGTGATCTTTGTTGCAAAGAAGGATGGTACCCAACGGATGTGTGTGGATTATCGAGCCCTCAATGAGGTCACCATCAAGAACAAGTACCCTCTGCCCAGGATCGATGATTTGTTTGATCACTTGAAAGGAGCCAGTGTGTTCTCCAAAATAGACTTGAGGTCGAGTTACCACCACCAAGATTCGCCCGTAAGATATTCCCAAGACGACTTTCTCAACCCTGTATGGATCAGTATGAGTTCACGGTCATGTCCTTTGGATTGACCAATGCCCCTGCTTACTTTATGAATTTGATGAATAAAGTATTCATGGAATATTTGGATAAGTTCGTCATTGTCTTTATTGACGATATTTTGGTGTATTCCAAGAGTGAAGAAGAGCATGAAGAGCACCTCCGTTTGGTCTGAACAAGCTTAGAGATCATCAACTCTATGCTAAATTCAGCAAGTGTGAGTTTTGGATGAAAGAAGTTACTTTCTTGGGACATGTCATGTCTGCAGAAGGAGTGTCTGTTAACCCTAGTAAGGTTAAGGATGTGCTTAATTGGGAGTCACCCAAGTCGATGCCTCAGTCGAAGTTTTCTGAATGGCGGGATACTATCGTCGATTCATAGAAGGATTCTCCAAGATAGCAAGACCCTCACTCATTGTTGAAGAAAGAAAAGAAGTTTGCTTGGACAATGATTGTGAGCAAAGTTTTCAAGAGTTGAAGAAGCGTCGACCTCACTCGGTGTTGATTTTGCGGATGTCCTAAGGATTTTGAGATTTTCTCGTGATGCATCCCAAGGACTTGGTTGTGTCTGATGCAAGAAAGGAAGGTAGTAGCCTATGCTTCCGTCAATTGAGGCCTCATGAAGTGAATTACCCCACTCATGACTTGGAGTTAGTCTAGTAGTGCATGCTTTAAAGATATGGCGTCATTACCTTATTGGTAATCGCTGTGAAGTCTATACGGACCATAAGAGCTTGAAGTACATTTTCACTCAGGCTGATCTTAATATGAGGCAAAGAAGGTGGTTAGAGTTAATCAAGGATTATGATATTGGAATCCATTACCACCCAGGCAAAGCTAATGTTGTGGCAGATGCCTTGAGCGTAAAAGTCTCTTCGCAATACCCTCACAATCAAGGAAAATCACCACCCTTCATGAAGAGTTCGAAGCTCAAGTTAGAGTTGGTTGAGGAAGGTTATCTAGTCGCCTTAGAAGTTCAACCCACTTTGCGAATCGGATCAAGGAAGCTCAAATCGAAGATGCCAATATTAAGGAAATCAAGAGCAACATGAAGAAAGGTAAAGCCCTGAGATTTTCAGAAGATGAGCAAGGCACCATTTGGTTTGACAAGCGAATCTGTGTTCCAGATCAGAAAGAGCTTAAGCAGCTGATACTCAAGGAAGCCCATGAAACTTTGTACTCCATTCATCCTGGAAGCACAAAGATGTACCAAGATCTTAAAGGAATGTATTGGTGGCCTAGCATGAAGCGTGATATTGCCGAGTATGTAGCTCGGTGTGATGTCCGTCGGCCGAGTTAAAGCCGAGCATCAAAGACTCGCTGGACTCGCAACCCTTGAAAGTGCCCGAATGGAAGTGGGAAGAAATTGGCATGGATTTTATCACCGGTTTGCCAAGGACAAGGTCGATATGATTCTATCCGGTAATTGTGGATCGTCTAACCAAAGTTGCTCACTTTCTCCCGACCAAGACTACTTACTCGTGATAGATCGCGTAATTGTACATGGCAAAGATAGTGTGCCAAAGATGGAGTGCCAAGAAGATCGTGTCGATCGAGGATCCCAGCCACCTCAAGATTTTGGCGAAGTTGCACGTTGTTTTGGGTACTAATCTAAATTTCAAGATGACTTATCATCCTCAGACGGATGGATGAGCAGAAAGAGTAAATCAAATTCTAGAAGATATGTTAAGGGCTTGTGCCTTAGCAAGTCGACTCAGATTGGGATCAAATGCTACCTTATGCGAGTTTTCTTATAACAAGCATTACAGTCAAGCCTCCAGATGTCTCCATTTGAAGCTCTTTACTAAGAAAATGCAGGACACCGTTGTATTGGAATGAAGTAGGTGAAAGACAAGTGTTTGGGCTGATATTTTGGAAAAAGCCAAGAGCAAGTTCGATCAATCGAGAGAAGGTCAAAACAAATTTGCAGTGCAGAAGAGTTATGCCGATAACCGTCGAGATCTAGCTTTTGCACTGTGATCATGTGTACTGAGGTGTCGCCTCTCAAAGGGATCGTCGTTTGAGTAAGTGGAAAGCTTGCACCAAGGTACATCGGCCTTTCCCAGTTCTAGCCCGAAGAGGAGAAGTCGCTTACCAGTTGGACCTTCCACCTCAGCTGTCAGATGTGCATAATGTCTTCCATGTGTCGCAGCTGAAGAAGTGTTTGCGTGTGCCCGAAGAGCAGATGCCAGTGGAATCAATTGCCCTGCAAGAAGACCTCACCTACAAGGAGCATCCCATCAAGATCTTGGAAGTAGCAGAACGAGTGACAAGAAGCAAGATAATCCGCTTCTGCAAGGTCCAGTGGAGCAACCACACCGAAGAAGAAGCCACTTGGGAACGAGAAGATGACTCGAAGGTGAGTTTCCCACCTATTCTCTAGTCACCAATCTAAAATCGAGATTCCCTTTAAGAGGGGTAGGTTTGTAGCGTCCCGTTTTTCGGAGTTTTTGAAAATTTTAAAAGAGAACCATTTGCTTCTATTCGTCAAAAGCTTAATTTGGAAATTTCAGAAATCCAGTTGCAGTTTAAATATGAATTAATCAAACTCCAATTAAATTAAAAAAATTGGTTTAATTGAGTTTTCTGGAATTTAAAATCAAAATTATTATTTTAAGAATTTTCTGGGATTTATTGGATTTTAGAAATTGATTTTTGTTTTATCCGAAATTAAAAATTAATTTATTTGCAAAAGAAAAAGGAAATTTAAAGCTAAAAGTATTTTTATTAAGTCTAGAATAATTCAAGGAATTTCTGTGAATTTTTCTAGAATTTTTAGAGTCTATTTGCTATTTTCTAAATTGCTTTTTGATTTATTTGAATATCTAAAATGAAAAAGGTATTTTAAGTCCTTTTCCTGTGCGTGGGCCAAAACCCTAGCCGGCCCACCACTGTTCCCCGCCTCCGGCCCACTCCGCGCCCGCTCCGCTCGCGCCCGCTCCGCTGGGCGCAAGGCCGCCCTCGGCCGTCCGATCGTCATCGTGTGACCCTCGCCGCCGCGTCGCCCGTCTTTGCGACCGTTGGATCGAGATCCGCCGCTCCGTTCGCCGCGCCGCCGTTCGTCTCCCGCGCGTTCCTTTCATCGCGATCGTCCGATCGCCATCGACGGCTTCTCCTTCGCGCTTCTTTCCTCTCCCACCGTCCGTCGAAATCGGACGGCGCCCCTTCGCATCCGTTCGCCGCGCCGTTGGACTTCTCCGCCGTCCGATCGAATCGGACGGCCTTCGCCCGCCAAGCCTCCCTCGCTCCCCACCGTCTGACAATCGGACGGCTCCCTTCGTCGTCTCGCCGCCTGCCGCTTTCTCTCTCCCGCGTCGCCGCGCGAATCCCGCTGCCAATCATCCTGCTCGCCTCGCCGGCGCCTCGCGCGTCCATTGCCACGCCCGTCCGTCGCCTCGCCAAGGCCTCGCCCGCGCCACGACACACCACTGCGCCCGCTTCGCCCGTGGCCTCGCTTTAAATAGCCGCCTCGCTTCTTCTCTCCTCTCTCTTTCTCTCTCTCTCTCTCGGTAGATTCTCGCCGCTTCTCGTTCTTCCCGCCTCCGGCTGTCTCGCGCCACCGCCTTCTCCGCGCCGACGCCACTGTCTTCCCAGCTCGGCCGCCGCCGCCTGCGCGCCTCCCGTCTCTCTCTCTCCTCTCTCTCTCTCTCGACTGCGGGCCCGAGCCCACGTGGCCACCCACGTGGCGCCACGCCGGGCGCCAGCGTCGTCGCTCGCCACGTGGTCGCTGCGTCGGTGCGCGTGTCTTGGCCGACGCCAAAGTCGGAATTTTCAGTTGAAAATTAATTCAAAAATCCAAAACCCTAAATCCATCATTTTATGTGATTTTCAACTTCTTTTGGCTATAACTTTCACATCCGAACTCCGATTTGGGTGATCCAAATTTCTAAATTCATATAAATTAATCCTCTTTAATTTGGTACTGGTTTTGTAATTTTTGGAGTTCATTTGGTGCTGTTTTATTTATTTGTTGCTATTCTCGCACGTAGATTCCTGCTGCTTTAAGATTTCTTCGACCCGACGATCAAGACCCTCTCCTCGCCAACGAAGGCAAGTCGTAGGCCTTTGACCATGTTGAACCCATTTTACAAATGTATATTGCTTTAAATTAACATGCATGGCTAGTTTTATTAAAAATAGTTTTGGGAGTAGATAATTACCAAATTGCCATTATGCCTCCTTGATGAATTGAAAATGAAATGTCTCCTTGAATGACATATATCCTTGGACACCTTAGGATGGTTAATTCTAGTTGGACATAATTGTATACCAACTTGGGAGCGAGTATTTCTTAGACATGCTTTAGTTACCCGAGACTTTCGATCACGTGTTCAATGATGAATGAAATTTGACTAATGGAACTATGGAACAGTGGTGTGAGGCCACTTTTATTAAAAGATGTTGTGCCATGGCAGGGATTGCCATTTGGTCGGGTATGAACAAAAATGATTTATGCTCGGGCTTGAGGTAGGGAGCTAGAGTGGGTGCGTAATGCACATTGGGTTGTGGTAGACTTGTCTGAGCAGCCAACTAAGGACTTAACTTTGCAAGTCATTGATCCGGGTCACCTCGCAACCATAAGTCCGGTATGGAACGGACTGGCCAATTAATTAGGAAAGTTTTGAGTCGGTTCTCTTGTGGTCGCTTATTGGCGCAAGAGGGGTGTGATGGCGAAACCTTAGCGCGTAACCGAGGCAAAATGGAACTTTGTAAAGCCTTGTCACGTGCTCTAGACTACTCACCAAAGGAAGTGAGCGGTGGTATCGACGGATGCCAAACAAACTAGAGAATTCGTGTCTTGTGGGTAAAGCTGTACAACCTCTGCAGAGTGTTAAAATCTATTCGAATAGCCGTGTCCCCGGTTACGGACATGCCTGGTGATTTCGCGCAAGGGGTAGTATTTTCAAAAATGTGGTTTGGTTCGATAGAAACGCTTGGTTGGAATGGTTGGGAAGTGAACAGGATGTTCACTGTTTGATTCAAAAGAACTTGGTTATCTATGTATTATTCTTTTGAAATCCTGCTTTGCCATCTAATTATTGTAGTTACTGTTAAACTTGCTTTCTGCAAATTTACCATAAAGCCATCCTTGTTTAAGCCTGGCATGAATACTATGTGCATACATTTCTCTACGACTTGCTGAGTACTTTATGTACTCACGGCTTTATGCCCTTTGTTGATCATCCCAATGGAAGAACCAGAAATGTTGAGTACTATGAAGAAGGCTACTTTGAAGACTTCGCGATCTAGGTCACGTCCACCACTCGATTGCCTGTGGGCATGTCGATTGGGCTCCACGTATTTTTTTTGAGATTTCCGCTGCCAGATACTCTGTTGTTGCTAGCCCTGTGTGGCGACTTTTGTAAGAACCTTGACCATAAGGTCTTTGCTGTTTTGATTAATATTACTTTGTCTGCTTCATTAGTTCGTCGTTGAATGGTTATGATTACATCATTGTTGCAACTGTGCAAGCTAGCTACTGATCATGGGACTAGCTTGGTATGCACAGAGGGTCTCGGGGTTGTGTGACACCCGGGGCGCCGACAACGTGGAGGCTGGGGTGATGCCTCGGTACAGATGGGGATTAGTCGTTCTTTCCACCACATATTGGGGATTGTGTGATGCTTTGAGGCGTGACACCGATGTCAAACCCAGCCTTGCCTGTTGCTACATGCTCCTGCAGCTACGGAGTTGGGAGCACTTTCGTGTTGGGCGACCATCTTACGAGAGAGCAGTGCACACGTACCCCGAGTTGCGAAACCCGAAAGACGGTCCCACTATGGGCTACCAGTGGACTCTGCCACAGCTACACTGGGCGAAAGACAGACCGACGAGGTGCTACGCGTTGTTCCACAACGAGTTTGAGTCTTTGCACGATAACGATATCATCTGGGCTCCACGGAGCCCATATTTTGTGGCCACGGTTGCGCCACATGGGTTGTCCTTGCAATGCACGCAGGACGTCGGACTATGGGCGACGGCATGCACCTGGTGTTTGCACTGAAGGGATACGGGTAGACTACACTAGCTGGTAATTAAAAAATTCTACCACGTAAACCAGGATATCATGCAAGCAAGAGATCATAGATCGTTACCACCAGATGCACAATGCGGCGGAAGAAGAGTTGGAGCAGCCTGATCCAACGTAGAGTACATCGATGAAGCGGTCGAAGTTGATTATCCAGCGTAGTCGATCGTCCTCAGTGGCGATCATCTCCTCCAGCAACCAATCGAGTTCCATGCTAAGGTCGTGGATCGTCCTCTAGCGCAAAAGCAACTACACTAGCACCTCTACGTTATCCACACGTCCAGGGAAGAAACACTATACGCGGGTGTGCTAGCACCAATTCACAGTAGGGCTCTCAAGACGATGGCGGATAGGGTTTCGGTCGTCACGTCTATCGTGTGTGTCTCCCAACAGCCTCATGCTTCCCCTTATATAGAGCATATGATGGATCCTATTCGAACACATTTGTTCCAACCCGTTAAGTGTGTGCCCCGTTAGGTTCATGCGTAGTCGGTTGTGACTCGGAAACCTTTTCTGATCATGAGTTGTCAGCGGTTCCTAACAGAACATAACGATTCTCAAATACACACAAATAATATCGGACTAGCATTAATGCAATATAATTTACAATTAGGTCCTTGTCACTAATGACCAGCTCATATCTCTATGCGACTAGATCATATATAGTCTCGACCGGTTTCGTAACTTCTTACGACCAGGTTTTGACCACTTAGTGATTATGTTCGACTAGTCTATGACTAGCTCATATTTCCATACGAGTAGTGTTGGACCGAAAAGGCGACTAGAGGGGGGTGAATAGGAGCACGCTCACTTTTTCACAAATATTGATTCAATAAAACTTTACTCCATTAGCTATGGAAGCTATGAAGATCAGTATATCAGTACAACGAAGACTAATAATGAATTCAATTTAAACCCCCAAAGCAAGACGACAAAATCAACAAAGATTGAAGCAACTTAATGCACTGGCGGTCGGACCGCTGGGACAACACCGGTCAGACCGATTTCCTGCCAACTCAGCCTTAGGAAGACTCTCAAACTCCTCTTCGTGGATTGCAGATAAACCAGCAAGCAAAAATCCAGAAGAAGACTCAAAAGACCCATCAAAAACTCTCTTGAGCGGGTCTGCTACCAAAGCCATGTTTTTCTTCTTGGGATGATCAATCCTCTTGATCTCATGAGTCTTGAGCTTGCTATAGAGCAGCTCCAAAGTCAGATCAGAAAGATTGACATTCTCTTCAATGGTTGTAGCCTTTATCTCCCACTCCTTAGTGTTGATTGCAGCCAAGAGGTGGGTGGCATTTTCAGATTGAGAATATTCAATATCAACAGCTTTCATCTGATTAATCACTTTATTAAAGCGACTAAAAATATCATCGATGCTCTCACCTGGACGCATCTCGAATTTGTTGTATTCACGCTTATAGACTGTTTGGCGTACTTTATTGACTTGGGACGAACCCTCATGGTAAGTTTCGAGAGTGTTCCAAATCTCATGCGCAGTCTCAAGATTAAAAGTTCGATCATACTCCAGTCTACCAAGCCACCATACAAAAGGTTTTTAGCCTTATTGTTGTTAGCCAAAAGGGCTTCTGAAGCCGGTGTAGCAACTTCGGGCAAAATGAGTGGGACTCGAACAACCTTCCATATAGCGTGTCCTTCGCTCTCAAGGAAGACTCGCATGCGATTCTTCCAATAGGTATAGTCGTGCCCATCGAAGATATGCGGCTTTGTGGAGTATCTATCCATCGCCAAGTTCAGTGATCGGTTAAGATAAAGATTGAACTAACTGGGCTTTGATACCACTTGTTGGACCGAAAAGGCGACAAGAGGGGGGTGAATAGGAGCACGCTCACTTTTTCACAAATATTGATTCAATAAAACTTTACTCCAGTTGCTATGGAAGCTATGAAGATCAGTATATCAGTACAACGGAAGACTAATAATGAATCCAATTTAAACCCCAAAAGCAAGACGATAAAATCAACAAAGATTGAAGCAACTTAATGCACTGGCTGTCGAACCTCTGGGACAACACCGTCCAGACCGATTTCCTGCCGTTCTGACCGGTCGATTGTGGCGGTCTGACCGCCGGTGTACAGAACAGAAGAACAGCCCCGATAATGAAGATGAAAATAGATGAAACTTTTGATCTACTAATCCAAACTTGATGAAACTTGGAACACACATTCTCTATGATATCAGGAACCTGCTCAAATCAAAGATTATGATAATTCTAGGAAGAATAGCGATCCTTTTTGATTTGATTGAAGAAGGGTGCAAAACTGGGTCAAAACGAAAACTAGGTCAAAACTCTTGCTCGTGGGTGATTGATGATCAAGATGATCCTAGATAAATTCTCACATGTCACAGCAAGCTAGATCACGTGAAGAAACCAAGCAAAAACTCACGGATCAAAGAAAGACCCAAAATCATCAAATAGAAAGAAAGAACGCAATGAGACAAAACAATGATCAAACTTTCCTTTGATTGATTGATATGATATGAGCTTACAGCCTCTCCATCAATGGAGGATAATGCTCAATCCAAGAGCACGAAAATCACATCAAACTATCAAGAACTCTAGCCTGCACAAAAGCTCTCCCTAAGAAAATTAGGGTTTACAAAAATTGCAAAAGAGACGAAACGGAGGTGCAACCACCTCCCTCTCCTATTTATAGTGGATGCTTAGACCTTCTAGAAGTTTGACTCAATTGGGCTCCCGTTAAGGCCCAAAACAAACGGGACACTTACGCACGCATTTTAATACGCCGTCTTTAACATCCGTTGACCTAACTAGTTACACCTTGCGCCATCTTGCGCCTCGGATTAGCTAATATTTTACCCTTGTCCATCTTGCACCACGCTTGAGTACATTGACCTCACCCGGCATCGTCGATCGTTCTGGACCTCAGCTCTCCAAGCCTAGTCCCGATCATCATCGCCGTTGACCGTCGTTGACCACCAAGCAACCTGCACAACAATAGAAAACTAAACTGAATTTGGGAACAAGTTCTTCACAACTTGACCCATGTTAGTCGAAACATGCATCATGCAACATATATGCCCTGAAACTCATGACTTTGACCTAAGAACCGAACAACGCCGCCATGATGGGCGACGAACCAAGTGGAAACCGGTCAGACCGCCCCTCGGGCAGGTCTGACCGCCCACCCTAGCCAGTCTAACCGCCAGCTATTGGCCGGTCAGACCGCCAGTTATGACTTAGCTGATTTTCACCTCAAAACCGAAACCTACTGGAATTTTCAAACCAATAGAACTTTTGACTGGAGACTCAAAAATTTTGGGACCAAGTGCAATAGAATCCCCTCTCTTGTCCACACCCTCTATTTTTGGCCCAGCTCAATTCAACACTTTAGTAATCGCGGTCAGGCGCCCCGGGGCGGTCCGACCGGTCGAGAATCGGTCGAGCCAAGCCACCTTGGCGGTCGGACCGGTTATAACTGACAAAGATGCCAACTTTGCCGAAAACACGTGAAACGACAAACCATAAATGCCATTGCCAATTGTCACATCATCCTAAGATCTGGAGCATATCCCCGTGATATCCACAATCTCCCCCTTGATGAACGCATTGGCAATAATCTAGAAAATGTAATTTGTAGATTTGAAAAGTAAAATACTTTCATTTTCGCACAAAGGCACAACTTGGTCCATAAGCAAGAGAAAGCAATGGAAATGACCAAGCTGGCATCAGAATAGCATAGGCATGTGAGATAAGGCAAAAGAAGGCATAAAAACTTTGATTTTTCATAAAAGAGTCAAAAATCTCACTTAAGTTCCATATGAAAGAACAATTGTTCAATTGACCTATGATCATTGTGGGGATAAGTAAATGAAATTCAAGTTCAGAAAAGTCAATAAGACAATAAGAATGCAATTCAAAAACTCCCCCTCACTATGATCCACAGATTTCAGACAACTTGAAATTCTCCAATTTCTCCCCCTTTATCATTTTAATATATCTTCTCCCTCTTTGTACAAAAAAGATATTTATATTTTCTCCCCCAACATTGAAATATCTTCTCCCCCTTTGACAATGGAGTCATCAAGGAATCACGCCTTCCTCTCATCCAAAGATAACAGATGCATAATGAAGAAAGAGCATAAGAAGGAGTATGCATGAAGTGCAATGGAGTGGCTTCATTTTTTGTATTTTTTAATTTTTGATTACTAGAAGTTTTGGAGATTACCCAAAAGAACAAGCCAGCATTTCTAATATTGCACAAATAGCATATCCAGCCTAACAAAGCTAGCAAGATCATGATAAGACATATATATCAAAGCTAAGCACGAAGGCTCAAAAGTAAAGCAATAGATTTGATCAATTTAAGCAAAGCTTCGAATTCAGCAAGTTCATCAACAGGGATCCTAAAGTGAAACTGGTCATGTCAAAATGTTAAAGTGAGATAAAAAATCTAACAAAGACCACATTAAGAGTCAATCAGGTCTTGTATTGAATCATTTTGCTCAAATTTCTCAAAGGCCCATTTGTTAACAGTTTTCTCATTTGCACTGAATATTGAAGTTGACTAATGATCTAACTTAGTGACAAGATCCTAGACTAGGAGCCATCCATAAACTCATCCTAAGCTTCGACCAGAAGTTGATTAAAGGTATATCTTAGTGAAAAAGATCCTGGACTAGGAGCCATCCACAAACTCTTCCTAAGCTTCTACCAGGGCGACAAATCTTGAGGTTCATGTCATTTCGACAAGCAGTCCCCATGAGATCATCTGGATCATCAAACTATCTCCAAGTTCATATCTTTGATAAGCAGTCTCGTAAGAATAGTTTGACACAATTTAAGCATAAGACAATCTTGATTTTTCATGTTTCACTAGAGCAGTTTTAGAATATCAAGAACACAAGAAGCTCAAGTAATGGGCAATTTTAGATTCAAGGGCTAACAAAGCAATTCTGACATGGCCAATGTCACAAAAGGAGCACTAATTACGCAACTAGCTAAAACATCCATAAATTGTAATTTTTAGTTCGAGTTGTTTTAGAGTTCTAGCTCATACAGTAAAGACTTATCTGTATATGTGAAAGCATGATAATTCTAGCAAGTCAAAGAACTAGACATGGCATTGAGCAAGAATAGAAATACTAAAGCTCCAAAGGGTAATAGGCAAAGATTCATCAATTTTAAAAGATAAGCAGAAAAACTTATATTACAATGCATCTTTTTGGATACCACTTGTTGGATTTTTCATACCACTTGTTGGGTTTTTTATATGAATGCAATATGATACAATGAGATGCAATAAAAGCCTAAAAACCTAAAAAGTTCAAAAAGATCAATAAGTTCAGAACAAGAACAAGAACAAGAAAAGAACAAAAGAACAAGGTAAGATCAGAAAAGATCGAACTCCCCCTCAAACCAACCCATAGGAATACATTACCCCTAACTCGCTTCTCAAGGTGGCAAACCTAGTTGGGTCTAAAGGCTTGGTGAGGATATCAGCCAGTTGAGCCTCGGACTCCACAAAGTGTAGCACAATATCGCTCTTCTCGACATGGTCTCTAAGGAAGTGATAGCGAATATCTATGTGCTTGGTCCTAGAGTGTTGCACAGGGTTCTTAGCAATATTAATGGTAGAAGTGTTATCACAGAAAAGAGGAACACTAGCAAAATTTAACCCATAATCCTTAAGAGTGGTTACCATCCACAAAATCTAACTACAGCAACTAGCAGCAGCTATATATTCAGCTTCAGCAGTGGATTGTGCAACAGAAGACTGCTTCCTAGAAGACCAAGATACAATAGAAGTGCCTAGAAGTGACAAGTGCCTGGGATACTCTTCCTATCTAGGCGACAGCCAGGAAAATTAGAATCATAAAACCCCCGAATGGACAAAGATGAAGAACATGAATACCAAATGCCATACAGAAGGGTAGAGTGTAAATACCTGAATAAGCGCTTAACGGCTTGGCGATGGGAAGTCCTCGGAGACGCCTGAAACCTCGCACAAAGGCAGACCGTGAAGTGGATGTCCGATCTCGAGGCCGTCAGGTACAGAAGGGAACCGATCATGCTGCGGTACTCGCGTTGATCCACGGCTTCTCCTTCCTCATTTGGATCCAAAACAGTCGAAGTTGCCATGGGAGTGGAGATTGGCTTGCAGTCACCCATGTCAAAATGTTTGAACAAGTCCTTAGTGTACTTCGTCTGATGGATGAAGATCCCTTCCTTGCATTGCTTAATTTGAAGCCACAAAAAGTAATTAAACTCTCCCATCATACTCATATCAAATTCCCTAGACATTGTCTCAGAAAAGCTAGAACAAGAGCATTAGAAGAACCACCGAAGATAATATCATCAACGTAAATTTGAGCAAGCAGGAAGTCATAACCACGTCTAAGAATGAACAAAGTCTTGTCTACCTTACCCATCTCAAAGTCATTCTTAAGTAGGAAGGTCTTAAGTCTATCATACCAGGCTTTAGGGGCTTGCTTAAGACCATACAAGACTTTGGATAGCTTGAACACATGATTTGGGTACTTGGGATTCTCAAAGCCCGGGGGTTGCCTAACATAAACTTTCTCCTCAATGAAACCATTTAAAAAGGCACTTTTAACATCCATCTGATATAATCTAAAGCCCTTAGATGTAGCAAATGCAAGCAGAATACGAATGGCTTCTAGTCTAGCAACAGGAGCAAAAGTCTCATCAAAATCCAACCCTCAACTTGGCTAAAGCCCTGAGCTACCAATCTAGCCTTGTTTCTAATTATAGAACCAACCTCATTTTGTTTGTTTTTGAACACCCAGTGGGTTCCTATAACATTATGGCCACTAGGAGGTTCTAATAGGTTCAAAACCTTATTCCTCTCAAAATTCTCTAACTCCTCATGCATGGCATTAACCCAGCTAGAATCCGATAAAGCATGTGATATATCGTGGGGTTCAAAAGAAGCAACAAATGCAGAGTAAGAATAGAGGTTTGGATCATGATACCCGGAGCGAGTGACTAGCTCATGAAGATTACCAATTATCTGATCCGGAGGGTGTTGCCTTTGAATGTGAAGTGGTGCACCCGGAGGGGAAAACATCTCTTCAATATCCGCAGGTATTGCTGATGATGAAGATGCAGTAGGAGCCTCATCTGAAGGCGAAGTAGTCACAGCAGGTTCTTGTGCTGGAATAGGAGCGTCAACAGCAGCAGGTGGAAGAACATCAAATACTTCATCATCTTCCTCTATGAATATGCTCTCTGTCACCTGTGTATCACCTGAAATATCTGATCTAGCTCCAGGGCTAGTTTCATCAAAAGTGACATTGCATGTCTCCTGAACAAGGTTAGTTTCAGCATTAAAAACCCAAAAACCCCTCGAGTGTGCAGGATAACCCAGAAATAAACCATCAAAAGTTCTTGACTCAAATTTATCTAGATTTCATGTCTTCAGAATAAAACATTTAGATCCAAAGACTCGAAAGTGCGAGACAGAGGGTTTTCTACAAAAACGAAGCTCATAAACAGTCTTGCCCAAAGAAGGTCTCACAAAGACACGATTTGCAATATGGCAGGCAGTAGCAACAGCTTCGGCCCAAAACCTCCTCGGTGTGCTATACTCATCTAGCATCGTCCTTACCATCTCGACCAGGGTTCTGTTCTTCCTTTCCACAACATCATTTTGTTGAGGGACGTGTGGAGAAGAGAATTGATGCTCAATTCCACGCTCAACACAAAAAGAAGCAAATGAGGCATTCTTGAACTCCATACCATTGTCACTGCGGATCGCTCTCAAGGCACCCGGAAGTTCAAAAGCCAAACGAAGAACAAAATCATGATAGAAGTCAAAAGCTTCATCCTTCGAAACAAGAAAGAACACCCAAGTGTATCTAGAAAAATCATCGACTATGACAAGAATGTAACATTTTCCACCAACTGACCGAACTCTAGCAGGACCAACAGTATCCATATGAAGCAACTGTCCCGGTCCGTCAGTCATGACCATAGTCACTGAAGGGTGTGAGGCGGCAACTTTCTTGCCATGCCTACAGGGCGCACAAACATCATCTTTGACGACTTTGAGTTTGGGCAAACCTCTCATAAGCTCAAGGTTGCTAACTCGCGTCAGATGGTCAAAACCAATGTGCCCCAAACGACGATGCCAACGCCAGAACTCAGAAGAAGAAGATGAAATCAAGCATTTTAGAGAACCAGCAAGAGATTCAGAAAAGTTAGCTCCAAAAATACTAGCAACTCTAATAATTCCAAAAACAAGCTCACCAGTCAAATCAAGCACCCGACAAGCATTTTTCTTAAATATAGTCTCACATCCATCATC